>OY284480.1:14235978-14835978 GCA_958336345.1 Dorcus parallelipipedus | reverse complement strand
ATGAAAATGGGCACATTCAACAGACTCGAAAGTTGTGCAACTGTTGACCAAATTTCTGCTGAATGCGACCTCTCATAAGTTGATGAGTTGGAGGGGTCGCCATTTTTTGTAGCGTAACTTCTCCGCTACCTGACTGGAACATGTTATGATGAGTGAACTTCATTCAGCAGAAATGAGTGCTCAGTCTCAACTGTTGGAGCAGGAACTGTTACTGATATGTTCTTCTGAATCAGCCCAATAGTAATTGAATTTATTCACAGCAGCATGCCTATGACGATTTCATTGAAATATACCCTGAACAACAAATTGAGTTTAGTCTTTTTTCACAACACTGTTTTAGAATAGCCGTCCTTCATTTACAATGAACACGAATCGATTCAAATTCACTTAAGAATCTTTGATTACATTCCATTTACAGTTATTCAGTTGGCGACCAGTGATGAGGAAGTGATTGAATTTCCCCTCCCGCACACCGTACTGATCAAGCTGGTTTTCTAAATCAGTTATCAGTTTCATCTGATTTCATACGTATTTTGAGGTTATGTTAATTTTAGTTCCAAAACATCATTCCTTTTATGAGTCTCTCTATTCACTTTAAAGTCAGTTCAGTTCAAAATCAGTTAATAAATGAACGTTTCTTGCAAACCGGTAATGTAGAAAAAGGAAAATTCACTGGTCGCCCCACTATTGCTGGGTTCGGTAATTCCTCCGCGCTTGCTCTATTTACTCCTCGAGCACTTTTGCCTCACTTTTACGTATATCAAAACAGCTGTGTTCCCACTCTACTTTCCACTCCGAGCTTGCACCACGTGAATTTCCGAACTCAACATATAATAACACTCGATATTGTAGAAAATGTTAATGATACTGTACAACAGAATCCTCATGTTTCCTATATGAATCCACTCGAAAGATCTTGAAAAAAACACCTTCATTTCCGATCATACATATTTTCAATGGTTCGACAACTTCACCCACTCGATTTTCTTCAACAAATTCAGTTTTGTCAGTGGTATAACAATAATCTGCTAAATAATAGTGACCAACAAGATACAACTTTCTCTTCTGATAAACCTCTCTGGGTTTATCAACTCACAAAATTTCAGAACTTGGTCAGAACATAATCCCTTTAATGTGAATGATGTAAAGGCACTACATCCACTTAAAATTGGTGTTTGGTTGGCAATGTCTTGGAGAAAAATTATTGGACCAATATTCTTCCGGGAAACAATTAATGCCTATAGATATCAGAGACTTATATTGAATCCATTTATAAACCAGTTAGACGACACTGAATTAGCAAATGGCTACTTTCACAGCACAAACCACAATAAATCATTTAGGGCCGGTATTATAAAAGTACGGTTGAACCTGCGGTTGGCTGGCCGACGGTTGTAACTCGACCGACGGTTAGGATGCAATTTGTATTATAAACACAATCTTGGGTCTCGGTTCGTCAACCTGACGTTGGCTTACATTTTCGAATGTTGGCTATTCTGTCAAGTAATTTAATAGGTATATATATATGTATTAATATAATTTATCATAAATTATTTTAATATTTAAAATGACAGCTAAAAGTAAAAGAATGTGTTATTCTGATGCCGAATGCCATCGCCTTGTTGATGTAGTTCACAATTATAGAAATATTTTAGAGTGTAAGAAGACAGATTCCCCAACTTGGAAGCAAAAGGTAAAAGATTTATAATTTATACACTGTTGTGATAAAGTAACGGATAAATTCGATATTTTCATTTTTTTTTTTTTAAAAGAACGCTCGGACTCAATTTTATTTTATTTTTTATCTTTTAAAATATCTTTATACTACAGGCTGTTTGAAAAAAGCTGGTCAAGTGTTAACATTATTTTTTTAATGGAACTTCGTATTTTTAAATTCTGCTCAAAGTTTTACACATTTTTGATACGTAAAAAGCCAATTACCTTCAAGATATTGATATGTGAACGATGATAATTTTCAGAACTTGACTAAAATTGAGAGGTCGCTTTGTTTTTTTTGAAAAAAAAATGTTCATCTTGAAAATATTGAAGTTACCCAATACTTTATCACAACCTAAGCTGCATTCGATTCACCGATTTGGATCGATCTGAATCGATCCAAACAGCTTTTCTGCGTTCGTTTCCTGCCAGATCAGTTAACCCCCACCATAATTTCAAGTGATCCAAATCACTTCAAAGTGATCCTGCTTATTTAAAGAATCATTTAGATCATTAGATCGATAAACTAAGTTTTTGTGTCGGTTATGTGGTGACAACAGATAAACAAAACAGTTCAGATAAACTTGTTCGTTTCGCTATCAAGGATCACATTAATTTCACGATTGTGAACTGATCTAAACTGATCTAAACGAATTGATTCGACGTGTGAATCGAATGCAGCTCTAGTATAATGCTATTACTAATCCATATTGCACATTTATATGCAGAATACAACCTGGGAGAAAGTTGCAAGTCGCTTATTTTTATGAAATAGTTGTTCAGGAGACGATGCCATTTTAATAATCAATATCAAACTCAAATTAAATGATAAATTATTAATACATATTACTAAACATTCAAATTTGAAACTTTAACACGACGTCAACTTCTGTCGGTTGACGTTCAAACTAAACTGCAACTAGGGTTTGAGTGAAACGCCGGTAGACCGACACCCCAACCTCCGGTCGGGGTTTATAATACTCAAACTGTAGTTTAAGCCAAGGTTGAGTTTCAACCTTCGGTCAACTAGGCTTTATAATACCGGCCCTAAGAGGAGCTTTTCCCAGGATGTTCAATCAGTGCTGGTTGGTGGCCTAGTTGCTCTAATATTCAATTAAATCCGGGCTTCTTACTTCCTTATTTCAATAACTTGATGTTCAGAATACATATTAAATTTGGATGAATTGTGCAGCAGGCAATTGAAGAGGCAGTTGCAAATATCGGACAACCTAAAACGTTAATAATGTCTTCAATAACTTATCTCAAAGGATTCGGTGCTGCTTACACAAAGGGGGTTAACATTTCCAGGTCTTGAATAATAATAATATCTGTTAAACAGCTTTCATCATCAATGTAAACATCAACTCTAACCTATAGCTACGCATTCCCGCAAAATTAACGAACTTTCAGGTAATGCCAATTCATCAGTGTTCCCAACATATTAAATTTGCTTCAATCATTAAAAGTCACTCGGTAGCAGTGCTGCCAGGTCTAGGGAAATTTCCCTAGATCTAGGGATATTTGTACCACAGCAGGGAAAAAGGGAGAAATTTATTAATTTGTTTCAAATCTAGGGAAATTTAATTTATTAATATTATTATCCAACTTTCCAGTATTTTTGTCTTTAAAAATAAAAGTTGAATATAACATATCAGATAAATTTTGTTTAAAATTATCGTGTAATGTGTATTCCCATTTGTTGCGCGCGAAAGTTTTTTGTACAGTTGATATTGATGATTGATTTTGCTGCCCTCTGGTAGTGACTAGGATAATTACACTTCTAGCTGCAAACCATTGAAATATTTGTGTAACAATTCTGGTAAGTACATAAACATTTCACGTTTATAGTTAAGATATTCCTATAAATTTCCGCTAAAACTGCACGTTAGGTTCGTAATTTTGCGCGTACTCAGAAATGTCAGATGCTCGTGCCTTTTTGCAGTTTAATATGTGGTTAAATACATATAAGGTTAGGTTTATTAATTTGTGTTTTATTTATTCCTTTCTGATAAAAAG
Organism: Dorcus parallelipipedus; assembly: GCA_958336345.1. Classification (NCBI taxonomy): domain Eukaryota; kingdom Metazoa; phylum Arthropoda; class Insecta; order Coleoptera; family Lucanidae; genus Dorcus; species Dorcus parallelipipedus. Next base: position 14,832,246 of record OY284480.1, on the reverse strand, counting down.
TTTATTATTATACAAAAATGGCAGTTCTGAGTACGCGCAAATTTAGGAACCTAACGTGCAGTTTTACCAAATTTTTCCATTTTCGTAATTAATTGGAAACTTAAACTTAAGTATTTTTGTTTTTTCACTAGTTCAGATTTATTAGTTTAGATTATTGCTCAATGGCTTTGTTAATACAAAATTGCAAAATTCGAATGTTTTTATTTACCTAAGAAGGTAGTTTTCAACAAATTTAGTAGAGAGGAGAGAGAAGAAAGTCTAGGGAAATCTAGGGAATTTTTCGTGAGAATTCTAGGGAAAAGGAACACGTCGCATCTGGCAGCACTGCTCGGTAGTACCGAGTAAGCAGCACCGAATCCTTTGAGATAAGTTATTGAAGACATTATTAACGTTTTAGGTTGTCCGATATTTGCAATTGCCTCTTCAACTGCCAGCTGCACAATTCATCCAAATTGTTTAATAGGTATTCTGAACACCACATTATTGAAATGAGGAATAAGAAATTTAATTGAATATTAGAGCAAATCTTCAAGCCCCCTTTGCGTAAGCAGTACCGAATCCTTTGAGATATGTTATTGAAGACATTAACGTTTTAAGTTGTCCGATATTTGCAATTGCCTGCTGCAATTCTTCCAAATTGTTTAATACGTATTTTGAATACCAAATTATTGAAATAAGGAAGTAAGAAGTCCGGATTTAATGGAATATCAGAGCAATTAGGCCACCAACCAGCACTGATCCTGGGAAAAACTCCTTCAAATAATTTATTGTGGTTCGTGCTGTGTAGGCAGTGGCGGAATCTTGTTGAAAGTAGCGATTTGCTAATTCGGTGTCGTCTAACTGGTTTGTAAATGGATCCAATATAAGTCTCTGATATCTATAGGCGTTGTTTCCCGGAAGAATATTGGTCCAATAATTCTCCAAGACATTGCCACCCAATTTTAAGTGGATGTAGTGCCTTTACATCAATCACATTAAAGGGATTATGTTCCGACCAAGTCCTGAAATTTTGTGAATTGATAAACCCAGAGAGATGAAACCAGGCTTTATCAGAAAAGAAAGTTGTATCTTGTTGGTCACTATTATTTAGCAGATTATTGTTATACCACTGACAAAACTGAATTTATTGAAGAAAATCGAGTGGGTGAAGTTGTCGAACCATTGAAAATTTGTATGATTGGAAATGAAGGTGTTTTTTCAAGATCTTCAGAACCAGCACGGTGTGCAGGAGGGGAAATTCAATCACTTCCTTATCACTGGTTGCCAACTGAATAACTAAATGGAATACAATCAACGATTTTTAAGTGAATTTGAATCGATTCGTGTTTGTTGTAAATGTAGGACGGCTATTCTAAAACAGTGTTGTGAAAGAAGACGAAACTCAATTTGTTGTTCAGGGTATATTTCAATGAAATCGTCATAGGCATGCTGCTGTGAATAAATTCAATTACTATTGGGCTGATTGAGCAGAACATATCAGTAACAGTTCCTGCTCCAACAGTTGAGACTGAACACTTATTTCTGCTGAATGAAGTTCACTCATCATAACATGTTCCAGTCAGGTAGCGGAGAAGTTACGCTACAAAAAATGGCGACCCCTCCAACTCATCAACTTATGAGAGGTCGCATTCAGCAGAAATTTGTTCAACAGTTGCACAACTTTCGGGTCTGCTGAATGTGCCCATTTTCATTTTGTACTCCGCTTCGAAAATAAGCTATTACTAAAAATGTGTTTTATTTTGTGCTCAAAACCATTTTGGTAATAAATTGTGATAATTAAATACACACCCCACAAAAATTAACGCACCACCCTGAAAAATCGGCGTTTTTCCAAAATGAATATGCATGAAGGCAACATACTTGATCTATATTATGTAGAAATAGATTTTATTTACTTATCTGCAAGCACGAACATCGATAAGATTTTTTTGGCAACTTTTCTTTTAATGCAAGAAAAAGCTGCTTATACCCATTTGTTTCACTTTATTTTTAATTACGTTTGTTATTGGATGTTTCACTTGTTCAATATAAATTTGACATAATGAATGTTCCTCAACGTGTTAGCTACCATCTGACCCACGAGAAAGCTGTCCGCGCATTTGCTTTGCTACAGGATGGTCGTAGCCAGCGTTATGTGGTGAGAGTCCTCGGTGTTAACCATTCTACCATTGTTAGGCTGGCACAAAAACACTAAGAAACTGGCAGTGTTAACAGAAGGCTAGGACAAGGCCGTGGAAGGATGACATCGATCCGAGATGATCGCTTTCTGTGTCTAACAGCGCTCCGCACTAGGCATTGCACTGCTCGATTCCTTCAAAGGGAGATGTTAGCTGCCCGAGATGTGGAAATTTCGCTGCAAACGGTAAGAAACCGTCTTCGTGAAGACAATATTTGGGCTCGTGTCCCTACAAGAGTACCACTACTCACCAGACGACATCGGGTAGCTCGTTTAGCTTTTGCTAGGGAACATTTTAATTGGGATATTGGAGATTGGCAGAATGTGATGTTCTCTGACGAATCAAGATTCTGTCTTTATGCAAATGACAGACGCATGCCGGTGTATAGAAGACCTGGGGAACGATATCTTCAATGTAACTTTGTTCCCAAAGTGAATTTTGGTGGAGGTTCTGTAATGGTTTGGGGTGCAATCTCTTTGGAAAGTCGTACAGAATTAGTGCCTTTGCATGGGGCTCGTATGACGGCTGTGCGTTACATTACTGACATTCTAGAGCCACATGTTATACCGTACGGCCCATTTATTGGTTCAGATTTTGTGTATATGCACGATAACGCACGACCGCACATAGCTCGGGAAGTTCAATAGTACCTTAGAGAAACTGAAACACCTGTTATGGAGTGGCCAGGTCGAAGCCCTGATTTGAATCCAATAGAGCATGTATGGGCCACCCTTCAACAGAGAGTTTCAGGGCGCAGAATGGTTTTTAGAACTCTCCAACAGTTGGAAGCAGTTCTTGTGGAAGAATGGCATAACATACCACAAGAATACATTGTAAACCTTTACGAAAGCATGCCGCGTAGAATGGAAGCTGTCATTCAAGCCTGGGGTGGAACAACCCGTTGTTAGTTTAGTTATAGTGCATAATCAACTTATTACATTGTTTTAAATCCGTTCAAGAATGTCAAATCGTTATTCTTTTTTTTATTAAACTTGCTCTTTCAGATTATCTTACACCCTTTTATCACAACATAACACAACATAACGCTACGTAGCTTTGTTTACCACAATTCTAGGTGGTGCGATAATTTTTGTGGGGTGTGTATCTTATTTATTTGGTTTTCTTGATTCGACAATAAACGAATTTATTTGAGTTTGACAATCTAGTGCACTAACCTAAATCTAAATTTTGAATTTGAAAATCCAGTACACCAACATAAACATTGAAAAGTGTTGCCAATCTAATAAAATAATTTTCAATCATTAAAAGTCACTCGGTATAGTGTGTATTGTTTGTTGATAAGATACACATTCATGTAATCAAACAAAGTCTGTTTAAAGAAAGGTTAAACAAAAATATGAAAATGTCTCATGCAAAACTGAATTACAAATGGTTATGACAATTTGCCACACCTTGCACTTATCTCTACATACAGTATGGTGATAAAGTAACGCACCAAGCGTAAAAACACCCTTAGCGTTGAATTTTTCGAAAAATGCTCGGACAGGTCGATTTTATTTTTAAAAAAGACATCGTTTACAACCAATTCTAATTTTATGACAATTACCACTTTTGCGCTGTGACGTCATCGACACTTTTTTTAAATGAGAACCTATTTTTTTGAAAATGTCATTTGAAAGCATCCATTAAATAATATAAAATAATATTTTCTTATAAAAATTTAACAAAACAACTTGATAAAATTACAATAAATGCTGAAAATGTCCTCCACCAACAACTTGACAGTGACCAGCTCGTGTGTAAACGCTGTTAATGAGTCTTGTGATAGTTTCACAGGTAATGTTATTCATTTCCGTCCTAATTTTGTTTTGTAAGTCTTCCAAATTTTGAGATCTGTTCACGTAAACTCGATATTTTAGTTAACCCCTTAAAAAGAAAACTTACAAAATAAAATTAGGACGGAAATGAATAACATTAGCTGTGAAATCATCACAAGACAGCGTTTACACACGAGCTGGTCACTGTCAAGTGGTTGGTGGAGGACATTTTCAGCATTTATTGTAATTTTATCAAGTTGTTTTGTTATGTTTTTATAAGAAAGTATTATTTTAGGTTGAAATTTTATTAAGATTAAAAATCACATTTCCATTTTTCAATAATTTTTTTATTCCAAATTTCTTATGCAAATAGTGGTTCATTAATATTTTTGTACTCAGAAAAATACATGCTTTCAAATGACATTTTCAAAAAAATAGGTTGTCATTTAGAAAAAAAGTCGATGACGTCACGGCGCAAAAGTGGTAACTGACATAAAATTAAAATTGGTTGTAAAAGATGTTTTTTTTTAAATAAAATCGACCTGTCCGAGCATTTTTCGAAAAAGTCAACGCTAAGTTTTTTCGCTTGGTGCGTTACTTTATCACCACACTGTATGTATTTACTGCTATTTATAGGTAAAATTTAAACAATTGTCATATTCTTTACTACAAGTTTTTTTTCTGTGTAATTTTTGGAATTTTTCGATATTCAGTAGCGCAATAAGCGTAATGCAAGAATGTAAGTTCTTTTCAAGTAGTTCTCATAGCACTTCAGTGTGTAGAATACAATTGATATTTCTCACATTGTATTTCGTTAAATTTAATGTAGTAAGGGTGTTATAAACAATGATGAGCTGTTGGTTTGTGGTCGTTCCAGAATTTGGTAAAACGCTTGTGTGCGTCTATGTCGTCTATTGGCGTTTTCGATTGACTGCACTAGTGCACACTCAGAGTATCTTCATCTCGTATTATTACATGAGGTTAGAAGAAGATGCAAATACACTGAGCGCAACCAGTGCATGTGAATCGAAAACGCTATATGACATACAGCGGCCATATTTAGTGACCAGTTTGGACAAGAAACTACCGTTATTCTTAACTCGGTTCCCATTAAAGATTTTTTAAGCTAGATGCACAGGTTACATTTTCCTGTGAAAGTCTATAGGAACCATGCACATTAAGGTACTAAATCAACACTCCGTACAGGTAACGCAATCCCATTCCTCTCAGGAGAAGATTGAGAAACAAAGATATCAAATCCAATTGTCGCAAATGCAATAAGGAAGACAACAGTTTTAGGGAATTCTGTTTACCGCAATGTCACTGGTTTCGAAAGTGTAAAATTATGTCTATAATAGTTAATTTATTTATCAATCAAAAAGTTGTTATTTGAAGAAGTGCAGAACTTTTCTTTTACGAGAAAGACGGAATCATTAAATGTTATGCGATAAATGTTTGGAATGCAATATTTAAACTCAATTTTCTTAACCACTGACAGTAACTTTGACAAACGTCACTTCAAATAATATTTCCAACTGTTTTTTTATACCTGGATGAGAATAATTTGCGACAAAGATAGATATAAAGTCACTAAATGCGTTACCTCTATACGGAGTATGTTGGTTTAGTACCTTAATGCACATGCGAAGCCAGTGCCACCAATGACCATATTCTGCATTAGTGGTATGAAAATACGAGTTGTTTCAAATTATTATTGTACATTTGAACTTGAATATTGTAATGTATTTCAATACCAGGAAGCTCAAGTATTATGTACTACAATCGTAAATTGTCATAGGAGTGATATTATTCCCATGCAATGAGTCTCAAGAAATATTTTCATATCACTAATTCACAAATCACCACGCCAGGCGGCGCTGAACACAGAGATGTGCATGGTGCCTATTGGCAACACTAGATTATTAATTATTAGGTGAATATAGGCGTCATGCACATCTTAAGGTACTAAATCAACACTCCGTACAGGTAACGCAATCCCATTCCTCTCGTGAGAGGATTGAGAAACAAAGATAACAAATATAATTGTCGCAAGTGCAATAAGAAAGACAACAGTTTTAGGGAATTCTGTTTACCGCAATGTCACTGGTTTCAATTTAAAAGTGTGTTAGGTTATGTCTAGTTAGTTATTTACCAATCAAAAAGTTGTTATTTTGAGAAATGCAGAATGTTTCTTTTACGAAAAGGGCGGAATCATTAAATGTCATGCGATAAAAGTTTGGGATGCGATATTTAAGCTCAATTTTCTTAACCACTGACAGTAACTTTGACAAACGTCACTTCAAATAATATTTCCAACTGTTTTTTATCCCTAGATGAGAGGAATGTGCGACAAGGATAGATATAAAAAATCACTAAATGCGTTACCTCTATACGAAATATGTTGATTTAGTACCTTAGCACATCTCTGCGTTCAGCGCCGCCTAGCGTGGTGATTTGTGAATTAGTGATATGAAAATATTTCTTGAGACTCACTGCATAGGAATAATATCAGTTTTATGACAATTTTCGATTGTAGTACATAATACTTGAGCTTCCTGGTATTGAAATACATTACAATATTCAAGTTTAAATGTACACTAATAAATAATTTTAAACAACTCGATATTCATACCACTAATGCACAATATGGTCATTGGTGGCGCTGGCTTCGCATCTGCATGGTTCCTATAGGATTTGTGGATCTATGAGGTATTCTGAAAATGTATGTGAATATCTCCTTCGTTCATGCACGTGTAGATCTAGTTAATACTCTAAAATTGATTAAAGAAATGTGTTAAACTACACAAACTATCAGTCACTGAACAATGAACATCAATAAATTCGTAAAGTATTGCTGCGGCATCTATTGTCACTTGGTGAAAACATATGCAAAACAGCGGGTAATTTGAAATATACAAAAATTTATTACTTTCAAATAACGTTACATAAATTACATAATGCAAACATCAATTAAAAACATTGTGTGTTATCTAAATCTTATCATTTGAATGTGTATCAGTGGGATGGTTTAGTTTAGACTATATTATATACTGCATGTGACAACGTTAACATATTTGAATATGGATTCGAGTCACTCAAAAATTTTGAGCGATCGCGAGTGGCTGAAGAAACTGCGAGCCATTGATGATGAACACACGAGTGCTTATAGGCTTGATGAAGACAGTTTCAATAAAATGGTGGATCAACTCGAAAGGATAATTGCTGTGAAAAGCAAGGAAGGCAATCTAGAAATCAACAGAGCTGACGTTATAAAGTGTTACTCTAAAAATCTGGGGCACACTTTACATTGTGACTTAGTTTTTAAGGAGTTTGTTAGTAGCATAGACTCTGTATGGAAAGAAAAAAGTAAAAAAGATTCCAATTAGACAATTTTCTTGTACTCAATTAATAAAAAATATTGTTTGTATGAATTTTTTTTTTATCCAATGCATATGATTTTCTAATAACGTTACCTTATTTTAAAAGCAGAGAATCATCACTAAACGCACTTACACGTTTCAATTGCTTCAGTTTATTCTGATTTCCAAGATATGTATATTTTTAAAGCCCAACACACATATTTAACATGGAAAATGAGACTTTGTTTTAGTCCAAAACAATTTTCAGATTAGGATTATAATTGGTTGGACCAACAAGCAAAAAAAGTTGAAACTTTTATTATCGAACAATATATATTACACATTCAAGGCAGGGCTTTTTAAGCTCACGATTCTATACAGAAATTCAAACGATGCTCTTCACCCTTGTACCAACGAAATTTTCTTAAACCTACATTAAATTGACCTATATAATAAACTACAACAGGAAAGAAGAAATGGAAAGGTCACCATTTTACATAATCAAAACGGCGAACGCAATTTTAAATTTGTGGAAATTATTTACAAGTATACATATAATACCACGATAAAATGCATTACTTATGACTTGATGTTTTAACTTGCTTGTAATACTGTCAAAACAATAATTTAATCGGTGAATTTGCGGTTGGCGTTGCGACCGAACAGAGCAGTACGGATTTCCGGAACGAGCTGCTGAGCGATCAATTCCAAACGAGCTTCCAGAGTATTATTGATCTTGATTTTGCCATTCTGCGCTGACAAGTCGATGCCTCCAGTTGTGTCATTCGGTAGATTGTTTTCAATATCGATTTTCAGCAAGATATCTTTGCCAATGGCTGCCTTGTATTTAGATGAGACCTCTGGAAACACCGACTCAACAAGCCCTCTGTCTTGAGCACGGCACCTTATAATTACACTCGTTTCAAACAGCTAAAAGCAAAAGTTATATTTAATTATAAAGGGCAATCATACATTCTTGAAGTCATGTCTTTGATTAAGCAGTATTTACGAGAAATGTCAAAAAGCTTTTTGGATAAATTATGGAATACAAGTTTGTCATATTTAAAATTGAAAAAATTAAACATAAAATAATTTTGATGACTATTAATTGATGACACAACCTCCTGAATGCAGAGCACACTTTGATTAAGATTTTACTTGATCACCTGGTATTATGTAACTTAAACCAAACAATACTGACCTGGTATAGTCCTTGAAGAATAAGTGTGCTGAGCACTTCCTTGTATTTAATCGTGTTACTTGTAACTTCACCAAGATGCTTGCGTGCTTCTTCGAGCACACTGCGGACATGGTCTTCACGTACCTTCAAAACTTTAAGACGAGCTTGGTTGAGCATGTTGGACGACTGACTAAAAATGCGTCGGTTAAAATGTAATCCCAAACATTTGTAACGTACTTACATCTTCTTTTGCAACTCAACCTGTTTCTCTTTCTTTTCATAGTACTCCATGATCTTGAGGCGTTGCTGCTGCACCAAACGGCCCTTCTCTATATTAAATTCCTCCTCGGCTTTTGCATCGATTTCTTCGGCTTTTTCATTGGCTTCTTGCTCAATGAAAGCCATCATGTGTTTAATCTGCACATTAATTTCGGTTAATTGAGTAAAATGTATAACAATATATCAGGTTTACGATTTCAAGGAGATTTGGAGTTTGGCGAGGGTGCTTACCTGCTTCTGGACGTCTGCATCGCTGAGAGCCATGGCTGATGGTTCTTCTTGAGTCTTCTACACGAAATGGAAATAAATTATTAAATGTGAATGCTCCTGTCGCGACAACGCCTACAAGATACACTGCAAATGTAGGCTAGCGAAGTTACTGTGGATTGATCATATGATCGTCCACCATATGACATATCAAATTAAAGGCTCACTGATTATTTGGTCATAAAATCAATAATTATGAACTTTTGGAACTAGGAAATAATTAACAGCAATTTAATTCACTTGTATGATAATTCCTGCGTATTCAATTAACAAGTTTTTTAAATTATCGAATCTAAATAGAATTGATTTGACTAATTTATCTGGGATGTAAACCATTTACAGAACTCTGCTTACATTTCCCCTCAATATTTACTTTGAAAATTAGTTCCACATATGATCAAAACACTTCTCAAATGAATTCGTATATTTAACAAAAATTCAAAACATTATTTAAATTTATAAAATTGTTTAAAACCAATTTGAGCGTCAGCCGGTAAAGTAGAGCTGTGTAGCATTTTGCTTTTAAAAAGAATTTGGTTTAAAAAGCAAAATAAACTGATAGTTGTGAGAAAATCAGTTGAATTGAGTAAATTTACGGCAGCGTAAGTTCTTAAAATGTCATTTATAACAATATACAAATAATCACTTATTAATTGATTTTTACAGACATAACCTCACTTTTAGTTTGAATTGCAGAGATCAATAGATACTGTTTTTACAACGGCGCGGAATTATGTTGGGTTGTGCCTCAAAAAAGGATTAATATAGGGCTTCACACTTCCAAATAAAGTGTCGCATGCATTAAACTGTAATTTTGTCAAAATGAACGTAGTTGGTATGGGCATTCCCCCTCAACAGGCCCCACAACAGCAACAACAACAGCAGCAACAGAGTCAGCCCCCTCAGGCTTTAGATAACATATCTAAAATAAAGACGCTGATTGGTCCATTACGTGACTCTTTATCGGTGAGCTCTGATGATATATCATTCAATAATTTCATTCTTTTCATTTTAGAATACGATTAGGACCGCAGCTCAGACTCTCAATCAAAACAGCCAAGTCGATATAGGATCTCAGTAAGTATGGCAATCATTAAGTTTGTTCTAACATCAAACCTGATTATCAGTATCAGCACTGCCTTTCGAAGTAATGATCCTTTTTAACAAATGGACACTAAAATTTAATGCAACTTAGAAACAAGAAAACTTCATGACATACAATTTATATTAAATTTCAAAACTAAAATGTTGCAGTTCCATCCTTGAACATACGATACACATGTATTCAAATACAATGCGTTAATATATTTTTTAGATTAGAGGAGTCTATGAAAAGTAAAACCTAAGTCGTAGCTTAAATGAAATTAACTTATGTCAAAACTGAAATGTCAAGATACATTTGACGATTCTGGATTCTGGATTTGGTGTGGGGGGTGAATGAGAATCCACATGCACTTAGGCCACAATTTGGGCCCATTGTACTACCCCCATGTTCAGCAGTGTTTTACTGTCAGCGTTCCTCGAGCCATCCCACTCTTTCGATGAAGCCGAGAACGTCTGACGGAGGGGCACTGCGAATTCCAGCCATGTCAGGCCAGAAATCCCCTAACATGGAACCTCTGATTGAGGCAAGTGCTGGGCAATCACAAAGGATATGCTCAACCGTTTCTTCCTCTAGATTACAACCTCTACAAATTGGGCTGTCTGTTAGTCCTATGCGATGCATATGCTTGTTCAATTTGCAGTGGCCCGAGAGTATTCCTACGAATAAACGTAGTCTTTTCCTGGGTAGTTGCATACAGAATCGTGTCAGTTTAAGCGATGGGGCCGTTATAGCCTCTTTCGCTTGGCGACACTTGTTTAGCTTTGCCCATCTATCGGTATGTCGATTCTGAGATCTCTGTTTTAGTAAGGCATTGAACAGACTTGATGACGGCATTATGGCCGGTTCGGGGCCCCAAAAGGGTTGCCCGGCTCCCTGTCTAGCTAGTTCATCTGCCTGCTCATTGCCAAATGTTCCAGAGTGTCCTTTAACCCAAGTGAGTTGCAGGGTGTTATGTTTTGCCACTTGTTCTAATGTGCTGTGGCATTGGAATGTTATCCCTAAGGATATTTTGTTGCTGTTTAGAGCCAATAATGCCGCTCTACTGTCGCTAGCTATTCTAATGATTTTGTACTGAATGTCTCGATCCAGAATTGCTCTTGCACCTTCTGTGATGGCAACTAGTTCTGCTTGGAAAACAGTTGTCAGTTGGCCGAGTGCTATGCTTATATGAAGGTCTTGGTCATCGGAGAAAATTCCTGCGCCTGTTCCTTTTAAGGTCTTAGATCCATCAGTGAAGATGGATATATCGGGTTTGGGTGCATCGTCAGTATTCAAGAGAACGCTGAAATGCTTCCTGAATATATATGTAGGTGGGAGGGAGTCAACTGTCGCCCCAAAAAGAGGAGTCTCTTGTAGAGCCTCCTCCAGAATGAGGTGGTGCCTACCTCCAATACTTTTGTTATTATTATTCCACACCTTTTTTGCCCGCAGCCTCAGGGCTGATCCCAGTGCCAGCTCCTCCACATATATATCCAGTGGAGGGAGACCTAGGATGGCCTCTAAGGCGGCGGTAGGGGTGGATTTCAACGCGCCGGTAGCATTCAGACATGCAAGTCTTTGTACGTGCGAAAGCTCCGATGCTGTTGTCGATAGTCTGGTTCTGGGCCACCAGACCAACGCTCCGTAGCAGAGCATGGGCCTTATAACGGCAGTGTACAGCCATAGGGCGGCTTTTGGTGATGGTCCTCAAAGTCCGCCCATCGCACGGCGACACTGTCAAAAGGCGACACACGCTTTTGCCACTTTTACATTAACATGTTTACCCCAATTCAGTTTCCGGTCAAAAATGACTCCCAGATATTTGGCTTCATCTGAAAAGGTTAGTTCCGTTTGGAAAAGTTTAGGAACTCTACGGATCTCGACTTTTCTCTTTTTTGTGAACAGAATCATTTCCGTCTTTGAGGGATTAATTGTCAAAGAGTGTTCTGCGCACCAGTTTTCAGTCAATTTGAGTGCTGTTTGCATTAGGTTGCACAGCACTTGTTCATATTTCCCATTAAGCAGGATAGTTATATCATCTGCATATCCTACTGTGTAGAAGCCTGCTCCATTAAGTTGACGGAGGAGGCTGTCCACTACTATGTTCCATAGTAGGGGTGATAAGACGCCACCCTGAGGACAGCCTCTGCTTACCGTTCCCCTAAGAGACACGTTTCCAACAGTCATATGTACAGCTCTATATTTCAAGAGCTGTAGAATCCATTCTCTAATAATGTGGTTTACTTCATGTTCACGTAGTGCTTGTTCGACACTGTTGAGGGTGGTTTTGTCAAACGCACCTTCTATGTCTATGAAAACTCCTAAGGTGAACATTTTGTTGTTTATGGCTTTTTCTATCTGCCCTGCATTTGACGATAGTAGAAAAAATCTTCCAGTTGAATACATAAGGCTTTGTTAAAACTCTTTAATATGATAACGACTAATTTCAAATGCCGTTGGATTGCTTGTGGACCCATGACTATAGTGTTCAAGAGCGTTTAGACAACTAACAGATTTGACAGGGGTCAGGAAGCAAATGTCAGAATAAAAGTTTCGAATCAAGCTAAGACTGATTTTGTTTTTCATAGCCTCCCCTTATCTAAAAAAATATATTAACGCATAGTATGTAAAGTATGATCATGATTGACCAGCTAAAGGCCGTATTCTGTATCTTTACACTATATTTAAAAGTCTGCTAAAATCTTTCTTTTTAACCATCGTTTAAATTGTGAAACGTTATTTGGTATTCTGTATCACATAAAATAAAAGACCTGTTAAGTTCCCAGTATTTTAACGGAGCCGCTAAAAATTATGTGGCAACAACGCAAATCCTTTAAATTGTGAGTCTGTCAGTGTCGGATGGTTGTAGACTTGCTCAATAATAATTCTTATCCTTTATAAATTAGTATTAAAACGAGATCCTGCAGAGTTTTCTGGAGCTTCTATTACTGGTATTATCAACCATGGTTCTAGGGAATATCTATCTATTAAATAATTTCTATTACCGCCATCCTCCTATAATAATAAGGTGCAGTTGGATTAAGAGCTGGATAAATAGGATAATTAAAAAGAGGACTGAATATTGATTACTATTAAATTCAACTTTGAATTCGTTCTTCTTTTGCTGTGAATACGGAAAAGTAATCCAGGTATTGCAAAAAATTTGTAACTAAGAATTCTGAAACTTTACTTGATGCAACGGCTAACTGATGGTCATCTTAAAGGAAATGCATATTCAAATCCCACATCGAACTGATAACAACCATGACCAAAGAAATATAAAGTGATTAAAATTTTTATGTAAGGAGGAATACCAGTATTTCGTCTGATTTAAGCTCTGTATTAGAAAATTACGTATTTCAATGGGAAAAGCCATATTTTATACTTGAAAAATTATTCTGTCAGAATAACATTTAAAGCATTAACAATTAATTAATTAATTAGATAATACAGATTTACTTTAACACCCTTCCAATTATTAACAGACAGTTAAAATTTAGTTGAAGAGATACAGAATACGGCCTTAAGAAAATGAAGATTTTTTTAACAGGGCTGCAGTCAAAAGGGGCAAATGATACTCGTTTTAAAGTTCAATTGAACTTTCGAAAAATTTTATTTCCTTTTTCGAGGTTTCTACAAAACAAAGTATCTTCATATATCCATACATGTACGTGATTCTACGGGGCGTTTACATTACATATATGTTTGAAATATACACGTATCCTACATGTCGGTTGAAAAGTTTGGAACAAATCTAAAATTTATCTCATACAAGTGCTAGACTTTTCTTGTATTGGACATGTTTCCGACATGTTTTATAGTATGGATTTGTATTCCAAATTAATGGAAAACAGAGCGATCACAGACCATACAAAGGTACCTGCGCATGTGCACAATAGTCGGTTGTTTTAAATTGTCAAGCGAACTGATGTTTTGTGAGAATGGAGTGGTCCAAAAAGAGCACAGTTGCATTAATTGCTTTTCACGTAGTTTCCTAAAGTAATAATATGCGGCCGCGGACAAAAACAAAAATTGATCGCCATCATTCATGTGCGAAATTTTTCATTATTAAATACTAAATATGTAGTGAACAAGTCACACAGTGTAAACGAGGTCCTTTTCTAGTACTTGTCGAAGATTTGTGCTAAACATTCATCCTGATTTGTATGCGACAAATCCACATTTTTGTATAGATTTGTTTTTCAATTTGTTGAAAACATGTATGTAATGTAAACGCCCCTTAGTGAAGTTTATAGTTTGAGTTTGAACAAGTTTGTACATTTCTGAAAAGAGGGGTGGGGCACTAGTTTTGCCACTAGTTACCGCCCCTTGTTGGAATAAACCTAAGGTAGGCGAAATTAAAATTGGCACCATTTTTTTTTCTTTCCTTAACCACAGCCTTAACATAAACAAAAACAAAATTTAAGTTGGCGTAGATTTGCAACTGTCAAAGTGAAGTGTCAAGTTGGATTAGTTAAAACCAATGATATGGTAGGTAACGCAGTGCCTTATGTTTCCAGCATTCTCGATTGATATCAGCATGTGAGTGAAACAGCGAATATCTGTGAGTAATTTTAGCTCATGTATGCGACAAGGATGTCACTCAAAGCCTAGATCACGTGATTTAGAATAAGGAAGACTTTTGAAACGGGTATATATATTATATATATATACAGGGTGAGTTATTAAGCGCCCCTTCTTCCATAGCTCATTTATAGAACGAGGTGCAATTTTTTTTCTTTCACAAGGAGATTCTACCTATTGAGCACTATAATCTAAAATTATTTTGACACTTATAGAGTGTTCCGTAAAGTAATGGCAGCATACAACAGGATTTTTTTTAAATAGAACACCCTGTATATTTTGTCATAGAAAGGTTTAGTAGTTGACCCTCTAAAGGATGCTACATGAAATATTTACCTTTACTTAAAAATTTGAGAGTTATTAACCATTTTTTTTAAATATTCGAAATGTTCACTTCTGTTTAAAAATTTACTATAAATTTATTTCTTGACATCCAACAATGAAAGTCAGTAGTAATAATAACTAAGCTATGAAGGATAACCTGGATGCAAATTTATTTAATTACATTAACTATTTCTAAAGCAGAGGCGTGTCGAATTGTTTCATCTTTAAGCTGCCGTAAGTGTTTTTTTTTTTTAATGCAACGCCATCTATATTTTTTCATAACTGGATAGTATCTACATTTCTCTTTATTTTTATCATGGGTTTCCTATAGGTAATCTTTACAGTTCTTTAGTTATTAAATGTTGTTTTCACTTATACGCATAAATAGGTTGTATACGCCTGTTTATTCCGTCGGATTCTTTTTTTTTCATATAACGCACAATATTTGACAACATAAAAACCATTCTTAGGCCGATCCTCTTACCAATAAACAAAATAATCAGATGCAACATAATTATAATCTTATTGTACGAACACTTTAACACACATTACAGGATATTTTCAAAATGACCACCTTGCACGTTCCTGCAGGCTTGAACCCTTCTAAGAAAAGAAGCATGGACGTTATCTAACATGCCATCATTTACAGAACGAAATATCTGACGAATACGTTCTTTCATATCAATAATAGTTGTAGGCTCTATTTCATAAACTCGATTTTTCACGTATCCCCAAAGAAAAAAATCAAGTTTAGTTAGATCTGGAGACCTAGCGGGCCACGGTACAGGTCCTCCCCTACCAATCCACTTGTCAAGAAACGCTGTATTCAGATATTCTCTAACTATATTACTGGAATGAGCTGGCGCACCATCGTGTTGAAAAAATAAATTTTGAATTGTATTGAGAGGTAAATTTTCCAAGTGATCTTCTAAATCAGTTTGTAAAAAATTGTAATAAATTTGGCTATTCAAATGTTCATCGAAAAAGTGAGGTCCAATTATCTTATTTCCAATTATGCCCGCCCAGACATTGAGAGACCATCTATGTTGGTAATCAATTTGCCGATGAAAATGAGGATTTACCGTATTGTAATAATGAAAATTGTGCCGATTAACGTAGCCATTTTTGTGAAATGTTGCCTCGTCAGTAAATAAAATATGTTTTGTAAAACCATTATTTTCAGCTTCTTTCCGAATTACCCAGTCACAAAAACGTAAACGGTCTTGAAAATCATTTTCATTTAAGGCTTGAGATAATTGTATGTGATATGGGTGATACTTATGTTTTTTAAGTATTTTCGTAACTGACGATTGGCATATTTCAGTATTACGTGCAATACTCCTAGAACTTATATGCGGATTTTCTACAACATTTGCGATTACTCTGAATTCATTTTCGTCGTTAATTGTTGGTTTGTTACGTGTTTTCTTTTCATATTTTATACTGCCCGTACGTTCGAATCTCTCTTTTAACTGCAAAAAACTTCTTTGATTCGGATGTTGTCTTTCAGGATATTTTTGGGCGTAAATTCTAGATGCAAGTAAAGTATTTCTTTCCACTTCACCAAGAACATAAATCATGTCAATTAATTCTTCTTGACTGTATCTCATTTTATAAAAATCAATCAATAAAAGAGTCTGAAGTTCTAACAAATTTAGACTTGACAGTTAATGCAATTGTTTTGTGATCGCTTATGTTGTCAAATATTGTGCGTTATATGAAAAAAAAAAGAATCCGACGGAATAAACAGGCGCATACAACCTATTTATGCGAATAAGTGATAACAACATTTAATAACTAAAGAACTGTAAAGATTACCTATAGGAAACCCATGATAAAAATAAAGAGAAATGTAGATACTATCCAGTTATGAAAAAATATAGATGGCGTTGCATTTAAAAAAAAAACACTTACGGCAGCTTAAAGATGAAACAATTCGACACGCCTCTGCTTTAGAAATAGTTAATGTAATTAAATAAATTTGCATCCAGGTTATCCTTCATAGCTTGGTTATTATTACTACAGACTTTCATTGTTGGATGTCAAGAAATAAATTTATAGTAAATTTTTAAACAGAAGTGAACATTTCGAATATTTTTAAAAAAATGGTTAATAACTCTCAAATTTTTAAGTAAAGGTAAATATTTCATGTAGCATCGTTTAGAGGGTCAACTACTAAACCTTTCTATGACAAAATATACAGGGTGTTCTATTTAAAAAAATCCTGTTGTATGCTGCCATTACTTTACGGAACACTCTGTAAGTGTCAAAATAATTTTAGATTGTAGTGCTCAATAGGTAGAATCTCCTTGTGAAAGAAAAAAATTTGCACCTCGTTCTATAAATGAGCTATGGAAGAAGGGGCGCTTAATAACTCACCCTGTATACAGGGATATTCACATAAACCGTTCGTTAAAAGTTTTCAAGGTTGCAGTTCACGTAGATATTTGAAATTTAAGGAGCAAGGGTTTTCCGTAGAGATCTCTTTAAATAAAATAAAAATGTCTTTGTATCACTTCCGGTTGTACCGGAAGTCGCTAAATATGTTATGCGAAAAATATGTTAAATTGCAATACATTTCCCTATCTCTAAAATGCATCATTTTTGAGATATTTTGAATTTTCTTAGAAATTTGGATTCTGCAATCTGATTTTCAAAAAATTATAACAATTTTATTTGTAATAGCTAATATTGTATTTGAAGCTTTAAGGTTCTTAAAAATTCCATCAGCATAATCTATTAAGCTACAGGGTGTCTAAAACGCACCGCTCCACTCGAAGATATTCAAACACAGAAAAATACTTTTTTTCAAATGGAATGACCGATATTTTAATGCACCATTGTATGTGGAATCAAATGCTGCGTCGAACTGTACTAGCATTCCCTATACCTAACTTTAACAGTTTTTCAGTTATAAGATATTTCTGGTTTAATACATAAAAATTGACATTTATTAGGTTAAATATTTCTAATTTTGTTGATGTAGTTATGAAAACAACAAACAATTGCATTTAACGTTTCCTGTTACTACAAATTTTAAGCAAAAGCAAAAAAAATTTGAGAATCAAAATTATTCAAACGCTGATATTTTAAATCTATTTTTTAAATTCATGAAGAATGATCTAAAATTGTTCAGAGCAGAGAATGTGTGTTCAATCAAATGTACTCCTCTTGTCTCCTATGAATAAAACACAGTTTGGAAAGTTTGAACCTAACTTTATACAATTTGGAAAAATAAAATGTACGAAGATCAGTAACAAATAACGAAGATAATTAGACAATGGTTTTAAAATACTTTCACGCTAATCCAGAGAATTGCAAACTAGCAGCTATTTTATTCTTCAATTTAAAGTAATGAAATTCATACTTTTTCGTTTTATAAGATCACAAGCGTCCTAAGAGAAGGATGATTAAAGAACTATTAAAATTTGTGAATTTCCACTTGCCAAATTCTATTTTCTTTGGTTGACTACAAAATTTGTAGTAACAGTAATCGTTGTTATAATTTCCATGCTATCTTAATAAAATTAAAAATATTTGACCTATTAAAATTGTAATTTTCTTTGAATTAATCGAAAATGTTTCATAACTGAAAAACTGTTAAAGTTAGGTACAGGGAATGCTAGTACAGTTCGACGCAGCATTTGATTCCACATACAATGGTGCATTAAAATATCGGTCATTCTATTTGAAAAAAAGTATTTTTCTGTGTTTGAATATCTTCGAGTGGAGCGGTGCGTTTTAGACACCCTGTAGCTTAATAGATTATGCTGATGGAATTTTTAAGAACCTTAAAGCTTCAAATACAATATTAGCTATTACAAATAAAATTGCTTCAATAATTGTTATAATTTTTTGAAATCAGATTGCAGAATCCAAATTTCTAAGAAAATTCAAAATATCTCAAAAATGATGCATTTTAGAGATAGGGAAATGTATTGCAATTTAACATATTTTTACATGTAGAATTCAAAAACGTGATAAAAAATATAGCATTCCATTTAAAATAAGCGAGTTGATAGCGACTTCCGGTACAACCGGAAGTGATACAAAGGCAATTTTATTTTATTTAAAGAGATCTCCACGGAAAACCCTTGCTCCTTAAATTTCAAATATCTACGTGAACTGCAACCTTGAAAACTTTTAACGAACGGTTTATGTGAATATCCCTGTATATATACACCATCTCACTGTTAAGTTAATATCAATTCCTCTTTGTTTTCAGGGAATCTAACTATTTGATACATCATTGGTTAAAACTTGCAATCCAGTTATTTTTGCGTGTAAATTAAAACTTTTGCAAAATGCCTAACTTTACGAACATGAAAAACGAAATTGGTTCTAAAATTAAGTGAAGAAAAACCGGAAATAAGTGCTTACAAAGCTGCAGAAATTTTGAAAGTTTATAAAATTAGTAAGAGGACAGTTTATAGATAGGAGTTTGCATAGTTTGCAGCTAAGCGTTCGCCACCTGGTGTCAACTAAACAAACCTTTGTATGCTACATAACATTTCGTGTTTTGGCGTCGATCCTGAGTGTATGATGTATCAGGATTGTGTTATACAGTGAGAATCTTGTAACGCTGCACATAGACGAAAATTACATGATCAGATAATATATTTCTGAGTCATATAAAATTGCACATATCTATTCACTCTTTATCCTCAGCTCAGTAGGCCGTGTTCTCGTTTCGTTAAGTTGCTGCCCTGAAGTTTGATAGATACCAGAATCTGACATGAAAAATATTAATGACAATTTCACACCATTAATCTGACTATGTTGCCAAATATTATACGAAGGAGCACCGACTATGGCACCGTGAAATATGCACTACAGTCGAGCTGGCAACAACGTCTTCGTCACCGGACTCAAATTATAACCATGAAATTAAAAATAAACATAACCGTCTCATCTGACGTCTATATTTCATTGTGATACCAACAAAAATGTCACCCCATTGTCACCCTAACTCGCCTACTGGGACGAGGAAAAAGAGTGAATAGATATAGGGGTTTCAACAATACGTTGCTATGGTTACTACTCAATTTTCAATGCTGAACCATTTAAATACTGCACATATTAATAGAAAGTATTAAGGAAGGTTTATTTCATTGCATTCATTGATGTATTTCATTCATTCATTCATGCATTTCATTCATTCATTCTCTCAACGAAGCTCCATTTGAGAATAATGTGTATAACATTCCTACTTTTTCGGCGGTTGTATACATTATTTTACAATAAATCAAAAGAACAATTATTTAATTCAATCTGACAATTCAAAATCAGTAGTGTCATTACTAACAACGCACGGTAACCATGGCGAATGAAATAAATTTGGAAATAATAATGTAATAAAGCTTCCATTGATAATTACTATGTGCAGTCTTATAAGGTTCTCAGTGTATGTGACATTCACATTAAATCAACTTGTCTATTTGTATTGGTACGCACTTAAACACGTGCATTACAAAAATTCCAGAGGTTCAGATTTATCCGCGGTAGCGCTGCGATCTTAAAATCAAACGCCTATAGATTATGGAAAAGCATAAAGGAAGGAACATTTACTATTGAAAGGAAAACGGGATCTGGAAAAACTAAAAGAAACTAAATATGAAGAAGAACTAAAGAACTAAATATGTCAAAAACAAGTGGTGCTACAATGGTTAAAATTGCAAAACAATTCAATGTTTCGGACAGAACAATTTCAAAAGTTTCGAAACAAAACAACATAAAGCGTTTTGCCAGAATTGATGCTCCAAAATGGACCCCTGAACAACAAGAACGCCAAATCGAACGTTTGAAAACGCTAACTTTAGGTTATTTCAAACTGGCTGGAAAAAAGATGCCATACTAGATGATGAGTCATATTTTCCTTTTGAAAACAATAAATTAACAACAAGTAAATATTATTTTGCTAAAACTAAAAATAATGTGCCATCCAATGTTAGATTTAAATATAGAGAGAAATTTGAAAAGAAACTATGCGTATGGATTTCTGTTCTAAGAAAGGTGTTTCAAAATCCTATTTTGTTCAGGCAAATTGTGCTTTAAATGCTCTCTTGTATTCAAGGGAATGTTTAGAACGTCGACTAAAACCATTCATCGACGAACATTACGAATCTGGACGCTACATTTTCTGGCCTGATGGAGCAAGTTATCATTATGCAAGGTTAACACTTGAGAAACTAGAGAAAGAGTTAGGCATAAATCATGATTAGGGCCCGGACTAAATAGTCTCTGCCTCAGTTTACCAGTTATTTCGCTACACAATTTACGCGATGAGCGCAACAATAATTACAGCGGTCCACTGCACCGTCAGTAACACGTCATGAAGCCAGCGGCGCCAAGGCAAATTCCTTAAATATTTTCCTTGCGGTTTACGAATTTACGATAAAATAATACCTATTAATTTTGTTTAATGGTTTTTATAATTACTCTAACACAAGTTCGATTTAAGCGTATCGACTAATCGAGCACGCATTCTGAATGGAATTCGTACCGATCGAAGTCGGATCATGCGGCGTGCCTCCCAAACGGACATCGCTGCGACGGAACTATCTAATCCGGGCCCTAATCATGATACTACGAAGCTTAAAATAATGCTCTTGCGCATAGACTACGTCATCCGGTAACAAAAGCGCCGCGAATTCGTCTTAAAATGAGAAAATAAGAAAAAAAGTCGCGCATTCAATGAGATCCGAGACCTAACTAATGCATTAAACTGACGATAAAATAAATAAAAGCATCATAAATGGACATTTAATTTTGTTTCTTTCAATTATAGCACACAAAGTTTGATTTTTGTCATCCAGTGACGCTATGCGCAAACGAAACGTAAACTCGACTGCTTATGTATCATATCTTTAAGGTCGTAGTATCATGGGCATAAATTATGTACGAAAAGATGAAAATCCGCCAAATATACTTCAACTTCGTCCCATAGAACGTTTTTGGGCTCATTTAAAGCAAAAAGTCTATGCTGATAATTGGTAAGCATCAACAGAAAGACAGCTAAAGCAAGGAATACAAAAGAAATGCAAGAATTTGACCTAATGTACTTTCAGCGTCTGTTTCAAAATTTTTGCAACAAAATTAGTAAAGCAAGTAAGACTGGACCTTTAAATGTACTTAGTTAAATATAAAACATAGAGGGCCCACTCGTATTGCTCATAGTGAAGTTGTTGGTTAAATGATGTACAGGAGTAGATTTGAGTTTTACTACATCATTTAGTTAAATATGTTAAAATAAGTTTAGGACAATTTTATACAGTTTTGTTTCAATAAAAGAATTTAGTATGTTAGTGCCAATTTTAAGTTCGCCTACCTTATTATTGTGTAATCAAATTTTTAATTTCAGGAAAAGTGTGGATCAACAGTCACTGCGCTTTGATAAAAACCTCGAGGAGTTTTATTCGCTCTGTGATCAAATCGAGCTGCATTTGGTGGGGGTTAAATTTTTATTCTGTGAATAAGTTGTAGGTAATTGTTTTTTTTTCTTGCCAGAAAACGTCAGTAAAGTGTTTGAGCCAGCAGGATAGTTCGCAGCGCTATCTGCAGTTGCACGTGGCTCCGACACGAAGTGAAAACTTGGGAATCCCCGATAACACGCTGACGTATCCGCAGTTTTTGGCGACGGTTAATTCACAGATTGCTTTCACGAAAGAAATTCATGATACGTTGGTGGCCGCTGCACAGAATATATCGCCATCTGAATAACATTTAAATCAGCCTTATTAAGTCCTTGTGAATTATTTATGATATGTGCTAATTGTTTTGATTTTTTTAAATAAAATTGTTTACTAATTATGCTTGAAGTAACATTTTTATTTTATTAATGTTAAACCTTTTGATGAAAAAGTAACTATTTTTCTTCCAAAGGTTTCTATAAAGTTTTTTTTATCTGCAATATACG
Source organism: Dorcus parallelipipedus (assembly GCA_958336345.1). Classification (NCBI taxonomy): domain Eukaryota; kingdom Metazoa; phylum Arthropoda; class Insecta; order Coleoptera; family Lucanidae; genus Dorcus; species Dorcus parallelipipedus. The sequence goes on along the minus strand of OY284480.1, from coordinate 14,809,299 downwards.
TTTCGCTTTAGAGCAGTGCATACAACAACGTAAATAGAAAAAAGTGTTATGAAAAGTGTCTGAAAATAAAGAATTACCCAATTTTCTTTTTTTAAAATTATTCAATCAAGAGTTTTGTACTTGTCTTGATATAAGTTCCTTTGATATCTGCCTTTAAAAATTGATGAAAACTGTAACTTTCGTAAGAAAAAAGTCCTTTTTATTTATAAACAATCGTTCATTATATTTAAAACTATTTACAACAAATATAAATATAAAATTAAAGCGGTTACTTAAATACAAAACTTAAATATCATCGGTAATAAGTTACTCAATCACGCACGCATTCTAATTATAAGGGTGAGTTCTAAAACGTTTGCGTTACTTGACGAATCCAGTCCAGGTAATGTGCAACCCTAACGTAAACTCCGGGCACTCCTCGTTGCCCGCAGCCAATGCCCCAGCTGACCACACCGACGACCTTCCAGGTTCCTCCTCGTTCGCAAACCATGGGGCCACCCCCATCACCTTTGCAAGCATCCTTGCCTTCCTCACCCCCAGCGCAGATGAAGCCGGGGTGTAATTTAAAGTCGTAACCCAATCTGGTCTGTTGCATTTGTGCTTGGCATTGGGCTTGGCTCACGACCGGCACGTCGACTTCTTTCAGAATGTTTTGGTACTTGCCAAAATCCCCGAAAGCATCCTTACCCCAACCGGTGGTCCAACAGCGAGTTCCAGTGTAATCTTCGTGGGGGGAAGGCAGGCAAGCCGGACTTATATGGGGGAAGCGACTCCAATCCACCGGTTTATCCATCCTCAAGATCGCCAAGTCATTGTAGAGGGTGCCCGCGTAAAATTCTGGGTGGACGCTGACCTTAACCACATCCCTTTCAATATATGGGTAGAATTCAACGTCGTGGTTGACGTCCCATTCACCTAGGCGAGCCCTTAAGTCAAATGCTGTATATCTAAAAGAAAACCCCAATATGTATATCAAAGTTTCATGATGAAATGTGTACCTAATATTTGCATGACCTACTTGAGTTGCTGATAAAAACAAATGAAGGAAGGATTCGGATAAAATCAGAGGGTTGACTTAACTTACGTTTTTACGCAATGGGCTGCGGTGATGATGTGTATTGGATCAATCAAGGTCCCTCCGCACACGTACACGCTTTCTTTGGGGTCCTTCTTCAAAATAGCCACTTGCCAGGGGTATTCTCCGAACTCACTGTCGCCGTCGACGTACACGGGGTTCTTAATCCTCCCATTAATGCCCTGAGAATGTCTGGTTCCGCACTGGCGGTTACCCCCGACAATCGGAACATTGGGGCGAATTGGGCGTCTGCAGCAGACATGCCTTGGCCCGCAGGTTTGAGGACGTCCGCTTCCGTAGAAAGCCTGGCGCTGCAAACCATAAAAAACCCTCATTAAAACTACCCCTTTTCTCCTCCACATTAAATCATTTGATGTGTTGGGGATTGATACATCTTACCTTTTCGATTTTGGAAAAGTTTTTGATTGGTTTATCAGTCAAGTCACGTCGTCTTCTACTTGAAGGGAATTTAATGGGATTCGAGGGAGAAGAAAGGCTTTTTCCTGCACGATTGAGCTTCAGGGGATTTCCATAAGAATCGCTCGCATAATTTTGATTTTGTTCATCGGCATAGAACTCTTGCCCGTTATTATACTGATCTTGATATTGGTTTAGAATGCTTTGACCATCGGTATAATTATCAATGGATCTACCATAGAAATCACCCCCAAAACCAGCGTCGTGATTGATAGAATCATCAAAGTAACTGGGGGCGTAATTGTCATCCTCATGATGGAAATCATGAGGTTCGTAAAACTCGGGCGGACCAACATCATCACCATCGTGGGGGAAATGTGGTTCGTAGTGGTAATGTGGGGGTTTATGCGGCTTATAATGAGAGTGTTGGTGATAGTGATGATGTTTATTAAACAGAATCCCCTTTTTATAGCTGAAGAAATCTTTGAATTTGTGCACGAGAAAGTCGTTGGGGGTGAAGTGCAAGTTAACGAACGGTTTCAGCAACTTCTCGCCGTACTCGTCTTTCGTTAATTGCAAGGACAAAAGCGGATTGACGGAGACAAGACCCAGATTGATGCCCGGGTTTTGATAGGGTAAGCCGAAGGGATGGGGTCCTATCGGATTGGGGTAGGGATATCCACCGCCTCCTTGGGAAGGCAAGCCGAACGAAATTCCGAAAGTCGGCTTGATGTTCTTGGAGAAATCCCCATTGAGGCGCTGTAAAAGCGTTTTGCAAAATTACTTTCGCGCCAAAACTTGAACGGAATGATTAGGTAAACAACCCCCCCACAAATTTAGTGATTTAGTTTGTAGTAGTAGAGGCGGTGGATCTAGAACATCAACTGTACATGTTTAGACACTTTTAGTGATTAGTCAACATTAGAGCTTCAATCAAAAACATCTTACCGGTTTGGACTCTTCCTTTTCATTAACTGGTGCTTCTCTTTTAACTTTTTTGGACTCGTCTCTCGCTTCTTGGATGACACTTGCGTTTATGGGGGCATTTTTGGGTACTCTGATGATCGCCATGGTACCATTACCGTCAGTAACGACCCTAACTTCATCATCTTCAGCCTCGATATTGCTTTTTAAATTCCTGGGATCCAACGCCAGATACAAATCATCCTTTCGTCCAATGATTTCGTGGGAAGGACACTGATCGTAAGGAACGCAAACGCAATCGTAATTCGATGATTGTAAAGCCTGGAATTTATCACCGCCATATCCCGATTGCAGGTAATTGGATTGGATTCCGTTAACATTCAACTCCTTCTTGTAGAATTCTGAGTTTCCGTAAGAACCGACAGATGCACCCACGCTGTTGGTATTATACAGGGGCGAAGTACCGAACTTCTGTGGACCGAAGCTCTCCAGGATAGGTTTAACTCCCGCGTAACTTCCTAGGCCTCCAGATCCATAACTTGCAATGGATTGTCCGCCATATGTACCCGAAGAAAAGCTTGAACCTCCTCCCACGGTTAAACCGCCGCTTCCGAGTAAACCTGAGTTTCCTCCGCCGTAAGTCCCCGAAGAAAAGCCTGAACCTCCTCCCACGGTTAGACCAGGGCTTGCAGTGAAACCGCCGCTTCCGAGTAAACCTGAGCTTCCTCCGCCGTAAGTTCCTGAGGAAAAGCCTGAACCTCCTCCCACGGTTAAACTAGGGCTTGCACTGAAACCGCCTGAGCTTCCTCCGAAGGATCCCGAAGAACCGAGGAAACTGGAGGAACTTGAAAAGCCGGTTTCCTTAAAACCTCCTGAGAAATCTGGGGATAAGGGATTGAAATTTGATGGAGACCCAATCACAGAGCTGACGGCCCCCGAGACAACGGGTATCGGGTTATTGACGATTACATCCGGTTTGTTTCCTACTCCGTGGTGGAAGTGATGATGAACGTGTTCTTGTACGCCTGAGGTAGTGGTACCTCCACCAATGGCTGACCCTCCATGGGCATTGACGACCACTTCGACTGGTTTCTTGATTTTATGATGCAAAGTTGATCCGTGCTCGATCTCATATGGAAAATCCGGTTCAATGATGGGTTTTGAAGATAGGAACTCCGATGACTCGAATGATCCACCGGAAAAACTGGAGCCTTGGATGAAGGAGGGGGCCTTATTGGGATAGTATGGTTTAGGAGGTGGAGGGCCGTATCCTCTGCGGGGCGGGACGTAAGGTTTGGGTCCGTATTTGATCGGTGGGCCTGGAGGGAAAGGTATGGGTTTAGGTGGGCCGTAGATGCCTCCTCCGTGAATTGGGCCTTTTATCGGAATTGATGGAATTGGTCGACCGACTGGGTTGATGGCGACGGGTTGGGCGTAAACTAAGTCTTCGGGGGCGATATAAGGTCGTTTGCCTTGAACTGTTTCTCCATCGCACTAAAAATTATTTATCTACAAGGTCGAGTCAAGGGTATTGGAACTTTTGAAATAGCACCCAAATTTTCGTTATATTTACCATCTAATAGTTCGTGAGAAATTGTGAAGCTATTGCTTTTCTTATTCTGGGCCAACAGATGTTATTTTAATCAAGTGAGTGTATGCTAGACCTGATGCCTATAGATTTTCGGTCTGAGACATGTTCATTATTATCAGGAAATATTAATCTCATCTCATTGCTATTATCACATTGGCGCAATTATGATTAACTACCGGTGGAATGTAAAAGTGTAATCGTGGATGGCTAATATAATTTGTTCGTTTGCAATTTCAAAAGATGTTGAAGAGATGTTTTTTTTTTTAATATATCTTGCATTAATTACCTGCATTAAACCAAGACTGCAGAGCTTTTCTTTTATGAGATTCCTGGCTTCTCCATCATCACCTTTTTGTAAGGCTTCTTGTATGGTGGGATCTGTGTACACGTCATCGAATTCCTTGAGATTTCGCCCTTGCCTTGTTGAGGCTAAAATCGAGTCGACCACCTCATCGACTTCCGTTGCGTTAAGTACTGCCGGTTCTGGAAACGACGTTTCGGCAACTTGTGCGTCTTCTTCAGTGAACGCCTGCAGTCCACTATCCTTATCTCCTGTCCAGGACCATTCTTTGTCCTCGGCCGAGACAGCGGCGTGAAGGGCGAACGCCACCAAAAATGAAAGGTTCAATATTCGCATTTCTGCAATCAATTTCGATCAAATTAGAAGGTGAAAGTAAAGCGGCGAGTGGCGGCTGTTTGTGAAATTACTTCAAAGTAAGCAGGTCGCGAAACTTTCCTCGGAACTTTCTTGCTTTCTTTGATCGAGGTGATGTCATTTGAGGGTTACAAAAGCGATGCATTAACGCGAGCACGTTTCGTTTCGTTCTTGTAATTAAATAATTTCATTTGCATTTACAAGTCATCGACTTGCAAACATTCGAAAGAACCTTGGAGTTTTTACCAAAGCGAATTCTAATTTGCTTTCTACTAATAAAGCAATTAATTAATGAATCCTCAGCAAAGTAGGGCGCAAGTTTCTTTGCCTGTGTATTTTACAGATTAAAAATTATCATCGAAGTACATATGTTGACAAAGTGCGTGTGCGTGTGTCAAGAGAAACTTGCTTAAATCAAACGGATTTAATGTAATTATCTTAAATTGGAGAAAACAAAATAGTTTTATGCCTCAATTCAAAATCTGGATTACATAGAAACGATAAATAAAAAAAAATAGTGTAGCATACGTAGAATTTATAAAAATCCTACCAGTAATACAGCTAGAACTGAAACCAAAAATGTACACTCGCACCTCTATAACTCGAACCTCTACAACTCGAAATTTTCTGAAAGTCGAAATTTACTGATGTCCCTGCATGTTGTGTATAACTAAAATCTCTTTCTTTAACTCGAAATTTCTATAACTCGAAGTAATTTTCCGGTTCCTTGAGATTTGAGTTATGGATGTTCGACTGTATTACCTACTAAAAAAGCGAAAAAGGAAAAGTGAAAAAGAGGGAAAAACTAAAACTAAATTCTTGGGAAGAATTTAGGATAAATTATAGATGAAGACTCGGAAAAGTCAAAGAAGGGTCTGATTGAAAAGGGCAGAATTTCATGAAGCATGTTAGATATAGACGCTTTAAAGCCGATGTAGGTAAATGTCCATGGAAAGAGCTCTTTTAGGAATAAGGTTACTTTACAGAAGAGTAATTAATAATCATATATGTAGATCGGGGCCGAAACAAAAGTTCAGAATCTTGGAAAACGAATCCACAAATGGATCTTTTCAGGATATACCTAAGCAAAACAAAAAATAATGAAGAACATGAGTAGGGTACAGAAAGAAAGAGCGGTGATGGGGTGGTCATCTTAAAATGATGCTTGGACTCTATTAGAAATAGATGGTTCAAATGCATAAATAGCTAAAAAAATAAGGAAAGGAAGGTAAGCAATTTGGTTCTTGTGAGCTTTTATGATAATCTGGAGATATCTATTGGAGTTTGCAGCTAAGCGCTTGCCACCTGATGTCAACTAAACAAACCCTTGTATGCTACACAACAAATCGTGTTTTGGCGTCGATCCTGAGTGTATAATGCATCAGGATTGTGTTATGTGTGACATTCATATTAAATCAACTTGTGTATTTGTATTAGTACGGACTTAAACACGTGCATTACAAAAATTTCGTGTAGCTTACAGAGGTTCAGATTTATCCACTGTAGCGCTGCGATCTTAAAATCAAACGCCTACATCTGCAATTGAATCTCAAAAAAAGAGAAGAAAAAGGAGAAAGAAAGCAATTCGAGTCCTCTAGGACACATAAAAAATGTTGTGGTCATTGAATTAAAATAGTCAAAAAGGAGAAAAAAAATATTGAGATTATTAAAGCACGGATTTAGGTACATTTTTATATCATGATTTATCCCTCCACAACACGTACGCCGGACTGAAAAGTTGATTCATGTCCTAAAAATGCACCTAAATCCGTGCTTTAGTGATTACTATTGAACTAAATTAACGGAAGATGATGTGTAAAAAACGTTGTAAATTACAAAGGAAGTAGGACAAGAGTGAATGCAAAGTTCTCTCCTGTGTACAACAGTAATAAATAAAACAATAAAAAACACAGAAGGAGATACGGTGGATCACTAAAAATGGAGAATATAAAACTACAGGAACAATGCTTTTGATGAAAAAAATTAGAGAACATTATTGAACGAAAACCTGAAGATATAGAGGGCAGCTTCACAGTGTAAACATGGTAACCAACATCAAAGTCATAACCTTGAAAGATAATGAAGCAAGATAAATTATTAAACTAGATGGAGAGAGACGATAGAACAAATGAAAATGTTAAATTATATTTGGGCCGAACAGCTCAAGATCGAGGAGGAATCGAAAGTATAAATAAGAACGACAGAAAAAATGCAATATCGAAAATGAAAGAAATACTATAGGTGTAGAAAAAGGCATTCAAAATACAATGAAAAACAGTGACTGACAAAAATAAGAAATAAGGAGAAATAATATTTCAATATATTATATTGAAGACGCACTTCACAGAAAGCAGGAGAGAGAAGAATCAACTGAAATTGTTTGGACAAAAAATAAATGAGAGAAGGAAGAAAAAAGTACATGAAGCAAGAAACTTGATAAAAAAAGGAAAATCAGGAAAAACTAGAATAGAATAAGTTAAAAAAAAGCACTGGAATGAAGAGGTTTCAAGCGAAAAGAGTCGAGACGATAATCCTAAGAGGGAAAATGAGAATTTTAGAAAAGAATGTCAAATGACTTAAAATATAGCATCTATAACCTTATACCAGAAATGTATGGTACAGATTTTTTTTGCTTCAATGTTGCTTCGGCAGTGTATGTAAAAATAAAATCGTGTATAAATGACTTTTACGTTTAAATGTATTGATGAAACAGCAAAGTATGTTGCGAAACGTTTATAAAATTTATATTTATTAATAAAATCTGAAAGAAGAATCAACTTCTATAGATTTGTTAACAATACTAAGGGTGCGAGACATACTGAAGTCAATTAGGAAGTCCTTTGGTAGTTGCTTTAATTAATGAATTTTATTTATTTTATGAAAAATTAAAAATAATTAAAAAAGAATGACAGATCCAATATAATCGTTGCCAAGGGGATGAAAACCAGTAAGATTAAAAAACAAAAACAAATAAGTACAATTGTCTACCTTACGCTGGAAATTTGATTTTAAAGACAAAAATTAAGTAGTAAATCTAACAGGCAATTTGAACTCAACTCTTGAACAACTAAGTTTTTTCTTAAACTCATAATGACGGAATTATTGGTTTTACGTTTTCACCTCCCTTAAATAAATCCTACGAAACCTATCGTGTGATTTCCTCTTTTTTTAATCTTTAAGTTCTGCTATCGATTTGTTTTGTATCCAGTTTTAAATATAATAAAAATTATTTTAATAATTTTTTAGTAGTGACTGCGTCTTATTGTTTAATTTTTTTTATTGTTTCTGCAACGATGATGAGATGATGATGATGACAAGTTAGTATAAAAGCTATTTATAACGCGGTGAAACTTCTCGTTCGAGTTGTTTGGTACTCAGTGAAAGTGGTTTTCAGTAGCTCGATGCCTCGAGAGTAAACCAAATGGAACAATACCTGGTCACTTTCTCGTCTTTGCGGTCAGGGTCGCCGGTTCAATATCATTGCCGATAAATAAATAATAATAAAAAAAGAAGAAGAAAAGACAATTTCCAAAATACGAAACAAAACATATTTGAAAATATAAAAAAATTACGTTGTCTCCGTTTGTTTCATGCGGTAATATAAAAAAACATTATTTAAATTAATTTGAAAACATTGCACCAAAGCAGCTAATAACAAATGTTGAGAGATCGAATTCATTGTTTATTACACATTAAAAAAATTGATTAAAGTTCTCAAAATTTAATTATTATTTTTTTTAATTACATAATTAAAAAAAATATACCTGTATTATCCTTGATAGTGTGGGGATTATCACTGCACCTCAGCAACAATAACAACGACTAAGCGCCCGTTTTCACCTTTTGTTGTTATATAGCAGTTTCTTTCACCGTGTGGGACGTCCAAACACTTTCTACTCTTGCCGTGCTCACTGATGGCTCCTTTGAAGTCTCAGAATCTTATATAGTCATGTGGTGAATAGGGGATGATGCTTTGGATAAATCATGGGCGATTGGGAGGGCGAACAGGATCTAAATTCTTGGAAATTAATGACGGTCTGGTGTATTACGTCAATATGATTCAAAAGAAAGGGAAAGTGTCTGCGCTTCTTTTAATTTTCTTTCGTATTTAGGATTTCGAAAGACCTCTTCTTGTCCTGTTAATCAAAATAAGATAGAGGAGCCGGAATTGAGAGATCAAATTTGTCGTAGTTTTAACAGCATTCAGAATCAAAAGCAGTGTCAGAGAAATTCAGAAAATTAAGTCAAATTTGCCTTTTAAAAACCAACTACGCATATGCATGTAGGTACCTAATTCTGATTTCATCCAGAAAGCTAAAGTTAAAATATTATAAATGTGTGGAATGGACGAAAATTTAAAGTTATGTTCACAGTACAAGGATTTAGTTTGATGAAATGAATTAGAATTACGAAGAAAAAAGAAATTCTTATGAAACATACGCAAATGATGAAGTATATAGAAGTTTAAAAACAAAAATACTGGCTATAAATTAAAGTAAATTAAATAAGAAAGAAATGATGATATATTTTAAAATACGATGATGTCTTTTAAAAAATGATATATTCGGTACTTATTTATACTGGCGTAATTTATACAGTGGAGTTCGCTTAATATGATTCCGTATATAGTGACTAACCGCTTATTATGACGTATATTCGTCGGCACTTAAAACGAAGCACTGCACCAAGGCTAAGGTTCATTTTGGAACGAGTTTATTGCTTTCCGTTTCGTTTTTAGTGCCGACGATGGTACTTGTATTTCGTGGTTTGGTTTTCATATAAAGTACTTTCATTTCGCTTATAATGTCGTCCGTTTAGTTTGACTTAATTATTCTTTCTCTTGTAAGTGAAATTCACTGTATTTTTAGTAATTTGCTCAGGAAAGATAATTTTCTACTTCGTTAATATTCACATAAAAGTTTCAGCATATCATAGAACTCAGTATAAACTGTATAACTAGTAGTTATTAGCTTTGTTCCACCAACAGTTCGTAACTAGTTCGGAAACGTTAAAAACAGTTGCCCACGGAAGTAATGACCGATTTTAACGGCGCCGTCAAGTGTACAATTTTGATGACTGCATGCTTTTGACGGTTTCGAACTAGTTACGAACTATTGCTGGAACAAACCTATTAACTACTAATGTAGGTATATATTTAGATTGCATATTTCCAATAACTGTTTTAATTGAAAAAGATTGGTCGCACACCGGGACTCCTGCCGGTACAATCCCTGCCTGATTCAGACAGGCAATTATTATATAATACCAATTATTCGATTTTATAAAATAAAAATTAAGAGAAATTAAATGAATACCTAATAAAATTTTTATATTGAACGGCAATGAGATGAAAGAAAAAGAAAACCGGTAGACAGTCGTGTGTTTCTAAAAATATTGATTCCAACTTATATCTTTTAATTTTATTGGATTGTTATTTTGTACTGAATTTTATTATTCATAGCATATCTTTCTTGCAATTTAATCATTCCTTTGTGATTTATAGTTAGTAAGAATTCCATAGTTATCCTTTAATTGAATAAAGCTTCGTAGTTAAGGAACTTCATAAACTACATTTCACATTAAACATTTTTTTTATATGTATTGTATTATATCTTTGCCTTAATTATTTAAGGATTCAACGAAATAGACTTCAAAGATTACGCAGTTTTGAAAAAAAAAGTCGTATTTATTAGGTTTGCAATTGCTTTAAAGTCGTATTATTAAAGCAACAATGGTTACTTTATTACAAAATATCAAAAAACCCATTGCGGATCATCGACGACCACAATAAGGTCGAGGCCCCCCCAATATTCCTTCGACTTAACATTAACTCTTCGATTGCGTAAAACTCTGGTATGACACAACGCTCCATCGCATATTTATTATTATTATGATAGCATATATGGTATAGCTTTATGCGCGTGCCTCATGGCAATGCGTTTGTGAATGGACGTGGATTTATGTAATAAGGAAATTTGGGCGTTCAAGAATTGTCGGTTTCACAACGTGGGGAATCCCTGTCTTATACACGCCTCATTTCTTGTATTGGTACATATTATGAATGTTTGCAGCCGGTTTTATTTGAGTTTGAATTAACAAGTTCGTACAGCAATTACAACAATTGTAAAATGTATTTCTTTTAACTGGAATAACAAAATCTGACAACAGCGTGAATCAAACTAGGCCCTATTCCTATTCTTCTGTGAGAACTTTTATCTCAAACTGAAACATTTTTTAATTGCAAGGAAACATTGAAAATTAAAGTTTGTTGCTATCTATCTATCTATCCATGAGAATGTACCATAAGTAGTGTTGAGGTTCATTGGTGAGTAAAGGCCGCTTTATTTCTTGTACAAGATTTGGTTCCAATTATTATTAATTTGTGTAGTAAATTAAATTATTATCAGACTTTAAATTGAATTGAAAACTATCTGGAAAAATAGAACATGTTCTATCTCGAAACCGTATTTGCAGCCTAAAAATTTCTTGCTCTAAATTTTGATTGTAGAAATTGTATCAAATCTTGTATAAGAAATAGGGTAGATCTTAAGATGATTTCATTTAAGTAGAAAATCTTTATCTCATAGTGTTTGTCAGATCATTCCCACTATCTAATATTATTGGAATATTTGTGTTGAAGTCATTGTAATAAACGCATTTCTGATTATCACAAAGTTACTTTCTAATCGTAAAGACCTTCTACTGTATGATAAAAATTAGACAGATATAAAAAAATGTTAAGAATCATATGTTCTGTTCTAGCTTCAATTATTTATTAGGTGAGAGGTGAAGGTAGCCTGAAATTTACTTCTGCTGTAGCTCTGCATAGGTGAGTATACTCGAATGAACAGAAACGAAACAAACGTATCACAAAACAATGATAAAAGTATTTCTTTGACAAAATCTTTAAAAGTATTTCTTTGACAAAATCTTTAACAATGAGACACAGTCTTTCCTCGTCTTAAAACTACATTAATTGACTTTCTAAGTCTGCATGTCCCTCTTCATAACATCCATGGTATGTATATAGTTACATATTATATTAACTTATTATTCTAACAAAAATTATTAAAAACAAAATGAATCTTCTCCAGACGAACATACGAGCCCTGCGTCAAAAATATTCGCCTACCTCCCTTTGATAAAGAAAGAGGCAGTTAATACGTTACTCAGTGATAGATTATTGTTCTAAAATAATAATTACGAATTAAGGAGTATCGACCGTTTGATGATTATACTATTCTATAATTAAACGGGTAAGCGGTCTTCTAATAAACTTTTTATTGTTATCTGCTAAGTTTTCGGTAATTTTTTGTTACCTTCCTCAGAGCAACTAAAAACGTAAGGTTACATGTAATTATACAAAAGTACAATAAAATCACTTAACTTACATAATTCTAGTTATATTCTAAATACAAATTTCATCAATTAATGTCCAAAATATTAAAATTTAGTTTGATAGAAGACCGAAATAAATTTATTATCAACTGTAACTTGATTTAGAAAATTATTTAAAAAATCTTATTTACAGTCGCGGACAGAAAATTTCGGATGTCAGTGTCATTCCACTGACGTAAAAGTTAAGAAATTCCTATAGTATACGTCAGATGAGTGACACTGACATCCGAAATTTTTTGTCCGCGACCGTACCTTGGATTCTGTGCGGAGCCACGTTTAAAATCAAATTTTATTAAATACTCATAAGCCAAATTAAGATTTTGAATATCTGATCTAAAATTCATGGAATTTCTAGTTTTCTTAATATGGAATAATTCTAAGAATAACCTGGCATGATAATTTGTTTCTTTATCTAAATTTTTTGTGTTACTAAAGTCTAGTATATGATTTTTATCTTTAAAATGTTGTACTAGAGCACTAGAATTTTTTTCTTTTATCATTTTACAATGAGATTTATATTGTGACAGTCGTGATTTAAGCCAATTGGAAGTTTGTCCTATATAAACCTGATCACATTCAGTACAAGGAATAGAATAAACAACACCATATTGAAGAGAAGGCGGAATTATATCTTTAATTTTACTGAAAAGATTATTATTGGTTTTTAAATTATATTTAGCAATTTTGGCATTAATATTTTTGAATTACCGAAAGCTTAGCAGATAACAATAAAAAGTTTATTAGAAGACCGCTTACTCGTTTAATTATAGAAAAGTATAAAATAATAATAATAAATAAATAGAAATTAAACATTTTAAATAAAAGTTTTGATATTTAAATTCTAATAAAGATTTTATTTTCAAAAACAGCTATGCCAGCTAGGCGAATACTTTTGACTTTTCATCTGCTACTGGTAACGACTGTTCAATGGAAAAGTTCATAAAAGATGGTTTTATTTTTTTGACGAAGAAAAGCATCCCTTTTTCATGAGGAAGAAAATCTGAAAAAAAAGAGAAAATTCAAGCATGATTTTAGTTTTCCCTAAATACTTTCTGCAATTTTTATTATTTTTTTTATAGGATGAGAAACTAAAAAAGAAATAAATGATAATAAGTGAACCATTAATTATCATTTTGTCTTAAGGCAGGACGTTGAAGTTAAAAGATTTAACCCGAATTGCCCACTAAACGTAAAAGACCAGATAAAAGCCAACGACAGTGAAAGTGGCTTAGATCCGCTTCGTTCTGGGAATCCCTTTATGCAATCGCCATCGCCACTAAGAACATGCCTCGAAGAAACGCACCTCTTGAGCAAGAGTCGTCGACCTGAACAATAAAAGTTCTTGCAAATTTAATTAACTTTTCATTTTTCTTAAAAAACCTGATCGTTTTAAACTAAAGTTTTCGAATAACTTTCACCCCCCTGTGAAAGAAAAGAAAAGCCGGCTTATCATTGTGTAATCACCGGCATTTTAACACCTCGATTGTAGGTATCTATTACAGCGTCATCGATAACACATTACGCCAGCGAGTTCGCTTTCGTGGATCACTAATTGTAAGTTCTTCGGAGACTTCGATGGCCCGAGGGGGGTACACGAAATCGTTCTTCCGAATACCGGCCGCTTTCTCCCGGATCTTGGTTTACGCATCGGACTAATTCCTCTCTGACAAGTTGCAATGACATTGTTTTAATTGATTTAATTCGAGTAAAAATTCTAAAACGGTATAAAATCGTGAAAGCATTAGACTTTCGGTATTACTATAAGTTGTAATAATTAACACGATTCTAATTATTAGACCTAATTTAAGGCTTTAATGCACTGGAGCGATTCGTAATTTTTAGTTTGGGGAGCTTCGTGAATTTATTTTTTTATGTTACAATTTCCTTTTTAGTTTCGTTTTTTCATTAGGAAGCCATCAATAATAAAATAATGATGGGGAAAAATTCCCCGGGTCTGGAATTCATAGTAAAATAAAATGTTTTACCTTAATTAACTATCGTTTTTTATTTTATAAAATATTCAAAATAAATTTTGAAATATTTTATGTATCTAAGTAAATTTTTCGCCCTGCGACCCTAGTCCCCCTCAAAGCAACCGTGCACGGTGAAACTTTGGGCCTCAATTCAACCTACATATGCTTCAGCATCTAGAATCTAAATGATAACAAAAATGTTAAAACTTTAAAATAACAGTAACAATAAAATTTTGTCTATAAGAAAAGTATGACATAAATCACTACTGAGCAGGAAAAAAGAAAAAAGAAAATCTTCTGAACACTAGGAATAATTTACACCACACATAAATTTTATTTATTATTATTATAATTTTTTTAATATACACCTGTATTGTCCGCAGCGACTACGGCCGATTTACAGATATTTATTTCTCATTTACTGTTATTATTATTATTGTGACGGAATGGCGAGACAAAGTGACGTCACCGCGAGTCCTTGTCATGGGTTCTTGAAGATGTTCCGGCACATTCGAAATTCATTTCCGAAGAACTGAACGAAATACAAAAACTGACCCCTTCAGATGCAGAACAGTAATGATTTACAACGTTAACAGTGCTGTGTAAATAATGAAATAAAATTTAAATAATTTAAAATGATATTTAAAACTACTTTTCTGTTGTGCCAGAATTTCAAAAGTTGTGTAAATTTATGTTTTGCAACACTTAAAAATATCTTTCAATTCTACAGGATAATCGTTTGTTTCGTTGTAAACAATTTCTTTTAATGAAACCCTACATATAAGTACAGGCTTTTCGTTTATATTTTGAACCAAGGAGTGAGCGGTAACTGCACAACTTATTATTGGACATATCTAATTTTTTTTATTAATTATAAAAGTTTTAGGGATTTACCTGAACCGCCAGAATTTACTAAATAATAAAATAAATGGCGATCGGAAACCTAAGAAATGAGTATCAACGCATAGTTCCACGAACTATGAAAGCTATTTTTTCCTAATTCCAAAAATAAGTAGTTTGCATATATTTGGTTTTATATTTTTTGCGATATTTAACACATTCACTGTTATTTCATAATGATCGCTATAAGTCAGCCATAAAGACTTCCATGATCCATATACAGGATGATTTATGACGTCGAGGGAAAAACTTCAGTGCGTGATTCCTATGAGTAATTCAAATAAAAAAAAAACTTCAAATAAACATTTGACTGATAATGCTTTCTAACGGAAGTGTAGCTCTTAGTTTATAACATGTAACGTCAGTCAATCAAAGCAATATCGGTAGGCTTATTTTTATTTCATTTGTTACCTATGAAAAAAAAATTAGTACCTTAACATCGTCTTAAAGTAGTAAACATTCAACATGTAATAAACTTTGAAGGGCTACACTTCCGTTAGAAAGCATTATCGGACACATGTTTATTTGAAGTTTTTGTATTTGAATTACTCATACAAATCACCCGGTGAAGTTTTTCCCCGACGTCATAAATCACTCTGTATGAGTTATGCGACTTCTTTAAAAATTATAAAGAGAACCGTACCAGATATCTCAATGATTTTTTTTCAAACGTTCCTCTTGAGACAGTTATTACTCTCACATCCAACTTAATACATTTTCGTAAATAAGCACTATATTTCGACCCATATATGGGCCACGGACTTGTGGTTTAAGAGCGACTTGATCCACATATGGGTCAATGGATAGTGAACGTGTTAAGTTTGAAATTATTATTGTGGTGTTACATTTTTATTAAATTATTTTGTAGGTACAATATATTAATTTGTGTTAGCTGTTAACGTTTTGTCTTATAAAATGTCCCAGATGAGCAGTCTTTATTATAATTAACACTTGTCATACATAATAAAATTCTTATTAATCAAAGTACATTCATGTTTTCCTTCAAACTTAAATATTGTGACGGAATAGCGAGGCGAAATCGTGACGTCACCACCTAGACGACCCTAGTCCATATCATGGGCACCTTCGAAGACACCCCGGGACTTGGCAGAGGATTCCAGAAGGACTAGAGAAATATAAAAGCTCGCCCCGTCGGATGAAAGGAACAGTGACGATTCACCGCGAACGACGTTAATGATGGTGTCGTGTAAATAAATTGCGATATAAATTATTTATTATTATAAACACATAAATTAGTTATATGTAGTATTAAGTGTTTAATGGTTTCTTTAATTCGTAATTAAATATTTTATTTAGAACAGACTATTCTTAATTTATACTTTCATTAAAAACGTCACAGTATCTCAAAAAGTATGACACTAAATATAGGCAAACCACATATTTTTGGAATTAGGAAAAAATATCTTTCTTAATTTGATAAAACATACTGAGTATTCCATTTAAAGTAACAAAGTTCTTACTCATTTCGTAGATTTTCGATCGTCACTTGTTTTATTTTTTTTTTAGTAAATTCTGGCGGTTCAGGTACTCTAAAACTTTTGTATTTAATATTCATTTATATGTTTATAGGTACCGTTCAAAATATAAATAAAAACCCTGTACATATTATAACGTCTTTTTTTAATAGCACTTCAAAAGTACCAATAAGTACATCAACTTATTTTAAGTAATCTTCGTTTTATTTTTCTGCGTTCGCAAATGATCGAAAAGTGTTTGAATTTAACGTGTAGTCGTGTTAGTAATTTTCATCTTACAAAGTTGGTATTTCTGCCAAACATAAAGCTCTGTCTGATAAAGCGCATGAAGCGTTCGACGCTTTCTCACTAATAGCGTGCTGTTGTTTACATCGTCATTTCTATATTTTCATTGAGTTATTAATAATTTTCACTTAATTATTTTTATTTGATACTCTAAACGTCATGTCGGTGTAATTAATTAAACTACATAATGCCTATTTAAAGTGTTTAATAACAAATGGTTTTATTAATGACACACTAAATTGCCTTTTGCAAATTTTCGCATGTGCCGTCCGTGGTAAAAAAAATGCAGGCCCTGTATTGGAGCAGGCCCCAGAAAGCCCTGTATTTTTTGAAAATCGATCATGACAGTTGGACATGTTACTGGTAAAGTTTAATATTTATTAAGAATTTATTTGATCATTTGGTACAAGGAATATATTAAATTAATTGACATAAAAAAGTATCTTGTATGAGGAAAACGTAAAATGGAAAACCCAAGACACATATCGAATGCGCAATCACACGAGTGTGAAATTAATTCAATTAATAATTAATGCGAACTGAACAGAAGAAAAAAAACCTGTTGATTTCACATTCCTCTCGTTTTTAATAACTTCTGTTTTATTAGGTGGAACTGACGAAATGTAGTTTTTGCAGATACTATTTCGATAGGTACCTAAATGCGTCTCATTAACATTTCGACCGCCGGAACTTTCTCATTCTCATTCTACTTTTTCCAGTCTGCAAAGTCGATCTATTTGGAGTTGTTTACGAACATTAGAAAAGTTCGCCAGTTTACATTCTCACCCACAAGCTATTATCTTGTTCCGGTGAATTAATTAGTTGAAGTGTAAGAAAATGATGATATATTTTCAAAATTAGAAAATGTATCAAATGTCGAAGTTAATTATGGAAAATGTGTTTCAAATTCTGCATAAAAAATGGAAAATTTGGCACTCGGTATATTATTGACTGTAATATCAAGAAATGTGCTTCACGAAAAGACATTGTACAGCTAATTTTTTGTTAATGAACCATGATTAATTTGCTGTCCGTTTTTAATAATTCTAAGGTCAAATTATCTGATAGGTAATTAATAAAAATACATACTAAACTTTCCATGCACGTAGGCAACTTCTTAAACCCATCAATACAAAATAAAGTTTGTTACTTACTCATCAATCTACAATATGAATTACAGTTCAATATATGTATATTATAGTTCAATCTCATAATTAAATCAATATTTTCCTGCACTTTCCCATAAGATAAGGGGCTCGAGCGGAAAATCCCTAGCGAAAATCTCCTTCAGATAAGTAACCATTTAAAGCATACATAATAATAAATAATAAATAAAGCAAATAATCCAATCGATAAAGAACTCTTGACACGTGAGAATGGCGGAACCAAAACCTGTACTGCTGGTCCTAACTAAAAGTAGGGGTTAATTTAGTTGTAATGTTGCACTAATTTACCCCACTTTGAGCTCACAAGAGATTTTTATTCACAGTCGAATGTATTGTTGCAGTGGAAATGCTGAAGGAAATCCAAGCTGAATAACAAACTGTTAAAGTTTTCATGCAGTGTGCATCCGACATTAAGTGTGGGTGTGCGAATTATTTCCAACTGCCAATAATGAAAAAGTGTCGTTCTATTCACGGCAATTGAATTTACATAATGCACCCCTTCGATTTAGCCGTTTTGTGCACGAGCATTACCGGGTGCCATGTCACGTTGCAGTGACAAAAACGCGTCCGTCATTGAACATGCATTGAACTTGACGCGTTCTTCTACAGCAGCCCTCTTGTCACCCTTAAGCGGTTTCGCTCTCGTTCGATTGTCGTCACATTGTGCAACTACCCGAATCAATAACATAAAACGTTTCTCGTGCCAAAATCTGTGTATTTGCGTTGGGTCTATGAAACATAAAAAATGAGATCGCACATATTATTTTCTATTGCTATCTTGCAGACCTTGCAGCCATATATTTTTCTTGCGTTCCATCTCCAAGTATTTTTTCCAATAATCGTCGTCATTTTTCGTAGTTTGCTTATAAATCAAGTAGACAAGGCCAGCCCCCATTAGGGCGCCAGCGAAGAGTTGCAGAGCAGGAGTACTTTGGTAATGAATCCGTAGAGATTGGTGCTTGTGCCTTACGCTCTGCAGGAAGTCTTGAGCTATTGCAGGATCCATTTTTGTTTTTCCCAAAATTCCTGCCAAATTATCGCTGACGCACGTCAATTTTAATTTTGGACACGAGTCAAGATCGAAGTGGTTATTCAAATCATAAATATGGCATTGATTGGTTTTTATTTTACTCTTATTTTCGCTTCTCCTTATTTCCTCTCTATAAAATGGCGGTTTCTGTTGATTCAACTAAATCACATCCTTCGCATTCAGAGTTTCTGTTTCTTGACTTCTGTTCCTGTTCAGGCGGAAGTGAAATGCGAGGTATAGATTTGGGGTCTTCGGATACTGAACATAGTCTGGAATTGTCAGAGTGGTTCCTTTCCGTTTTTCCTTTTCCGACTTTTCTGTTGCATGTTTCAAATCATAAAATATTCTGGGGTCGGTCGGTTTTCGCTAGTTTCTGGTTTAGTCTCTGCGGCATTGAGGTCTTCTGCTTCTTGAGAGGTCGAAGTCTTCGTTTCCTCTTCAGGCGGCGGAATTAGGATGCGAGGTCTAGGTTTGGGGTCTCCGGATACCGAAAACAATGATTTTTTCTCTGGAATTGTCGGAGTGCGAGTGGTGCCTTTCCGCTTTTTGGGATCCGACTTTTTGGGATCCGACTTTTCGGGATCCGACTTCTCCGTTTTGAGTTGCATGTTTCGAATTGCTCGGAATACTTGAAGGACTGTTCGTCGCTTTCTTCGCGAGGAAAATACAGGCAATAAGTTAAGGAGTATCCTATTATGGCCGCGATGGTTACTTATAGGAAAATCAGAATGGGTTTTGGTACCATCACTTGAAATTTTGAAAGTTCACTTGACGTTCACTTTAGTCCAGAATTAGACAAGTTAAACAAGTTAAAGCACGCTACGATTAGATATTTTAAATTGGTATTATCGTCAATAATATAACAATTATACCACAAAATCTTTTAAACGGGCACTAAATATGTACACTAATACTGGTAGCATGCCTAGATAGTCAAACTGTAATTTCCGCTCTTGCGTTGCGACAGTTCAAATGTTTTTTATATAATTATTTAAATAATTGAAGTTAATATCAAATTGTAATTTGCATTGTCAAAAAATACACATTTTTTGCTTCAACCTTATCTCTTATTGTGCAAGAAGCATTAAAGTCGCGCATCCCTAAAATAATCAGCAACCACGACTGCCTACGAGTCAGCGCGTGGACATATTATTGGTCCTTCTTCGCCACATACTGGAACCAGCTATCAAAACATATTGTAAGAAAGGTTAGTCCGTTCTATACAAATTATCGATATGCCTAACGAATCAGTTGAATTAACAGATTCAATGTATGGGCTCCTTAAGCAATTAAAAAATAAGAAAGCTTTCTTAAAACGTAGTTTAAAAACTCTAGAAAATTATATCAATGACAGCGATTCATCCGATGCTCACGTTGATAAAATAAAACGTCAGTTTGAAAGTTGCAATCGTTCAGTAACAAATTATGAAACATTATTGGAAGAAAATTATGATGCTGATTATGCGGAACAGCTCAGTGATTATTTTATTGACGGAGATATCAGCCAACAATTTTCAAAATTAAAAATACAAGTTTCTAGTATTTCTACTGAAGCTTTAAATATTTCCAGTCAGAATTCTAATTCTGACATGACTCAAGCTAAAGTAAAATTGCCATCCATTAATTTACCTATATTCACGGGTAAATATGACGAATGGTTATCATTTTGCAATAGCTTTAATTCTTTAATTCATTGCAACACTTCGATTCCTTTAATACAAAAATTACAATATTTAAAATCCTCACTTTCCGGCGAGGCCGCTAAAGTAATTAAAGGAATTGAAATTGCAGATCCCAATTATCAAGTGGCGTTTGATCTTTTAAAAGAACGCTATGAAAATAAACGAATCATTGTTAAAAATCATATACGAAAATTATACGAATTTCCATCAGTTGGAAAAGATTCGCGAACTTCAGTTAGGCAACTTTTAGATACTTTTTCACTCTCATCATTAGGCAGACCAGTTCATGAATGGGACGACTTAATGATACATTTAGTCACTTCAAAATTGCCTAATAATTTAGCTCGTGAATGGGAAGAAAAACAAACAGCACAAATTCCCACATTTAACGATTTGAAAACATTTTTAATTCAAAAATGCCAGGCATTGGAAGATTCTTGTGATATCAAAACAAAATCACACAAAAATGCTTCTAGTCACATAGCATTAAACAGAACCGTTTCTTGCACATATTGTAATAACAATCATCAATTATATCAATGCAAAGATTTCTTAATTCTTAATGAATCTGAACGCATTACTTTTGTTCGTTCAAAACGATTGTGCTTAAATTGCCTTAGATCAGGTCACGATAATAAATCATGTAAATCATCGTATTGTAAAAAATGCAACAAAAATCATCACACACTTTTACATTTAAATAAGACATCAGCATCTCAAAATTCTAATTCAAAAGATGATGATAGTACAGTGGTAAGCGGAGTTTCTAATTGTAACATTTCTTCAGCTATTTTGTTATCTACTTGCATCGCGAAATTTTATGACATTTGGGGTAATGCGCAAGAAGCACGAATCTTGCTTGATTCAGGTTCGCAGATAAACTTTATGACTACTAGATTAGCAAATTCGTTAGGACTACAATTTCGAGAAATGCATTTGCCAATTGCAGGCATAAGCAACAAAGCAATTCACGCAACATCACGCGTAGAGACGACTATACAATCCAAATATAATAATTATCGAGTAAAACTTACATTTTTTATTTTAGACAAGATTACTAACGACCTTCCTTTAGTGTCGATAGATGCATCTCTTATTCACATACCTAAAAACGTTCACCTAGCAGATCCATTATATTATAAATCTCAAAATATTGATGCTCTTATTGGCGCGGAAATATTCTATCAGCTATTGAATGTAGGTCAAATTTCAACCAATCATCCAGGAGTCATACTTCAAAAGAGTCAGCTCGGTTGGTTAATATCAGGAAAGCTCTCGGCTAGTAAACAATTATCAGCTACATGCCATTTAAGCACATTAGCTGAACTAAATAATAATATTAAACGATTCTGGGAGTTAGAACGATATGAAAACATTGAACCTGTAAAATCTGCAGAAGAACATGCTTGTGAAAAACATTTTATTCAAACTCATAAGCGGAAAGATGACGGTCGTTTTGTAGTATCCCTGCCATGGAAACAGAATCCTGCTTTATTAGGAAATTCATATCAGGCTGCTGAAAAACGTTTCATATTGCTTGAGAAAAAATTAAATAAAGATCTCGAATTAAAAAATGAATATACAGCGTTTATTGACGAATACAAAAAATTAGGCCATATGATCAAAATAGATCAAGATACTAAATATGCAAACGACGGTTATTTTCTTGCGCATCACGCAGTGTTAAAACGCGACAGTTTAACCACGAAGCTACGTGTCGTTTTTGACGCTTCTATGAAAACTAACAATGGAAAATCTTTAAATGATCTTTTGATGGTCGGACCAGTCCTCCAAAATGATTTGTTTACTATTTTGATTCGTTTTCGAACACACGAATACGTTATAAATGCTGACATTACCAAAATGTACCGCCAAATTTATATCAATCCAAATGACACTAAATACCAACGCATATTATGGCGAGATAATCAACGAAAACCGCTTGATATTTACGAATTGCAAACCGTCACATACGGAACATGTCCAGGTTCTTTTTTAGCCACACGATGTTTAACTGAATTGGCCCAAGAGGCAGAAAATTATGACCCGCAAATTGCAAAAATAATTAAATCAGACTTTTACATGGATGATTTATTAACTGGAGGAAACACTATAGCAGAAGTTCGTAAAATACGGGATAAAATAGATAAGATACTCTGTAAAGGTAAATTTGAATTGCGCAAATGGTCATCCAATGATGAATCTATCTTAAAAGACTTGTCAAATGAATCACGCGAAAAACTGGTTTTAAATTTTGATGAAGAAGACTGTCTGAAAACATTAGGAATCCAATGGATTCCAAGAAAAGATATGATTGAGTATCATACTAAATCTAAATTACTGAGCAAAAGAGTTACAAAACGTACTATGTTAGCCGATGTAGCACGTATTTTCGATCCTTTAGGTTTAGCATGTCCTACTGTAACTGTAGCTAAAATCGCTATGCAGCGCTTGTGGCAACTACAGATGGGATGGGATGAGGCTGTACCTCAGGAAGTGAACCCTAAATGGCAAGAATTTATTTCTGAGCTAAAATATTTACCTGATTTAAAAATTTCACGCAAGGTAATCAGTTGTCCGAAAGGTCAAATAGAACTGCATGGATTTTGTGACTCCAGTGAGGTCGCTTATGGAGCATGTCTATATGCAAAAACGATTCAATCAAACGGACATAGCACTTCTGAACTTTTTTGCGCAAAATCTAGAATTGCGCCATTGAAGAAAGTCACACTGCCAAGGCTTGAACTATGCGCAGCTGTTTTATTGTCCCAATTAGCCAAGAAGGTTGTAACTTCCATTGACAAACCTGTAGTTAAAATTACTTATTACACAGATTCGACGATTACACTCGCTTGGATCCGATCCTGTCCAACTCGTTGGAAAACATTTGTATCTCATCGAGTGGCAGAAATACAAACTCTAACGGAAATAAAATCATGGCGTCACGTGCGCAGTGAAGAGAATCCTGCGGATATTATTTCGCGAGGTGCTTTACCATCGCGACTTAAAAATAATATGCTATGGTGGCACGGACCTCCATGGCTTTTAGAAACTTGTGATAAAAATGAAAATGAACCGCAATGTGAAGAACCACCAGAAGCAAAACCAGAACATAGTTGTTTTACATCAATAATTAAAAATAATGATACTTACCAATGTATCATTCAAAAATGTTCTGATGTGAACAAACTATTTCGTATAGTCGCCTATTGTTTACGTTTTATTAATAATACACGCAATAGAAGTCCTAAGTTTTTAAATCACATTACAGTGGATGAATTAAAGTCTGCTGAGTTATTTTGTGTACGCGAGGTACAAGCACAACATTTCAAAGCAGAAATGAACGCCTTATCTGAACCTAAATCAAAATTACATAATTCTAGCTCGATTTTAAGTTTATCTCCTTTTTTAGATCAAATAAAATACTTAGAGTTGGAGGACGTCTTCGCAATATGAATCTTTTATATGACGTCAAGTATCCCATACTTTTGCCGGCTAAAAGCGAATTTACGGAACTAATCATTCGTAACGCGCACAAACTTACACTTCATGGTGGAAGTCAATTAACGTTGGCTCAAATACGCACAAAATATTGGATCCTTTCGAGCAGAAATGCTGTTCGAAAAGTAATACGTAGTTGCTTAAAATGTTTTAAGGTAAAACCCGCACATGTCGAACCTATAATGGGCGACTTACCTGCTTGTAGGGAAGGATCAGTACGTCCTTTCCTAAAAACAGGAATAGATTATTTTGGTCCTCTCCATCTTAAAGAAGGATCACGTAAATCAAAGAAAATTGTAAAGGCTTACGGTGCAATTTTCATTTGCATGAGTTCTAAAGCGGTCCATCTTGAACTGGTCAGCAATTTGACTATTGAGGCTTTTATAGCAGCTTTGCGAAGATTTATTGCTCGTAGAGGTTGTGTACAGGATATATATTCCGATAACGGTACCAATTTTGTAGGCGCGAATCGGGAAATACGAGAATTACATACATTGTTGGCTGAAGAAAATCCTAACAATAAACTAATTAATGAGCTGTCAACGCAAAGAATTAAATGGCATTTTATACCACCACGAGCACCCCATTTTGGCGGTTTGTGGGAATCCGCAGTTAAAAGCGTGAAGCATCATTTGAAACGAATTATTGGTAATTCTTCTTTAACTTTTGAAGAAGCCTATACGTTATTAAATCAAATCGAATCTGTGCTCAACTCGCGTCCTATCACTCCATTAACTACTGATCCGAACGATATAACCTTTCTTACTCCCGGACACTTTCTCATCGGCGAACATATGAATAATGTTGCTGAGCCAAGTCTACTGGAATTACCATCAAATAGGTTGTCACGTTGGCAACTTCTTCAAAAGATGAAACAGCATTTTTGGCAGCGTTGGCGACTTGAGTACCTGTTAGAGCTGCAAAGAAAATCTAAATGGTACAAGAAAGATGAAGCTAATCTCCACATTGGTCAACTTGTCCTTATTCATGAAGATAATACACCTCCATACCAATGGAAAACAGGTCTCATCGAAGAAGTTCATCCAGGTCCTGATGGAGTCGTCAGAGCAGTCACAGTCCGGACGAGCAACGATGTTATTAAACGTCCTTCAAGAAAGCTGAGCATCCTACCCTTTGAGGGCAATGTATGATTTCATAGTGGACATTATGTGTGTTTGAAATTGGGCATTTCAAGGGGGGCGGTATGGTAGCACGCCTAGATAGTCAAACTGTAATTTCCGCTCTTGCGTTGCGACAGTTCAAATGTTTTTTATATAATTATTTAAATAATTGAAGTTAATATCAAATTGTAATTTGCATTGTCAAAAAATACACATTTTTTGCTTCAACCTTATCTCTTATTGTGCAAGAAGCATTAAAGTCGCGCATCCCTAAAATAATCAGCAACCACGACTGCCTACGAGTCAGCGCGTGGACAAATTATTGGTCCTTCTTCGCCACATACGTTCGATAGCTTCTTTAAACGACAGCGAAACGTAAAGTGTTATTAGTGCACATATTTAGTGTCCGTTTAAAACATTTTGTGATACAATTTACATCGCACAAGAACCTGCTTTAAGCTTGTAACAATGTCGAATTAATTAATTAAAAGTAAACATTGCTTTAATTTAGGAAATGCGTTTCATATGCCCAAGTTAATTATAACCTTCAGTTTATTGTCATAACGACAATCTTCCTTTAACTTACATATGTGCTGGATTAAACCTTCCATTAAATTGTTAATATTAAAATTTTAAATAGGTCGTCGCTTGTTGGGGTTGACAAAGAATTTTCGATGAAACGTCATGATTTTAATGCGGCGATTATGTGGCAGTTGTGTCAAGTTGAGCCACATGGAAGTCTTCAGACATTATTTTTTCCAATTCTTTACTCGTTTTGGTTCCGCCCAACTACTTTTGTATTTGCTTAACACTTACATTAATAAGATAATCCAATTATTCTGCATCAGTCCTGCGTTCTCTGTTTCTGGAATTTCCGAATATTGGAGCAAGGGACATTTTAGCTTAATGTAGATTTTAGTTGAAATGACATTAAATCATTGCATTTGTACGAAACCGGACCTGAGGCTTTAATTGGTTAAATTCCTTTTATCTACGACCACTACTGTAAATGACGAATTACGTGCAACACATAAACTAAGTAAGCCGGTGCTTACAAACGTCGTGCGTAAAGTAAGAAAAACGCACAACGCACCTACTTTACGCACATTTGCAGTTAGATCTACATAACCGCATCTCATTAGATTGACATTCGTGGAAATTGCAAGTGTCATCGCTGATTACTTTGAAGGTAATTTTTGTGGTCATAGATAAAGTGTAGTACAAAACTCGAGTTGTAAAGCAATTACGCACTTCGCTGCTGCGCGGCTCATGCGCAACTTTTCCACCGTGCGTAATTTGCTATTTACAACTCTCGTTATGTAATATACTATTTAATTTGACATTCAGTTTCAGATTTCTTTCTCTCGTTTGTTTTTATTTCAGTCGTCCTGTTGTTTTAAAATTAGTGCTGTCGTCGTAGAATATTCCAGACTTAAAGCCAAGGATATGAGGAGCGCTTTCTTTTGAAAATAGAATTGACCTTTCCTAACTCGAAGCGGGTAAACAAGCAGAAAAACATTCGCAATCGGGACGAAATTACGCCGGTGATTTCCCGACATTGAATCGCTTTAATCAAGCGACCCAAAAATTGGCCAGCAGGTGTCCTTTCAGCGAGGAAATTATCCTTCGTTTGGCTGGCACAGAGTTACAGCCTAATTGGGGGTAAGAAACGGCGAACTATGCGGGTAGAAAATTGGAAGTTCACTCAGAAATGGTTGAGGGTGGTCGCGAGAACTTTTTTTTTTCATTTTGCTGCGGATGAATCCAATTAAGCGTTTACGTCAATTCAATTACTGAGAGTAAACTTAAAATATCTAATTACTCGCTGAAACCTAATACGGGCAAAAAGTAATTACGGCCTGGCATATTGATCGTTTCAGAAAAAAATTCGATGTTTGTATGTGACGTAAGGTTGGGCTTACGTAATGTTGTTTGTATCCTGTGTCCGTCGAAGCAGGAGTTGGGGGGTGGGGGGAGAGGGAGATAGGTATTTTTTAATAATATGAAGCAAAACCTGAAAATAGAAAGGTCACGGAACTCCGAAGGGGTGACATGCAAATTAATGCAAATATATGAATTTTCTCTGTCAAGTACAAGGACGTCAGTGATTGGGGTTCAACAAAATAGTAGCGGACGAACTTTAAGGGGTTAACATGATGAGTCCGTGGGTGGATGATAATGGAGTTGCGTAACAACAATTCTAGACAATTTATTCGAAATTCGAATAATCAAAATGTAATTTCTGTTCAATTAAAATACAAAGTATAATGAATTGTAGTGAGGAGACAAACCGATAGACTTGGAAATTTAAAGTAACGAGCATAACAGAATGAAACTTAGAAGTTGCTCAAAGAATAGAAATGATGACATACCAAGGAGAAATTATGAAACAGGTAACATTAGAATATTTAGAGACGACTGGAAATATATTTATAAATACTAAGCAGAACAAAAAAGGCAATGTAAATTTATTAATAAGATCTATTTTGATTGGCAGATCTGTTCAAACATTATTTATTGTATTATTTACTAATATAGCTTAAGTTATTCATAGTGTAACATACCCTCGCAATACTCAATTCAAAATGTATATTTGGATGGTCTAGTAAAAAAAAGATTACTGTTGCTGCGAATGCCTTTACCACGTGGACTGTGTTGTTCATAATCTTTGACACGTGGTGAACTCACTTTTCAAATTCGTTCTCTGAACTTACGTAACGTAGTAACAGTAGCGCGACGTAATAGTTTAAACATTGTTATAATGCACGGCAGGCACGTTCAGGACGGCTCAATGTTTACTCTTGATTCGATTTTCCAGAATTACGCGCAGTTTTCCAATGTTTACAGTTTGGAATAATGCCGTCGTTACAAAAGGGGATAAATTGTATTTGAAAGCAAATATAAACATGAAAGCAAAGGGTTTTGTTCGATTTTTAACTTGCACCATTTCAGTTTTGGTAAACATTTTCTTCTTCATAGTATTGTCATATCTGTTACGCATTATCTAATAGAAACAAAGATTCATTACTACTACTTATAATAACGATATTTAAAGTACACCCTTGTCGGTTAGAATTTATCAAACAATTTATAATAATTGTTTATCTGAGGTTTTAAATACCACCTCGAAGATTCCTGAGTTTAAAAGTTGTGTGATGAAAATAATTTTTTTATTATACCTGCATCAAAATCCCTGTTTTCAAAACTAAAAAGCGTGCGAAAAAGGGCGATTAAAGCACGCCGTGTTTTAAAGTTGCCTAGGAACAACACATACAATCTCCATGTTAACGATTCAAAATGCGATCCACGGGCAACTTTACAAAATGAATTTAAATTTTAATGTCTTTCTAATTTTCACAAAATATCGTATAATACACGTGCATAAGAGCCTGTAAACCCGTCGCGCATGCTTTACAGGCTTTCTTATGCACTTGTATTATAAGATACTATAATGACACATTAAATATTAAAAGAAAAACTATCCTTTTCTAAGGAAGAGCAATGTTTCAATACTTGGCTTTAAATTTTTCAGTGAATAAGCTAACAGCGTAGAACAAAATCTAACCAGGAGGTAATTTGTTATTAAAACAACTATTATTATTAAACAAGCCAGAGTGTCGTTAATTGAGTTTGCGGTGTACGTGAAAAGCATGGCTTTAATTAACATTTTCCGTGTCATTTTGCAAATGAGATTTGGTGGTTGCCGCACGCGCGATTTTGAATCACGTGGCTTTTGCCAGCGGTGAATTCAACGGCACGTGCTGGTTTTTCGCAGACGAAATTGATTCTTAAATATAAGGAAGGAAACACTAACAGGAGGACAGAAACATTTTCTGTCCTCCTTCTGTGTTTCCTTCCTTATATTTATTAATTTATACTAACAATAGTGTTGAATGATTGATTGATTGGGGCTCAGTAACTTTGCCGAATGATGAATAAAATTCACAATAAATGCTGAACACTTCTTTATTGTTTGAGTGGACTGTATACACTGCTAAAGCTTGTGTTAAATGCGCATGTGTCCATCACGCCCATGGCGTTTTTTACGGACGACATCTACACGCTTTTAAGGCGCCAAATTTGAATGCGTCAACATGCTCCCCGCCTTGAAAGGTACTTTCAACAGATGTATGTAAATATAGGTAAGTATACTAGATAAATATATTGTATTATGTAATTATGTCTCTTTGTTTTAGGTCTCTGGGGCACTCGTAATTGGTAATGGACAAATTTTCGTTATAGAACGTTTTAATATACCGCATGGAGTTTTCACTGACACTACTCTCACAGCACGGTCACTGCCTGGATGGACGGCGATGATGCGACCCAGCTTCCATTTTAATGGAGGTAAGTTGTCTTCTTTTAGTAAAACGAGGTCTCCAACATTGACGTTAGGTTCCTGCTTCGTCCACTTTCTGCGTTGCTGCAGTTGTGATATGTAGTCCAGTGACCACCTCTGCCAGAAGTGTTGTGCCATTTGTTGCACATGTTGAAATCTTGACAGGCGATTTATTGGTATGTCCTTCATGTCTTCGTCTGGTATTGCCGTGGTACATCTTCCAATTAAGAAATGTGACGGGGTTAAAGGCTCAAAGTCGTCAGGAGATGTGGATAACGGATATAAAGGACGAGAATTCAAGACTGATTCAACCTGCGCCAACACGGTAAGAAAATCTTCGAAAGTTACCAACGAATTTGCTAACACTCTTTTCAAATGATATTTAGTAGACTTTACACCGGCCTCCCACAAACCACCGAAATGAGGACTTCTTGCAGGAATAAAATGCCACTGTATGTTATCAGTAATAAATGAATTGTACAATGTTTCCTTGTTTTTTGTTAAAAATTTACCTAATTCGTTTAATACCGAATTCGCACCAACGAAATTTGTGCCGTTGTCAGTGTAGACATGAGAAGGTTTACCGCGTCTTGAACAAAATCTACGAAAAGTAGCTATAAATGCCTCAGTGGTCAAATCAGTAACTGGTTCCAAATGCACGGCCTTGGTCGTGAAACAAATAAATAGACTGATGTAACACTTGATCGTTTTACGCCCGCGCCCAGTTCCTTCTTTTACGACAAACGGCCCAGCATAGTCAACGCCCGTGGCAAAAAATGGGTATTTAGCAGTTACGCGATGTTTCGGCAAATCTCCCATAAACTGATTTGTTTGTGGTGGTTTAACTTTAAAACATTTGATACATTTATGAACAATTGTCTTTGCTAAACTTCTTCCAGCCGTTGGCCAAAATTTTTCTCGGAGTGATGACAACATAAGTTGCGGTCCCGCGTGTAAGAGACGTACATGTTCATGTTTCAATAGAAGTTTTGCAAGTTTATGTTTGCCAGATATTAAGATTGGGTGCTTTTTCTCAAAATTAAAGTTAGAATTTTTTAGTCTTCCACCAACACGTATTATACCTTGCTCATCGAGAAAAGGTGACAAACTTGTTAAATTTCCATTCAAATATTTTTTATTGCTCTTTAAATATTTTAACTCATCAGAGAAACTTTCAGCTTGAGATAATTTGATTAATTGAGTTAGAGAAACCTTTAATTCTGATATTGTTAAGCTTCTTGTTTTACAATTGTTAGATGTTGCTTTACAATTATTAATAAATCGTAGACACCAAGCTACAATGCGCTGAAGTTTTGTAAGCGATGAAGTGTAATTGAATGGAAAAACATTTGTTTTAATTTGCGTTGCAGTTAGTGTGATCGTAGTTTTTAATTCTGGTATTTCATCTTCTGTAGGTGTAATTGTCGAAGGCCACTCAGTATTAGATAAATGCAACCATTGAGGTCCTTCCCACCATATTGAGTTTTTTAACTTACTTGGCCAAACACCTCTTGATATCAAATCAGCAGGATTGTCTGTTGTTCTTACGTGTGACCACTTGTTTCCACCTGTTCGTTCTTGTATTTCTGCTGCACGATGAGCAACAAATACTTTCAATTGTGGTGTTGGCATTCTAATCCAACTGAGGACAATTGTGGAATCAGACCGGTAACAAATTTCGTCAAATTTTATATTTGTTGAAGTAATTAATTTTGAAACCAGTCTCGTTGACAAAACAGCTGCACAAAGTTCCACTCTAGGAATTGTGACCCTTTTGATTGGTGCTACTCTAGATTTCGCACACATTAATCTCACGAAAATGTCACCGTTGTCAGAGATCGCTCTTATGTAAATGCAAGCTCCAAATGCGGCTTCTGATGCATCTGAAAATGCATGAAGTTCAACGCGTTTAAGACCTGAACTTGGAACATGCCTTGGAATTCCTATTTCTCTTAGCATATTCAACTCTTTCTTGAATTGATGCCACTTCTTTTTTGTAGTCTCTGGTACGGGATCATCCCAATTCAGTTTGTGTACCCAAAGTTCCTGTAACATGATTTTCGCTAAAATTAAGCAGGGTCCCACTAATCCCAGGGGATCAAATAATTTAGAGATCGCTGATAACATTTCTCTTTTAGTGTTATTTGCAGGGCCTTCTAAATTTTCCACATCATACTTTAAACAGTCTTGTGAGGGTATCCATACTAAACCTAGGGTTCTTCTTTCACCATTGCATGCCAGTGGTAGTGTTTCTTGCTCTTCATTGCCACATATTTCTTTCATGACGTCCTTACTGTTAGAACACCACTTTCTCAAAGGAAAACATGAAGATTTCAAAATTGTTTCGATATTACAACTTAACTGGATGGTGTCTTGAACTGAATTGGTCCCAGTTAGTAAGTCATCTACGTAGAAGTCCTTTAATATTACTGCTGCTGCTCTGGGATATTCATCGCGATGGTCGTGTGCAGTTTGTTGTAGACACCTTACTGCCAAGTACGGAGCTGATGCTGTCCCATATGTCACTGTATTCAGTTGATAATGCTTCAATTGTTTAGTGCTGTCTTCTCGCCAAACAATGCGTTGCCAATTTCTTTCTTCTGGAATTACTAATATTTGCCGATACATCTTTTCGACGTCCGCTGCTATTACGTACTGATGAGTACGAAATCGCACAAGTATGTTGAATAGTTCATCTTGGATGACAGGACCCACATGTTGAGTGTCATTCAGGGAAATATTGTTTGACGTTTTACATGATGCATCGAATACAACTCTTAGTTTTGTTGTAGAGCTGTTCTGTTTTAATACTGCATGGTGAGGTATGTAATAAATTCCATTTATGTTTGTCATTGGGTCTTGAATTTCTGTCATGTGACCCATTTCTTCATACTCACGCAAGAATGCTACATACTGCTGTTTTAAACTTTCATTTCTTTCCAATCTTCTTTCTAGATTATAAAATCGTTTTACTGCTGTGTTAAACGAGTCTCCCAACTCTGGCTTCTCTTCCTTGAATGGGATGGAAACTATAAATCTCCCATCAGGACTCTTTTGAGTTGTTTCAATAAACTTGTTTTCGCAAAATGTTTCAGCTGGTGTTAAATACCTGTGGTCGTTACATTCTTCTAGTTCCCAAAACCTTTTCAGTTGGTTTTGCACTTCAAGATTAGTAACAAGGTTACAATTTGTAGTTTTTCCATATTTGCAATTGGAATAATATGGACCTGCGATTACCCAGCCCAATAAGGTTTTCTGCAGCACTGGTTTGTTGTTGCCCAGTTTATACCTTTCCGGACATAACAATTCCCAAAAAATATTTGCACCGAGAAGTACATCAATCTTGTGTGTCTGTAACAGGTCATTGAAATCTGCTAGCTTGACGTGCTTTGGTATTTTGTATGTGGAAGTGTCAAATGCGTTAAGATTTTTGCTCTCAGTAATTTTGTTAATTACAAAACATGTGATTTTTGTACTGTACGAATATTGACAGGATGTTAATTGAATATCCGTTTTTCGTTTAATGGCCGATAATGTTTGGTTTATACCGATAACCGAAAGGTTTATTTCCGTTGTTTTCAAATTTAACCGATTACAAAATTCATTTGTTATAAAGCAACTTTCAGAACCCGAATCTAACATGGCACGACAGTGATGTTGTTTTCCATTGTGATCCTTTATTTTTACAATGGCTGTTGATAAAAGTACTTTGGGATTTTCTGAATTTACACAATTTGCAGTAATTGTGCTAACTGGACTGACAGATGTCTCCGACTTCTTGTCATCCGTCGTGTCACTTTCAAAGTGTAAAAGTGTGTTATGCTTTTTTCCACATTTTTTGCATGTTCCTGACTTGCATTCATTAACGAAATGATTTTTTCTTAAACAATTCAAACATAGTTTTTTAGCCTTGACTTCTGCACATCGTTGCTTGGAATCCCAGTTTGTGAAACGTTCGCAAATCGAAAATTGAGTGATAATCATCGCAAAATACGCATTTTGTTGAGTTTTTGCCCTCAAATGTCGCTAAGTTCACTGCTGTTGCCGTATTTGCTCCCTTTTGAAAATGTTTATTCGTGTTGTAAATTCTTTTCGAATTTTGATTATCCAAATTTTCTAATAATTCACATCTACCCTTGAGAAAGCCCTTTATGTCATCTACACTAGGAAATTCATCGCCATCTTGAAGCCTGCTTTCTTCCCATTCGCGTTTCGTTTGATTATCAATTTTTGAAGTAATCATATGTATCAAAAGCGTACCCCAATGTATTGTAGGCTGCCCCAATACCTCTAATGCTAACAGGTGTTTAGTAAATTCGTCTAGAAAATTTCGCAATTCCGTTGCGGATTCAACCTTTAAACTAGGTAGACCAAATAATGCTTTGACGTGATTGCTCACTAGTAGTTTTTTGTTGTTGTACCGCTCACAAAGTAAATCCCAAGCAATTTGATAATTTACTTCACTTATTTCAAGTGACTTGATGACTTGTGCAGCTTGACCTTGCAAGCTGGATCTTAAATAATGTAATTTTTGTATATCGCTTAATTCAGTATTTGTATGTATTATTGACTTGAACGTGTCCCTAAACTCTAACCAATTTTCGTAGTTGCCAGAAAATTTAGGTAGCTGAATTGTTGGTAACTTAACGTGCTTTAAGTTGCCGCGATTGGAACCAGTAACCGAACCTACTGATTGCAGCGAATTACCGGACTCCGACTTTAAATCGTTTTCGCTCGTATGTTTGCTAATTAACGTTTTGGCTTCTGAAATAGCCGCAAAATATGCATTTTCGAACGCCTCCCTTTCATGATACTGTTCAACGACATTTTCATCGTCACAAAAACTTTCAATGTTTGTTTGTATTTCACAAAATTCCTGAAACAGGACCTCTATTCTCGCAACTCGTTCGCGTAATTCTACGAGATCAGATTCGTGTACATGATCTTTGGATTCTATTGTATTTAAATACGTTTTGAATGCTGTTAAACTGTGTTTAATGTAACCCCGTTTGCGCGTGTATAATTTGTTTGAATTTTCAATTTTGCAATATTGCAGGTTGAAACAGGCAGATAAAGCGAAACAAGGATAGGTACTCACGGGAAAATGTTGCTTGTTGCTTTTCCGACGCCTCAAATGCACCCTGATGTCCTCGCTGCTTTCCACGTGTTAACCGTTGCAACCACGTTTTTCTTTGATTTTGTTTTTCGTACAAATACTGTTACTGAGCCATCCGGTTCGAAGCTGACCAAAATGTTGAATGATTGATTGATTGGGGCTCAGTAACTTTGCCGAATGATGAATAAAATTCACAATAAATGCTGAACACTTCTTTATTGTTTGAGTGGACTGTATACACTGCTAAAGCTTGTGTTAAATGCGCATGTGTCCATCAAGTCCATGGCGTTTTTTACGGACGACATCTACACGCTTTTAAGGCGCCAAATTTGAATGCGTCAACAAATAGCCTTCCTCTTAATTTGAAATTGATTCTGTCCTTTCGGCAAAAGCTCTGGCTTGTCGGATGTCAAATATTATCGCAAAATTTTGTGTAAATGAGCGCCACGCGAATTTCTAATGAATTTTCTGTCTAAAAGTCAGACGCTTTGAAAAAAATTAATAAACTCAATATTTTTCAAGAAATTTTCGACGATTTTAATCAATTTGCATCATAAAAATTTTCCATTATGCAGGTATTTATCATCAGATTTCAAGATTGAAATTTAGAGAATTTGAGGAAGCGAGTCAGGAGATATCTAAAAAATTGATTGAAACTTTATAAACTTATTATAAAAAAGCAGTGGAAATGGGATTAAGCGAGAACAAATTGCCGTAACACAGAACAAAATAAGAAAATTTTACACAAGAGATGAAAGTCAAGTAAGGACAATATACATATAAATAGTCTAGGATCCCACTGCAACTTTTCTACGCTCATCTGTTATTTTAACGAAACATGATTTTAATGAAAGATTACATTTAGAGTCACACAACGCGACCGGGTTGCCTTGCAAAATCCTGCCGCAATTACCTTTAATTGGAGAAGTTTTAACAATTTTTTTTTTCAACAATTTCATTCGTTTGTTGGGACAGTAAATGAGGTGCCATTAATTGAAGAACGATTATAAGAACTCGAAAAAACTTGGTTGCCACCTCTCAGCCTGCCGCAAGCCTCTGGCAGCCAGGTGCAAAAGGGACATCTTTCGATGATCATCTACGCTCAATGTGTATGGAAACAAATTTTATACCAAACTGGAACCTAATTTTACCCTCTGTACGATAGAGTTTGGTTGCCTGCGCAAAAGCTGCCGCAACTGGAAGTCGCCGGCATTTTTTCTCGTGTTTACGGGAGTCAATTCGTTCATTTGTTCGAGAAGTAAATTCGGTGCCATTAAATGAAAAACGATTTTGAGTACTCGAAAAGACTTGGTTGCCACCTCTCAGACTTTCACAGGAATTACTGTAATTATTCAATTGTAATAGAACACAACTTTTGCGATTATTATTTGAAGCAAAGAAGACATTGCACGCATTATGCAGCGTAATTGCATTTGTTTAAAAAAATAGATCAATTTACCTCAAAATTGGTCGTACCTGCAATGCTGCGTCCTTCCGACACTTTTCCCGTAAACACGAGAAAAGAATGCCGGCAACCTTCAGTTGCGGCAGCTTTTGCGTAGGCAACCAAACTCTATCGTACAGAGGGCAAAATGAGGTTCCAATTTGGTATAAAATTTGTTTCCATACACGATGAGTGTAGAGGATCATCGAAAGATGTCCCTTTTGCACCTGGCTGCCAGAGGCTTGCGGCAAGCTGAGAGGTGGCAACCAAGTTGTTTCGAGTTCTTCCAATCGTTCTTCAATTAATGGCACCTCATTTACTGTCCCAACAAATGAATGAAATTGTTGAAAAAAAAATTGTTAAAACTTCTCCAATTAAAGGTAATTGCGGCAGGATTTTGCAAGGCAACCCGGTCGCGTTGTGTGACTCTAAATGTAATTTTTCAATAAAATTGTGTTTCGTTAAAATGACAGATGAGCGTAGAAAAGTTGCATTGGGATCTCATACTTGCAAGTTATAAAACTGAAGAGTAAAATTATGGATACTAGCGACAGAGTAATAATAACAAAGCGCAAATGGTAATAATAAACTAATCGAGTCAGCTATAGAAAGTTTAAAAAAAGAATAATCAGGGAACAGCATTTATAAGTAATTTTTAACGCCCCAAAAGAGGATAATAATGAAAAAAGGGTTTGGTTGCAAAAGAACTACTGAAAATACTCCAGATAATTTAATAAACTAGTTAATTTCAATTTGAAAACTAGAAAACGTGAAAATAGGAATTAAACATTATTAAAGAACTGGAAAATATAAAACAACAGGATAGTTACAAATTTTAGAAGGTTAATTTGAAATATGTGCTTCTTTGCAACTAACACATTCAAATAATTAAAAAAATACATTAAAAAATAATCAGGTTCTTCGAAAAAAGGTAGAAATATGTGATTGAACTGGAAATAAAGTGAAATAAAATAAACGATACGAAGGAGAAGAAGAGCTGTGAAGAAAGAAGTGATCGTTATTAGTAGAAAGCGATGTGAACGAAGAACAAATAATGATATTCTACGAAGAAAAAAAAAAGGAAAAATAGAAGACAATAGTTTGTACATTAGGGCACCCATAAAAGGGGAAAAGGAGCGGGAGAGAGAGTTGTATTCTATAGGCAATATCACAGTATATCTTTTACAATATATTTTTACTTCACTCTATATCGTTTTTTCTCGATATTTTTTCTCTTGTAAGAATCAAACCTTGGATCTCTTGCTTGTTAAAATTGCTACATTAACCATTAGACGTGACAGTTTAACATGATTATAAATTTCTACATGAGCCACCGTTTTCTCTAGTTTTTTTGCACTTGTGAGGATCGAATCTGGATTTAAACCTAACATGTTAATCGCTAAATTAATATTAAAATCACGGAACTTGAGCTCTGCATAATCAATCTCTGAAGTTACAACCGACAACTATTTCAGTATTATTTCTTTGTTAACGGTGAATGAGAAAAAAGGACAGAGTTATGATTCTTAAGTCTGATGATGCAACACCAGAGGCGTTTTATTTATGACGCAGAGCTCTTCTCTTATGAAAACAACTATACTAAAGGTCAACATCATTTAGTTATAAATGTCTGAAAAAGTTATAGTTTCTAGTGCAGTGGTTAAAGTGATAGGTTTATCTTTTAGCATTATTTTGGAATCTATGCTTTCGGAACTCATCATACTCGTCCTGTGGTTGCATACCGCCGAAAACGACGTACGTGTCCGGCTGAAGGCTGTATTACCGCCTCGTACTTCGTGCAGGAATCACACTGGAAGGCGTAAACGACCTTCGACCTACAAGGCACTCTTGGGTTGCGTAACTTAGAATTGTTTCGTGACGCTGCATTAGTTAAGAACGAATTTTCGACAGATTGTATGTCTTTAACTATTTGTTTTACATTGTTGTAGTAGAAATAAGGCGGATTTGATCTGCAGTATCGTGTAGAATAAATAAATAAATAAATTGCACACTCAAGTGCAACATTTTTGAGTCGTTTTAGTCGACCTGCTGTCGCATATGATTAACTTATTTGTGACGATTATAATTATTTTATGTGTGTAATTAAAGCAACTGTTTATTGTTGCTATTTGTGTATTTGTGCCTCTACCTTTAGCGCACAGGAGAGTAAATTAAAGCTCGTGGCTTTGTTGCATAAAACTATTGCGAATTGGAGATACTTTGAGAACACTATCTCCTTTAATCATCTTCAGCTGGGTTATTGTTCACCCTGGCGCTTTCTAACATCTTTAAACCACGCCCATCTTCACTGAGCTACCTGAGGCAACAGCTGACGAAAAGCAGTGCAAACTTGCCACCTAGTTTAAATGTAAGTAAAAAACCGGAGCAGTCACTCTAAAGATTTTGTGGTAGCGACTCGTATGGTTTTGTTTTGCTGTGCAACGGGCGCACGGACCAAAGTCATTCAAAAATGATAGTAGAACGTAGATTAAAAAATAGCAACATTATTCTTATTATTAATTTGAGTAGAATAAGTTATGAAACTTCTATGTTTAGAAATCGAAACTACATAAAATTATGTACGTGAAGCTAGGAAGATTTACTGTTCGCTAAAGTTGCAAAAGATATAAACCTTTGAAATCTGTCATATGTAATAACCCCATTTACCCTACCTCAGGAAGTCGTGACGAGAGTGAGAAAGAGATTCAAATATTGAAGCCCAAAAATTCTAAAATAGTCAAATCATTTTAGTTAAACCATGCTAAGCATGATTCCCTTGCTTGTAGGTTACCGGTATGAGGTCTTAAATGTCTCTCTTTTATGTTTAATAGTAGGTAGGGAGGTAATAATTGGTCAATAAAATATCGAAGTTTCTTAGAAGGTATATTTTCAGTTAAATTAATTTAAAAATCAAATAAATTTATAAAGGTAAAATGGTAACGAAAAGAGGATTCAAAATAATATTAATGTAAAGAATAATAATATGTAATAAAATGAAGAAAATATGGAAATTTTAATACAGAGAATAATCGAAAATAGAGTAATGAAAATTCAAAAAAACGCGTCGAGAAATAATCACGCAGAGGTTGTTGTCTTTTCAAAATTGGGCTTGAAAACTACCATGACAGGAACTCTTTCACGGGAACTGATTTTCCTTATGGCCTGAAGTATTTAAACACTCTTATCGGGCGTCCCACAGTAGAAGCATGACATCATCTGAACTAATCAAATTTAAGTATTTTATCCAGGGCATAGCTTTCGAAGCGGCCACCAGTTGGCACGTGATAATCCATTCTTCTAAGGTTATTGAATAGATAAAGTGCTGCCATTTTTCTATCTCACTCTTCTCTGTCTCTTTTTATAAATTTGAAGTTAATAGGTGCTTTCCTTTTGCCACAAATCTCACCTCACATCAGGTAAGATTAGCAGGAACAAGTGAGTTTGAACTCACATTTCGACCTCCCACCTTGCAACTCAAGCATTGCCATTAGTTGGTAGCTCGAAATAACCGTTCAAAATTACTTGTTCGTGCTAATCTTATCTGACGTGAGGTGAGATTTGTGATAAAAGGAAAGCAGCTATAGTCACTTGAGTAGCCATCGTAAACTCTATAGACACAGAAACTTATGTTATGTATCTATATTTTTCTTCATAGCGTCCTTTTTAATTTGGGGGATGAAAACTTGGAGTGGAATGGTGGTACCTTATCAACACATTAACATTCTTAACATTAATTTCCCATTGCTTTTCTTGGTACTATCATGCAATTCATTTTTTAATTTGAAATAATCTTAATCTTTGGTTTATTCCCACAGAAACAAGTGAAAGCACAGAAATAAACCCAAGGTTAAATAAGCGCTTAAACTTAAAAAAATATCATCGTATTGGTTTCATTATAAAAGTTCATTTTCCACGTTTTTCTTTAGATAGGTATATACAGAATATCTAATGTGTGCGAACGAAATTTATTTATTGATAATTTCGTAAAGTTTCTAGAACGCGAGAATAACATATTGCAAAGATATTACAACCTATTTATGACCAACTCAGCTCACCAAATATTTTATGCGTTGCATATAATTTGAAATGTGCTATATGTATGTATATATACGATACAGTTGATCCGAAGTAGTTAGTACCTCCACATATTTACGTCGAAAATGTGTTTCCGTTATTTACTTCGACGAAATTTAAAGTTAAAAAAAAAATAATTCCATAAACATTTCGAATAGCTTTTGTACAATAAAAAATTTAATACTTTTTAGGACTACTGACGATAATAGTGTAACACTAATGCCGGATTATGACGTATCCGCAACTTACGAGTTTTTTCATTTTACTAAACTGTATGTAAGTTCGCTACTGCATAAATTTTCCGAAATAAAGGAAACCGAAAACTAGGCATTAAAGGTGCTTCGTTTTTTACGAAAACGTTTGTATAATTCAGAAACTTCTACATTTTTATGACTCGCATGTCTTCCATGTCTAATTCGTAATGGTGGAAAATAAAAACACGACAATTTTCAATCATTCAGAAGCAGTGCAACGGTGACGTCACGTGTTTCAGGATGAATCTCCGGCAACTGAAAATTCCCTGGGCGGGCGGTCGTGTCCTGCCTCATTGCCAGCTTTCGTCCAACGCAGAAACGCGCGTCTTTTATTGACCCAGACGGAAAATACGAAGTGAATGAAACCAGGTCACGACCCATTCTTTCCGAGGATTTGGCGCAATTTCACGTGAATCCTTTGAGTTGTTTTCGACATGCGCTTCGTCTTTAGTTTTTTTTTTTTACGTTTTAAAATGAAGTTGAATGCACTAATTTTTGCATTTAAATTGAGTTAGACGTCCTTAATATTAATTAATGAATTTTAAGTTAACAGTATGAAATCAATTTAATGAAAAAAATGAGTAACGTCTCTCGTAGTTTAAAAAAAGGAATTAAATACGAAGGAAAGTCAAGAAGAAATGTTTTTAGTTGTATAGACATGGTTAGGCATGTTTATTGTTGTGGGCAGTTAGGACAGTCTTTTGCCGTTGGGCAATCACCACAGATTTAAAAAAAAACACACGTAACTTGTTTTTTTATGTATATTAGTTGTTGAAGGTGAGGTTGTCTTTTTTTTGAGTATACTTATTTTTTTGTTCATTTTTATTCGCTCCTATACTTTCCATGAATAATGTAATTGCCTTATTTTTCTTTGG
Organism: Dorcus parallelipipedus; assembly: GCA_958336345.1. Taxonomy (NCBI): domain Eukaryota; kingdom Metazoa; phylum Arthropoda; class Insecta; order Coleoptera; family Lucanidae; genus Dorcus; species Dorcus parallelipipedus. The sequence continues at coordinate 14,767,983 of OY284480.1, read as the reverse complement.
GCTAATTTTGTTTTTTTTTTGTGCAAAGTTCTTGGTTTTCAGTGTAAACTAATCCTTGATTATGTACTTTTGTAAATCAGCAAGTGATCTTCAAAGTTCGAAATTTTTTTTTTTAATTTTTGCACTTGGTGTCGGTGGTGTTCACACTGTTCACCCTTCTTGCGTCATAAATCAAAGTGGGTCAAAATGCGTGCTACGTAATCACTACAATAATGAATGTAAATGGGTCACGAGTGTATTTCTGCACGGCGCTTCCGCCGCACCGGAAAACGGAACTTTCCGGAGCGGGTTGGTTCCGGCGGCTTCGATTGGCCGCGGCGCGGATGACGTCACATGAGAATCGCACAGTTGTACGGAATGGAGAGAGGAAAATTGATTTCGTTTGTGTTAGGACAAACTACAAGTAAAATGCACAACAAAAAATATGTATTTCTGCTATTAGTTAAGTAAAAGAAATAGAGAAGTGAAAGATCAAAGAGATGAAGACTTACTTGTATTATGAGCAAAATTCATTTAAATTTAGTTTTCAGATAGAAGCAAAAAAATGTATTTTCTAAATAAATATATTTAAATTGTGTCGAATTTTTTCATCTGAATTCTTTGTTAAATATTTAGGGAAACTTTCTTCGAATGTAATAGTTGAAGTGCATTACATATACAGATTCAGTGAACGTTCAACTTGACATCCTGTTATAATGCGTGCGACAGGGAACGCACTAGAAAAATAAAGAGAAAAATTTGACTAATCACGACCGTTTGTTCTCGATGCCGGCTACCGCCCGTTGGCAATTAGTTCTCCGCGAACCGAATCTAAGCAAACTTGCTATGTCCAGTACTCAAACGTCCGATTCTGTATACTGGCCACATCGAATCTCATGCTTCACATGTTATCCTTTCCTTATCTATTTGTTATCGCAACAGGTTGTGATTTTAAGCTAGTAAGTTGCTATAATGTTGAATTAGACATTACAACACACGTCAAATTGTGACAATTCAAATCAGATTGATTAACCGGTGTTGTCAATTCTCAACTTTACGTAAATTTGGCCGTGAATACAACTCGTGACAACAAGAAAATATTGCCTAATTCGAAATAACCTTAAAATCTAAATCGACACGACATTCATTGTCAAAATTTAGTTACATTTATGAGTACCACATTCTCACGATATACTACATTAACAAATAGATCAGGAATGGATTATACATACATTGGTATTTGTACGCTTGGAGCTATAACATTCGATAAGTTTGTTTAATTTTGTAAGACGTTATTTAGATATTTATGTTTAATCATCTGATCTTAAGTCTGTGTAACAAAAACTTTTTTTTTGGCATTTTTTAAACACATTTTAATCTCATTTCCTTCCTTCCTTTATGGAAGCATTTTATCTTCAGTGTTTCTCATGTTCCTCAATAAATTAATAAAAAAATGTTTTCCTGTTATTTTTAAATTCGTTAATTTCATTTTGAAAATGTTTAAAAAACCAGTGCGTTTTCAGCTTCTTTATATTTGAGAAAACTCGTTCCGTATTTCGAATTTCGAAATCAATAGTTCTAAGTTACTTATTAAATTTATTGATTTAATGAAATTGATATTTGAAATAATGTTAATAATAATAATTGTTTGCGATCTTCTTCTTCTCCTTCTTTGAATATGTGTTGCAAAGTTTTAATAAACGGTCATTATTTTTCATTTACATTTCCCTTTTTGTTAAACTTTTTTTATATTTGTATTTTTGATTTGTGATTTTTTAAAATTTTAGATGTTTATTTCCATTTCTCTTTGATTATTTTACATTATTATATTAATATTAATTTTCTTACTTTATTAATTTGTACAGCTGCATTTTTATTTATAGTAATTATTTTGTTATTTTTATATATTTCTAATCAATCGACATTTTTGTAAACTCTAACAATTCTTTTTCAAAAATTTATTATTAATTATTTCTGTTTCAATCTTTCTCACTGTCAATGTTAACGCACCTTACTTGCCTTATGTAAATATTCTTATTAATTCTTTTATTTGCCTTCTATTTTAAAAATAGATCATTTTTTTACAATTCTAATATTTTGATCATTTCGTGATTGGTGGTAATATATTTCTTTACTTTTAATTTTTAAATTTTGTTTTTTTTAATGATCTTAATTTATGCTACTTCGTTTCATTTCATTTACACAATTTTGTTCTCGGAGGTTTGGCAAATACAAAATGCAATCTACAGGGTGCCTATTTTACAATCTGATCCCTGAAGATGTTAATATAGGCAACCCATCAAGCAAATCAGAAACAACTTCGTGTACTGAATGTGCAGGAGTAGAATGGGTTGCCTAGTTTCTAATTTTAAGGCGTCACAATTAAAAATGGGCACCGTCTATATTTTCAAATCCTCTGAAAAATACCCTAAAAGCTCATGTTACCTTGAGTTTTTGAACTGATGAGTGGCTAGTTTCTTGCTTTCTTTCTTTCTAGATCTTCCTCTTGTATTTTGATTACATCCTTTTATTTCTTTCTATTCTTCTTATTTGAAGAAAAAGTCATTTTAAAATTTTATTTATTTATTTATTATCGTGCCTTTTTAGTTTCTAGAAATTTAATGTATTTTTAATTTGCAATTTAACGTCTTACCTACCGAAGACTTCTTTCAATTTTTGATTCTGGTGAGCAAAATTAAATTTTAAAATTCAAATTATGAATTTGAAATGTAATTATTTTAAGTTTCTTAATACCCAATCATTCACTTTTGCATTCTTCAATAACTTCGCAGTGAATTAACATTTTTTTTTGTTTGAATCATAATTAATTAATTACGCTGTGCAATTTTAATGTGTTGCCGGAGGGGTGCAATGAACGAAAGGGTAGTTATGACGTAATCGTCAATGAGAATCAGGAGCTGACCCAGTGACCTGGTTCATTGAGTGCTTTGCCGGCGCGACCCCGCTAAATATAGACCGGGAGAGTCAACGACCGCCGAACTGGGTCGTCAGCCCGGACTGTTCCGGAGGGCGCCCGGAATCAACCCCCCTCGTTCGCTACACCTGCTTTCCGCTCACGTATTTCATATCTCCACCCTTATTCGAGGCACTTAACGGAATTACCGAATTTTTCTTTCGCTTTTTGGTGGCCGTCGGGTTCGAAATTGTTTCAAATTTAGAAGCGATCCCGATTTAGGAGGAGGGAGGGGGTAGGTGTCAATGAACTTTCCAATCGATACATAAGGTGCGAAATTCTTTTAAACTTCCAAAACAGCGATTATGTGAGAATGTTGAAAGAACGTTATTAAGTGGAAGCAGTCAAAGATTTAAAAAAAACCATAAAATTTTAAATACAGTCGCACCTCTATAACTCGAACCTCCACAACTCGAAACTCTCTGTAAGTCGAAATTTACTGATGTCCCTGCACATTGTGTATTATTGAAATCTCTTTCTTTAACTCGAAGTAATTTTCCGGTCCCTTGAGATTCGAGTTATGGAGGTTCCACTGTATATGTATGTGAATATCCAGGATTTAAAAGTTTCAAATAAAATTTAAAAAAATATAAACTAAACTAACTCTATTTTAGAAAAGGCGTAAACAATTTTTTCTTTTTTTTTTGGAAATAAAGACATTTTTACAAAACTTTCCTCCGACTTTAACAAAAGATGGGTAGACTCAACTATAAATAAATTATCCAATCTTTCGTAAGTACAAAACTGATGACTTAAAATTTAATTAAAACCAAAACTTTTCGCCTTCCAATCAAGCTCTTCGCACAGCTGCACATGCCAGCTAACCCAAATGCGGTGCGGCGGCGGGGTGAGCGTGATGACGTCCGAAAGGGGATGAATGACGTCACGGGAGCACGCGAACGCCAGAATTTAGGTCGCTGTTCCCTTTAAGTGGGTCAGTGGCCGGAGCGAGGTCGTTGATATTTACACTGTTTGGGTTCGTCGTGTTTCGGATTTTATCGCTTCGAAAGTTGAGCTTTAACGCCTGTAGAGCGTCATTTTGAGAAGAAAAAAAAAAGAGAGTTGACCCGTTGGCTTTGGCCACAAATTGATATTACAGATTAATTTTGGAGTTACTCATGATTGATGACGTTTTAAGTAAACATCGATTTGAAACAGTGATTTTCAGTGGGTACAGAGTCACACGAAAAATAGAGCTTTTGTTTGTTATTATTATTTTTTTTTATAACAAGACCCGTCATTTATTTATTTTTTAATTATAGGACCCCTCATTTATTTATTTTTTTTATTGAAAACCCCCGCAATTTGTAATATTTTGAGCCACTGATAAATAGAAAGAGAATTTTGAACCAGATAGGAAAAATAAATTTAAATATTATTCAGTGGAGTCAGATGATAATTGTGTCATTAAATCTATTCATCAATTTTCTAAATATTTAAAGTTAAACGTTTGAATTTCTTTTACACAGTGGGGGGGGGGTAATAGTGATACAATCAGATAAATTTTTTCATACTAAGCCTTTTGGAATCTATTAATTATTTTAACAATTTTATTTAAATATATTGAGTTGTCACATAATTTTCGTTTGGTCTCTTTTTAAATGTCTCGAATTTTAATTTTTTAATTTCTGTTTTTGACATTTTATAGTTTAACAATATTGTCTTTCGCTATCTTCTTTTAATAGGTAGTAACGACTAGGGTTACCAACTCTAAAAATATAAAGAATTTTGTTGTAAGTCGGTCTTGATTGCAGAGGATTCCTTGAGCAGTTTCTGTACAGCACTGTTTTAGGCCGAATTGGGCCTTCGTCAGCAGAAGCGTAGCTCGAGAGATCCACCGCAAACCAAACCAACCTATCCTATATACAGGGTTATCCACATAAACCGTTCGTTAAAAGTTTTCAAGGTTGCAGTTCACGTAGATATTTGAAATTTAAGGAGCAAGGGTTCTCCGTAGAGATCTCTTTAAATAAAATAAAATTGTCTCTGTTTTACTGTTTGTCGCTATCAACTCGCTTATTTTAAATAGAATGTTATATTTTTTATCACGTTTTTGAATTCTACATGTAAAAATATGTCAAATTGCATTTTGAATTTTCTTAAAAATTTGGATTCTACAATCTGATTTTCAAAAAATTATAACACAGCTATGATTGAAGCAATTGTATTTGTAATAGCTGATATTGTAGTTGAAGCTTTAAGGTTCTTAAAAATTCCATAAGCATAATCTATTAAGCTACAAGGTCTCTAAAACGCACCGCTCCACTCGAAGATATTCAAACACAGAAAAATACTTTTTTTTCAAATGGAACTACCAATATTTTAATACACCATCGTATGAGGAATTAAATGCTGCGTTGAAATGTATTAGTATTCGCTATACCTAACTTTAACAGTTTCTCAGTTATAAGATATTTTTTTAGCTATACATACATACATATATCAAACTGCAAAATATTTAAATATTAAAAAATAATCAACATTAATTTAAAAAAAATTAAACATCTTTAAGTAACAGCTTATTTTAACTTAGTGAAAAATAAATTAAAATGAATCCCTGTATTCTACATATTTAAGGCCATTTTAGTGTTGCCAACTCATCAATTTTCAAACTTCGTATTTTCTTAGAGAAAAAAAAATTCCGTCCGATTTGACATTTAATAATGTAACTAAGATAAGAGATGCAGCGAAGATGCAGTCATGCGTCATATAAACATAAAACCGATAACGTAAACAGAAGTTGCCTTCGTCAAAATTATGTAACGTATGACTCACCCGAAGTGAAGGAAACGGACCACCTGCACAGAGGGTCGTGTGCAAAAACTATGATTCATCTACAGGAATTACACATGTATGTACAACTTTCAAGGCAACAATTGACGTCACAAAACCCCTATAAAAAGCCGCTAGAGCAAACGCTAAGGAGAGTGTTAGAACCAATTTCTTCAGAGTGTCATGTAGACTAGTTGTCTTTTAGTGCAATACACGATGTAAGTAATTGTAATCATTGTTAATTAATTAGTTAATAATAAATGTTTTGTTATATTAAGCTACGTCCCTAATTTCATGTTACTTCAAAGATTACCGTAACAATAATAATAAACAAAAAGGATTTTGTTTATGGACTGTTTTAAGTTTGAAATTCGCGCTCAAATATTTCCGCCCCTTTTTAATTTTTTTGCCATCATCGTTTTTTTATCGACTGTTTCTCAATTTGAAATCCTTCCTTAAAATTCTTGACAGTTTTTGAAATTTTTTTTTTGATGTTGCTGTTATTGTTAGAAAAAATGTCTCACAGTAGGTTCAAATTAATTAATCTTTTTTCTTTATTTTGTTTATATTTTCTAAATTTACATATTTATAATAATAATAATAATATTTGTCAATTCAAAGTCAAAATCCATACAATAATACCTTGATTACATAATTACTTAAAACTATAAAAAAATTATTTTACAGTATAAAACATATCTTTTAACAAAATATTTTTGATTTTGGATTTAAAACATACATTGTTTTTAATCTTTTAAATTCGATGGTAGAGCATTATAAAGCTTTATACCAGGAATGGCAGGTCCGTTGTAGGTTGTAGCCAAATTGTACAGTTTGGGAAGAATGACATTATGACGGGTACTGTAAGGATGAATGGTTCTATTATTCAGATTATTTCGATTTGTGTGGACATAGCACACAAGCTGCAGAATATATAAAAAAAAGCCAAAGACAGAATTTTGAGTTTAGCGAAGATTGGTCGACAGGAATCTCTAAACGAAGTGCCCGTCATATAACGTAATAGTTTTTTTTGGGAATAAAAACAGTGTTAAAGGCAGAAGAACCATCCCAAAACATAAGGCCGTAGGAAAGTCTGGACTGTACATCTGAAAAGTACGTTGTCCTCAGCACGGAGACATCAGTTACACTACGCAACATACGGAATTGAAAGGCAAAAGTGCTCAATTTAGAAACTAATTGTTTCGCATGATCATCCCAAGTAAGAATATCTGACAGTTGTAGCCCCAGAAAAGGTATAGTATTTGCGAAATTCACTAAATTATTTCCGACGTTAAGTCCACCAGACTCGTTAATTCGTCTTTGCGTGTATGGAAAAACATAGCCTTTGTCTTTGAAAAATTCAAGAAAAGTATGTTAGCACAGAACCAATACATACGCTGAGCCAATTAACTTGCAAGTTGGCGGGCAGCTGTTTCCGAGTGGTTTGAAAATCACTCAAAAAATGTAGTGTCATTAACATAATTCGTGAAAAGAAGAGGACCCAGGATAGAGCCCTGGGGTACTCCTACGGTAACTGGTAGTGGACCAGATGTATATTTAAGTCGAGAATTGCTTTCTGTAAAACAAACTTCCTCAAACTGGAAGCTATCACTATCACCAAGTAGGACAAGAACCATCGAGCGACGAGTCCTCTGATGCAATATAAATTCAGTTTCTCCAAAAGGCCAACATGCGAACAATCAAACGCCTTAGAAAGGTCGCAAAAGATACCAACAGGGTATTTCTTTTTCTTTCGCAAACATTACGATCGTTATCTGTTTTTTCGGTCTTTATTTTTTTCGAACAATTTACGTTCGTCATTTGATTTTCTTTTTCTTCTTTTCCTTTTGAAGTTATTTTTTTCTTCCTTTTCTATTCCGATTACTTTTTTCCAAAAGCCAAAAGTGTTTTTGTGTTTGTTTGTTATCTATCTTTACTGATATTAAATGATCCAATTTTTTTTGCGTGAATCGTCATTTAATTTTTCTTACTTTCTTAAAAAATGTTCATATTTTTTCTTTACGAATCGTCGAAAACATTCTTCATTTTTTCTTGTTTTTGATTGTTTATTTTAGACTTTGTGTTTCTTTTTCTTTCGTAAATATTTTTGTCTTACTTTTATTGTAAATTTTAAATTATTATTGTATTGAATGTTTATTATTAATTATTTTTTAAAGAAATTCCTTTTGAGTTTTTATTCTTTTATTATGATCGGTATTTGTTTTACTTTGTATCGGACATACGGGGGGGGGCCGATCGAAGCGTTCCCCTCTCCCAACAAGTCATTTTTTCCAAATCATGCGTAACATATACAGTGTGTCCCAGATTGAGTAGGCTACCATGGGTAACTTTCTTATTAGTGAAGATAGAGATTTGGTTAAATAGGCAATATTTTGCAGTTTTATGTGCTGATTCAGATTCCGTTGAGAAAATTTGAAAATTCCGAATAGTTCAGAATAGTTCGCAGAAAAACTGAAAATCGCTATTTTCTTTAATGTCCAATAACTTGGCAATTATAAAAATATGAAAAAATGTTTCATATAAAAGTTACTATGTTTGATAAAATACAGCTGAAAATACAGTCAAAATAAAATTCAAGATGGCGGTTGTCAAGATATTGATAGCAACTTTCTTATTTTAAATGGACGCCATATTGAATTTTTGTACGATTAAATAGCATTTTTTTTTCTCGTTTCAACCGTGTATCACAACCAATATCTAAAAAAAAAATTATTTAAAAAATTTAATTTTTTTTTTTTAAATCAAGTAAGCGGGTTGCCTTTACTTATTACTAATCAAGTAAGCGGGTTGCCTTTACTTGATTAGCAATAAGTAAAGGCAACCCGCTTACTTGATTAAAAAAAAAATATATTAAATTTTTTAAATAATTTTTTTTTTAGATATGGGTTGTGATACACGGTTGAAACGAGAAAAAAAATGCTATTTAATCATACAAAAATTCAATATGGCGTCCATTTAAAATAAGAAAGTTGCTATCAATATCTTGACAGCCACCATCTTGAATTTTATTTTGACTGTATTTTCAGACGTATTTTATCAAATATAGTAACTTTTATATGAAACATTTTTTAATATTTTTATAATTGCCAAGTTATTGGACATTAAAGAAAATAGCGATTTTCAGTTTTTCTGCGATAATATCTGAACTATTCGGAATTTTCAAATTTTCTCAACGGAATCTGAATCAGCACATAAAATTGCAAAATATTGCCCATTTAACCAAATCTCTATCTTCACTAATAAGAAAGTTACCCATGGTAGCCTACTCAATCTGGGACACACTGTATAAAAATTTTCTTTACAGTTACAGATTAGTTTAAAAACAAATCGATTTTTGAATTTTGTAACTGGTGTATTGCAATACTATTTTCTATTTAACGCATATACACAGAATTAATATTATTTCTTTCCTGTAATAACTCTACTTTATTATAAATTTGAATACAAAAGATGCGATAACATACCAATGAATTAATTTATTTTAAAATATGAAAATGTAAACCAATTTAATGTTTCCCCATGTGACGCTCATGAAATCTGCTGTGAACTCATTTCTTTTTTGCGCTGAGGTTTAAAACAAACGCACTGCAATATGTTACGTATATTTCTATTGATTGGGGGCATTGCTTTCACTGGTCTGCATTAGTCAGCTTTTTCTTGTAATCGTTAACTACAACATTTCCAACTGTAATTCAGAAAAGATCAACTTTATTTCAGAAATTTTCAAACGTAATTCTGAATTGTTAATTTAATTTCAGAATATGTCATTTCAAATTCAGATTTATCAAATCAATTTCAGATCGTGTCTCTTGTAATTCAGATTTATCAATTTAATTTCAGAATGCGTTATTTGTAAATTCAGATTAGTCAGTTTAATTTCAGAAAACATCAATTGCAATTCAAAAAGTATGAGATGAACTTCACACTATATTGATTCTAATTTGGTCTTAATTACAATGGATATAATCTAAAATTCATATAATGCTTTCTGAAATTAAACTGATTAATCTGAAATATAACTAACGAATTCTGAAACTAAATTGATAAGTCTGAATTATAAATGATACATTCTGAAACTAAACTGATAAATCTGAATTACAAATGACACGATCTGAAATTGAAATTGAGAAGCACTTCTAGGACCACTGCTTGTTTCAGGAAATATTTTTTTTTCTATTTCGATTGGATTTCTCAATCGACAAAATCGTTCTATTTTTTGTTTTTAATTTCTAACCATTTTTCAGAAATTAACTAATTTTTTGCGTTTTCTTTTTTTCGTAAATGTTACGATTACGATTTGTTTTCCTTTTTCTTTCTTTTCTTTGTGGGTTTAGAATTACTACATATGACGTTTTCAATCTTTGACTTTTAATGTTTTGTTACGATCGTTACCTATTTATTTTTCTTACATTATTTTCTTTGTTTCCATTTATTTTTCTTTCTTTGTTTTTTTTTTCTTTCCATAAATGTTGCTTTTTCCTTTTCTTTATTTGTGAATTTCATTTTGAATATTTATTATTAATTATTTTTTTGAGAAACTTTAAATCTACAATTTCTTTTGAGTTTACCAAAAAAGCAAGAGAAAACTTCCGCGAAATTTTATTTTCGTTCAAAATCCTACAAGTATTTTATACACCAAAATGTTTATTACAAAATAATCGTATTTATGTATAGGAACCATGCACATGCGAAGCCAGCGCCACCAATGACCATATTCTGCATTAGTGGTATGAAAATACGAGTCGTTTCAAATTATTAACGTACGTTTGAATTTGAATATTGTAATGTATTTCAATACCAGGAAGCTCAAGTATTATGTACTACAATCATAAATTGTCATAGGAGTGATATTATTCCCATGCAATGAGTCTCAAGAAATATTTTCATATCACTAATTCATAAATCACCACGCCAGGCGTCGCTGAACGCAGAGATGTGCATGGCGCCTATACGATTTTGAAAATGAAATCGTACATCGTACTTAATTGTACGGTTGGCAACATTGGTTTTCGACTACCTATTTTTTGTACAATAAGATTTCGTTCAATATTTGGAGCAAGAAATCATTGGGCTTCAGAAATAGAAAACGTTCTATTTTTTTCAGACAATTTCTGATTTAATCAGATATCATAAAATTTTAATTGTTCAAGACATAGAACCAAATCTTGTAGGAGAGTGTAAAACGGCTCTCAAAATAGAAAACAAATAAAAAATTCTAACATTCCAATAACATACAGAAATGATGCAAGAAAGAAAAAACATTTTGTATTAAATTATAGCTCATGTTATGTGAATTTTTTTTATACCACTAAAAATGAATGTTTATGGTCTGGTTTAATATTCGGTACTTTCTGAATACGTTTTTTTTAAAATTTTTTCCGAGATGACTGTCGGATAATCGGGACAATTAGCGTCCCGCACAAACCTTATACGGAACACCTTTAACAGTGTCCTACAAATGAAACGTTTCCGTTGGCAACCCTGGTAACGACTTGCTTTAAATTATTGTTTTTTGCTGATCATCAGTGGCGTAAGTCTCGGGGGTGCTGCGGGTGAGTTGGACAGAATCCCTCGAGGCAAAAAACACTTAGAATTAAAAAGTACTGATTTGTAGATTTGATTTCTGAAATGTCTTCAGTCATGTAATTTTTTTTAATAGAGTACAAACCACATCACCCTAAACTTTTTGAAATTACTGACGCTCTTTGTATTTAGTTAGTCGCTAACGTCGTAGATAATACTTAAAAAAATTTTAAAAAAATTATTGTTCAGCATAACTTCCTTCAACATTTGTACGTTTATCTTTATTTCAAGCTATTGCCTTCCCTCGTATTCTTTTGAGAAAAATTCATCAACAGTTTCTCTTTGACAACAATATCATTACCGAATTTTTTTTTGAGATTTTTAAACAACAATAGGTTGGAAGGGTTACAAGCTGGATGATGTAACTTTATAAATTCATATTCTAGATTGTGAAATTATTTGGAGAAAATTTTGTTATAATTTGAAACGCGGTAGACCCCTAAATACTAAATGATAATTAAATTGAACGATTTCGTAATTGGCGTCGAATGTTTTTTTTTGGGTGCAATATACACCCAATTTCTGAGCAACAAAGCCCCATGGACGAGTAAAACGTTTCGTAAGCTGTCGTTTTCAGCAGGCAATTAATTTTCTTGCCTAATTCTGAATAGTTTGACTTATCGATCGGCATATCGTAAGAAAATGAACTTCAGTTAAATACGTCATTTTAACGCTATCTTCATTTGGAATTTAATTAAATTGATTTAATCCACATGTTTACGATTAATTTAAATGCACGAAGGGTGTTCAATAATACACGAGAACGTGATCGCGGAAGAGCAGCAATCAAATATACCCAAATATATCTGTTAAGTAACTATAACATCGAAAGTAACAAAAGATCGAAACGTTGACGAAAAAATCAATGTAATTCTGTTCTAGTCCGAAATATAAGAAAAAAAAAATGCTCTTTATAAATAAAAGAGTAATCTGCAATCTTCTCTTCTTGATATTGAGACTTACTGATTAAAATTACCCACCATCTTAAACTACTAAACAGATTTTTCGCAATCGCTGTCACAGTGGGATGTCACTGCCAATTTAGAACTTTGATTTCACAAATACATGTAAGAACTAACTTATTTACTTATTTAAGATAGCTTTTAAAAAACTTGCATAATTTTAGCTTTATTTTACCCAAGCTTTATTGATTGTCAAATGAGAAAGATTAAAATATGAAACAAAAAACGATTGCTTACTGTAAAGTTTCAATTTTTTTTATTAGTGAAATAATTTTTTTACAAAGTTGTAATTTCAACTTCTCATTTTCCATTTTTTATTAAAAAAAGCGATTCATTTTGTTGAAGGTAAGGGATTATAAAATACGCAACAAAATTTCTTAAACATTTTATTATCAATAGACAAGGACATTCACTAAAAAGGCACTATAAGGGGCATCTTATTTACAATCGGGTAGGTATCAATCGGTACAATAATAAAAGTGCTTCAATGACTTAAATAAATACAGTTCGCAAAATACAGTTTGTATAACAATAAAATCTGGAATAATTGTTTTGGTGCAGAGTTTCGTATGTAGGTATTATAGTGGTGTCCCTCAAACATGAATGCCACACAAACGTGGTGGTAGAAAAAGTGTTATTTACAATTCTTAGGTATTAATAACAACGTCGCAGGTCCCGGTAACACAGCCTTACCGGTTCAAACCCGCTTTGTACTGCATGGTGCAATTGCAGGAAGAATTTAAGTATACCCTGGGTGGAGTTCTTGGGACTCTCTGTGTGGGTAACCCTGATAATCCCTTGACGTAGGTGTACGAAACCGGGGAGCGCAGGATTCTCTTTGGTTTTTTCGAGTTCTTTTTCTTGCACTCCCTTGTGTTCGTGCAACTTTGAGACCTCGCGCTCACCGACAGGTTTTGAAACACTTTGCGTATGCTCTCTGCGGAAGTCGAGTGATGATGATGACGACTTCTTGTATGGCAATCGCTTCCAGCGTCGCTGGAACTACTGGAGGTTTGATGAGGTGACGCTGATCGAAAACCGGATTCAACGGAAGAACTACCCAACTTGCGAGATCTGGAGCTTCTGCTCCCGGACGTCGAAGAACACGAGTCCGTGCTCGACGATCTACTATCTTCTTCGCCGAGGTTGTCCTGCGACCTCCTGGTGAGTTTTCGGCTAATCGCACGGAAAAGTCGGATGCCCCTCATGTCTTTGGAGGGTGAAGGTGTCAAGGGTGAAATGCTGCGTTTCTCGCTTGGCAAAGTCATCAGGTCTATCATGGACATTATCACTGACACTTTAACGTCTTGCATACGACTGGCGCTGGTGTGTTTACACTGTCTTTTATAAGGGATGCAACGTGGGGCGGGCGCTGCGGCGCACGCCCGTCGAATACGCCGGCACACGTGAGCCGACGTCGAAGAAGACGCCAAATTAATTAACGTTTTGTTGCAAATTTCGCACGAGCGTTTATTGTTTTGGGGCACCTCTTATGTTTGCCTTTGCGAATTTGTTTGACTTGGTTTTATGCTTCACAACGAAATGAGCTTTTTTTTATAGTAAACGAAGTTTACTTCAACTTAATCAAATCCATTATTAATTTTTTCAATTTTTTTACACCAAGGTTTTGTTTTAATATGTGGTATTCTTTTTGTCATGAACTTTATCGAATCCGTTTTTTTACATACATATTAAACATAGCAAATTAGAATTTTTATTATTATAACTTATTTTGTTTAATTTTATTTAATTTGTTAATTTGGCTAGTTTCTTAATTAAAATTTGTAAAGGCATCTGCTGTTCCCTAATTATAACAATATTTCTAGATCACTTTATTTCTAAACTATCAATAGAACATTTTCATGGAAATTTCCTTGGCACTTTCATAAAAAAAATTAAAGTTCTAAAAATTGTCTCCCATTGGCGTCACATGTATAATATATGTATAACAGTTTCTAATTTCTGAATGTGTTCAATTTTGAATATTAAGACTTAATTTAAAATAGAATAGCGACTCTTGCTGCAAATGTTTGTTTAATAAACGTATTTAACAAGTGTTAAACCATTTCTATGAAATATTATCAACAGGAAAAAGCAGTTGCAACAAAATATTTCTAGGTATGTTAATCTCAGTTAGTATCAAAATAAGATACGCGTGTTTAAATCAGACATGTCTTTTACATTTAAAACATGAAAATAAACTAAACATTTATTAAAAAAACATAGTTTCAAGTTTTCAAATTATGATCGAAACAATTCAAGTTCACGTGAGCTTGCAAGTTCAAAGGACGACTTCTTGCGCGCAGGGAAATGGGAGGATGTTTCAGTTCACGATCAAAGACACGTGCTTTCAACGTGAGTTCTTATAAAAAAAGTTCTTATAAAAAAATTGATATCATTATATCTTCGGACTATTCTACTCTATTCCTTCGTTCTCTATTAAAGTTATTGAAATTATTTATACTCGTACACTTATTATACCTACCTTATTTCTAACATATTGAAATTAATGCGTAGTTTAACCACATACTTACCTTAATAAAATTTTTCCTCGGACATTAAAGAACAATTTCATCCACGTATTATTCACATTAGAAATATTAATTTTACGAATAAAGAGCAAAAGTTTCTAGAGAACGGACTTAAATTTAAATACAAATATAAATTTTGTTAAATATTATGTTTATTACACGACTGCGTAGAATTTAGAAAATTATTAGATTGTGAAAGGAAAATACTGTGTAACATTCACGACTTTTTAAAATCTCTTTTAATTCTAAGTTTTGCTTCCACATACAGGAATTTTTTCTTTTTTGTATACATACTGGCTATGTATACTTTTATAAAGAACATGTCAATACATTGAGTAGAGAGGGTTATATAGGCAATCAACATTACACACCACTAATTAATAAACGTCGTTGTTATTCGATATTCCTCATAGTTACATAGTTAGAGGCTATGTTCAGTGAGTAAGTATAGTGAATATCTTTGTGAATAAAACTTAGTTGAATATCAAAATTTTTTTAGCATTTTAAATACGGAACTTTTAGATACATCAAAACGTCCAGCTAGTTCTTGCACTGATACTATTGGTTTTTCCTCAACATCTTCAATTAATACATGATTAGCTTCATTTCTTTTTTTGTAGGAATTTATTATGCAATCTTCTGAAGTAAAGTTTCTAACAATATTTTGAATAGTTCTAATAAGTAATAATTCTTTCTGAATATTTTGTCGAAAATAAGTCTCCTACTGCCATTCTGATGCCATGCTAACATTTGAATTTTTTTGTCTTTGCTATTCATGGTTGTATTAAAAAACCACAATTATATAACAAACTCACAAAATAAAACCTAATTGCTATTAATTGGATGTTAAGAACTTGATAACTGTTTCCACAGCAGGGTTGGAAAAAACAGCTTTAAAAAAGAACGTTGCGTTATTTTCTTTTAAACAATTTTTTTTTGTTTAAAACTTGTTTAAAACATGTTTAAAATTGACTTAAAATTATTCATGTTTAAAAAAAAAGCTGTTTAAAATTAAATAAAACAAATATTTTGCCTAAATTTAAAGACTTTTTTAATTGTTTCAAATACTCTCACAATCTAAATACATGGTAAAAGAGAAAAAGTACAGTTATTAGTTGTATTGCGAAATGATAAAAGTTAAAAATGTTTGCATTAAAAATTTCTAGACACATTCATTTTGCAATTTTTAGGGTTGAAAAGGAAAAAAAGGAAAACAATGAAAAAAGTTGGGGTTTTTCATTTTTATTTAAAAAATGTGTTCCACATAGGCAATTTCTAATTTCTATTTAATTTTTTAATTTCTTATTTACGGCTTTGAAAATTGTATTAGTCCTAACTGATATTTTAATTTAAAATATACAAAATTAAATGTACTAAGTAGACGTTCTATGTTCTTTATCAGTAATTCATTTTATAACGTTTCAAATATTCGAACTCATATTTCATTTGCTAACTAAAACAACGATTTCCTACAGGCTGCCTTAATTTTTTATAAACGGCGAGCAAAAAAAACAAATTAGATGTCTGTGATTAAATAAAAAGTCAATAAATTTGACAGTTCATGAATATATTACTTTAATTAATTCAGTTAATCACAGACATACATTTTCTTTGCACCGCCTACTCTAATCTGATTTTCTTTGCTCATGTTGATATAGGTATTGACATTTTAAACTCAAATATAAAATATTAGAAAATAAAAAATGTGCCGCAAAACAACCATATTATGTTTCAAAACATTATGGAATTAATAATATATAAAAATAAATAAATTAAAAGTAAATGATTTAAGTACTAGAGAAAATCATAAATTTACATATAAAAAACCTTTTTCAACAACAATATTCATAAATTTTCTTTTTTCTTAGAAAAATTCAAGAATAGAATAATTTAAATGAAATAAATTTGATAAAATGAATAAGAAATTGTGCAAAGAAATGAAAAGTTAAGATGTAACTTTCTAAAAGCAAATTTTATATATTGTTAATAATTTTATAGTTGTTGATTGTTTATTTAGGGTGGGCTTACAGAAAGGAAACCAAATATTTAATTATGATTAACTAGAAGTTCCTCCGTATTATGCGTTACTTGTTCATAACTTTTTAAGTAGGACCGAGATATCCATCTCCAATTAAACTTATTCCACAAATAACTTGATTTTTCTGAATTATTGATTGATTTTTTATGAATTGTTTCCATGGTAGTTATTCGTCTAATAACTATGTACCTATTAGCCAGTTTACTAAGATATGGATGTGTCTGCCCGTAATCTAATAATTATTAGACCACCAAGTATGTTTATATACTGTACGGGGTGACTACACGAGAATTCCTACCCCCTTTCACTCTTTTATTTTTGATTTTAGGAAAAAATGATTAATGGAAAACTTATAGGGACTAATTCAAAGTTTTTCTGTGAGCACACAGAAATGCTGAAAAGATATTTTTTAATTTATTATTGTAGTGATAATAAATAGTAGTAATTATTATCAGACTGATTATAACCAATCTAATGCAATAAAAAGTAGATATATCCACTATCAAAAAACTGCCGAGAGCTACAGTTGCTATCAGCGTCAACGTCAATACATGGCCAAATTCAAATACATTAACTAAGGAAATTAATTTTTTTTACTTTGCGTTCAATGAACTTGATGATGATATCAATTTGACGAAACGTGTTATAGCAAAATGGTATTCATCAGTGTCTAGAGAATTCAAAAGTATCTCAAGAAAGTACTTTTATTTTTTTGATACCTCCATTGTGACAACAAAAACAGTTTCACAATGAAGCTCATTGTGAAACTGTTTTTGGGGAAATTTTAGTCAATTTTTAATTGAAAATATTTAATAGATTTTACAAAATAATTCATTATTTATTTGTTATTTAACAGAGTACTCACAGTGAAGCTGGATACGAAAAATTATAACTTGTCAATGTGATTTTTGTCTAAAACGAAGGGTTGTCAGTGTTGCCACGCATTACAACGAAAATTTCCCATATACTAAGGAGATCCGATTTTTAACATTTTTCATATTTTTGTTCTGTAAGTGACGCAAAGTAGAAAAAATACTATATTTTACCGTTTCACAAGAGGCATTGTACTACTCGTTCTGTTAGGGCACTCCGAACTCGCTGCGCTTCGCTCGTCGTACTCTAACCCCACTCATGTTACAATAAGCCTTCTTGTGAAACTTGTAAGATAATATACTATTTTAGGTCTGTTTGTTATCCTGCACTGGTGTACACCAATGCATACTTTTTCGCAAAATACGCTTTAATGCAACCTGAAATGTTTGTGTACTATGTGAGTATGAATGAGTATGATTTGTATTGACACATTATCAAACAATTCAGGCTTCATTAAAGTATATTTCGTAAAAAAAGTGTACACTAGTGTACACCGGTGCAGGATAACAAACAGACCTATTATTCCTAAATATTTACATATTATATCCGTAATACAAAACACTTACATCAGAAGCGTTTCTTCTACGCTTAAAGCGACAAAAATTAATTTAAAATAATCAATTAAAAAAACCATGTTTAAAACACTTTGTTTAAAGCAAAGGGTTTGTTTTTAATTGGGTGTTTTAAACGCAAAAAAACTCTCCAATCCTGTTTCACAGCTAACTGTTCGTTTTAATAATTGAAGCTTCAATTCGAAGTTAATGCGTAGTTGGTTGCCTGTAGATTGCAGTAAAACAATATATTGACGTGTTCTTTTTGAGTATACGCAGGTGGTATGTATACTAAAAGGAAATAACATATTTTTGATGCAAACCTTTAAACGGACTTATGTGTCAAGGATGCTGAATTGTCGAAGGAAAATCATTCTTTCAATTTTTGTAAAAACCCCCCGCACACTAGTCGAGTTCAAGAATAAAATTCAAATTGCAATACATATTATCTATAATTAAAATTGCTGTAATAAATGAAGTGCGTAATTATTAAATAACTCTTCATTTTTTTTTCTATTACTGTAATGTTTATCGTGTCTTTTGTACCTACATATAATAATAATCTAGTCGACAATTGTCCGCAGTGTTTGTAAAAAAATGTACGCCTTCAATATTCTCACCGATATTTAGAATATTAACATTAGGAATAGATGGCTCTCGTGGACTTTCTGAATACGCTTTTTGCCTTTTTGAAAACAAATTAAAATTAAATTTATTTAAAAGCAAAATTTCTAAAATTACGTTTTATTTGCTACTTTATTTCAGACAATCCTATTTTTTCGTACAATATTTGGTTGAAGAAATTGAACCAAATCTTATCTGTAGGTACAACACACAAGAAATAGAGTAGTCTAAAAACATTTTTAGATTCCATATTTTTTATTAATTTTCTTAAGGCCTTATTTAATTTATTAATTTCTTTTGACACTTTGAATTAATTTTTTTCTTTATAGTACATATTTTCACCACATTTTTCTATAACGTATTGTCATTTTTGTTTTGTATTTTATTGTGTCTGTTGTTTTCTTTTGGTATTTTTCTGTCAGTTTTTATTCAATTATTCCAGCTGTAATTTCGAAATGTCTTTTTGACGGATTGCTTAAAAATCACTTAATTCTTTTACAACTTTTTCAGGATTGAAAAATAATAGTACATAATTATTATTAAAAATTTTGTGCAAATCGGTTTTGATTGCAGCGGATTCCTAGAGCAGGCTCTGTACAGCTGTTTCAGGCTTAGTTGGGCCTTCGTCAGCAGAACCGTAGCTCGAGAACTCAACTGCAAACCAAACCGATATGTCCTAGGGTTATTCGCCACTGCGATGTGAAAGTAATGGACATTTAAGTAGCGACATCTTTCGATCGCTTGTTGACCTGACATTGCAGTATGATTGACAAATTGAACCCAGTTCGCTACATAATAAGTCATCCCATGCAAGGCCATGCTTGCTGTCAAAGCATATGAGAATTTTAAAAAATTTTGTGCAAATCGGTTTTGATTACAGCGGATTCCTCGCAATGGCGAATAACCCTAGGACATATCTAAGCCTGTACAGAGCCTGCTCGAGGAATCCGCTGCAATCAAAACCGATTTGCACAAAATTTTTTAAAATTCTCATATGCTTTGACAGCAAGCATGGCCGCCTTGCATGGGATGACTTATTATGTAGCGAACTGGCTTCAATTTGTCAATCCTACTGCAATGTCAGGTCAACAAACGATCGAAAGATGTCGCTACTTAAATGTCCAATAATTATTATTGTTCAAAAGTTATACTGGAATATTTTTAGTCGTAACTATTCCCAATCTGTTACAATTTTGATTCGATTACTATTTTTATTTGACTTTCGACAAGTTGCACTTCGATTTCTATTTTTATTCCAAATTTTCTATTCGACTACTATTTTCGTCCATTACTAATTCCAATCATCAATTTCAACAAAGGATTTCTTTTCAATTGTTACATACATCGATTATTCCTCTTTCTCTCGGAGCCTTTAAATCGAGAATTAATATTTTAGTAATATTAGTAATATTAAAATAATAATAGTAATATTAACAGTTTAGAGATTGAAAATGGCTTTATTAAAAGTTTATTTTCAAAATTTTTAATCAAGAAGTAAGCCAATTTTCTTAATAAGTAATTAAGTATGTTCATCATATATTAATAAAGCAAATACTGCATTTGTCGAATTTAATTATTTAATTTGCACAAAAATTTTATTAATTATTTTAGTTCAAAAATATACAGAGAAGATTTCGTTTCTAGTCGAAACTAATAGGAATTTAAATTTACAAAATTTACGTAGAATAAAATCGACTTTCGATTTCCAAATCTCTATTAACAACATTAAAGTTCTTCGGCGAAACTAACTCACGAAATGCTCATGCGCTCAAAAAAAGCAACGACAAACAGCGATCGTTAATTGAAAATTGAGCTATCATGCAGACGTCAGTGCTTCTGACCTCGTGAATCACGTGTTTAATTGCTTCGGTCCGCAAGTTTTGCAGAAACCGTACAAACGCAAGTTCGAGAGCTTTTTCTTACGTGAATTTCCAAGAACCGTTCACTTAATTTGAACAACGATAAAGAATGAGCTCATTGAAATTAGCAATTGAGGGATCCAATGCAAAATGTACCTAATTGTAACTCACAAAGAGCTACTTTTAAGATATTTAAAGTAGAAAGTTTTATGTCTGTTTGAAAATATTATTTGAAATTGTAGACTACAATTTAATTTAATTTTACTTACAAAAAAATTGTATTAGAAGGCGCCTTTAATTGTAATTGTATTTTTACATATCTCTCTGGTTTAAATTGAACCAATAAAAAATAAAAGTTTTAACTAATTATCAGACTTCGGGCATTTCGGAGTGTTGCCATGGTTACGCAATACGAGGACTAATGAAAAGTGCTCATTCATTGCGTAGCCACAGCAACGCTCCGAAATGTCCGAAGTCTGCTTATTAAGGCTGTTTTACATTATAACATTTTTTGGTACAAAGTGAGAGAGATAAGCTACCACAGTGAATTCTGATTGGTTCAATTGGCACTTCTCACTCACTTTGTATCAAATTTTAGCATAGTGTAAAACGGCCATTATATCCACATTGAATTTTGTATTTGTTATCCTCGCGAGCATAGAAGACGATTTACCTTTGTAGAAGCAAAGGATATAAATACATATCTATGAAACGCGTGACCCTAAAACCACATCAAATATAATATCTCGAAGTTCTGCGTTCCCATATATTTCCACCCACTAAAAAAACACTTACTCTCGAAACAAAATCGACAAAATCCTCTTACCTCATGTTTTTCTTTTCGCTCCCTTGAGCAAAAAAGCATCCTATTTTCGCCCGAATATTTTCTTTTATGAGCGCAAATAATCCGGAGTTCGTCGACCCTCGAATCCGATCCGGGCCGCTCCGGGGCGGTGAAATTCACACTGTTTCTGCGAATCCTTCCCGGAAGTAACCGCTGCCGGAAATTCCACCCGCCGCTTTATACTTTAATTACCTAAACATTTCAAACGCAGGCGGTCGGTTCTTTCGGTTTAATTGTGCGTTAATGAATTTTGAAGTGAGGATTTGGATTTCTTGGTTTTCGCTTTGAATGCACTTAGCGAAATGAGGGAGGATGAGGTATTACAAATTAGGGAGTTTCTGGATTATCCGATTCTTATTCTTTTTAGCTTCTGATTTTGTTCGACAATTGTAAATTATAACGATTTTCTACTCAAACAATTTAGAATTACTGAAACCCTTCAGTTTACGAGTAAGTTAATCGTAGGGGGTGAACGTCCTCTTTGATCCTTTACAGCATCGAAATCCGCGTTTGTTTCAACTGATTCTAGTTTCCGGAGTTTCCAGAGATTTCACCTTTGAATTATTCTGCTCGTGTGGAGAACATTTTAAGTTGTTTATGTCGAACATTGAAGACGTCGCCGCCGTGCCTTTGGAAGTAAACAGTAATTAAATGTTTCCTGTTCGTTGAACGTAATCACGGTGGTTTGTAATAGTAAAACCGCGTAGAATCTTATACTAATTTAAGGCGCAGGCGGCTGTTAAGTTGCCTACATAAAAACAAAGTCGCACTTCCCAACATTTTATTATTTAAATAAAAAGTAAAATTTGTTGCCTAATCAATTTTCGCTTTTAGATTATTATTGGCAAAGTACATTAGTAGATCATTACAATGCTTTAAAGACAAAAGTAAAAAAAAAATTAAAAGAGTATTTGAGCAATGCATTAAATGATCGACAGAAAAGCTTCTTTAGGATAGAATTTATATTTGATGAACTTGCGAGTGAAAGCACAAAATTTTTATATTAAAATATTAAGACCTTTCATTTCACGAATACCTTTACCTTTTAATTAATAACAATCTCAATATATTTAATGTAGCGACAACTTTTTTCTTTCAAATAATTCCTCTGAAGGGCGTTCACCTTCGTCTCCTTCGAAGCCTTTGAAGCATTCGCGGCCGCCGAACGTTTCGATAATACATTTGCAATTGCGGTTTTTTCTTCGTCGTCTGGGACTCCCCGATGGTTTCTATGTTTTCGCACTTTCAGCACGAGATGGAAAATTAAGCTCGCAATTGAGAAAACAACGAAATGAAACAGAATCTGTGAATGGCGGTTTCGATTTCCCGCAATGAATGGAAAGTCAATCCGACTCAATTTTTTCTCGCTCTGAGCAGCCATAAGTAACTCAATATTGTGCTGTTTATTAGAAGGAGTACATAAAACATCGAGGCATTTTTCGCATACCTGGGGGGATATTAATGTTTTGACTCCGTTCTAGGAAAATAAAAGGAATTAAAAGAATTTAGAACACAAAATAATAATTAAATAGAAGTCATTATAGGTTATTAATTAATTAATACGTACGAATAAGTATGAAAAGTTTTATCAATTGTGGAGCAAGACTTACCTACTTTAATTTGAGTAAAAAGGCGCTTTCATTTTTACGAGGGTAATTCAAGTTTAAACCGCAATTCTTTATGCACTGGAATAAAAAATAGAATTGAGCTTCGCATGTCCTTTTTAAACTCGTTACTCATTTAGTTATTTCTCAAATAACTTTTTCTTTTTCACTTTTTCTCTCAAATTTCTGGTATCGGGAAACGACAGCAATAAATCAGGACCGCACGAAGGTTTTGAATATTTTTATGAGTAACGAACGCAGTTTCCTAATTGCGAGTACTCTGGTTTAAATTCTTCAACGTTGCTAAGAATGCATCTTGGTCAACATGTATTTTGTAGAACGCAGTTTTTCATTTCGTCACAATGGCGTCTAATTAACGATCGTAAATGTTTCAAAACGCCAGCGCAACTGAGATAATGAACGTGATTTGTTTATTATTTGGGCTACGAGATGAAAGCGGCCGTAATTGCAGGCTGTAGACAACCCTGCGGGGGTTTGGCGTTGTCCTAGGTCGCGAAAAACACAAATTAGGAATTGAGGGAGATTCAATCGATTTCGTAAGTTTCTCAGTTTCTGATTCTATTTTTTTGCTTTATTTTTTTGTCCTAGTCATGATAACTGCAGGAAAATATTAACTACATTTGGGCCCGATTTTACAATCGTCGGTTAAGCATTATTCTTAGAATAACGTGACGTAGATATGGAGGAACATTAAGTCGGCTTTCACACCAAAGTAGCATGCTGAATGCTACTTGCATCTTTTGAGAAGTAGCGTGCCACGCAGCGCATCTTAGAATTTTGCTTTCACATCAAGGTAGCATAGCAAGACTATGTGATTCGCGAATTGGCAGTGTCTTGCGAGTTATTATAATCAAGATCTCATCCGAAGATGAAGCTATGGCGTTAATTGCAACGGTGGTTGTTAGGAGGAGAAAAAGAAAGAGAAGGTGTGATTGTTAAAGACCTCCATACTGTTTGTAGCACGCATATGAAATGATGAAAAAGCATCAAGAACCACAACATTGTTGTTTCTAATGGTTTGGTGTCAGCATGTTGTCAAGAACCCTCGTTTAGCTTGAGAATGTTTTAATTTAAGACAAAACCGCGGTCTCTACTGAAATAGAGTAGCAAAATATAGAACTTGTACTATGAGCTAAGCTGTACGTTGCAAGTGGCAGGTCGCATGAATGCTACGCTACACCGGTGTGAATATTACCAATTGTTTAGATAGTAGGTTCTAAAATTAATGGCATGCAGCGTGCATCCAGGATGCAAGTAGCACGTAGCATGTTACTTTGGTGTGAAAGCCGACTAAAGGATATTCGGCCAACAGTTATTCCGTCTTTATTCCACGATTGTAAAACTAGGCCTAAATGTAATATAAATCTTTTGTAGTTGTCTAATGCAGCGCTGAAGATAATTAATAAAAAGTTGTTCGCAGTGAGAAGTTAGCAACATAATTCCAACATAAAAATTTTAAAATTTTAGTTTACTGTCAAAACCACCCTAATTATCACAGTACTATAATTTTGATTATATTATGATGGTTTAAACTGCAGTTTATCTCAGTGAATCACATTTGATAAAAGAATCTAAACTCAATGGAAGCACGTAGTAGTAGTGTATATTTGGGAAAACAGGGCTCCATGTGTTCAACAATCCATTGTTTCCATCTTCTTCTATCTTCCCAGAAATCACCAAAAATCTAATCTCAATTCAAGCACAGATTAATAAAATGTGTTTGGGGAAGCATCATTTTTTAAATTCACCAAGTCATCTTTTCTCCTATTCTCTTACCTTTTGGCGTCTGATCTCGAGCTCCCTGTCTTCAATTATCGATTGTTTCCAACTACTTCTATTTTGAACTGATAATTTCATTTCGTGTTCACGTTTTTCTCTTTTCTTTTCTAATTCTGTTATTTACTCCATCTGTGACTACGAGTTCAAAAGAATGGAGAATCTGATAGATAGCTTAGAGGACAGAGTGCTTGATCTGAAAATCTACTTGCCCTAGCTTCGATCGCCACACAAAACGAGAGAGAAAGAAACATGCACGTAAAATTCAGTTCTGTTGTTTTCTAAAACAAAAATATTATTGAATAAACTGGCATTAATACAAGAAAAATATCGTTCCACATCGCATCTAGCAGACATACCCTTTAAAGGCATACAATTAGCTTCCGAAACCTCGAATTGTAATAATTTCAGAAATGGCGGTAATATTGAATTAATAAGTGCAACAAAAAAGGTGTATCCTTTCTGAAAATTTATTTTAAAAATGATAGTTTAATATTATTAACTTTTTAATGTTCATACAGGAAACTGAAAGCTTTTGATTTTGACCAATACAAAAAATGCCACTTAAAACGCAGCTCAGTGAAGTAAGTGGTACAGAAAACTTGATGAATTATTTTAAAAAAGTAATTAAGTAAATCTCAAGAAAATTTTATGTGTGCAAGTAGGGAGAGACTTAATTTTTTTGAAAATAGAATATTGTCAGAACTGTAAATGTCTAGAAAGAAGAATGTCGTATATAGATTCGAAAAAGACATAGTAGCCATTAACTAGGAACAAATATTCGCCAAATAATATCAAACGAAACGTGTATTATGAAGTTAAAATGTAAAGTTCATAATTTACAGCAAAGATGAGGCGAATAATCGAAACAATGAAGTTGTGATGTGATATATGAATAAGAAGCAAAATAGGAAAGTAGTCATTATGGATACTAGGAAAACAATTAAATTATTATGACTAAATAAATAGAATGGAAGCTCAATAAGAAAGCCCTTATAAATGTGGAATCTTCTTCTTTTTTCCTCTGATCCTTCATACCCTGGCAGGATGTCGGATATTGATCATCTTAGCAGCTTCCTATTTAGTCTTCCCGTTTCTTCCGGGTCTTTGCTAATTCTTCCATTTCCGTAGCTCTTTTTTCTTAGTTCAATTATTCTATTGGTCAAACGTTTCCTCAGTTTTTCCCTCCTTCTTTTTCCTATTCGCTTAGTTTTAATGACACTTTTCACCAGTGCATTCCCATCTATTCGTACAATTTAATTGCTTTGTCTCCACTTTTGTTATTAACGTACGGTTTGAAAGTTTTTACAAATAGGGCCCATAAACGGTCAAACAATTTGTGCAAACTTTTGTTGTACAACACTGTGTTGTGCAAACTTTTGTTGTACAACACTGTGTTGTGCAAACTTTTGTTGTACAACACTGTGTTGTGCATTTAACTGTGTTCATACACGATACGACAGTTTATGGCAAACGTACAATAAAAAACACAGAAATTCCGTCCGCCAAACAAGCGCTATGTGAATTTGTTGTAAAACGTCTTCCAACATCCACATACAGGTTCCAACTTGTTGCGACTGCGCCCTTTGCACAAATAATTTCAAACAGATTTGAATTTACTCAAACTGTTGCACAACAACCCAAACACGAACATACACCATCAAAATGTTTGCACATCACCCTTTGTTGCGCAAATTGTTTGATCGTGTATGGGGCCTGTAAGAGGAATTTTGGTCAATATTGACTAAAAAAGTATACAACAACGCATTGTTGAAAAAATTCTAGAAATCGATTTCGTTGTTGTCTAGAAGACGATGGGATAAGTCAATGTTGTTAATTTGTAACATTTAGTTTAAAAACTAAACGAGTTTTGAAAAAGTTATAATAATGATAACAGTTTAATTGCCCAACAGTTAAAAATCCAATTACAGAGCAAACTTAAAATGTATAATACGCAAAAATGCATAGTACGCAAATAAACGAATGTGTAGTGTAAATTACTCCTACAAAATTAAACAAGAAAAAAAGAAAAAAAATTAATTAGACTTTAGAGAATTATAAAATATGTCATCAAAAATGTTCAAGTTATCATTATCTATTTCTGTTTCTGAAAAGTGTTGGACCATACGTTATACTTTCTTGGTTTGTCAGTTTTCTGATATCCTCATCTTTTTCTGTCCTATTTTGTTTTACCAATAATTCTTCTAAGATAGTTCAGTTCTATTGCCGTTAATCTTCCTTCATGTTTTCTTTATAGTGGCCATGATTCACTGACATAGGTAATTAATTGTAGATATTACTGTTGTGTTATAAATTCTCTTCTTCATTTCCTGGCTAATATCTTTCTTTTCTAACACTGTCTTGTTAATAGCGTAATACAAGTTCGTGGCCTTCTTTATCCAGTGCAATATTCTGTTATCTTGCTTCCTAGCTATTCAAAAATCAACACTCTGTCTAATGTCTTTCCTTTCCCTTCTTATTCTATCGGGATAGCTAAGTTCTATATATTTTTAGTAGCCATTCCTTCCCCTTCTTATCATTTCCGGCTTTATTTTATGTTTACCGCATGCTTTTATTTTCTTAGGGCTTCTTATAGTCCTTCCATTTTTATATTTTCCGTATTTTCTCTAATGTCCGTTCCTACTTGTGATAATGTCCCCTTGATTTTCTTTTTACATTAAATTTTTCTGCGCAGCTTCCAGCATTTGCTGTTTTAATTTTCAGGTGATTTTTTCTCCATTTCCTATTCCTCTTGCTATCATTTTCTTGTTGCTGTTTCAATGTCATTATTATATTCCAGAATTTACATTGCATTTATTTGCTTGCCAAATTCTTCCCAGATAAGTATTTTGGACCATATTTCTTCCTCTTATCTTTTTTCAATTTCCCTCCAAGTTTTTCTCCTTGTATCTTTTTGTTTCAAATTAGTACACAAGTGGAACCTAAATTTATCGAAGAAAGAAAAGAGAGAGGGGAGGACTCATAAATATAATAGAAGATGGACACCTCCGTATACAGTGACATCAAGATTAAGAAAACAATATCTCTTCTGTTCAGAATATTATTTTCTTAAAACTTATTTTTAAAAAAGTATGTTATTTTTCAGGTGCTATTTAGTCACATTTAAATGAATTGAATTCTCAAGCAATTTAATGGAAATTACTTTCTTAAATGATTGATGCAATGAAGCTCGCGAAACGTCAATTAAAGCCGAGTTGTTATTTAATTTTGAACTTCATTTTATTTCCATAGGGGAGACCGGGTATGGTTGTCTCACGGGTTGGTTATCTCACCTAGTATTTCTCTGTAACTAACTACTGATATTCGCTGAGGCTATAGCTAGTGATTGTCTACAATAATTGTAAATAATCACTAGTTATAGCCACAGCCGATATCAGTAGTAAGTTACTGAGAAATACTAGGTGTGACAACCAACCCGTGAGACAACCATACCCGCTTGCCATAGTAATTAAACCAATTTCAAAGTTGAACGATGTTGGTACAATTTAGTAATTTATTATTTTTCAGAATATCTTCTTGAGAGCAATAACCTCGCTAAAGTTAAATTTTCTGGGTAGCTTCCGTAGTAGACTCAAAAAAATAAAATAAATCAATTCTAATTTTTAGAACTGAAAAATTAAAAGCTCTGGAATTTAGATTTAACGCGTAATTTTTCAGACTTTAACCCAGTCGATGAACCGACTAAGCTCGTGTAATTTAAACGCGGAAACTTTACCTCCCCCGACGACGGAAATAATCAATGCCCAGTGGAATCAGCCAACGCGACATAGCACTTATCCAGCAGGTAAAAGCCGTTCTTTCATGGAAACTTTCAGTTACTCGTTAGTTTCCACTTAACCTTCGACGGAAAATTATCGCGTTGGCGAAGGACGATGTCCTTCCCTGAAAATCAGAATTATTTTATAATGCTACATCTTCAATCTTGACTGCGCGCAAGCAATCCATTTCAGTAAATTTCGTTTACAATACATGTGAAATGGTTACATAACGGATAAATTTCATGCAATTCACGTACGTCTCTGGGTTTTCTTCAACGATTGCAACGCAACACGAACAAGGTTGATGGAAATTAGCTATGCGTTCCGTCCAAGAACAAGAAGCAGATCACGCATCAATCGCGACTTGCGTCATCAACACTTTCGCGAAAGAACGGTTACTCATTCATTAATATTTCAATTTGTCCATCCGTCCACGTATTTATTTACAACGACGCTATTTAACGGCTTACCAAGGCAATTTTCTTTCAGTTACGTTTTCCTCTAAAATAATCTCACGGCAGCTGATTTATTTGTACGCAACGAAAACAAGTCGAACCAATTCGAAATTTTTTTTTCCTCTCGCGTCTTAATATCAAAGGTGTCGGCTGTGCCCAAAAGCGACATGACAAAAGCGAGTCGTCGCCTACTCGCCCGTGCCACCTTGATCTTAATAGTTCGACTCTGATTGCCAAGGTCGTCGTTGTTTTTATTAACATTTAAAGACGGCCCTGACGCTGTTCCGTCGCCGCTGCAGGACCGTCCCACGGACATTTTGGCACGACACCCGTTTCCAAAATTATGCAATGCGGAATTGGCACCAGGATGTGCCCGAACCAAGTGTCCTGTCGAAAATACGAGCGACTTTTTGATTTATTTCATGTTATTGTGTTGTTGCACCTGATGGCGAGTTAACCAAGAAATAAACTGGTTCCGGAACGATATTTATAGGTACATAAATAATCCGACAGGTTACATGCTCGCTGGTGATAAATCACGTGGTAATTTGTGCTTTCCAGGAATAAGAAACGTTGAAAATTTAAAAATCTGCTTAGTATACCATTAGTAGTACCATTAGAAAAATTGTCAGTTGAGAAGAAAAATACATTTTTCGAAAACTGACAAAAAAGTTTACGACTATTATGACGCGAAGGGACGTTTTACATCCAGAACGAAAAAGTATTTCGCATCCTGCAATTTTTTATTATTTATATGATTGCTATTAGAATTAGTTGGTCAGAATATAACCTGTGATTCAAAAAAACTTTCATCGAAGTGTGCCATGATAAATAAATGTAAATCTAACGTGCATGTCTGAGATACTACAATTGGTGACATTTCAAAATTACATTTGTCAGTTCTGTCAGATTTAAGTTTTGATTATTCTCTCACATTTCAACGTTATGGCTTTCAGTGATCACCAAAAGTGCTGTATGTTCGAAATGTTAGAAACAGTGAAATAATTGATGGTTTGTGAATTTACTTAACATGTAACGCATTTCAAAATTTGATGTACTCGTAGTTCCAATATTCAAACTTTATATTCAGCCATACGTAATTTTTTCGTGGCACACTTTGATGAAAGTTTTTTTGAATCACAGATGACTAGATTTGATGCCAATATACTTGCATGACGAACTGATAGATAACATTTACTCGAAACAAAATGATTAATAAAACGAAAGAGATGTCGTAGAAAATCTTACTATTAGATGAAAGGCTATATTACATTTAGGTATTCTTTCTAATTCGGTAACTTGGTGAGAAAGAGGAGTCGTGGCGTTATTAATTCTCTTTTTCGTGGCTCTACACAAGGTATAAATTATTTTGCCTGCAGCAGTTGTCGTCTTTTTTTTTTTTTTTTTTTTTTTTTCACCCACTTTTTAACCCCAAGCTTGGAGCTTGTCGGGGAGGGGTGGCGGCTGCGACCGACTTAGATGTTAATTTGTCCTTCGGAATTCGCCTTACAAACTGGGGAAACGCAGAAAACCCAATTCAAAGGAGCCGGTATAAATCCGAAACACAATCCGACACATAAGTACTCTATCTCTCACATAGAGCCCATATGCACCAGGATGGGATTCGAACCCACGCCTAATAATTGCCCGGCCGAGCGTAACGCCCGTTGCCAGCGGACTCAACCACTCGGCTAACAACTACCTACTTGAAAGTATCTTTTACGATGGACACAGAGTAAATTATAGCAAAAGGTTTGAAATATGAAATTTAAAAAAAAAAATGAGAAAAAATTAAACATTATACGTCCAATTCCAAAACTATGCGAAAGGTGAGTTGATCTTTTAATAAAAAAATTAAATTTTATGAAAATTTTAAATCAATTCATCTTCTAATTAATCTTCTAGCAATATTAATAATAAGGAGAACAAATACAAATTCTGAAATTTGTGTACTGGACATAGCAAGTTAGCTTCGATTCGGTTCGCGGAGAACTAACTGCATTGGCTACGCGGTAGGCAGTGACCGGCATCGAAAACAAGTGGGGGTGATTAGTCAATTTTCTCTCTTTATTTTTCTAGTGCGTTCCCTGTCGCACACATTATAATAGGATGTCCAGTTGAACATTTATCGAATCTGTATGTGCACATAATATTTGTTTTTTTTCCACCTTTTAACCAGAACCCGTCTGCAAGAATGCGCCGGGGGCACCGCAGCCATTTAGGCTTATTGTTCTCGCCCTGGTTCAGTTAACGCAACCATTCAGTGAGACATATCCCCTGTACCAGCTGGTACAGGTTTTGCACTGATTGCGTATTAAAGTCTTCAGGAGCAATCATAAGATGTCCGAATATGCGCTGTCTACGGTTTGCCAGCGCATCACATCTACACAAAATGTGCATTGCCGTCTCTGGTTCCCTATTGCAAAGTCTGCAGTTTAGATCCCCATTAAATTTACCGATCCTCCATAGGTGCTCCTTAACAGTCAAGTGTCCTGTTAGTAACACTGTGGTGATACTGAGTTGCGCCCTGCTCAAAAGCAAAAGTTCCGCAGCTCTCTTCTTGCAAGGACCTCTGAGGAAGGTCTTGCTATGGCGATGCCCTGGCCTACTTAGCCAGTATCTATTGTATTCCTCGCTTATCCAGTCACTGAAAAGCCCCGAATAGCGTTCTTGGTTATGCCTAGGACAGGTTCAGGGCCAAGGTATACCATGCCCGCTCCTGCCTGGCTAGTTCATCGGCCCGTTCGTTGCCGATTATACCTTGATGACCTGGAACTCACACTAGCGTAATGCAGTTGCGCTCCGCCAGGTCATTGAGCTCACTTAAACATTCCCACACCAGTTTGGAAGAGATCTTTGAGCTTGCTAAAGCCTTCAAAGCCGCCTGGCTGTCGGTTAAAATGAAGATCCGCTTATTTGTGTAAGCCCTCCTATTGTTTTCCCGCGCACATTGTAATATGGCGTATATTTCTGTTTGGAAAACAGAGGCAAATTGGCCCAATGGGAAGCATAACTTCTCCTTTGGTCTATGCCTGTATATTCCAGACCCGGCACCAGTTTCAGTTCTGGAGCCGTCTGTATACCAGGAAAATCCTGTTCAGGTTTCCGGTGCTCATCAGATTCATTAATTTCTATCTTGATGGGCAGGTTTATATTGCCTTTGGGAGCCATATAGTCCGTCCTCATGTCGAGTAAAGGACCCCTTATACTGCCAACGATACTTGTATGACCCGTACTTATATTAAGAAGGTGACGTGATTGCTGCAGTCTATGGAGTCCTCGTCTTGCCTCTCCCATTATCACAATGTGTAAGGGAGGGAGGTCTAGAAGGGTTTCCATTGCAGCGGTGGACGTTGTGCTCATCGCCCCCGCTATGCCTAGACAGGCAGGTCTTTGTACCTTGCCCAGTCTAAGTTTGGTAGTCTTCTGCTTGACCTTCGGCCACCACACCGAAGCCGCATAAGTGATTGCGGGTCTGACCATTCTAGTGAACAACCAATGCACCATACTTGGTTTTAAGCGCCACGTTCTATCATAGGCTCGTCTGGCCACCGCGAAAGTGGTCACCGATCGCCTTACTATTTTATCTAGACGTTGATTCCAGGTAAGTTTGGAGTCGAAAATCACCCCAAGGTACTTTACCTCCCCCGACAAAACTAGGTCGTTCGCACGAAGATGCAGAGGACCTAAACTCTCTAAGTTCCGCCTTCGAGTGAATGGCACAATGGTGGTTTTTTGAGGACTGATCCTCAGACCTTCCTCCTCGGCCCACCATGCTACTACATTCAGGGCGACTTGCATTCGGTCCCTGACAATGTTATTAAATTTCCCTTGTACGGGTATAACTAAATCATCAGCATACCCTAAGGGATCAAAGCCTTCACAGCTTAGCTGTCTCAGAAGCCCGTCCATGACGAGGTTCCACAACAGGGGGACAAAACACCCCCCTGCGGACAGCCTCCCGCTACCCCAGCCATTAGTGTGTCGTCCAGCAGTGATGTATAGACCACCCTTCCTTTGAGCATGCAGTCAATCCACCTGCAGCAAATTTCCTCCACCCCTCTACTCCTTAGAGCCGTGGTGATGGAGTCAAAGGATGTATTGTCAAAGGCCCCTTCGATGCCTAAAAAGGCAGCTAAGACGACCTCTTTATTTTCCAGAGATTTCTCCACCCTCCAAGTGAGATGATGGAGTGCTGTCTCAGTAGATAGACCTGTTGAATAGGCAAACTGGTATTGGTGTAGGGGTCTGTCGACCAGAACACCACCCCTTATGTGCCCATCAAGTATTTTCTCCATTGTCTTTAATACAAAGGAAATAAGACTGATGGGTCAGAAAGCCTTAGTGTAGTCCTCCCGGCCAGTTTTTGGTATGAAAACCACTCTGGTCAGTCTCCACACTCTTGGCAGGTAGCCCAGAGCCATACAGGCTCTCAGAACCGTACAGATTCTGATGATCAGAAGGTCCCGAGCCCATCTGCAGCATAATCGGTATTATCTCATCCGGACCCGGAGATTTGTAACTATCAAACGAGTTTATAGCCCATTTGATATTAGAAAACGTTATGACACTCCTGGCAGAACTCCATTCCTCCCTTGATGCTCTGAGAACAGAGGCATCCGGAACCTGGCTATTCCAATCAGCAGGCACGGCGTCAATGGCTGTTGATCCAGGAAAATGAACCCGAAACATTTCGGTCATGGTTTCTTTTCCTGTTCTGGTAAATTCTCCGGTAGGTTTTACCAGAGTATTTAGGTATCCTTGAGGGGACTTCGAGAGCATTTTATGCAGTCTGGCACATTCTGGAGTGCTTTCAATTTCCTCACAGTGCCTCCTCCACGATGCCCTCTTGGACCTTCTCAGTGCTTTGTTGTATTCAGTTAGGGATGCTTTATATTCCTCCCAGCTTCCTGATACTTTTGCCTTGTTAAAAAGTTTTCTGACTCCTTTCCGTGAGGTCATCATTCCACCAGGAAACTTTCCTGTTAGTGTTCCTCACAGTCATGGGACAGTTATCATTGTAAGCGGAAATGATTGCCTCAGTTAACTGATCTACGGCCATGTCCAGCTCAATATTGTTGTTAACCGTAGTCATTGTTCCTGCGAGATGACCATCTAGGTCCACCCTATAGGCCTCCCAGATAGTCTTACGCGGATTACGGTAAGTTTCTCTCACACGGTTTAACCCAGTGATTTCAAAGCAAATGTATCTGTGATCAGAGCAACTCTCCTCATCAGATACATGCCAGTTTTTAACAAAGTTACTTATAAAAGAAGTACCTATTGTTAGATCTATGACTGCCTGCCTTTGTGCCGTTACAAAGGTAGGTTTATTGCCCATATTCAGTATGTTCAGGTTATTTGCCATAGTGAATTGTAAGATACTATCACCTCTAGCATTGGTGTCCCGACTTCCCCAGGCAAAATTGTGAGCGTTTGCGTCACAGCCGATGATTAGCTGGGATCCACTTGCTCCACAGCTTTTCACCAACTCGCTCACTTCCTCAGGTGGTGGTTGCTCTGGTTGGTCATAAGGTACACAGGCTGATCCAAGAACAATCTCCTTCAATCCTTCTCCCTTTGACGCTACTTTCACTGCCACCAAGTCCTTCAAGCAGAAGTCTGTTAGTGGCAGTGCTTTTATTGTTTTCTTAAACAATATACAGGCCCTGGGTCTGTCAGAAGTTCTGCTGTATATCAGCTCCCCTCCGACTATCCCAAGGCCTAACACTAACCCAGGGTTCCTGAATCAGGGCGATGTCGCGCCCTTCCATTAATTTACAGAGAGCTACCGAAGCTGCTCTACTGTGGTGGAGGTTCACTTGGACCACTCTCATTCTTGTTGGTCTTAAGGGGCTTAAACGTCACCGTTCTAAAGCCATAAAAGGCTATGAAACGGGCCTGTTCAAGCTCCCTGAAAGATTTATCATCCATAGAGAAGGCTAGGAGGGTTTCTTCCTTCTCCTGTTTTCGGCTGAGAATGCGCCAGTCTGCCGTGTTGACCTTCGGGTTTTGCACCTCAAGACGGTTCCTGGCGGCTTCAGCTTCCACCTGGCCCGGCAGCCACACGATAGCCTTGGGTCTCTTAGGGAGGTCTTTGGACTCAACCGCAGCTAAGTCCGCACCCTCCCAAGGTTGACCCAGGCCCGCAACGGCCGCCCGAAGCCATGATTTCGAGGTATCGTTTGCACACGAGATCCAGAGAACACCTCCCGTGTACTTGATACCCTCGAATTGCAGTGGGTTTGCACTCCCAGAGGGAGTCTGAATCAAAACCGCAAGGAGTTTGGCTTGGATCAGGTCCACTAATATTTGGTTTACGAGGGAGTATTGATATCTTACTTTTTGGGTAGGCTTGTTACTGTGGATGAAATGTGGATCCATCACTATGACCTAGAGACTATAGAGTAATCCAAAAAGTGGAAGCATTCAGGATCTCCACGACCCTACAAATTTCATGTTCAAAAATTGACTGCCAAGATTCCTGCTTCAGTTTTCTGCGTCAAAGATGGGATAATTCAGTTAGATTATTTGGAAAAGGGTAGAAGTATCACGGGAGCTGAGTTGTTAACTAAATTACGTAAGAAAATTGTGGAAAAACGCCGCGGAAAACTTGCTAATGGTGTGTTTTTTTTGCGAGACAATTGACAAGTCACTGTTTGCGTTGCAAAAAATTGACGAAATTGGTTTTGAATTGGTTGACCACCGGATTTAGCACCGTTTGTACCCAAAACTCAAAAAACATTTGAAGGGTGAAAGATTTTCGACAAATGACGAAGTAAACAAGACAAAGAATTTTTTTTAAAGAGCTTTGAATTATGTACTTTATGAACGTTCTACTAAATGTGTAAGTCTAAAGGAGATTATGTCGAATAAATAAAATTTTGTTTTAAAATAATGTTTTTTATGTGATACTCCCTCGTATCGAATAATATATACACTTTGTATTGTCAACGCTAAACTATTCTTCTTTTTTTGATCTTCTTGTAGATTTATTTAAAATCGTTTCCAGTTGCATATTTGATATAACCAGCACTGTAAGTTAAGATTTATCTATACAACAGATCATAAAACAAGGTCTTTTCCGTTTCCTCATGTGATAAACACACATATTTAGCAGGCTAAATAATTTATGAATGGTTGCAATTACAAACAGTTAAATTAAACTGCTTTAGGACACACCCAAAAGGTCACTTGATAACATTCAAAAGTATGCGTGCTGCGCAACTGAATTAATTCAGCAAGTGTGCGGCACCGACGTAGAACAATATTAATTAATTACATAACGCATAAACAGAGAACATAAGAGACACCTTTTACAGAGGCTCGTCGGATTGTCCGACCAACGTACTTTATTTCTATTAATTAATTAATATTTTTGTTTAATTTAAAGCAGACGAAACGCTGAATTGTAAAATGAAGCTGATTGGATACCAACTTTTATCAACGAACGCGCAAAAATGCCAAGAACTGGTCGCAGAAATCCTTGAAAAGCGTCCAGAACGCGTCGAAAAAACATGACTCAGACAGGATACGTGGTGGAAACGTTCGCCTTGCTCTTTAGTCCAGTTCGAAAGAAACGAAATAATAAATCTGATAAATCTGGTCGGATATTTCAGCCATGCCGAATGTGACATCGTCGGCCTTCGTTGTCATCCCACCTGAAAAAAAGCACCTTGCAGAAACATTATCTGCACCGACCATAATTTTAACGTGTCAAGTCGACATTTATTAACTGTCAAGTAAGCTCATGTCTGTTTAAAAAAAGAAAAAAAAAAAACACCGACTTTTCGGGTTACTCGCCTGACTGTGCATTGAAATCACAAGAGCATACAAGAAACAGTGTTAATTAATAAAAAAAAAATTGAATTACTCGAAGCCTTTAGAAGAAAAAAAAGTGTACTCTGCAACTATTACTTAAAGTAATTCGAAAAATACAATTTTTGGTTACTAGGGTGTACAGGGTTATAGCTAGTTGAACGACTGTTGTGAGGATGTCGCAAACTAGAAGAGGTACAGAAGAGGTTAAATTACAAATGAGGTCTATAAAAATATGTAAAAAAATGTTGTCTTTTTTATATTCAATCCTGAAATATGTGCAAAGAAAGAATTTCGAATATGTTGAATGTCTTTTTTTATTTATTAAGAAAGAGCGTTAATTACGTTACGTTAATAATGAAAGTGAACTGTAAAAAAAGTTTTAAATAGTTAAAGTGTTTTCGATTTATTGAATTTATCACAACATCGGGTGTACGGCAGGGTTCAAATTTAGGACCACTATCATTTTAGTTTTGTATTTATAACTAGCGTATGTTAACGATTTAAAATTTTACCATCGTATTATAGAAGATGTAATGGGCAAATACTTTTCCAAATTTTTCTTATAGAAGATATTACGAAATTATTACAAAATGCTTTTTTGAAATATGTCTCATATCCATATATTTATCTCACATTACCATCAAGATAGTCAAAGAGTGTTCTAGGTTTTAGTTTTATCTTCATACATTAATAAATGCATTTTTATTCAGTTTTTGTTTCAAGTGTGGCAAAGGACATATGAATGAATTAATTTTTTGACGAACCCAGTTTTTTCCCATTAGCACATCCGAATCGTGCCTTCAATATCAATAATGACTGCATACCGTGAAAATGAAATCATTAATCTTATTAAAGTCAAGACGCCTAACCTTGATTTGGGCAAAAAATTCCGATCGCATCATACCTAACACCTGTGCCGATTTTTTTCGGATCTGTCTGACAGATTTCACATCCTGACGGAGCGTGATCATCATTAATCGAATTTCCGTCGGAGCGAAAAAAACAATATTGCACCACTTCTGCATAAAGAGAATCCTTGAGGAATTCCTATCTAATTTTACTCCCGCGGGCATGATGTCAGCTCCCGCGCTTGGTATTCCTGAGGGCCCGTTTTTATGTATCTCACAACTTAATCGAATATTTTTGGTAGATGAAAGGATACGGTTTGATTTATTTGTATGCAACTTGGGTCCCGGCTCGGATGCAAATGCTCATCGTAATCCTTTTGCGCTGCTGTTTTTTTAATGGCTCTAGTAATATTTCCGGCGTGACTGCGTTTCTAATGGATTTTGATTCGATTTTTTTGCGCTCATCGGATCACATGATCTCTTTGTTCGTATAAATAGCGAGGGCGGTAATCATAATTGTAGTTGACCTGTGTGAGACACTGAGATTTAACATACAAGTAGTAAACAAAGCCCTAGTTCAAAATGCTTAAACTCGTAAGTACACGATTAACTTTTACCCAATTTGTTTTAAATGTTCATTCGCTTTTTTATTTCTTAAACCCTGAAATGTAAAACGTAAGATAGCTGAATTACTGTGGTACTTGTAAATAATTTATACTTATTTATACATAAATGAGTAATGAGTTGCTTCTCAAGACTAATTGTAAATAATAAACGGATGGATAGTGTTATTAAATTATAAACAAAAATGGAAAATTTAATTTTGTTTTTCTATAAAGAATAAGTGTGTGAAAGAAACTTAAAGTAAATATATTATATACAGGATGTTTCTGATATACAAGCAAGCAGAGAATTATTTAAGCATATTTCATCCTACTTAATGTTTTTTTATTTATCTTTCAAATAGTTTTAATGGCATTTTATGTGTTTCTAATATTTAACTTTTCACTTTTTCATTTTATTTTTAAAGTTATGAGTGCAACAGTTTTTTTTAAAATTAATTTCTGGTGATAATTTCATTTATTTGGTAAATTAGAACGTCTTGTATTCATTTCTTTGTATAATTCATTTATAAAGGCGTAATTAATAAATAATTGAAACAACTTAAAAATTTTGTTTATTATTGTTTGACAATCTAGTACTATTTTTGACATATTTGCAAAAGCAACCTATGCAATTTAGTTTCCATCAAATATATTTTTTATAG
Source organism: Dorcus parallelipipedus (assembly GCA_958336345.1). Classification (NCBI taxonomy): domain Eukaryota; kingdom Metazoa; phylum Arthropoda; class Insecta; order Coleoptera; family Lucanidae; genus Dorcus; species Dorcus parallelipipedus. Next base: position 14,728,801 of record OY284480.1, on the reverse strand, counting down.
AATTTTTTATTAAACTTAAATTGCAATACAAACAGTAGCGACCTCTACTTTTACTTAGCACTTTTCATTAAAATTTTCAAATTTTAATTTTAATTACCCTTCTTCAATATGATATGGGTCCTTTGTAATAAATATCTAGCAATGCTTTGCCCAAATATTTTTAATTATTTTAATTTTTCTTCCTTTAAACGCCATTTATTTTCTTAAGGTTATCATCAACAACTCATATATCAACAATCAATAGATGTACTCGTAATACCGAAATACTTTTTATTTTCTCCACTTGGAAGTTTGTCGAAATTGCCGAATCTAAACTTCTTGGTTTGTTGCAGTTGCTCCTGCTGGTTTGCCTTCTGGTTGCCGTGCTTGCCGCCCCCAGGCCCAATCCACAATACGCCTATTACTCCTCACCGTACGCCTACTCGGGCTACTCATACCCATACTATGGATATCCATACTATTATTACTAGCGAGAACTTCTGCGACGGCGACTAGACAACGTTGGCTTCTTCACCATTTTTTTTTTTTTTGAATGCATGAATACAAAATGCTTTTTTTGCTTTTTTGGGAAAATAAAAATAAAGTGATTTAACGCAGATATTGTCTTTTGAATCAATGTTGAAGTTGCTTCCAGTTGCTACATTTTAATTTTTAAGTTTCGTTTAATTCAACAAGCTTATGAGTGTTACGTATATTTCTGCCAATTAAAAGCAGTTTCCTTCCTCTTTTATTTACTTATTTACTTACTTGTTTATTTAAAAAAAGTGAAGAAAAAATAGAGGAAATCTAAATTGTATCCCCATTCTGCAAAGTGCCATCGAAACTAAGAATACATATACCGTGAGTTTTTTGTTTTAATTTCTGAACATACATAAATATTCCTATGTTCAGTAAAAAAAAAACACGTGTCAATGCATTACAGGATATGGAAGCAATCTTCAACAAAATAATTGTAAATTATGAAATGTCATGATTTAAATTCCGCAATCTTAAGACAACCTTAACTACAAGATAATTGCTTAGCACATTGTTTAAAACGTGAAAGAGAACATTTAACAAAATAAATCTTAAAATTACTTTACTGAAACTTGTTTTCTTTCATCATAGGTAGCTGGTATACCCTTGCAATGCATTGACTCGTTTTTGTTTAAACTGAACATAGGAATATTTACATTATATGTTCAAAGTTAAAAAAAAACTCATGGTATATACATATATTTATGTTATATTTCTATATTACGAAATATGAATTTTTCAGAAAGGTATCAATTTTGATTTATCAGAGCACATGGAGGAAAATTTGCATTGTTAAGATACAAACAGCTTCCCATCTCTTCAAGTCTTTCTCTACACAGTCAAACAGTTAATGTTACGTCTTTTTATTTCAATTCTTACGTATTTCAATTCTACATACATATATTACTGATTTGACATTCACTAGCCTAAAATTCAAAAGTAGGGGGTCTCGGGGATGGAAAAAAAAATAATAAAAAAATTTGGAAATTTCTTTCTATGAAAGTTAAAACTTTCGTTGATAAAACAACAATTGATGTAATAGGAGGAGGGCTTTCCATTTCTGAGTAAACTGGCTGATAGTTATTATTAGACAAATGACTACCATGGAAACAATTGATAAAAACCAATCAACTGTTCAGGAAAATCAGGCTATTCGCCGAATAACTTTAATGTGTAGATGGAAAGACCGGTCCTAAATTGAAATAAATTTATGACATTGCTTATTATCCGTTCACGATCTTTTTGCATTCTAGTAGGCCAGTTTTTTTTTCGTTAGATTACGTGCATGTATTTTGATAGAACTCTAGTGGCGGATATCACAAACGTTACTTAAATTTAATCATCCGTTAAAAATAAACATTGCCATGGTTACATGTGTTGAAGGTACAGGAATGATTATTCTTAATCGCTGATTAAAGTTAAGTGACATTTGTGAAATCCAGCGTAAATGTGACAAATGTAAACTATGATGTAAACTTCTGACACTTTAACGTCAGTCCCATCGACTATATTGCTTCTTATACTCTACGATGGTATGAAGAAAGTAAAATAATAGCATTAAAACAAATAATTACTTGTGACTTTGACGATTTTGAGCATTTTGACTTAGTACTGCAATGTTTTTTGGCATCAGTTTTCAAAAATATAACCATCAAATTAAAATGGAACCTATTCACTTGGAGATAGCAACAAAAATGTCACCCTAACACGGCCTACTCTGAATGCAAAAAGAACGTGAATGGATAATAGTCAATTTTATAATAATATTGGAAGAGCTTATGTATTTTTCCTCTTCTGTTATCTCTGTGTCCTATTTTCTCTCTTTCTCCTCACTTTCTATTTTAATTTTTTTCCCAGGCAATCTTCCTCTCCATTTCCATCTTTTGCAATCAGCTCGTGTAGGTTGTCTTTCAACTTCTTCAACTAGCACATCATTTCTCCCTCCTCATTCTGCCGAATCAGTAACTACATGCAAAATCGAATGCCAAAATAATCGCCAAATTTTTTCGATATTTTAAGTAATCTTCAACCTAAGGCACTATACGAAATTAAAACTTAATTGAGTCCTAAATTCTTAAAATTGTGGTAAGACGCTTCCCCATATTTTTAAATTACATTAGTTTTATTTAATTTCACCTTAGGACCTTACTTTTCAAAAGTTTTTTTAGATTTGCGAGCCCTTATCTTTTTGTCATTTGCTAATTTCAATTGGAGTGTGTAAATCTTTTGTTTCGGGACATTTGTTGCCGACGATTTCTTTACATGCATATTGCTATGTTATTGGGTGTTGCCCATTTCTGCTCTGCCAATTCATTTTTCTCTTAAACATATTTTCTTCTAATATCTTTTTTTACTTCATATTCATTTTCCATGATTTTAAAGTTTGTTGGTACTGGGATATATGGTTCTATGGCATTTATGCGGTATCTTTCCTTGATCGGTCATTACTTCGTTGGGCAACTCTTTTTAACTGTTCCGAACTAGTCAAAAAATGCTGCTGGAACAGACCTATTGCTATGTTATTGGGTGTTGCCTGTTTCTCTCTGCTAATTCGTTTTCCTCTTAAGCCTTTTTTTAATTCAATTTTTATTCTTTGTGATTTTTAATCAACGTTTGTTGGTACTGAGATGTATGGTACTATGGTATTAATGGGGTATCTTCCCTGGACCTGCGTTTTGTTTGGAGTCTTCAGCTCGAAGGTTGTTGTTAAGGATTATGATTATCTTGAATGAATCATTTGTAAGGTAACTGGAGTTTGGCACGTTTCCCTTCTCCTATTCTTTTCAACAGATAACTTTTTACCAACTACTTGGAATATTTAACTTGAAGTCTTCCGCGGCCGTCGTCCATGCTTGAATTCGCTTCCGGTTGGAACCGCGTCACGTTGACTTCTTCTACTGCAGACGTTTCGTTCTCCATTGCAGAAGAACTTCCTCAGGGCTGCTGCTGTTGGTGATGTTGCTGCTGCTTCTCGTTAGTCGTTGAGACAGTCTCAACAAGCCAATACAAATACATGGAATATCTTTCTCTATTTGATCTTCTCCTTTTCTTTCTGGCGATACTTTTCTGTTTTTTCTCTTAACCTTCGTCTTCCTCTTTTTAACAATCGCTGCTCCTTCTTCTTCATTTGCCCATGGTCTTTTTAGTTTGATATCCTTAGCTGACGTAACTGGAGGATATGCTTCCACGATTCTTGATGTGAAATTTCATCTTTGTCATATTTTTCATCCAACTAGTATGTTTCAAGAATGTCATCATTTGGAGATAGTTGATCACTTCTTGGACGTATCTGTCACATGGATTCCCTTGTGGATATGTTATACTGCAAAAACTTACTTCAATGTCTTGTTCTCGCAGAGTATTTATTTCCTAGAAAATTTCTCGCTATTAGGTCTAATGAGTTTTCAACAATGATGAATTTCATTATAGTTTTTATATTTTCCAAGCTCACATAGAATACAGGAATTAATGTAACGTCTTTGCATAAATAATCCCGAATGCTCAGAATATCATCCAAGATTTTCTAATTCCAGTTGCCCATATCTCGTATGTAAATCTTCCACAATCTTTCTGGCATTTTCTGGATCTAAGACCATTAAATTTTGTTGCCCTATTCTCTTATGACTAACATCTTCTCCTTCCTATTTAGTTTCTGTGGACTATCTTTTGTTTTTTTTTCCATCAACTTGTCTTAATTTTTTTTCTGTTCCTTGTCCATTTTTAAATTTTCTTTTTAAAACTGTGAATCAATCGAGCTTTCGGTTTTAATCGAGCCTCTATCGCTGGTTGCTAAAAATTAGTGTGTTATTTTAGGTTGGTCGTTTTCTTTTCTTTTGCCCCAACTTGGCCGTCAAAAAATGCTATTTTATTGGGTGTTGCCCGTTTCTACACTGCCAATTTGCTTTTCTCCTAAACCGTATCTTCTTCTTTTCAGGTAAGTATATCACAGTAATATGTAAATTTTAAGTCTTTTAAACGGACACTAAGTCTCGCACTATACACTTAACGTTTCACCGTCGTTCGACAGCTTCGTCTGACGAAGCTGTCGAACGACGGTGAAACGTTAAGTGTATAGTGCGAGACTTAGTGTCCGTTTAAAAGAGTTTGTGATACAATTTTCATCGGACAAGAACCAATTTTAAATGTAAATTTTAAGGAGGGAAAAGAGATATACAACCCCCCTAACGTTGATCTTTAGTGGCCTTGAATAGAATACAAAATTTATTGCCATTTTCAATAACATTATTGTGTAAGTTTTACGGTATTAATTAAATTACAAATAATATTAGAGCTTTCCAGAATTTAGTAAGTTTTCAGCGTTGTGCTTTAAATAATATTAATTTTAAAAAAAGATGAGTAAAATTCAGAAAATGCTTTAGAAATTGAAGAAGAGACAGAATTAAGAATAAAACAGCAAATGAGATTAGAAGGAACTTTAGATTGAACAGAAACAGTTGATATGAGTGGATATGACCAGGGAGACCAAGATGAGAAGTTACCTAAAAATGTGAAAAAACAAAAGATCCTAAGAGAAGGGTTGTGACTTGCGACCCATAACTAAATTTTACAATTTCTTCAAATATCAAGTTCACGTTTTTCAATGTTCTGTAATAGTTTATTCTTTTTTTTAGAATTTTAAAGCTATTGTTAACTTTGTGTTTAATATTTTCCCATTTTTACTTTTTACGTATAAAGCGGAAGCGCAATTTCCTTTTTCAACATCACTTATATTTTTATTATTGATTCATAGACATGGCAGTGGTGAGAATTTTGTAAGACGTTTTTCACTTAAAAAGAATTAATTGGTTTTTTGGTTTTCTCTACTTAGTCAAAATACACTTGAATTTTTTACTTTAAATTTAAACCATGATTTTGATGAATAATTTAATCGTCACCCAACAAAGAAAACAACAATTTTTCCGTTCACCTGTTTTATTAAACTCAGAAAGCGAAGGTCAGTTTATACATTACGATTTTTACAACATTTACAAGTGGTAGGTATTCAGGTATTGATCAGATTGGTCATCATCGGAGAACTCAGAGGTAATAGCCGTAGGGAGATGCACCATATCCGTAGTATCCAGAGTACGGGAAGCCGGTGTATCCAGTGTAGGCGGTCGGAAGACCACTGTAGAAATATTGGGGCTTGGGCTCTGGGGCAGGGACAGCGAAGGCGAAAGCCAAAAGGCAGGCGAGCAACAACTACAGAAAGAAAGAAAACGTACAAAAAGTAAAAGAAAATCAAAAATTGAATCTTACCAGTTTGAACATTTTGAAGTAGGTCGACTTGTCTTCACAAACAAACTATGTCTTCGCATTGGAATCGGGGGGTTTATATAGTCGAATTTTGGGCGTGGATCCCGGGCAACAAAAAAAATTCGCAAAAACTCTATTAAATTCGCACGAACCGTAACTCATTCTATGTCGGTTAATTTGCATTCAGTGCGGACCTTAATTAGAAGCGTATGCGCGAATGCAAACTGGTATTATTATAATAATGGCTCTTTGTTCGAGAACGCCCGATTTTTTCGTGCGCTCCGCGTTTGGATGCAGCCAAGAATTCTCCGGGCTTTAGTAGTTTCCGGCATTGCTTTAAAACGCACAAATAGGATTCCATTTGTGTTCTATTTTTCTTAAACTTTTCATTTCTACTAGTTATGACATTATATTATGCCCTTTTTTTTCTGTCAATCCTGAAATGCTCAAATTGATTTGAAGTTTTATTTTAAATATTAGAATACACGATAATCTTAATTAATGAAATGAGTTTAAAATAAAAACATTTTTCTTTTTACATTCTTAAGAACGTAATTTATTTATATACTGGTATGTCCAGTGTTAGAAACACGAAGTGTACTTTATGGCCCATAGCTAGTGAATTTTTTCGTTCCTTCACTCTTCATATTCAACCCTTCTACAAATCTGGAATCCCCTTTCTTTTGAATCCCCTGTGATGTCTTCTCTCCACCTCCTTAATTATGGGATGATTTACAAATTTCTAAATTAAAACTTCTCTCCTATTTTTACTCTGCAAATATTCTCCTGTCCTGAAAATTTTCTTCATAATTTAGTATTTTATTAATTCCCCCTATTTATCTATTAATTTTTGCGTCCTTTTTAAAGTAAGGAATTGATTTATAATAGGAGACTGAAATTTGGAAATAATTCTTAATTTAATACTGAGCTACTGATATACTAAAGGTCACTATAAGAAACGTGATTAGAGATACCAACAAGTTAACCGAACTTCGTAAATTCCGCAAAAATATTCCCAGCACATTAACGGAAACGTCATTAATCCTCAGCAAATTTACAATCTCTAAAAGCGGCTCACTTCGTCTCGCCGTGTGCATCTCAAGCACGCAGTAATAATAATAAACAATTCAAATGCATTCGTTCAGTACTTCGTACTTCGTACATTTCCTTGTCTGCATGCATAAATTAAGAGCGTTTGAATAACTGCATAAATTTATAGAGCATTTGCGATTTTTTTGCGCTTCAGAGCGGGCTCCACACCCAAAAATTCGCCAATATATAAACACCCCGACAGCCGAAAACAAATCATAGTTTGCTCGTGCAGATCAAGCAAAACAGAAGCAAAATGTTCAAATTGGTAAGGAGAAACTAACCCCACCTTTTGTTTATTGTGTTGAACTTCTTTGTTGCAGTTGGTACTCGCCTGCCTTTTGGCTTTCGCCTTCGCCGCCCCCAACCCCAAGCCCCAATTCGGAACTTATTTCGGAGCGTACACTCCAGCTGCATACACCGCCTCCTATTCCGGTTTCACTCCGTACGCATCTTCCTACTACGGATTGGGCATTTCACCATATGGATATTACCTCTGAGTTACTTACACCCGGCTACCAAATTCTGGATTCAATTTTGACGGCTTCTGAAAACCATGACGTGTACCTAGCTAATTTTAATTGCGAATAAAATTGTTTCAGACAATTTTTTTAAGTTATTTTTTTTAATCGAATTGGTGTGTGTACTATGCATTTGAAACGGATTTGAGAAAGACATCGTTTAAGATTGTGGGAATTGGCAAAGCATTTGGTTTAGTCCAAATTTTCAAATAAAATATTTGAAAAGTGAGATAAAAAAAACTCTCTTTATCTTTGGGTTTGCAAAGCTTTTATTTATTTACTGAGTAGAGAAAGTTTTCTTTCTTTCTTCCGTCAGTGGAAGGGGATCTGAAGAGTTCGGGCCAGGTGGAGATAAATCTTGATGTTAGTAAAAGTTTGGCATTTTCTTTTCAGAGAAAGACCAAAAAGTAATTTTCTGAAGAAGGTGAAATCAAGATGACAATGTCAGCTATCGGGGAGTAAATTAATATTCAATTCCTATTAATACCTACAAAGCAATATTGTAGGTACAATCAAGTAAACTTTCCTAAAATTCTGGAATTTGTGAAAAACCTGATGATATACCTAAGTAACATTCCATTTAATTCTTTGGCATTTTTAATTTAATGTACATCAAATTGGATGGCACGTTTTAAGTCAAAGCACAGCCGCGAGAATAATCTTATTAATTTGTTCATTCTATTGGTGATGGATATTTCAAAAAAAAAAAATATTAGATAGAAGTTGATCTGTTAGATTAGTAACCTTTGCGTAATGCATGGAATGTTGATAACCTTGTAAGGAAATTGGTGCAGATTAAACTGAGGCAACAAGATGAAGGGCACAGTGTGATGACCGTTTTGTCTACATCCGGTTTGAGAAATGTAAAAAACCCGAAACCAGAGCTATTTAAACTACTTTATCCTTTTTATTCCTATTCACTTCTTTTACAGACTCATTGATTTGATTTTCATTTCTTAGTTTCTATCAAGGGGTACATGTTTTCAGCCACTATAAAAACTACCAACTACTTTCAAATTCAATTACTTGTTAACATAAGGTTGATAGATTGAACGATGTCTTAAATTGAGTAGGGTCATCATAGGGCCATTTGTCCAGTAAACGTCCAGCGTTTGGTAAAAAAAACGCGTTTAGTGTAAAGCGGACTCAGACGACTGGTGAACTTAGTCAATAATTGTTAATGGCATATACTTGCCGTGCCGTATGTGTGGTTACCTTGTAGAATTATTTGTCACTGGTGAGTACAGGTCAGTTTCCCATCGTCTGTCGGTAAAAATGGCACAAGTCAAAGAGATCACAATTATTATTGATTGCACTCTGAGTGCATTTCTTTACTACTACGATTCATTCTGTATCGATAAGCGGATAGAAGAGGTTACGTGTTTTAAAAATACTTTTCCCTTCATTAATGATTATGAAAAATTAAAACGGAATGGTCACTCTCAAAATACCAAACATTCAAGTTTATTGAAACTTTCTGTAGGTACAGAAAAAGGTGGGACTTCCATTCAAAGATACCATCCACCATTTTTTTTTTAAATATTTTTTTGTTCTTCTCTAGTTTTAAATAATATCCATTCATTACTATCAAAAAAGTTGCACAGGCGAGCGAGATTTTCTATCTATACATTTTCTATCCATTGCGCCAACATTGTACAAATTCGCTGGCGTATTAAAAACAATATACATACACGTCGTGTGAACACCTTTGCTTAACAATGGTTTTAATGAGCTTGCTGAGTATACAAGTATTGGCCAAGTACATCAATCGTCTGAACCCAGCTTTAAGCACCTTGGCTTATACATTCACGAGCAAAAATATTGCATATCTTTTTAAATTAATTTTTTGTTATCTTTCCGTAAAACTTGTGTAGTTTTCTTGCTCGGTGCCTTATGTTGAAGTGTTCTATGTATACCAGTACTATTTCATAATAAGATAATCTACTTTGTGACAGCGTTAAAAAAGGTTTGTGGACGAATGAATAAAATAGAGAAAATTTACTTAAGAAGTATATTTAGTTGAAAAAAGCAACAACATTATTTATATGTGAAATATAGATCCATTTGTAATTGGTATTTCCTCTTTTAGCTCTAATTACAGCTTGCTTCCTCCTAGGCATGCTCCGCAGAAGATCTCGAATGTCTTTTTGTGGAATTTGACTCCAATCTTACTGACCTTACTGTATTCCGAGTTCGGATACGATATTTGAGGTGTTCCGTAGGCGTTCTGTAGGATTTCAGTCGGGACTTAATTGTGGTCAGTTAAACGAAGGAATTCCAACTCATTTAAGGTATTGCAGGACTGTTTCAGATGTATGTGCGTGGGCATTATCCTGCATAAACACAAATCTATCATATCCAATAAAGTCGCCAAGGGTCACTTGTCTTGCAATCAATAATTCATTTTTGAGATGTGGAGCTGTAAAATGTGCGATTTTGCAAACCTTGAATTACAAACAGCGATCGTCCCTTTGTGTAATACAACTTTTTCGTCCTTGTCCAAATCGCCTCCTGTACAGGAGCAATACTGCTCAGCCTCCTCATATCTTTTTATTATACGAGAAACTGTCGATTGATGAATTTGCAACACGTGTGCAATATTTATTTGTGATCTTCATTAGCTAAAGTAACAATTTTGACAGCAAATTAATGTATTTTTTAGATGCCACCTCTTCTTAACAGAAGACACTTAACAGAAGACACCGAATGCACTATAAATGTCATTAGGTTCATGTACGACAAAAGAGAAGTTATTCTGAAATTAAATTCCGACATTAAAGCACACTATCAGATTTTAGATAAATTAAAAAATAATAACGAAAGATCCTCCATGCCGTTACTAGCTTACATTTAAGGTAAGTAAAAATCCAAGTCAGCTAGTAAAAAGTGTAATGAATAAAACCTTTTTACTAGCTGACTTGGATTTTTACTTACCTTATAAAATAATGCTTATTCAATTGTTTTGTGTTAAATGAGAACCCAGCAACATGGCAACTTCAAGAAAATTGGAAGTAAAGGGGCTCATGAAGGGTAGTTACGAAGCGATTGAGTTTGTTCTTTCTGAATTTTATGAAAGGTCCTTTTCAAACTTCTAGATCTTTGAGGCAGACTATTGCTTTATTTTATTTAGTATTTTTGGCTTGGGTTTCTGGACAGAAATCAGAAATTTGGTTCCGATGTCCACCCAGAAACCAGAAGAATTAGATGAACCTTTCTGACATTTATTAAGAAAATGTGAAAGAGATGCAACGCATCGATCAAGAGTGATAACATGTTCTTTTAAACTTCAGAGAAGAAATGTTTTGTACCTGTAGTTGCTTTGAATTCTTTCTGGATTAGGTACAGGAATAATTTTGGAGATGATTCTTAAGGGTTGTCTACCACCATCCCTATTAGCGTCTTAAGTAGCGACTGAAATCATTAGTTGAAGGAAGAACTGAAATGGCTATTGCGGACATTTAATGCCTAAGTGGTTCTGATGAAATTTCTCTTCTTCCTTCTTTACGTATATAGTTCACGTCCAGAATAGGTTATTGAAAAACTGGTCACCCTAACATTGAGTCATGGTCTTAAACGAAAACATTCAGGATACAATGTTACGATATATTCATTCCAAAATGCGTTTAATCGTTTTCTTTAACAACTACAATTAGCGAAATTAGCATCTTTATCATTAATCCTCAGCAAATTTACAATCTCTAAAAGCGGCTCACTTCGTCTCGTCGTGTGCATCTCAAGCACGCAGTAATAATAATAAACAATTCAAATGCATTCGTTCAGTACTTCGTACTTCGTACATTTCCTTGTCTGCATGCATAAATTAAGAGCGTTTGAATAACTGCATAAATTTATAGAGCATTTGCGATTTTTTTGCGCTTCAGAGCGGGCTCCACACCCAAAAATTCGCCAATATATAAACACCCCGGTAGCCGAAAACAAATCATAGTTTGCTCGTGCAGATCAAGCAAAACAGAAGCAAAATGTTCAAATTGGTAAGGAAAAACTAACCCCACCTTTTGTTTATTGTGTTGAACTTCTTTCTTGCAGTTGGTACTCGCCTGCCTTTTGGCTTTCGCCTTCGCCGCCCCCAACCCCAAGCCCCAATTCGGAACTTATTTCGGAGCGTACACCCCAGCTGCATACACCGCCTCCTATTCCGGTTTCACTCCGTACGCATCTTCCTATTACGGATTGGGTATTTCACCATATGGATATTACCTCTGAGTTACTTACGCCCGGCTACCAAATTCTGGATTCAATTTTGACGGCTTCTGAAAACCATGACGTGTACCTAGTTAATTTTAATTGCGAATAAAATTGTTTCAGACAATTTTTTTAAGTTCTTTTTTTTAATCGAATTGGTGTGTGTACTATGCATTTGAAACGGATTTGAGAAAGACATCGTTTAAGATTGTGGGAATTGGCAAAGCATTTGCTTTAGTCCAAATTTTCAAATAAAATATTTGAAAAGTGAGATAAAAAACTCTCTTTATCTTTGGGTTTGCAAAGCTTTTATTTATTTACTGAGAAGAGAAAGTTTTCTTTCTGTGAAAAAGATTTCGTCAGTGGAAGGGACTTGGATTTTTACTTACCTTATAAAATAATGCTTATTCAATTGTTTTGTGTTAAATGAGAACCCAGCAACATGGCAACTTCAAGAAAATTGGAAGTAAAGGGGCTCATGAAGGGTAGTTACGAAGTGATTGAGTTTGTTCTTTCTGGATTTTATGAAAGGTCCTTTTCAAACTTCTAGATCTTTGAGGCAGACTATTGCTTTATTTTATTTAGTATTTTTGGATTGGGTTTCTGGACAGAAATCAGAAATTTGGTTCCGATGTCCACCCAGAAACCAGAAGAATTAGATGAACCTTTCTGACATTTATTAAGAAAAATTGAAAGAGATGCAACGCATCGATCAAGAGTGATAACATGTTCTTTTAAACTTCAGAGAAGAAATGTTTTGTACCTGTAGTTGCTTTGAATTCTTTCTGGATTAGGTACAGGAATAATTTTGGAGATGATTCTTAAGGGTTGTCTACCACCATCTCTATTAGCGTCTTAAGTAGCGACTGAAATCATTAGTTGAAGGAAGAACTGAAATGGCTATTGCGGACATTTAATGCCTAAGTGGTTCTGATGAAATTTCTCTTCTTCCTTCTTTACGTATATAGTTCACGTCCAGAATAGGCTATTGAAGAAACTGGTCACCCTAACATTGAGTCATGGTCTTAAACGAAAACATTCAGGATACAATGTTATGATATATTCATTCCAAAATGCGTTTAATCGTTTTCTTTAACAACTACAATTAGCGAAATTAGCATCTTGACGTTTCTTATAGTAAGGCGTAACGCCTTATATTGATTTCTCTAAAGCCATGATGTATTTTGATCTTCATTTGAGTGAATTTGTGATTTCGAAATAAATCACCTTGATTTTAAATTTCTTAGAATCGTTTCGATAACTTTTCTTTTCACTCCGTGCACGCTTCCATCACTCGATGGTAATAATAAAGTTGTCAATTTTTTACTTACTTCTTAACTACGTATCAATCACTTTATTCATGTAAAATTAGTAGAATGACTTGTGTTATGTTTATTTTATTATGCCGTTCCTAAATATGATTTCTACAAATTTTAATTCTAAATTTAACCACCATTCAGTAAACTACATACATATGCTACTAACATCCGCTCTCGTTTTTTCTCCGCATTCCTATGCAAACTAAAGAATTTTTTTCGGGCTCGCGGTCTCGCCTAATCCAGTTCTGTGAGTGCCCAAAAATTTCTCGAGCGATTTGCAGAATTTGCAAAAAAGCTGGATTTTTAAAAGAGCGCTAATAGAACGTGTTCTACAAGTTAATGGCGACCTTGATATTGAAAAACGAAGGTGATTAAAGTGCAGGAATCGGAAAGATTGATTTCTTTTAAAAGGTTGTGACGATTAAAGCGATTTTAATATATAACACGAACGTTTATTAATAACTGGTATGGACGAAGGTCGACGAATTATGAGAGAGAGAAGTTGGTGTCTAAAGAGAGAAAATAATTTCATGTTCTTCAGATTTACTCTATGCTCTGCAATGTATTTTAAGCTGACTCTTTCCGAATTACGTAGAAACTTTTGAGAATTCTAAAATAGAGAAATTAAATTGAATTGTTTGTAATCACATTTCTCTATTAGGTGTTTCTTGAAGTAGAAGTAAGTTTTTATAGTTTTGAACGAAATTGTTGCTACAATACTTTGCATAAGAATCTGTTTCAATTATTCGCATGTAAATGACGAACTTTAAAATTCCTGCACAAATTTATCATGAAATTTAACTCAATTTTTTTTTTATTTGCTATGCAGTGTAAGTCGCAAAATGCTGGAAGAAAGAACGCGCGACGAATGTTAAAAGTTTTAACGAGGACGTCTCAAAAGTGAATAAAATATAGACAAATTAAGAAAAACTTTTATGTTACTATTTTTTAATATACTCGTACCAGTATTTTCTCTCTCCTGTTAATCTCTGGACTTGCGGTCTTGCGAAATTCTGTATTCAATTGTAAAGTTTATTTTTAATAGAAAGCCCTTTTAAGTAAGTCAGAAATAAACAAAAAAATTTTAAAATGCAATTGAATTGAAAAAGTAATACACTTATGTCTCTGATAAAAAATATAAACAAAGAAATATCTTATAGAATTCAAATGTCTAAAAAAAATTTAAAAATATAATGAAATATCGACAATTAAAAAATAATGTTTGCCCACAATTAATTTTATATCCGCAGATACGTATTTCGGCAGCTAATATGCCATCTTCAGTACACAGATAGCTGCCGAAATACTTTTAAATTATTTCTTAAAACACAGTCTCCTGTACTATTTTTTAATTTAAATAGCAACAAGTTTATAAGATAAATATTTGTGAGAATCAAATAAAGACGAACTGACATACATATTTTGACATAAATACTGTTTTAATAAGGGAACATTCCAAAGTAAAAATTTAAATTGAATTTTATAAGTGAGCAGCACACTGTAGTGTCTAGGTCTAAGGTAAGCACAGAACAAGTTCTTTTTTATCAGCCCAAAAACATCTTAAGAGTGTGAAAACACCTTTCCAAATTTTTAGTTTTTGGCAAATAACTTGGTAATTAACAGAAACGAAAAATTACTTTAAGCATAAAAATTATTGTTTCGTAATCTTCGTTTTCGTAATGCAATTTGAAAATTCAAACTTACCTTCACTTAGACACCCTAGTAACTCAAAAAAAGGATTAATCCTTGTAAGTAAGTAGTCAACTTCAGGTAGAAGACAAACGAAATCAAAACGAAAGACAACGAAATCCAACCCAAAAATACTTTCAGGTGTGTCTACAGAATATGTTACGGTTCTAGAGTTCCAACATTTAGGAAACAAACACAAAACTGAAACAAAGATAGAAACAGTGAGGAAAATACCTTAAGTAGGTGGACCTTAAGGGGTAGATTATGACGTGAAGAGCTACTACGAAATACCTGCGAAATGAAAGAAGTTATCAGATGAGTGAGAACAAGGAAAGGGATTGGAGGAACCATAGAATAACAAAATGTACCACCATGATTAAGAAACCAACAAAGATACCCTTTGGAGGCAAATTAACAGACCATAGGTCTATGATCTTAAGAAAAAAATTTGAGCAGAATTTAGGATAAGAAAATAGGAAATATTTTTTGCATTCGAAAATAATTTGTTTCCTGCTTCGTTCTAAATTTATTAAATTAATTAAAAAAATTCTTCTCTTTTCCAGTTTTTGTTTTCATGTAGATTCTATCTAAAATCTTTTGATTTCGCTTTTATGTTTATTTTTGCCTGTTTTTTTTTTTTGAATCTTCAAAAACAAGCTGCTCAAGGATTCTTATTACTTCTCTTTCTGGCTTTTTTTTGCAACAATTTAATTTTTAAATAGATTTCGATTTTAAAATTTCCTTGTAAAGTCGATCGTCTTTTGTATTTCGCGTCACTTTGTTCTCTTCGATGCAGTTTTATTAATATTATTATCCAATTGCTTAAAAGCACCATCTTTCGGTCGGTGGGTAGAAATAGCTTGTTTACACTTTATACTTGTAGGCCTAATTAATTTTGTCGGTTTGATGAGTTGCTAGTTCTGGAATTTTTTTTTTTGTTTTTTCGATATTTCTTCATAAAATCGTTCATCGTTTTTTTATGTGTTTGTATTATGTATTTGTTTTTATAATTCCGTTTCAAGAAAGAAAACAAATGACTTAAAAATTTCTTCTTTTCTTCAGTTTTTCTTTTTATGTTGACTCCGTTCTAATATCTTTTATTTTCGTTTCTGAATTTTTTCTGTTTTTGAGAAAATTTGTGTTCGAAAACTTTAAAGACTACATTCTAGGGACTGATTCTAGTTTCTTTGTCAAAAAGTTCTTCGTAGGGATGCATTACCACTTTGAAATTTACAATAAAAAATAAAACATACTTTCAGATTTTTAATATAATATTAGTAACATTTAAGAGGGTAAGCTCTTGAATAAACTGTATCTTTAAATATATTAAATTAAAAAATCAAAAAATAAAATAATTTAAAAAATATGATCAGTCTAATTAAATTAATTTAAAAAAATACAAATGGATACATATAGGGCCAGTTTACAGAAAATTTAATTGCAATCAAATTTTAATGACGTTGTTAATTTGACAGTTCGCAATGTAATTCTTATGGCAACTTAATCGTGATTACTTTAATTCGAAATTAAATATTTGATTTGTTTTCTGTAAACCCACCCATAGTGTTCAGGAACGTCTAACGCCTAATTAATTTCCAAGAAAATATTTTAAATAATTATACAACATTAATATATGTAGATATAAAGCATATTTTTAATAAACCCTGATACAAAAGGTGCCACAATTATAAGTACTTGAAGAATAAATTAAAAACCATCATTAATATTTTAGTACTTTATATAAAATTTTAAGAAATATAAACTACTTATAACAAAATTGAAAAATATTTATTAAAAGAAATGTATTTCGTGCGACTTTTTTTGAAATTACCTCGAAACATCTTCCATTGCCCAACCAAGTAGACTTTCCTTCAATCGAATTCTTATTCCACACGCAGAACGCAACAATTGTGCAACGACCACGCAAAGCAACCGTCAATTTCACAAACCCGGCATCGTGCCCGACCTTACGCATAACAGCGGGGATTATTATCGTGCGACATAATGCATTTTTTAAGTTAGATGTTAATCAATTTTTTTTCCACCCGCCGGTAGTTACGAAAAGCACGCGGCCCAGAACCCCCACCCCGAAGTGTTTTTACTATAAAAGCTCCGGGGCCCCAAGTGTCGAGCATAGTTTGTTCCAAGTCAAACGAGCATCACCACAACACATTAAACATGTTCAAGCCAGTAAGAATTTTTTTATTATTATTATTGTTAATTAGTTTCTAATTTTTTTTTTAATTTTTAGATCGTTTTCGCCGCCTTCTTGGCTCTTGCTGTCGCCTCTCCAGTTCCGGAACCCAAAGCTAAGCCAGGACTCATCGCTGCTGCCTACACCGCTCCCGTCGTTGGTGCTCCTCTCGCAGCCGCCCCAGTAGTCTCCGCATATTCTGCCCCGCTCGTATCTGCTCCCTATTCCGCCCCTCTGGTCTCTGCCTACTCTGCCTACTCTGCTCCTTTGGTCTCCGCTTACTCAGCGCCCTTGGCATACTCTGCGCCCTTGGTCTACGCCTAAGCCGGTCCTGCGACTCGCTCCAACTCCAGTCTAAATCCGTCCGAATTCTGCAATGATCAACTACAGCAAAAATTAATTTATTCAACATAATACGTCGTTTGCTCCGTCTTAATGATTTTCGATTTTGGTTGTATGAGTGTGTAATAAAGCGGCTTCGAAGTGGACTAAAAATCTTTTTGTTTTATTTTATTTTTTTATGTACTCGACGTTTCTTTTCTTTCTCAGATTATTTCTTGTTGGTTGCTAGTAAAAATAAGTAAATAATCTCATTTCGAAACGTGGTTCAACTTTGAATCTGAAATCTGAGTAAAACATAATTAATCGAGTTAAAAAGTAAAAATTATTATTCCAAAATACAATTAAGTTGATCTGGTTTTGTAGAAACTAAAAATGAAATGCTTAAATTTAGCCATAAAAGCATCAACTTAGAAAAAGAAATTAAAAAAAAACGATATTAGAAAAACAAAAAGTAATAGAAAGAATATGAATAGAAAATCAAAAACTAAAAAAACAATAAGAATAGAAAATAAAAAATTTAAAAAAAGAATGAGAATAGAATCCTAAATATTAAGAATAGGGACATTATTTAAAAGAATCATTAATAAATAGATTTAAGTATTGCATACAGTAAATACGTACCAAATATTCTATTCAAGAAAATCAAGTTTTGGTGATCAGTGAAAGCCATAACGTTGAAATATGAGAGAGTAATCAAGACTTAAATCGGATAGAACTGATAAATGTAATTTTGAAATGTCACCAATTGTAATATCTCAGATATGCACGTTATGTGTATCTTTATTTATTATGGCACCCCCTGGATTGCATCATATTTGTCCCACTAAAGAATTTCTTAAAGCTAACAGTATGCAAGCTTTCAATTTCTTTCTGTTTCCGACGGACAGAGTCGAAGTTGAAAAAACCCTAAAAGCATTGTCTTCTAAGTGGACACCTGGACAATGGACTTCCCAGTACCATTCTCGTGGACGTCTGTCACATAATATCTTTTAAACTCGCAGATACTAGTTACATTTCTTTCTCTACTAGCTCATTTCCTTCTTTCCTCAAACATGCTAAAGTCTTACCCGTCCATAAAAATAAAGGTTTGAAATACAACATAAACAACTACCGTCCTATATCTCTACCACCTATCTTTTCTAAAGTATTTGAAACACTTATCTACAACAGATTATATTGCTACTTGAAGAAGCACAGCAATCTATCTAAATGGCTTCATAAAAGGTCGATCTAGAGAATTCGCAATCTTTGATTGTTTAAATTATATAACGACTTGCTTGGATAAGGGGAAAACACCAGTTGGATTGTATTTCGATTTATCCAAAGCATTTGAAACTTTGAATCACGAAATTCTTTTGTTCAAACTAGAATCTATTGGTGTTAGAGGAACAGCTCTAAATTGGATACATTCTTACCTATCGGGAAAGTCTCTACAAGTGTTCATCAGACATATGCAACAAGGTGTAATCTCTGAGATTTTGTCTGATCCAAAAATAATTAGTAAAGGAGTGCTCCAGGGATCTATCCTCGGACCACTGTTATTTCTGATGTATGTCAACGACTTAGAACAAATTAATGCTTCCATCTGTATCATTGTGCTAATGTGCTAATGACACCCTGTGTATCATAACGAGTAACTCCGAGTCCTTATGTGCAGAACTTGCCTCCTCAGTCATTAATGTCATGTCCAATTGACAGTCAATTAATGTCATGTCAGTGGTTCGATTTCAGCAAACCAGAGAACCACTGGTGATCGGAGATATACATATAAAGAGGCCTTGTACAAATCGGCCCGATAAAAATATGCAAGAAACATCTTTAAGAAGACACAGTTGAATATCCCAAAAACACCCCTGCACAGAACAATCAGAACTAGTTTACGTTTCTACTCTTATAATGCATAGGGGGTTCAAGAACTAAATCAAACACTAATTACTAACTGTGGAAATCTATTAAATCTTAATTTTGATATCATCGATTTTTCTGCAAAATTATTAGTGATGGACAAAGCTTACTTTGAGCTGAATGGTGCAGTGAACGGTTTTGAGCGAGGGAGAGCCTTAGGGAAATTCATCGAGGCTATTGCATCCGCGTAAGGTAACTATTTCTTCTGAGGTCTTGTGGCCCAATACAACATAGGACCACATTGTTTCGAAAATGTTAACAGTTAATGGCGACCGCTGTAAAGTAATGATGCAGGACTTTTTGGTGCCGGAACTGAATAGGTTACAACTGGCCTGGAGAGCATGTGGTGCCACGGTCCTCAAAGCTCGCGCAACAATGAAAAGACATCGAAGAAAGTTTTCCGAAACCGCATAATCTGCAGAAATACGACGACCTCGGATTTTTTCCATGGGAAAAAGTGTACATGTGTCAGCATTTCTGTCCTCAGAGTCATGGAACAAATATGTCTTGGAAAGCACTCGAATTTTCAACACTTTATACAATCGTGTGAATGTTATTTTCGGAACTTAATAAGGTATCATTTATCGTTTATATTTCATTACAATGTTATAATAAAACAAACACGATGAAACAAACGGAATGATAAATTTTGTGATATTTAGGTAACTTTTGAGTTTCGGCACAGTAATTAAAAATTCCACTTTAAAACATAGTGCCTACGTTTTATCTCCTGTTATATTTTAATAATCTGTTATTATTATTATTATTTTTAATAATGTGTATCCTCAACACATATTAGAGGAAAGTCCTGTTCAAGAAAACATACTATAGATAGATTTCTAAAGGGTCTTCTCTAAATTTTTAATCCTAAAAATGTTCTAGGCGTTAATAAATCCCCTGAACTTAAAAAAATATATAAATCTCTTTTTTCTCTCTTAATATTCTTTGATTTCTTGTTTACTTCAATTTCCGCCTTTCTCGAAAGTAATGACAATTTTTAATTGGAAACGACGAAATTAATTCCCGAATTTCCACCTTTGTCCCATCAAAACGACGATGTCAAGGCAACACACGGGTTCAACGTCCCTCTTGCTGAACGAATGACCGATCGTCCCTCGACGCCTAATTAAAACGTCCAACTTTCGCAAGGCGGAAACAATCCGCTTTGTTTTGGGCCGGAACGGAAAAGCTCGGAGCTTTAAATCGCAGGGAAAAGAGATAATATCGCTAAGGCGAGGATTTACGTGCCGTCACGTGGCTTTCATTAATTATTATTATTGTTGCGGGATATTTGCATTAAAATTTGGTGGAGTGATCCGGATTAGAAATACCTGCCGGATCTTGGTGCGTGCGCACTTGATATTTTCATAAGTAACTTTGTTATGTCAGTTGGCATTGATTTATATTTAATTTGGTTAAATGTTAGGTGCTACTGATTTGCATAATGCTGCTGTATTAGTTTTATTTTTTGGGACGCCTGATACATCGTGCTTAAAGATTATCGCAAGTCTTTTAATTGACTGATTGACATAATTAACTTTAACTACACACGACACTAATATGACTTAAATAATAATTAATTATAAAATAGATTCAAGAATGTTCTGCATTTTTCAATATTCTATCTTATGCTCTATTGTTTATGTGTAGCTAATCACACCCAAAGAAAACTGTTATTCATTCAAATTAATCGCATGGGTCGTGTTTAAACGGTGCAGTTTCGTAAAATATTTGAAATATGTAACTCGAATTAATAAAAATATTGGGCCCCCGTGGATATCAAACAGGAATGATCTATTTAAAATTGTCCAAAAATTTCCTGCAATTTTTTGGTTGATAGATACTAGATCGTTCGAGAGAGATTCGATTATAAAAGTGGCGATGAGCACCTGCAATTTAAACAATTTCATGCTGAGGTAGCTATTGTATGCATTTAATATACTGTGCGATAAATTAATGTTAGTTTCAGTAAAGTATGGTGCCTCATTTATTTATTGTGTTCGACGAGTGTGGCCAATAAAATTATTTTATATTAAATTAGGGCAGATTATTTTAAATTTGACCTCGTAACAACAATTTTTGCAGAACTTACACCGAGTGTCTATATCTGGTTGGTTTTTAATCCTTGACGTAACGAGGATAAACAAATTTATTCACAGGTTTTAAACATACCAGTAACATTACTTAGACCCAGTTTCTTGAATAATGTTTAACATTCAGTTCATTTCAATTACTCCTACAGGAATAAACTGAAGATTAAAGACAAACTGTGATTGAAAAACTGAGCCTAAGACCCGGTTTTTCGATCGCAGTTTAACTTTAATTTTCAGTTTATTCGAATTGCTCCTGTAGGAATAAACTGAAGATTAAAGCTAAACTGTGATCGAAAAACCGGGCCTAAGACTGTGTTGCACAAAAATTTAAGCCCGGATTAAATTTAAACCTAAGTTTGAATGGGACATATACGTTATGGCGTACAGCATATCATGTGTCACAATCTAACTTAGGCTGAAATCATTTATGCAACTTAGCCTTGTGCCCGGTTGCACCAACTTAATTGAAATTTCTAAACTAGTTTAATTTCTAAACTAGTTTAGAAATGGCTACGCTTGCGGAATCGACTTAAATAGTTTTGATAATGGAATTTGTTCCGAAACATGTCAACTAGTCAACTTTAGTCAAGTTTGTTAATGGGATGATTGATTAATAAACAGATTTGGAAATTTAACCTATAATTTATAGTGACTCGAGGCTTCTTTTCGACAATAATTTTTCAAAATTTAAATAGTCACTAATATCATGGACAATCCCTTCGTAATAAATACTTACTCTGAAGAAGCTATCACCGTGCAGCGAAACGTCGACTTTTAAATCGAATTTAGAACCGTTCGATAAATTATGTGTTTGCAAATTTAATTTAGTAATAAAATCTCTAATGACTATTATTAATTAACCCCAGGTAATTAACTGAAATTATAAATAAGATGTAACTTAAGCTTACATTTATATTTTTCAATTTTTTTTGTTATCGCTGGTATAATCTTTGGATCCACATAACTATTAGAACAACTTTGCTAGAAGTAGGTATGCCTGTTATCTTATAAACGAGTTAACTTATGTAATACTATTTACATTATTATAATGCATTATATTATAAGTATACTCGTAGATTCTTATAAACTACTTGGGTTATAACCTGTTAAGTTAAATAAATAATAAATAAATAATAAATAGTTATTAATTAAATAAATAAATGACTTTGCCTTAGACGTTTCAGTTATTTTTAAACATCATCAATACGCAGTGCAAATCAAGATATTTTTGGATGAAGTGAAATATTTGAAACGGAGTCATACAAAGAGCCTTTTTCAACAAAGAGATCTGAATAAAAAAATCATCTTCTTCAGCGGGAATATTAAAGACAATTTATAAAAAGTTTTAAACATTTCATTACCATTTCCTGATTTTAATTAAAATTGTTGTATTTACTAGACTACCTCACATGTCAAAGTTAATAACAATTTTGTAAGTTGCTGTTCGGGTTTACTCGGGCATTACTTGGGCACTGAAACTTAAATTTCCTTGTAGAGTTTCCTAGAGTTTCCTTTAGTTTCCAATGTATACAGGGTGTAACTTAACATTAAAAAAAAAATTTAAAAATTGATTTCTGAGCTAATTTTAAGTAACTACAAACGTGTGACCTAACGTGCTTTCTTTTCGATATACAGGGCGATAAAGTTTAATTTCTGTTACGATTTTATAAACTTATCTGATACATTTTATACAATAATGAAATGAAATTTGACACGAAGTCGGCTTTGGGTGATACGTAAGAAAAAGACCTTGATGTCATCCTGAACAACGTACAGGATTGAAATGAGCTTAAATTAAATTAGATAGTTGAGTTTTATGTCGCTCTTTTTTTGGTACAATTAAACCCAGCGGTTTTCAGAAATTCCTCATAGTTATAGAGTTGTTTATCAATTGAAAATGATATGCTTTTTGTTTAGGGGAGCGCGAATGGGAAATCATTGTATCCCAACACTAACTACTTATTTACTTGCATCCATCTACGCCAGTCTTTGACAAAGTGGGCGATAACGCCTCCTTGTGGCAGGCTATAATTTAACTAAAGTTATTAAAGTAATGATTGTGATTGTGATTTTTAAGATGTGGTAAAGTTAAACATTTTAGGAGGTGCTAGAAAATAATTGATCCTCAAAGTGGGCAGTAGACGAAATTAGTTTGAGAACCTATGATCTACGCGAAACAGGAAGAATCAAAAAAAAAAGAACTAGTGAAAGAAAAACTAGGGAACTTTGAACGCCGCAGATAGAAGAAATAATTTGAAGAATAATTGAAGAAGAGTACAAGTATGAGAAAAATTTCCGCAATGCTGAATGTGAGCCATCAATCAGTTCTCATAGTGCTGAAAGAACAACAGTTGCATCCATATGAACATCCGGCTGGTTCAATCACTCATACATGCTTCCTGATTTTCCAAAAAGGGCTCAATGGCTGAATAGAGAAATTGCGGAATATCCTGAATCGTTGGATGGATAGAGGTGGACCATAACCTTGACACCACGTTCTCCAGAATTAAATACTCCGGATTTCTATTTTTGGGAGCATTTAAAAAGAGAACTGAATCGTATACCTATTAATGGGTATGAGATAAATTTAAAAAGCCAGAATAAAAATTAATCTTTATCATCCTGTATATCGAAAACAACGTATTTTCGACCACATGTTTATAGGATGTTTTTTTTTAACTTAAAATCAACCCACAATTCACTCCTTCAATTTTTCTGCAATCATTAAGTTACCGGCCTGTATATTTAACGTATATTTGTGATTTTTTGCAAATATGTACATTTAATTAACATTAAATTCGAAAATTTAAATGACAGTGATTGAAACATCTTGCATTTATTAATGTTAATATGATTATGCATTATTACATAATCTGAGCTTGATCCTTGAATGTCTAGAATGAGGTCAAATCTATTTTGATTATATTCGATTCTGTTTACGCCTTTCTGTAATTAAAGTAGTATACTAATATACATGGTTCTTCTAAGAGATTCAAGCATTAATATTCTCTAGGAATGATAATATTTTATAAAACTGTAAACTATAATTTTATTATTTTATAAAATAATATTTTTGGAACAATTTTTTTCCCGTATTGTCTGTTTTTTTTGATTTGTTTAAATTAAAAACGCGTGAATTTACTTAAATTTTCTTAAAAGTATAATGACTGACAAAGTTAAATTTCCCAATAGCTTTTAGGGGCGAGGAATTTACTCATAATCAATTTTTTTAAAATAAATGAACCGTTTAGGTTCAAAATTAAATCAAAACTTAACGCCTGTATACATGTTACTTTTAAAAACAACGTGCCTGAATCATGTAATTGAAAATGATAACCCGGACAATGTTGACACATTTTGTAAAGATAATGGAATTTCGATGAGATTATTGATCACTGAAGGTATCTACTTTCTGAGTGACTACAAGTGCAAGGAAAATAAAGACCTGATTGATTGATGTTAGTTTTATTGCAGCATAATTTTGAGAAAATCATTCGAGCAAAATAAGTGCGCGTACATTGTTAAAGGCAACTGGGGGTAAGTTGAAGCAGATCAACCAAGAACTGCAGGGCCGTACTTAGCAGTGTACAGGGCACCACCATATCCGGGAACGACGGGTAATCCAGCGGTGTAGGCCAAAGGAGCGCCGACATATGGAGATGAGTACACCAGAGCGGGTTTTGGAGCCGGAGCCGGCTCTGGATTAGCGACAGCGAGGGCCAAGAGGGCAGCGAATAAGAACTGTAAACAAAAAAAAATCCAACACTAAAACTGCATCCACCACGATGTACACTTTTTTAGGAGCGAATCCTTACCACTTTGAGCATTTTTCGGCTGGATTTGATCACTTGTATCAAACTATGGTCCAGTAGGTGGCCAGGCCCGTTTATATAGTTAAAACCGGCATGGTTTTTTGTGCATTCGGGCGTGGTTGCTGCTCTGCAAAAAGAGTATTACAATAACTAATTTAAGCAAATGTCGCTGACTAATATTTAAATCAGGTCGGATTTGCAATTGATATATCCTGAACAATACCGTGAAGACAATTAGTGATTCGATGGTCCACGTATTATTTAGGACAATTTATTACGTTCAATATGTAATAACCCCTTAAAAGTTATTAAAAGAAAAGGGAAGAATAAAAGAAAAAATGTATTATTTTGTTGCTGAATAACATTAACTTACTTGTCCTTTTCCATCGACTTGATGTTATGATTTCTGCACATTAATTTTATGTCATTTCTATTTTTCACTTTTCTTACTTTCAAATCATAATTCGTTTAATAGATCTTTTGTTATTTCTTCTTTTCACGGAGTTATAGTCTACCTTTCAGTTTTTTTATATTTTTTAGTGTCTTGCCCTTCATTCATTTGAATGTGCAAACTGTCTTACCCAGTAGATTCTTTTATTTTGTTCACTGGCCTTAGGCCTTTTAAATTTTCTCTTAGCAATTACTTTTTTCTTCAAAAATCTCACCTCCTTCACTTGCTATAAGCAATTTTTTTAAGTAAATAAACACTCGACCAGGAAACTATATTCAACTTCATTCGGAGGGCTCAGAGATCGTTGCCCATTGACATTTCTTGGTTTTCAAGCTGAAACTACATTAGTATTGTTTCTTCTACTGAAGTTTCGTTGTGAATCACCAGACTTCTTCAGTGCTGTAAGAACGTCGCGTTGTCAAAAATAAACTTAACAAATAAACAAAAAAGATATTATCTTTACATGAAAAGGAATTAAATGAATAAGCCAACAAATTTATAATATCAACTGATCTTACAGAGCACTTGATTTTGTACCAGCGTACAGTCAAAATGCTTTCTTTTGTCCTGGAAAAAAAAACTGTTACCTTTACAGTTTTGGCGAAAGAAACTGCTCCTCATAATATTATTTTTGTTTACAGTTGTACATCACATAATTAAATTCAAAATAAAAATGGCTACTGAATCTGTTAGCCTTATTATATTACTTATAAAAAAATAGTTAGTCAAGAGGATACGGTTGGACATAGAATTTTGTGTACAAACTGTACGGAGTTATCGATATTGCAGAAACTAAAAAACTTGTGCTAAACCATCTGCAGGCAGAAAGTGACAGCATTTAGGGATTTATGAAGATATTCGAATAGTGTTTGGTTAAGATTTATATTCCTTAAAATGCATGTTGAATGCCTTCAAAACGGTAACAAAATACTTCAGAATGAGATAGATATCTTGAGACGTCCTGTTGTTTTCGTATACTATCATAACTCGAGTCTTCACACAAATCTCAACGTAATAGAGAGTGAAAGAAGAAATAAATAATTTCAGCAGAACTAGTTGAGCCTAAATCTATTTACCCTGGGTTTACTTATTAAATTAGAAATCGCGAATCTTTCAATTAATTTTTTTCATGAAAGCTTAATACTTAATTCATTTACTTACGCAAATTTGCTGCAATAATTTTTTTTCAAAATTTGTCTGGAAATGTCGCTCATAATTGTTTAGTTTAAATCGAGATATGGGAGATTTTATTAATTTGGGAATGGAAAAAAATCAGAGCTTTACGAGTTGTATCAACTGCCTGTTTTGCATAAGCTGATGTCATAACTGGTGGCATAAATTTACAAAATTTCGGCAATCGCCCAGATTAATTACGCCGAACCTATTTTTAACGTAAATCTGGGGCTAAGTAACTCATCAAAAGCGGAATCTGAATCATTAGCAGATCCTGCCGTAATCAACACAATAAATCAACGTCGCTTTAGATCCGTGTGATTTGAATAGCAGCCTTTTTTGTGACGAAATAACTCGGAGGATGTTCACGTCCTACCTCATTTAATTCCAAAAATGCCAAAAAAAAAAATTATGATTATGAGCAATTATTTTTTTATTTTGGCAATTATAGAAGAAGTACTGGGAAGCAATTAATTTAATTCAACCACTTTTTGTTCGTAGAAACTAAAATAGTCTGTAAAAAAGTTGAAATTAGTTTATATAATCAACGAAACTGTTGATTAAACGATAAGCATCAAGAGTGGTAATTAAACGCAGGCGTTTTCTGTGCATGTCGATAGCTTTTAGAATGAAAGTCGAACAAGTTATCCTTCTGAAGAAAGCTTGGCTCTATCTCGGCTGCCGGAACACACCGGTAGAACCTGCTTTAATGCCACGGACATACACAGACCGTTAATCGTAATAAAATTTCATTGTTCGAATTCGTTTCTATTGTTATTTGAATTTGGCAGACCTTAAAAATAATGAAACTCTGAAATAAATTTAAAAAGTGTTAGAAAGCTTTCTTTAGAAGTTTGCTTAAATTTTTTATAAATAATTAATCTTAGAGTTTAATTAATTAAGAATTAATTTTAGAGTTTTTTTAATGTTCTTTTTCTCTTCTTCGCGTAGGG
Source organism: Dorcus parallelipipedus (assembly GCA_958336345.1). Lineage (NCBI taxonomy): Eukaryota > Metazoa > Arthropoda > Insecta > Coleoptera > Lucanidae > Dorcus > Dorcus parallelipipedus. The sequence goes on along the minus strand of OY284480.1, from coordinate 14,701,285 downwards.
ACCGGGGGCGCAGCGGCCTAAAGACGCCAAAGACGTCTTATTTAACTTATTATTAATAGCAGTTTTTAAGCGGCCATTAAATCACAACAAAATAGTGCTGAAAGAAAATTAAAAGAAAGAAAGAAAAACTAATTCACAAAGAATGTTATCACCAGTCGATAAAATTCGTTACATATAAATGTATGTGTTTAAAAAAAAATACTTCAAGCATTCTTTCTTTCGACTATTTTCTTGTCTCTGGTTTTCTCATTTTATTCTGCGTCAGAAGTCGTTTATTTCTATATTATCTTTTTTCAAACTTACGTACAAGACAACTGAAGCAATTTGTTGCTACTCTTAATTATCTTGCATTTTCACTGTTTCTTATTCGTTATTACGAGTGGCTATATTTTTGCGACTGAAATATCTAAGAATACTTAATTACGTCTACGTTACTTGTTCTTTTGGCTGTCGTGCGTCCACTCTTTTTTAATTGTTTCATTGTTATTTACTTTCTTTGAATTGAGTTTCGCCAAAAAGTTTCTCACAATATAAGGAAAACCAAAAATTCGAAAGGCATCTTTACATAATAAATGCAATTATTTACTCAGTCCGAACGCTATTTCCAAACATAATAAATTATGCATGTCCGTTTTATCGGATTTTTTCTCCGATTACAACATTGTCACCGTCTCAAACGGGGCGACCCGTCCGGAATAACGAATGAGCCTGCACCGAAAAAAAAAAGAGAAAATTAGGTAACACGTAAAAATGCACGTCCGCGGACAAGGCCGCTGCTTCTTAGACATGCACCACGATATGTGTGTATGGTAGAAACGGCGCGTTTACGTAACGTTATGGCACAATATTTGGGGCGGCGGTGGGCGGCGTCCAGGTTCACGGTCGGATAGCGGACTTGGCCTTGGCTCCCGGTACAGACTTTCAAAGACGAGCGTGGTCGAAGAAACCCTCCTCTCTTTCGAATTTTGCGACACCTTCTTTGGACAGTATATAACGTCGAAGAGTTTGCGACGAAGACATAGTTTGATTTTGATCAACAAGTCAAATACATCCAGCACTAGCAAAATGTTCAAGTCGGTAAGTACTTTTTGATGTCTTGTTTTATTGTTCGTTTTGTGAACATGATGTTCTTCTTCAGCTTGTCTTCGCCGCCATTTTGGCTCTTGCCGTCGCCGCCCCCGAGCCAGCACCCAAAGCTAAACCCGGAGTTTTGGCTTACAGTGCTCCTTTGGTAGCTGCAGCCCCTGCTGCTGTTTCATACACGTCAGCTTATTCAGCTCCTGCAGTAGCGGCGTATTCTGCTTACCCTGCACCAGTCGCAGCCGCATACGCTTCTCCGTACGCCTCTCCGTACGCTTCTCCATACTACACGCCATACTCAGCACCTCTCATCTATGGTTAAGCCTGGACTAGCGACGTCTTCCAATTAAAAGAATTAAGTCAGATCATGCCGAAGCAATGTTTGTGTTCAATCTCAAATTTACTGAAATAAATTAATTTAATCAGGTCAAATCTAGTTTCAATCAGTAATAATAACACTTTCCTCTCAAAATGCTCAATGTTCAAGGGGGGAAGAATCATTTATGCTTTAAAACAAATTAACAATTTTCTTATAAAGTAACTCATCAGGAAACAAGATAAAAAAGCCACTTTGGTAATATAAAATTAACATAAATGATTTATGAATTAAATAAAAATTAATAAATAAATTAAAAATTAAATTAAAATTTTGTAGAAAGCATCAGTTTAACAAAGTGATGATTTTAATTGATGAAAGTTCCTAGAAACGTCAGTTTCTAATTACTTATAATTACTTATCTTATTCATTTTTAAATTATTAACTGTGGCAAATAATGATCACATCAATTATAATTAATCTTCCCAATAGTAATTATGTAAATAGATCAAATTCTCACCCTTCTCTATTAGAAGGAATGGAAATGATTTCATATATAATTTAATTTTTGATCCTCGAATAGCATTAATTTCATCTATTAATCGAATTATCTAAACATGGTATTAAGATCTAATATAAACGACTTCAATAAATTAAAAACGAAATGGAATAAAAACAAATCTCGCCGGATAAGTTTCTCAATTTCTTTCTTCGGAATATTTTTATTGAATTCAATTACACTGATGTTCTAAAATTTTTATTCAATCGTCTAAAACTAAGAAACAATAAATTAAAAAAAAAAATTATATAAATTTTATTGTAACAATGTACCATAGATTACATTACATGCACTTATTAAAGAATGTGCGCTTCAAATTTATACTTTTTAAATATTCTGTGCACACGTCATTAAATATTCCTAGACTACAGATAAGCTGTGCGGCGTGGAATATTTGGCACTTCTTCAACTATTAAAAGAACTTTATATTCGGTATTTCATTGGCAAATTAAGTTTGATTTCTGATTCCTTCTTTTTTTGTAAATGAAAACGAATCATTCACAATTACTTAAGAAAATCAATAATTTTTCAATGTACGTGTATTCAGGGTGATTCAGGTGAAATTTTAAATATTTTAGGGTGCGATAGTAACGGCCATTTTGAATAAAAAAGTTCATATACAAGAGACGAATTGCTGAAACGCATTAAGAGCAGTAAAACAGCGGTAAAAAGGACCTCAGAAGTGATACACTTAGTACTGTCAGGAGAAGTTGAAAGTGCATTGAAGTCGGTGGTGGGATTTTCGAACACCAACTTTGAACGATTGCTTATAATTATTCGTGCGTTTTATTATTTAAATAATTAATGAATGCAATTAACCTTCGCCAAGACTTTTGTGGGTAACATTTTTTTTCCAACCTAATTTCCCCAAGCTCACAGAGTTTGTCGGGGAGGGGTGTTGGCGGCTGCGACCGACTTATAGACGTTTATTTCTCCTTTATGAACGTTTATTTCTCCTCCGACATTCGCCTTACAAACATGGGAAACACATAAAAACTCTATCTACACCTAATAGTTGCTCGGTCAAGCATCAAGCTCGTTGCCAGCGGACTCAACCAACTCAGTTATGCAACCACTTATTTAAACACTGTATCTCCGTAACCATTGTGAATCAAATACATGCTTACTTCAACTTTTTTGCTCAAAATATAAGTTACTATCACCTCCTATAATGTTTACAACTCCTCCTAATTCACACTTTATAATATATGTATTTGTATTTAGAAAAAGATTTTCGTTTTTTGAACATGTTATTTTTATATTCCGTTTTCAAAAAAATTAGATTTCGAAAAGAGTACTTTTTCTTTTTAGGTTTACTTAAAATAAAATTCAATATTAAAAATATGTTAGCCTTATGAAACTTCCATAACACTTTACTAACGAGTATAAATTGAATTCAACCCTGTTTTAAGGTAAAAGTAAAACAATTTTGAATTACAATAATCATAATGAAATACGTAGGTAAAAAATTAAATCACATTTTATGAATGTGCGATTAACATAAGAACGAACAAAAGTTCACGACATTTAATAATAATAATATTATAAAGTATAATTTGCAGAAACATTTTGTTCGATTTTTAAATAAGCCAATTACTTTACAATTACTTTTATGCTATTGCCATTGCTATCTTAATAGTTGCTGAACTACGATTTTAGATTTTGTAAAAGAGGGAGACGAAAAACTAGAACAAAGTGAATTTATGTATCATCAGCGTACATGTGATAGATGCAAACTTAAATGACTTATGACAATTAAAAGGCTAGTGTAAATTAAATACAATAATGGTCCCAAAATGGAACCTTGTGCTACGGTACGCTACAAGCGAGCGCCAGTGAGCTGATCTATATTAATCAAATAGCTTTAGAAACATTGTATGATTTTAGGTTCAGGTCCTTTGCAATATGTAACTAACAACATCTTATGTTTAACAGTGTCGAAAATTTTGGAATGATCAAGGAGTGTCAAAATAATAATGATTCTTACCTCTTCTTACCAGTGATGCTTGATTTCAATTTAATTTAATTTCAAATCTTATATTTTGACGATGGCAGCAGAATATTTTAATATCGAATCCGGTAGCTATACATAACTTTTTCTTCATCCACGCCACATAAAATATCACCTGTAATATCACCCAAAGCAGTGACATAATTAAAACTTTTTCGAAACCAGTTGAAAAAGTAGGTAGACGATAAATTAGCATTTCTTTCGAAGTGAATGCAAAATTGACTGTCAATAAGCTTTTATATGAGTAATATTTTAGAAAATACAGTTCGAAGATTTTTCATATTATTTTGTTCGTTTCCAACATGATGGGAAAACGCCTTCTAGTAAACAAAAAATAATTATTATATTATGATTATTAATTATTATGATTAATAATTATATAATTAACGAGCGTCTAAATAAAAACCTGGTCAAGTAGGTTGTGATCGAGAATTTATCCATTGCATTTACATAACTGAATTACTAAATGTAGCCTACTTGACAAGGTTATTATGATCAACACATTAAGAGAAAAACTAATAGCATATTCGATTCATTGCTTTAGGGCACTCTGAGAATATTCTTATTATTTAAGCCTCATGTAATAGACGGATGTACCCTGAGAGCGTTTTAGAGTAGTGAAACGAAAACGCTGTAAGATCGTAATAAACCAAGTAACATTGCAAATCATACTAACGTACAAAGCGAAAATTTGGAGCATAAGCAGATTAACGAAATAAAAATAATTGCAACAAAGTCGAGTGATTTGGGAGATTAATAAAAACAGTGAATTAGAGATGCTCAGAGAAAAATGTCTGAAACAGCTGCTCCTATAGATACAATATAAAAAAGATATTCACAAGGAGACACATTTCTTTTCCGATTATTCTTGTATTTAATCATAAAAAAGAAGCGACGACATTCTAAAAAAAAAGCAAAACACCTGCTTTCTATTTCTCGCATTTTAGAAAAAAAATCATTTTCTTTAATTTTTATTAGAGGAAGATAATTTTTATTAGAGGGAGTAGGCTACACATACCCGCACTACAATTAAATCATACCGACAATTAAAAAACTGACAATTAAAATATTAATTGTTAATCGCAAAAGAAAATTCTATTATTTAATATTTTTGAAAGAATTAATTATTTCTACAGGGACATCAGAAATGTTTTCAATCCACGTGAACCCGACGCGCCTTATAGGCAACACATTGTACTCTGTTGGTAACAAACCGTAAGTAAGATTTCAATTTAAAGATTAATTATCAAAAAAACTGATTTTAAAATAAACGGATGAAACACGCCAAAAGAAGCAAAGAAAAATTAAACACAGCAGAAGACCTACATGAACGTCAATGACAAAGTTAATATACAGTGATCGCCAGATAAGACGGGCCATATGGGAAATTTTTTTATTATTGATTTCTCAGAAAAATTTACAAAAGTTCCTGCATCTTACCAAACTCAACATACACTTATCAAAATTTGAATACCTGTTGTCATATACCGAGGAGATCAAAATATTTGAAATCGACATAAAAATAAAGTGCCTTTATTTTTCAAAATACGTGGAAATATTATTTGAAAAAGTTATTAAGAATTGTTGTGAGATCTTAAATATGAAATCTCGGTTGTCTAGGAAGAAAAAAAAATTGGACAAAAAAGTTAAAGATTTATGGTAGGTATGAATGTTATTGATCATAATTTATAGTTGGTAGAAGACCGAAAAACAAATTCCAGAGTATATTAATATCACACCTGAAGAAACGTCCATCTTTACACTTTCAAAGTTCTACGATACACAAGTTGATACGAGAAAAATTGAAAAATATGGAAAATTTCTTTTTTCACCGTAGGCTGTCATGATTTCATATTTGAGATCTCATAACATTTCTGAATAGCTTTTCCAAATAATATTTTCGCGTATTTTGAAAAATAAAAGTACTTTACTCTTATGTCGATTTCCAATATTTTGATCTCCTCGGTATATGACAACAGGTATTCAAATTTTGATAAGTGTATGTTGAGTTTGCGAAGATGCATGGACTTTTATGAAGAATATATTTTTCTGAGACATCAATAATAAAAAAATTTCCCATATGGTCCGACTTATCTGGCGATCTCTGTATGCAGCGACCCCGCTTTTCTGTGTTGCCACTTCTAAGAAAACAAAACCTAATTCAAATTAGTCACGTGGGTTAAGATCATTTCTGATGTCATTGTACCTTCAGCTTCAGTTTTAATCAGCAGCCAAATTTTTTACACTAATGGGAGGGAAAGATTTTAGAGATGCGAACATTTTATAAGCGTTGATTTTTGGAAGCGGTAAACACATTGAGCTCAATAGGTTCTAAAATTTAATATTGTTTTTTCCTTAGCTTTTTGAAATTGTATTTCTTTAAGTTCGAAGGTTACGATCAGAAATTTGAACTGAAAATAAGACAATCTGTTTTACTACACCGCATACCATTCATTGACCGAATACGGACGTGCGGAGAAATCTTTACATTCTAAAAAGTTGTGAAGTTTGCATTCTGCCCCTTTTGGTTCAAACCACTTTTTGAGAATCGCAAATATTATCAGCGGCGTTGTTGAAAAAAATTAAGAACTAAATCATTCGGGAAGTTCAAAATCGTTTCGACAATTAAATTGTTAACTATTATTGTCATAAAAATCAATAATTGATGACAATAGCCATGACTATGAACTTGTTATTTAAAAAAGTGCTAGAAATAAAATAGTCTCTATTAGGTACCTACTTCGCTATACAGTGAGCATGTAAAGTTTGGAATAATCAGTATAAAGCGTAAACTTTTAGGAAAATTACAAAAACAGGTCAATTTGTGATTTAAATTGCGCGTTCTTTGACATTGCACACAGATAAGAGTGATGACGTCACTGACATTTTTTTTAAATGAGAACCTCCAAGTTTGAGTTGATATTTCGATAGCCGCCGTGACTGTCAAAACGATGATACAAAAATTTTGACCTCTTTCATAAGAAAATTTTTGAGAAAATTAATAATGAAAGCTGAAAAGCAGAGTTTTAATTTTAACGGTCTTAAAGGCATTTCAATTAAAAAATAACTAAACTTAGGATATAAAACATCATAAATGAATAAAGTTATAATTAAATGTTCAAAATGTCTGTCACCAACTTCTTGGCAATATGCCAGTCCAGCTAGCTCGAAACTCTTGCAGAACATTGCGAATAGTTTCGGGCTGTATAGCTCTAATTGTTCTTGTAATTCGATCTTTTAATTGATCTAAATTATTGGGTTTTTCTTTGTACATCTGACTCTTAACAAATCCCCAGAGGAAAAAACGGTGTCAAATCGGGAGATCTAGTAAGCCATTCCACTGGACCTCGTCTTCCAATCCACCGATTGGGAAACACATTGTTTTAAATATTTTCGCACGGGTCTTGCATAATGTGGTGGTGCTCCATCTTGCTGATACCTACAACTACTTAATCAGCCTGATAGCAATTTTTATGTATTCATTGTTCAGTGATTTTTCATCACCGCGGCACGCGATAGAGATTCGAGGCAAATATCTATTGCCACTTATTGCGATAATTTTCAACTGGAGACTCTGAAGAAGCTGACGGACATTTTGAACATTTAATTTGATATAATTTTATTCATTTATATCCTAAGTTTACTTATTTTTTAATTGAAATGCATTTAAGTTTCTCAGTTTTCATTAATTTTCTCAAAAATTTTCGTATGAAAGAGGTCAAAATTTTTGTAGCATCGTTTTGCCAGTCACGGGGGCTATCGAAATATCAACTCAAACTTGGGAGTTGTCATTTAAAAAAGTGTCTTATTTGTGACACTCTGTACATTCAGGTGCAATGCCAAAGAAGGCGCAATTTAAATCAAAAATTGATCTGTTTTTGGAATTTTCTTAAAAATCAGTAATTTCCGCTTTATACTGATTATTCCAAACTTTACACTCTCACTGTATATGTATTTAAATTAATGCCGTTTACAAAAAATCTGTAAGGTTTCCAATACACAAGATTTTCATTTCGATTCAAATCATACCTAATAATCAAGTCGAATACGAAAACAGTGATTCCTCACTGAAAATTTGAACATACAGCAAATAGATTCAATATGTTGAGATTAGTAACACAGATTATAACGAACCCAATTTCTGCGCATTTAACTTCAAAATGGAATATGGAATCGTCTGAGAAGTTGGATTATATGATATAAATAGAAAGTCATAGGGAGAAGAAAAGTAATGAAACATACCCGTAAATTTTTTATTATCGACTTTAAAAAAAATCGAAATAAAAGTTTCTAGGTAAGATATGCTCTCTATGCCAATTAACTTTAAATTATCTTAGGTCATCACATCTAAGTGCCACTAAGTGCTACAATATTCAGCTTCAATTTTTTAAACAGTCAACTATGATTTTTTTATGTAAATCGCCATGTTATAGTGCATCTGACGGCATAAAATTTAGTTGGGTTACATAAGCAATTTTAGAAAAAAAAAATTGTTAATTATTAATTTCAAAAAAGTTTTTTCTGTTTAATGAAAGAAAAAAGAACGTAAATATAAAAACTAATTTAATAAATGTTCAAAATGTTCCCCGTTAACTATCAAACAATGCCCCAACCTTTCCTGAAAATTTCTTAAAACTAACATATGAGGTGTGATTCTTTCGACTTCTGTTCTAATTCTAGTTTTAAATTCTCTAATATTTGGGCGATCTTTGTAGACCACATTTTTGAGATGTCACCATAAATAAAAATCAAGTGGAGTAAGATCTGGCGATCATGCAAGGCATTCTTCTTCCTATCTATCTACGAAGAATTTAAAAATTTAAATAGATACCGCTTAACCTCAGCCACATAATGTGCGGGAGCACCGTCTTGCTGAAACCAAATGTTCCCTAAGCTTTCTGGAAAAAGAGCCCGACACGATGGTTCTATTTCATTTCCCAAGAGTTCCAGCTTAAAGTACCGGCTAAGAAGAATGGTCTAAGGAGTTGGTGTCCAACAATTCCCATCCAGACATTTACTTTTTGAGGTTGTTGCGTATGAACTTCTTCCATCCAATGAGGATAATTTCGCGACCAGTATCGATAATTATTGCCGGTATTCATAGTGGTTCCTCGAGGCTTCCTTGAATGAGGAATCCCTTAGAATGGGATTGTCGTAAGGCAGTTGTATTAGAACAATCCCATTCTAAGGGGTTCCTCATTCAAGGAAGCCTCGAGGAAGCACAATGAATACGGACATTGTTGACGGCTCCGTTAAGGCAGAATGTAGCTTCATCCGAGAAATTAATTCTCCTAGCAAATCCCTGAATGGTATGACATTTTTCCATCATTATTTTACAGAATTGTAATTTTCTGTCAAAGTCACCGTCATTCAGTTCTTCTACAAGACTAATTTTGTACGGATGAAATTTCTCATTTTCTTAAAGTAAATTTCTAACAGACTTTTGATCAATATTATGGTTCAGTGCAAGTTGTCTTGTAGACGCTTGAGGGTTTCCCTCAAGGGATAATAAAACATCTAATGCCGTATTTCCACAAGTAGCAGTCTTTCTAATTTTTTATTATCCTTAACATTGCCGTTAGCATGAAAATTTCTAACCAAACAACTAACAATAGACCGCGACAGTAGAATCCGATTAGGACAATTTTCATTAAAAATAGTACAAACTTGCTCATAAGTCCTTTGTCGTTCTGCCCATCCCACCATCACCAAAATTTCTATTCTTTCTCTTTCAGTGTAAAGCATCACAATTTCGAATGATATTAAGATTCGCTCTTTTCATCTCCAGTTAACTTTATCTGACGTTTTATTCTCACAGTAACAATTGTGGTCACAATCTTTACTATGAGAATTAATTGGCAGATAAAGTTAATTGAAGATGAAAAGACCGGGCTTAAGGCCCAGTCTTTTCAGCAATGTTTAATGAAAAAATTTGCAAGCAACGGCCCTGAAGATGGCAGCATGAAATTCGTTGCAGGAACGTTGGATTGTAGTAATGCCAACATCTCCAAGTTGAATGAAACAAAGAGATTTAAACTTGATTGTCGAAAGCAAAATGAACAAGTATGACGTCTTCTTACTTTGAGTAGTAGGTACTTGATAAGTACATTATTTATGCTTTTAATTGTAATTAGCATACTAATTAAAACAAGGTCGAGTTGTAATTAGCAATTAAAAGTTTAATCGCCATTTAACTGAAATTAGAATGCCACATTAAATATAATCGATCGATTTATTGATGTTTAAAAATCAGTTGATTGATGCCCAACACTGATCACGTACTATACCATTTTTCAATTTTGACAATAATCAACAAAAATTATTCAAGCACTTTGTTTTTACGCCAATGCATAAAATCGGATGATTACTTTTCGGAAAACATCCAACACAATAGAAAAGCTTTTGTTTTAATCGTCAGGAAATGCGAATCGCGTGTCGTTTGCAGAGATTACAAAGATATTGACGTTTCGCTTAAACACGTTTCCTCTTCAGGGTCGATCTTGTTGACAAAATTATAATGAAATACGCGTTCCCGATTCCGCCTATATAAAATCGACGTCGTTTGAACCCCCCAATAAAAAACGAGTAGACCCAGGACCTTCGGCAATGAATCTTGCATTATTATTTATCTAATTTTAAACCTACCCGTTTGATCAATAAGCGCCGGATTAACCCGGTTGATTTGTTTAAAAATGGTTTAGTTGTTCTTTGTTATTCCACGGATTGCTTCCGCTTTCTTGACCGCCACCGCAGGTACTCATTATAAACATTAATCACCATGTCCTGGTTAGACAAGAAGTACGATGATTACTGGTGGTGGGATCGGGATTACAAACCTTGTAAGTAACTATAGATTTCTTGCGCTCTTGATGTTACGTAATTCATCGCCTGGATTAATTAAACCGCGTCGGAAGGTATAGCTACAACGCCTTCTTTTCTTCTTCAATGTTGAGTGCTTCTGTTATTGCTTTCTTAATGTATTCATTTTAGTGACGAAAAAAGGCGCACGTGTTTAATTTGTTTTTCATTGCTCTTGGCTATGGAAAATGAAACTATGTTTTATGTAACAATTCACAGCCGCAATTTATATTTTGATATTAAATCTAAATCCAGAAATTGTTTCAAAGTATAAATATTTCTTCCCAACATTTTTCAGACATTGAAATACCCGCTCCAATTATTTCTATTTTTTCTTTTTTATTATTAAAAAATGTGGGACTTTCAACTCTCATTGTCAGAGAAGGACGATTTTTTTTAGTACGCGATTTATTTTTATGGATTAGAGGTACCCAAGGTCTTTGTGCCGTTTGTGTTAACAATTAATAATCGCCCATTAGCACTGATTAGTTCGATTTAAATTTTATGACACGTGCTGCTTCATTAAATTATTAATTCTGGTGAGCGCAATGCTTACCTGATAGTACAATTAACCTTGAATATTTTATAAATTACAGGTATATTTTTGCGATTTGAAGCAACAATTAAAACAAACCGAGAGCATTCAAGCTTAAAATAATTATAATGTATTAATAAATTTGCCATGTATCCATATGTAACCGCTGCGCTCGCACGTTTTCAGGCAACAACTGTTATTCTTTTCTCTATGTATAACTCCGCACGTTGCAGTAATGACGTCTATTTATACATATTGTAACGATTTTAAAGGTACTATTAATTTTTATTTTAAAATACCAAACACGAAATAGTTAATAAACTAATTTATTTAAAAGCAAACTAATTAACACTAAATTATTTACAAGCTTATATATAATTTATTTTAACAACCGAGCGAACGTCTACGGAACTTTTATGCCGAACTGTCTAACGCTGAATTCCTTCCATTCACCGACCGCGTGCTTTTATAGCCGGGGTTGTTTTTCGCGAACATTCTAGTACGCGACAGAATGTCTAGGGTTGATTCCACCGCTGACGTGATATCGGAGCGCCCGAAGTTTTTGGTCTAAGGCGCGTCGGCGATGACGCAAGAGACAGACTGACGCCGGCTGCTGTCGGCGAATCATTACAACATGTACATACCACGTGTCCACCGAGTGTGGTTTTCTTTTGTGGCGTTTAAACCATTTAATATAGAAAAAAATTCAAACGCTTTCATCCTTTAATAAAAAAACTCTATACGTTAAATTTATTTGCACTTACACAGGTTGTTCATTTTACAAGTGTCAGCAAGTATCTTTAATATTTCAAATGGAATGCCCTATATATTATTACGTTTTTTGATAGATCTATCAATTTGGAAAATATTTTGTTAATGTTTCTATACCTAAACCTAGTATTTACCGAGATAAATGCCATCAACGAAGAAACATCTTAAATGCAGGCCCTTATTAAATTGCTTCCAACATGCTTAATTAAAGAGCCTTCATTATCAGTTATTAGCGTGTAATTACATAAACTTTAGTAAATTAAATTGATTTGTTTAAATGGCAGTATTAGAGAATTAGAATATCTTATAAATCACGTGAATTATTTCGGCCTTAGTGGGCCTCGTCAGATGTAAATAATTCACGTGATTTATAAGATATTCTAATTCTCTAATACTGCCAATTAAACAAATCAATTTAATTTACAATTTCCATTTGGCAAGAACTACAGCTTTCATTAATAAACTTTAGTGTCACACATGGCATTATTTTTTTGCTTTCCCCACAATCGAATACCAACACCTTCTTTAGGCTTTCAACGAGGTTCTCTTTCTCGAAAGTGCCTCTCGAAAACGATTTTAAATTAGACCCAATTGCTTCTTCAATGCAACTGTTTCTTGTTACAATTTTATCAACCTTTTCTCTAAATTAACGAAATAACCTTTAAAGGTCGCCTGGCGAAAATAGACAATATGAAACAAACAATGATCGGCCAGCACACGTAAATGTCAGGGGATTTTACGATGAATTAAACGAAGCTTTCTTTATTGCCTTGTACGGACCGAAATTGATTAAAGTTTCTATAATGTCGCGCAAAGTTGTACTTTTAATCATTAGTTTGAAAAAATAATTTTCTGTTCTCAGATTGTTCGTGTTGTCGCTATGGCCGAGGTCGTACCTGGTGCTGTAGCACGTGCACTTGCTATTTGTACTGCAGAAGCTGTCGCCTTTGCTCCTGTTCGTGTTACCGTTCTTGTCGTCGTCATTGTTGGCTTTGTAGCCCTTATGTCTAAGAAGAACGTCTCTGCATCAAAACAGAAGAAAAGGAAACTTGAAAAGATAAGGATGTGTTCAACTCGAATTTTTTATACCAATGATTAGGCACAAGCATAGTTTATTTAGAATTTAAAGTAACCCAGATGCAATTAAAAAAAGTAAACTTAAGAACTATAAGATCAGAGCCCGCCAAAAATAGATAGTGCCCTGCTATGTTATTGCTTTGGTGGTTGCTTAAATAAGAAGAAAAGGAAGAGATGAGGGCACAGGTTATATTTGGAAGGAATATAATAAGAGTGCTGAAAACGAGCAGTTCTTAAGTGCAATAGAATTAGTAGGATTACTGGCTAAATAATAAAGGATTAGTAGACGAAATTTAATGTTAGAAAGTAACTATCATTACACAAAATATTTACACTACCCTACTTCATGTTATTCCTTAAAGGGTTTTCACTCTACAAATTGATGTTAAAATTTTTACAAATGTTTTACTTTCTTTACGTTTTCATTATTTTCTAGAATCTGGACTTTTCTTTAACTTATTGCATTCATAATTTATTTGATTTTAATTATTTATTTAATTGATTTTTGATTTAACTAAATATCACTGTCGGTTCTTTATTTGTTTATTTTCTTAAGGCAATTCTCTGTTTCAATCTTTTTGAAGATCTCTTGCGTGTGTGCGATGCTTTCTTTATACATGGTGTTTCAGAACTATATCTATAGCGCTTTACGAAGATATGGTATTCGTTGAAGTGTTTTTTCAACAATGTATAAAATTTCCAAAAAATTGGCCATGGTCATTTATAATTAGTACTTACATATTACATACTACTTAGAAAATTCACGCATTTATGTAATGGGTACCTCAAGCGAGAGTAAAGTAAAATAGATTTTTGCTGCAATGTAATTAAGCTCACTGAGGTAGAAACTCAACAAAAAACTGTTAACCCTTTGTTATCAAACAAAAATGGCAGATACTTTAAGGGAATGATAGGGTTTCATGTGATTTGTCACCCTTGTATTGAATTATCAATTTATTTTTATTGAAATTAATGACAAGTATGTTAGATGACAAGATAACAACTTCATAGTTTCTTCTGCTGTTCTGACATTTTATATATCAACTAACAAACAACAAACAAACAACAGAAACAGAAACATTTTGTATATATCTTTCCATGTAAATACACGTATATAACTCTAGGTAGACGAGGGTTTCTTCAAGATAAAAATTCACGTGATAGCTTTAGAAATAATTGGTCACAGAATTATAATTTTTTTTTTTTGAAATTTAGTTTTTTTAACCCTGACTCATTCGGCTGGTATAAATGCATTCGACCCAGAGGTCGTATTTGGATTTAATGTGTACACAATTATATATAATTTTTTTTCTTCGGAAATATCACTTCAAATGCAGAAAAGAAATTCGTAAGACACTCGCATCATGTTTAAACCACTAATAAAAGTGCAGTCATTGTACTGTTGTGTTTACCGAATAAAAACATTTCAAAATGAAAAGCATTTTCTTTTTAATTTCCTCTCAAAGTATCACATTATAAGCACCGTTTCATGGAAATTTTTGACAACAACCATCCAAATAAGTTTCTACAAATCCGATTCTAAATGAACATCTAAAAAGTCCCTGAGTTTGAAGCTGGCCTTACGCGACCATGTCCTAAAAACAAAGCAAAAAAAAGACCAGTTGAAATGATTGTTAAAATTAGTATTAATTCTGACCTGATGATATTGTTTGAGTACCACAGGTCGGCGGGCACTGTAATCTCGTGGTACCCTCTCCTTTGCGCCTCGATGGTCTTTTCGGCGACAGTTTGCGCCGTCAGCATTTTCATGGAATTCGCGAATCTGATCCGCGGCCTTTTGCACAAGCCCGTGTCCACAATATAAGGGCAGATTGTGGTGAGTTCGATTCGATTTTTCGGAATTCGACTGAGCTCAGCGCCCAACGCCTCCATGTAACCGCGAACGGCGAATTTTGTACCACAATAAGGGGCAAGGTTTTCTTGCCCCCCCAAGCCCGCACACGAAGAAATCGAGACGATGTGACCATGGTTGTTCTTAATCATAGATGGCAAGATTGCTTGAATAATCTAAAATATTGTTAATAGTTTATTAAGATTGTAAGAACATGAATTAGGTACCCAAAAGTGAGCGAAGACGTTAATCTGGAACATCTTCTCTATTTCCGCCTGAGTGTGATCCAGCAAGCTATGCGTGGGCATGATCCCAGCGTTGTTAACGATGATGGTGATATCACCGACGTCTTGTTTCACTTTCTGCACGGCTTCGAAAACCTTCTCACGCTTCGCCACATCGCACCTGAAACAACGCATGAGTGTAAGTGGTGTTGGTCGAAACTTCTGGTAACAGGGTGGGTACAGACTCGTATCCATAGACTTTCGTGTATCCTTTCTGTTGGATTTCCTTTACGGTTTCTTGGTTGTTTTTGGCATTGATGTCCCAGGCAATAACCGTCGCTCCCAAGGCTGCATATTGGAGGGCAATTTCTTTTCCAATACCATGGCCGGCACCAGTTACCTGCGAAATCGATTAACCACAATTTAGAATTGCGTTTGATTATGAAGAAAAAGAAAATACATTGTGAGGAATAAACATTTTTTTCCTTTTTTTTATATCGAAGAGTTACCGATGTAAGAACTAAAGAAAGCAACACGTGTTAACCTCGGCACTTAAAAGGAAAGAAGGAAACGTAAAGATTTCCAAATATGACTAGGACATTTTTTTGAGGGAAGTCTAGTAAATCTAATTTTCTTTTTCTGATCATATTAACTAGCAAAGACTACCTTTAAAAAAAAACCATAAATGATGTTGCTGTTTCACTTTCTTTGAGATGTAAAACGAGAACGCTTTCTTTCAAATTACATAAAATCTAGGACTTCAAACTGTTTTTAAACACAATCAGAAAGGTTTCTTATTGCCAAATCCATTTTATGTTACATCTAGTTAATCTGTTTTCTACGATTACTTTGAGATTATAAGTAAAACATATTATCTAAAAAAATGATTTTCTAGAATTGAAATTCAAAAGAACCCTTAGATTTGCTTCCCTTAATCCTGATCATTTTGTTGATTATGGCTTACGATACTCAACTTTTTCACATTATTTCCTCTGAATTTTTTTCTATCAACCCAATGTAGAGATGATTTTTTGGTGCCCGAGTCTAACCGAGCTCTTTCTTTCATTTTGTTACTCTTTTTCCCGGCGCTTTCTTTATTACCTCGCATTTTCGTTATCTTCCTTTCACCTTTTTATCTTTTATCCCACTTATATGATCATATCACTTCAAGTGTCCTTCGTTCTTGGTTACCTTCTCATTTCCTTACTTTTTATTTCGAGAATTTTCGTAACGTCTGTTTTTCTCACGATTTTCATTACGTCACTTAGATCTTTCTTTTTTGTCTTTCAATTTGGATCCAGAACTCGTTATCGCCGATATAAATACTGCCTTATATTGCTATTTTTTCCTCATTGCGTTCTCCATTTATTCCAGAATTCTTGGTTACATTATTTAATAAAGGTTCTGGACAAAAAGACATTAGTGAAATTGTCGGAACGGCTCAATATAGGTACAGTTTCACGTATACTGAGAAGAATAGAGAAACTGGAGAATACAGAAGAGGATTAGGACAAAGAGGCATAGAAGGTGTACCACAGAAGTTGACGACCGACACCTGCAACTTCAAGCGAAACTGTGTAAGTATTAAAACTATTAGAAGAAGACTTGAAGAATATATTTATCCCCAAAACGACCTAGTATTGTTCCTCGAAACGTTCTCTTTACTGATGAGATCCAGATGTAAGCCAAATGTAAGCGAGATTATAGACGACCTGGAGAATGATATGCCACTTGTAACTTAGTGCAAAGTGTCAATTTTGGAGGCAAGTCGATTATGTTTTGGAGTGACATGAGTTGGGAGGGTCGCAAGGAGCTTGTAAAATTGGGATACAATGAATGGTGAATATTTGAGGGCTACCATATAAGGACATTAATAAGTCGGGTTTCTATTAATGCATGCAGCTAACATCGTCGTGTTCAATATTTGAATGATGTCCATATTCCACAGTTAGACTGGCCACTATAAAGTGCGGATGGGAATTAGAATACATTAAAATTCTTTCTTACAAAATTGAAGAGAAATCTAGAAATGACAATAAAGTAGAAAATGAATGAGGAAGAAAAGGATGATAATTCAAAAAATATTGTAGATTTAAAGGCGGGAAGTTCAAAAGGAAGAAGAGCGTAAAAGAAACTGAAAGTGACAGGGTTTCAGCATTAAACCTAGAGGAGTATGTACAGGTATGGATTTAAACTACTCCTACATGAGCGGTGCTCCAGCTGAGTTACCCCTTAATGGGCCCTTTTCCCACCAATGGCACTGGTGGAGGCGCCGGGGATTTACGTGAAGAAATTTCAGAATGGATGAATTTGTTCTATGTTGTTCTTAACATACATATTTCATTATTTTGATTCCATTCCTCCAACAAGTAATTAAACAGAAGATTGAGGTGATAAGAAAACAAAAAAATTACTCCTGTTATTTTGAGTAATTCATATGCATATTGAGTAGCGAGTCTAAAGTTATATTTACTCCTAGAAACATTACAAGGTATTGAATTTTTATTAAATTTAACTGAATTCCAAGGCCTCTATTCCTACAGGAAACCCCAATGTTTTTATGTGTTTGGGGAAATGAGAAATGTTTTTAACTCTTCAAGTTAAAAATCAAGAATAAGCATTATCAAATTCTTACAGAGAAACCATAGCAACAATTTAATATCAGTTCCAAATAATCAAATATTTATAACTTCTTTGGTGAATATATCAGAAACATTTATGATGCAAAATTTATTTATATTATTATTTCTACTCGTATTTTTTTATATAATTTATCATTATTTTATTATTTCTTAATTTTTTTCCTTTTTCTTATCAGTTGGACGCGTTCAAGCTCTTTGTGGTTAAATCTACTTTGCAACAATAATTATGTTTTTAATAATTTTGATATTATTTATTCATTAGAAATTTCGGTTTTGCGATGAATCGTATATTTCTTTTTTTTTTTAATTCAAAACTTACTAAAACTATTTCTCCTTTAACGGACCTCTCTGGCGGTGGGACAAATATCCTGTAGATCGCTTCCAAATTGCAGTATGTTATTTGTATGAGTAGCCAAAGGATTTCGATCAGGACTTGAAGGGTTCCAACATCTTTTGCCGGAGCATTTGTGTCCTTTTGACTGGAAAACAAAAGCAGAATTAAATTCTTGAACTTGAATTAGAAACAATGGTCGCAGTTTGCAAGAAAGATCAGAATCGTACCTCCAGGCAAACTGGTTTAACATGATAACATGCCACAACAATTTATGGAATTTAGAGTCGCAATGAGCACAATAACAAAAGTGAAGAAAAACTTACTGATTCCTAGATTACATACAAAATATGTATTTAAATATCAGTCTTTCAATATTTATGACAGAATTCATTTGCAATAATTTTCAATGCATGTGTGGGACTACAACAAGTTAGTAGTCAGATATTACACAGGAAGACCCGAGTTAAAGTGTTATAAGGTCACAACTTGATTTTTGTAGAGTTATCAAGCAAATTTTGTTTGTTGAAGAAATTATGTTTATTAAACACACCCTATAATTTCTACTTCGCTCTTGGGGGTCGGGATGACATGACATTTTTTTAAAATGATACCCAGCATATAAAAATTCTTCCAATTTTTTAAACAACTTTAATGTGCCTGCCAAACGATAATATTAAGATGAAGTTGAAGAGTGAGGGGTGACCTCAGGTGACATGAAATGACGTGAAATGTCACTAAATTGACATTTTGTCACCTGAGATCACCCCTTTGGATTTTCTTTTTTGGGACTACATTCAACAAGCAATAACATTATGCCGGAATTATCAGCACTTAATATATAAACGTAGTTAGATATATGTAGGAGGGTATTTGAGTGATTAGTGATTAATGTGATTAAATTACGTTTTGCTTAGTTTGCAAATTCATATAAAATACATTCCAACAACTATAATTATATTTCATAATGGCTGTTTTATTAGTTAAACTCCATTAAAAAAATTACGTCTTTTTTAAGTAGAATATAAAATTGTACCTCTTTTTACAGGATGTCGTTTAAAGTGAAGAAAAGCTTAACTAATCGAAGTGGGGTAGCATTTTTAACTTCCTTATAGTTAAAAAAATTAAAAGACAAGATGAATAATATTTTCTAAATCTTAATTATTGTCTGAATCATTGTATCGTTCATTACATTGTGACTCACAAGTTTATGATGGAAGGTGCCTATTTTACGTAGCCAATATAGTCAAGGTGACACAACATCGTAATGGGACCCCACTAAAAATTTAAATGCGTAAACTAATCGAAGTTAATTACCACTTTTGATCTATAAATTACTACAATTTCATTATGACGTTAAAATGGCGAAGCTAATTACTGTGTGCTATGATGTAATTAGGCGTTGGATTTGCAGCTGTGAACGGTGATGGCAGCGGTGATAAGGAAGCGTTTTTCGCTGAAAGCACCCAAAATAAATTAAAAATAGAAGACAAAAAAGAACAATAGCGGTTTAAACTTTGAACTTTAAAGTGTATAAACATGTAAATCCAAGTTAGTGTTATGCAAATCATCTTAGGCCCGGTTTTTCAATATCAAGTTAAACTGTAACTTTCGGTTTATTTCCATAGCGACAATTGTATTCTTATGGGAGTAAACTGAAGGTTAAAATTAACATGCGATTGAAAAACCGGGCAAATTATTAATGAAATGTCGACGTTTGCACGAAAATTAGCAAAACCAAATAATAGAATATTGCAAATTTAGAATGTTAGTGAGGAAGGAAACTTTAGCATTATTAATGTACAGAGTGTTGTTGGAAAATTGGCGAACCTACACCATACTATACTATTGAACAAATACCCGTATAAATTCAGCTACCATTGATTACATAGGACCTCCAAGAAGTTTATGACACACTATTACTCAAAAAACTTGATAAGCAAAAAACCGAAATACTTTTACTTACAAATCGTTAATCGATTCTAATGTAGTATAAAATGGTGTTCCTCAAGGATCCGTTCTCAGGCCAATCTCAAGTAATATACACGTGGAAGATTTAAGGTACGAAAGTCTAAAGGATCGTTGTTATTCGAATACTAATGACACTGTACTTTTCTATTTTTTCCATTTTTCATGATTTATTTTTTGCGACTTTGTAATATGACTGGTCTAGAGCACTCTCAGAGTATCTCCATCTTGTTTTAACCTCATGTAATAGCAAACAATAGAGATAAGAAAATAAATAAAAAGACATGTGTTCATGAAACGAATTAAATGAACAAATCGAATCGAATTTTATTCGAATCGAATAAAGTTCAATTCGATTTAAATACAATCGATGCATTTTTTTCAATTTATTAGAGCCACTCATTAAGAAGTGTTGTTAATTAAATAACATGAATTTTTATTTTATTTTGATTGGTTGTTGGGATACACATCATTGTTTTTTTGAAATAAAATAAAGGATGTCTACAAAAATTATGTAAAGTAGTTCCATTCGAAAAATTCGCATTTCGCAAATAGAACTAAATATTTCATTAAAGGTTTTACTCGTACTCAAATTATTTTAATTTAAGGCAGCAACTGATTATATATTTTTTCGATGAAGTTTTCCCTTAATCGACAGAAACAAAAAATTACATAAATTTTATTACCTCATGCGACCACAGATAAAACTCATATCGTCATATGTGTGTACAACAAATAATATGAGTCGTTGAAGTATTTACAAGGTCATTTATTTATCTACGTGATAAGTGAACTGGAACGCTATTATGTATTATCCTAACATACATATAATTTCTAAAGTTATAAACCGCAATTAATGCAACAAGCGAAACTCCGCCTCGATAAGTCACAGCGATAATAGTTTGAACTTACGTCGTTTCGGCGTCGTTGGCGTCCCGATGCCCTTCAGCCTTATTCAACATGTTTTATACTCTCAATTGAACGCTCGCGGACAGCTGTGTACGTACACTGAGCGAATGTGGCGTCGATTAGTTCTCGCTGAAAATTGAACTTCGCCACTTTATGAACGTTTATCTGCGAAATCCATCTTTTCGATGACAGTGGCGAGCCGCGGGAACGAGACGTGGGAATGACTGACGAGATTTAATTGTAGGTTTAAACAGCCTTGACGTTCTGATACCATATTATGTATGTTTGTAGATGGAAAATTATACATAGAACAGGTAGGATAAATTCTTTAGAAGGAAACGATTTGTAAACATATACGGGATGGCTTAATTGATGTGTTGTTGCTTGTGGACCTGAAACGTAAATTACTTCTTAAAAGGGACAACGAATTTACTAAGGAACAAAGTAAGCATATACAATTTTCTTATCTACAGCATCGATAAAGATATCTCGCAACGATTCTTTTATCAAAACCGTTATCTCTCTAAAAAAAAGAGCACTAAGCAAACATACCTTGTATTCAAAGCAGTGTTGCTTATTATCTTTGTTGTAATTAGAAATTATATTACGCTATATACAAAGTGATTACAGTTGAAATAATTTGTTGACAACAGTATTCAATGCCACCTCTGAAGCTGCATTGTTTGCGTATGTACATATTGGGACCAACATCGAAGTTTCTCAGGGTTTTCTTTTCCCCATATCTTTGCACTTGATTAGCGTAAGATCCTCTTCATATTTCATTAATTTAGATTATACTCCATTTTGCGCTTCCATTTTTAAGTCTTAGATTATTTTCCGGATTAGTCCTCAACTTACTTTTGCTGGCGGAATCGATTCTTCATTTTGGCATATTTCTTTCTATTAATTGACCATTTTGTGTCACTTCAGTATTAGTTTATCCATTTAATATTTGTTTAATGTATTTCCTGGTACGTTCTTTTTCGATTGTTATTATGTTGTCCCTTCTAACTTTAGTAACAATTTACATTTTTATTTTTCTCGTTTATTTTGATTTTTTTTGTAATTTTACTGCCGCAATCTCGTTGAATCAATCTGTTTTCCCATTATTATACTTTTTGGAAATTATTCTAAATTTTCTAGTACAAAGAATATGTCAATTGATTGAGCCTATAAAAATTAAACAATTAATTTAGTTGTAAACAAGACGAAATGAGAGTGCACAGAAATAAGATAATTATAGGAAAGGTAAGTCTTAGTTCTTGAAATGCAGGACGCAAGAATGTTGGAAAGAAGAGATAAAAGCATGAGAGTAGTAAATAACTCATACTACATAACTGTAAAAGCCAAGATGGATGTTAAATGAAAGGAAAAGAAAAACTAAGTATGAGGAAGCATTGAAGGACCTGAAAAAAAAGGAGGTAGCTAAGATACTCAGGAATAAAGCAAAGAAATCACGCGACGTGGAAATCAGTCATTAATCTAAACCTAAATACCTCCACGTATGGGTCCTTATCTGAAACCAAATTAAGATTTAGTAAAGTTTCTGAAGAGATATATTTATCAAGTGCCAATTTCCTACGCAGAAAATGTTTCCACTTCCACTTCTTTGTCGTCAGAAATGCGGTATAAGATAAGAATAATTATTACAGAGGACGACTTACTTAATAGATTTTACTATCTAGCTTTAAACGGTAGGCTTTTAAGGTTTAAATTGCGTAAAAGAAAACTTTATTCTTTTTAAGTGATCGAAAGATACGAGGGCGTCTTTTTATGTTATCTACCTAGCCATGAAAAAATCATGTAACACATTAACAACCCATCTTTTTTCCAATTATCCCAAACCCTAAGAAAAAAAAATTCTTTGGCAATTCTGCAAAACATTGTCCAATAGCTTCTTGAAGTGCTTTATTAGATGCAAAACGCTTTCCCCTGAGATGTTTTTTTTTAAGTTTCTAAATAAAAAGAAATCTGACGGAGCTAGGTCACGGTTTTAAGGTGTATGTCTTAACTCTATGAATCCAAAGTCATCGATTATCTACTAGACTTTATTTGCCTTATGAACTAGATAATTCTGCAACAATTTTTTTTTGCGAATAAGCATTTCTCCCTCCAGAGCAGTTTCTAAATTTTGAATTGTGCTTCAATAGGTCTCTACATTTATGTTAGACCTCTCGGCATATACTCAATAAGACTTCTTCAACATCCCAGAAAATTGTTGCCATCAGTTTTTTCCAAAAGTTTGTGTTTTGGTTTTCATTGGTGGTGGAGAACCTTTATGAACTCCTTGCGTGGATTCCTGTTTAGTGGGAGGGTTTCAGTGATATAATCCAAGTCTCATCATCTCCTATGTCAATTGCTACCGCTTTCCAACGTGATCAAACTTCCTTGAGAAATTTCTATTCTGCTCAGATGTAAGCAATCTGAGAATCCATTTTGTGCAGGCACCTTCTTCATACCTAAACCGTCATGATAAATTTTCAGGACACGTGTTGTGAATATACAGACTTCATTGACAATAACACAAAACTTATAGGCTAATCTTATATTATCAAATTATCGACTTTTGGCACGATCTCTTCAGGTCAAGCTTTCACGGGTCATCCGGACTTTGGATCATTGATTCGCTACCCCTTTGAAAGAAGTCTAGACCAAAGTTTAACTTGAAAATGAGATAGTGTACCTTCCCCAAATACAGCAACCATTCTTTCATAAATAATTTTTGGATCGCCGCGTTGCCTTCCTTTGTGATACCCTGACGTTCCAATTTATAAACAAATAAACCTTCCCAAATCTCTATAAATCTCATAAATGAAACACAACTTAGCACATCTAGTACTTCTAAAGGTCACAGTTAGTTTTTAATAAATGGTTTGATAGTCTTTTGTATCATGGCTAGGTAGATAACATAAAAATACGTCCTTGTATATCATTCATCCGTTTTAGTTACCATACCTATCGTGCATTCAATGAAAAAAGACGATCAAGTAGGCTATAATAGGCTTTAATTTTTTAAAATATTTTGTAAATTAGTAATAAATGTTTATTTTTTAATGTCTTCTTCTAACATCACTCAAAAGAGACATTGCAAAAATAAATGTTTATTACTAATTTATTAAACCTTTTACAAAAATTACAGCCTACTTGACCGTTTTTTTTATTGAACGCACGTTAAAAGCAAATTGTTTAATTATTAAATTGTAAAGGTCGTTAATTCTTTGGCGTCATTTAGAATTGTTTTCCTTGTTTTCCTACTTTAGAGGCGACTATACAAGTTCACGATTATCGATGACAGTTTTTTTTTTTATTTAAAGAGTTATTTTTCTCAAGTAGCATATAATGTGGAAGTTATCTCATTCGAATAAATAAGAGATTACATTAGCCCTTAGTAGAAATTTTAAGTACCTCTTACAAATCACACTTAAATATAAAAACAGAAAACAAACAATTACAAATAAGTTTTAAGTAGATAAGATATTGTGCATTCTGACTTGCGATTGTTTGCTTTTCATCATAGTTTCTTTAAATAAATATTGCCTATCTGCTGAATTTCATGAGAAAATATAATGTTTCTAATGAATTAGTAATGACAGAAATATTAAGTATATTAAAAGAACTAGAAAAATATTCACAGTGAAAATTATATTTTATGAAGAAGCCATATGGGAGACCGGGGTGACTGTGCGCACTTTTGCTTCAAACCCCCAGAATATAAAATATAATAAAGATAATGCCACCATTTTTATTTACACAATGCACCAGATATTTGTGGAACAAATTTCAAAGCGTAGACATCTTAAAGGGAAAAAATACGGACAATAAAAAATAAAATTCATGACGGTGTTCCTGCGCACAGATACCCCATACATACGGGGTAATTGTACGCGGGAATGGGGTAACTTAGCGCAGTAGAATATTTCTCTTTTTAGGTATTAATATTGAAAATATGTTGAAATAAAATATTTCTAGAGCATACTATATGCATATTTTGTTATAAAAAAACATGGGTGATACAACAAAAATAAAATTAACGATAGAGCGATAATAACGGTGTATCAATAAATATCGATATTTTTAAGTTATCGATAACCGGTATTGAAAATGTGATATCGCGCACCCCTAGTTCCAACCGTTGCATGTATGCAACCATCTAGAGCAGAGAATACACCTAAACCATTGTTCAGTTTTAAGTAGCAACTCCTCATATCTGTGGAGGTATATATCTTCTTCTGGATTTCAGTTACTTTTGCATAAATATACATTTTTCGCGCGCACACTTACCCCTTCACAATGCGCACAGTTCCCCCGTACCTACATTATTTTATTGTTATTATCACAAAATTGTAAAAAAGAATTTTTCAATAAATACCAAATGCGCAATGCATTCTTTAATTGTTACTGAATATCGTAACACAAAACCGAAATTAAAATAGTGAGTTGAAAACTCATTGCTGCTATGACGTCATATCGAACTTGATTGGTAAAGCAGGTACTATTAGGACTTTCAAAAATTAGAGTTGTGGGTGGATAACAAAGATTTCATGAGCAGTAATTTCTTGTAAGTCTATTACTTTTTGAGATAAATGGGTACGTACAGATACCCCGTGCGCACACTTACCCCATTTTCCCCTACTTTATTTTAAGGAAATTATACTATATACTATAAGTATACTAAATTTCTTCTTAATACATTTTTAGATACAAGAATTGACTGTACGTACAGATTTTACGTTAAGTGAAATTTATTAAAGTCAAAGTAACATTGAATATACAATGCTTTCATGGAAGCTCTCATTAAGCGAGATCTTACTAATTTTCAGATAAAAAGATTTCATTCCGAAATTTTTTTTACTGTGCGTTAACTTAATTCAAGAAATTTTAGTAATGCTATTATTTAGATGAATATCTAAATCATTAAAAATACTCTCGTATAAATTCCTAACAGACGTACAGTTATTTTTTTTTATTATATGCCAATCAATTGAGTCAAAGAAATTTTATATATCTGCCTTCTTCTAACATTGTGAAACAGCATTGCGACTATGGTCATGTCATTTCGTTATATTATACTATTTTCTTAACTCACAATCAGATCTACATATACGATCGGCATATAATAAAAAAATGAACTTTACCTAATATATATTTTCTGAATAAATAATCGTAGGAGGTTTCATAACAGATCCAATTGCGTAAGAGGTAGATTACAACACGTCAACATTTCGACATTTTCTGCATTAATTAGCAGTTAATAAAACATAAATTAATATTAATTCTCTTCCTACCTAAACAGTTATTGGAATAATCAGTCAATATTTGCAGGAATTAAATTAGAGAAGGTAAAATAACAGTTTGTGTTCAGGAATTCCTTCAGATGTATACCGAGTGTTTCAAATAATGGCGTTGTCCCAATTTTTTCTCAGAAATGAGAACGAATCGAGTGTTGCTGAGAAATGAGGCGTCTAGGATTCAAAGCAATACTCAAGTCACACCGACCCTATTTTAAAAAACCGCGTGACGCTAAACGGTCAAAAAGTGATGTGCGGACAGGTCTATTAAGTTACCATTCCGCTTTTTTCGTTCCCAAACTAAAAAAGACGCTATGAAACACTAAAGACCACTTGTGTAAAGGCAAGTTAATTTTGACTATAGGTCTCCCTTGGTAACAATTGTGTTATTGGTTTACTCCCATGGTAACAATTGTGTTCATAATTGTGTTCACAATTGTTACCATGGGAGTAAACCATATGAGTAAACCGATAGTCAAAATTAACTTGCCTTTATACAAGTGGGCGGTGTTTCATAGCGTCCTTTTTAATTTGGGAACGAAAAACGCGGAATGCATTACAGTAATCTAATTGGAGTTTGCAGCTAAGCGTTCGTCACCTGGTGTCAACTAAACAAACCCTTGTATGCTACATAACATCTCGTATTTTGGCGTCGATTTTGAGTATATGATGTATCAGGATTGTGTTATATGTGACATTTACATTAAATCAACTTGTGTATTTGTATTGGTACGTACTTAAACACGTGCATTACAAAAAATCCGAGTAGCTTACAGAGGTTCAGATTTATCCGCGGTTGCGCTGCGATCTTAAAATCAAACGCCTATAGGTTGACTTTGGAAATAATATTATGTATACCGTTTGAAGACTTTCACTTTAGCCAAAAGTGGTTTCAAGAATAATAACAAAAGAGCACGTGTATGCGATTGGTTGAGAGAGATGGATGTAGTATGAGTGGCGTGTTTTCTTCGATGCAGGTGGGGAGGCGCTGTTCAGATTACACAAATGCATTAACATTAATGCAGTTCCATCTAACCACAGATGAATATTAAGAAAAAAATATCTTTGCTTAATACCATAGGAAAGATTCAAATTCTTAAATGATATTATAGATAGAAATTATGTACAAACAACAATTAATTTATTTGTTGCTGCTTTTGAAAATATTACACTCCACTGATTGCTATTGGTATATTTGAAGATTTCGCTGTAACACGTAATCTCCACTACATTTTGCCCAGTCCCATTACTCCCGTTAAGAAAGCAAGGGCTGTAGACACATGCGCACCGCCTGCGCGCAAACGAAACCCGTAAAACCTTGAGGTATAAAACTCACTGAATTGTCAAATTGTAGCACTTAAGCTGCGCACGGCTGCACACGTGAGTCGCATGCGTTTTGTTGCTTTTCATGAAACCACTCTTGGCTAAAGTGAAAGTCTTCAGTCTGTATAAATAAAAGTTATGCTCATTTATAGTTGACTCCGCGGCCGTTTTCTATAGAGAACGGTTCGGCCAAAACTCGGGACTACCTTAAATCGATAGATTTTAATGTCCTCTTTCATATTCTGCAAGAAATTCTTGCAACAGTCTTTTCCCAGGATCAATTTAGCAAATTTCCCAGGAAATTAAGAACGAGAATTCCCGAGTCAGAAACCCTAGTTGTGTCATCTATGCAGATTTTCTCTGACTAAATGTTTTAACAACCAAATTCAAATCAAAGAATATTTCTTTTGTTGATTTTTATGTAAAATTAAAATTATCCAAAACAAAAGCAATAATACAGAAAAAATATACATGTAGAAAATTTTGGTGGAGTCTTTTATATATAAGTCAATTTCGGTCAAAATGTTTCATAGTTTTTGGTTTCTTTCCCTTCTTTATTCAAGGAAACAATCGAAATACGTTTTTAAATTGATCGTCTTATTTTTGTTCCACTTTCAACGAACCAATGGAAATTAGAAATTCTCTTATAAATTGCGATCGAGTTTTCATTATTACACTTATTTGGGGTCTATTTGTAAGCAGGCATCTTTCCAAATTTACAGGGATTTTGATTTTTTAAGAAAAAAAATGTATTTTTTTTTAATTGTAACGGTTACGTTTACGTTTTTGAAGACCCCCAAAAGTTCCTCACGGATCCAATTCTTCCTAATTGCTATCATCTCTCTTATCTTTGATGTTAAAATTGCTCTTCTAATTCTACTAATTTTAAATATTTTGTTATTAAGTTTGATTTCATGAAAAAAAAACTTATTTTTAAGGTATATAAATAGATAATTTCAAAAATGATCGAAGCTTCCTAGAAGTAGGTACCAAGCGTAAACACGAAAGTCAATTTGGTTGCATACGTAGATAGAAACTTTTCCTTGACACACAATTCTCTAATCTAGTTAATGTATTCAGTTCAGCTTTGAAAAGTTATGTAATGAAACCGCCAAAATCAATATGCACCGGACCATGTCGTTTCGAATTAGCGGGGACGTGCCATTACCGCCGACAACCGGCCACAGAGCTGTCCATTACACAATAGCCCTCGTCCATCCATAATGCCTCATTGTGCAGAATTGTTATCTGTTGCGTTTCTCTTATATAATAACTTGCTGAAACGCGTTCTGTTTACGCTAATTTCCAGAAACCCACGCTATTTTCACGCTCCGAATGTTTACTAAATCAAAATCGGGCAAAACTTAGAGGACCTTTGTTCTTCGGGTTGAACCGTCGAATTCTGGAGCAATTATCACAATTGGGAACACTATTAGCTTATTACTACAATAAGTAATTGTAAGAAACAATGCCATTTTCATTAACAATTTCAACGATTTATTTGAAAACATTGTTTGAAGGTCAACTTTCAGATTTCAATTGACATAAAAAGACACAATTTTCTATTAATAATAATACGGGAGGTGCCGCGTAAACTAGAGAAAATTCTGTTATTTTAAATATTTGGCTGATAACTCAGACAAGATATGAAGTGCAACTGTAAATCATTTTTATATTGTTCACCTTTTATAGTTTTGTACCCTTTTATTCCTGGAGATTATTATTTGAAGTTTTAAATGTAATTTAAAATGTTTAAATGTAATTACAATTTTTCCCCTAAAGGAAGAGCTTTCGAAAATCCCTTGTTCATTGTTGTTATACTGTAACACTTAACTTTATCCGCCCCATAAATTATTTTCATTATTTCACTAATTTAATGAACTCGAAGAAAAATGAGCTCGTGCAATTGTGAAACATAATTTCCATGAAGAGATTCTGGTCTTGTCATTTTTAAAGATAAAATATGTAATTCTTTACATTAAAAAAAGAATTAAAAGCATAAAATAAAAATGTAAATATAACTATTTGAACTTATTTAAAATCTGTCTCGTCGAATTCCGTGTTGGCATAGAAATAAAAGCAGAAATGGCCATTAAACGGATCGTGTTTCTAAAATTCTTCTGCTATTAAAATACCTAATCGGTTAATTTGAATTTAAAGTGCTTCGTTAATTTTTACGGACTTGACAAGCTTCTAGAGCAATACACTCACAAAAAGATACTTAAATGGCCTTTGCTAATAGAATAACCTCTTTTTTATATAGAAATGAATTATCTCTACGAAAAAATATGTTTACATTAAAAATGTATCATCTATTATTTATTTGTTAAATTAGTTGGTAAATTAAAAGGGAACATGAAGGGGGAATTTTAAAATTTCAGGTTTATTTGAAACTAACGTCGTTTAGTCCGCCTTTAAATAATTTACTGTTTAATTACTTGTTTTTTCATTATGTTAAAATAATTGTTGCAATGGTAAATTAATTTTAGCATTGAATCGTTTATTTTCATTGCAAATTATTTTGCGGATACAAAGCAAAAAAAAAATTTATATTAAACGTTTAATTTTCTTGTAAAAGTTCCTAAAGATGTATATATCATTTCCCTTTCTACCCGAAGGTGTAGGGAGTGCTAATTTCTGTTTCTCTAATTTTATTTTTCTGTAGCGTGTACTAACTTTGCCCATTCTTTTTTATTTGACGCCATCCTCATAGCCGTTGTCCACTCGATATTTTTCTTCTTTAATATATTCTTGATATTACTATTCCATGTCTTCCTTGGTCTTCCTCTTCTGTTACCTTTCTTCACCTTTGCTTCCCAAATTCTTCTCACTTGCCTGGTTTCCCTCAGTCTCACTAGATGTCCTAACCATTTCAACTGTTGATTCTCAACTCTTTCTATTAATGGTTCTACTAATAGTTCCTTCCTTATCGTATCGTTTCTAATGCTGTCTCTACGCGTAACTCCTTTTACCCTCCTTAAATACTTCATTTCCATAGCCTGCAGTTTACTTTCTTGCGCCGGTGTTAGTATCCAACTCTCACAGCCATACATTAAAATAGGTCTGTATATTGTTTTAAACACTACCATTTTAGTTTGACTCGATATTTCCTTTTTACCAATAAATGTAAATGTAAATGTTTCTATGTTTCTATGTATCGGTATCCCGAGATACTTAAAACTTTCAACTTGCTCTATTTCCTCACTATTTATACTTATGTTTACTTTCCTTCCTGTTTCTCCTATCACCATTATTTTCGTCTTGGTAGTGTTTACTTTCATCTTTTTTTTTGCCAATTCTTCCACCCATATTTTTAAGTTTCTTTCAAGATCATTTTCCCGTGCGGCACATATCATTAAGTCGTCAGCAAAAGCACATGTATATCCTAAATGGAATTTGTCTTAAGTCATAAAAAGTCACAAAGTTAAAAAAGTATCAATTAGATATATTTGTATGACTTCCTCACCACATTAGGGCTACAGTTATACTGGTTGTTGAATCAAAACTGAGATCAATTTTCTATCACGTCTATTTCTATTTACCTATGAAGCAAATTTCTCTTTGTAAACTTCCAAAAAAGTTATATTTTGGGAACGGTATCAAAATCAAAGAGAAAAATCTTAGACTTAGAAACCACAGTTGTTTTTCCAAGATCAAAATATAATTCTTGTTGTCTCCCCTCATCAGTTCTTTAGAGACAGCTCAACTCCAGGCCGCGTCTAATCTGACCCAAAAAGAAACCCATAACGACGAACTCCTCGTTCCAAACTACGATGGGAGTAGTCCTTAAACGTATTTACACTCGGAATTTGCTGGAATAAAATTTCCTCAGTGTCCTAGGAGATTGAGGTAGATTGGTATCAATGGCGAAGGAACTTTGAAACATTGCCGTTACTATCTGCGTTCATCACTCTTGCTGTAACGAACTGAAAGAAATAATTGATTTGAGTTAGGAAATGTGTCTTAAGTCACTATAAAAAAAGTGTGACTTAAAGCATATCTCTTAATTCAAATTATTCTTGATTCTTGGTCACTGGTAATACCCTTTGTATTAGTTGAGATGAAACAATAACAGAAACCATCGAATCAGAGATGTTTGTTTCGACCTTAAATTTTAGCAATTTCTTTCAGATTTTCACAATTTTTACAAAAAAGGAAATAACGCCATTAGTGCACAACTTTGATGAATGCATGCTTTTGACGGTTCGGAACCATGATACTATGAATACAAGATATGTCACTGCGCATGTATCACTCCATCACTTTCTTCCGATGTGACGTCACCCAGTGACAAATAAACTAGGTCGACAATAGGTTATCATTTATTATACTTTACTTAATTCATTAGTGTTTTAATTTTGAGTTAAACATGGTTTGTTGTGCAACAGCCAATTGCAAAATAACAATAATTTAATAGCAACAAAAAAACAATTAAAATAAAGTACGGTTTTTTAGTTTTCCGAAAAACAAAAAACTTTGTGCATTGTGGATGCGGAAATGTCAAAGAAAAGATAAATTTAATACTGAAAATGTAATAGAAGAAATTTATTTTGATTAAAAGTTCGCGGTCTTCAACCACGATGCAAGTAAAATTCAAATTTGTCACTGGGTGACGTCATGCGCAATGGAAACGAAATTGAGAGTGCTGTGTGACATATCTTGTATTCATAGTATTATGGTTCGGAACCATTCAGAACGTCCTAATGGAACAAACCCTATAAGTGATGTTTCAGAAGTTAGCTCTAAATTATTGTGGGCGGAGATAAATTTCAATTATTTCTTAAACCACAGTCTACTTTACTATTTTTTAGTCTAAACTGCTATTACTTCTGAATATATGCTACATTAGCTCTGTAAAGAACCAAGAATAACCTATTTAGAAAATAGAGAAAAAAAGGATAGGTACTATTTAACTGTGCCACTGTTCTAAAAATCTGGCCTTGTTTTAAGTTCTATATGGTAAGGGAAAGTATATGTATAGAGAGATAGCTAATTTCATAGGGGTTAGCCGAAATGTCACAGTTGTTGCCATGAAAGATCAATGTAATTGATATATTGTTAGATCAGGTAGGTTTTACAAGAAGATACATGTGTAGGTACCTAAGTTTTGGGAAGTTATCTTTTATTATCAAAAGAATTAACAAAATAATTTATGTGCAATTATTACCTACAAGGATAACAAAAAAAGGTTTTACTTGCACACTTTGATTGTATAGTATGAGTACCTACATTTTGAGCAGTGAATACATTCCATTCTGTTCGGTGATGTTGATTTAGTACACAGGTAACATTTTCCTTTGTTGCAAAAATTGCTTTTTTGTGGTGTACTGACATACACTCCACATGCTTTTTTCATAGATAGTTACTAAATCTTGTAGGACATCCATTTTCTTAGCTGTAGTTTTTTTTTAACGAACAGTGTTTAAGTTCTGCAGGATAGCAGTTTTTTTTTTAAATATCCTGACTGGTTCCAAACTCCTAAAGCTTTTCGGGAAGGCGTGTTCAGTATTGCCAGCTGCGGCTACGACCGGCTTACTGGTTGGTTTTCCTCCGCGTTACACACTAGGGAAACGTAGAAAACGCAGTTCGAAGGAGCCGGTATGAATCCGAACACAAATTGACACATAAAAATTCTATCTCTCATGTGGAACTCACAACTCACATGCACCGAGTGAGAATCGAAGCTACGCCTGTAGTCGCCGTCAAATCCGTTACGAATGGAGTCATTTAACTCGAATATACAACCAACAGTTTTTCATTTTTTTCTTGAATCACTTCTGCTTATCTTTTACTTTCTTCTCTGGCTTTCCATTTCTTTTCTTTTTGCATTTTTTATTACTTTTCTTTCTTTCTTTCAATAACATGTTTCGATTGCGGCAATGTTACTACTATGTAATATTTCTACGTCTCGTTTATATTTTCTTTTAGAACGTTCTGGCAAGTGCAGAAAGCTACTTACTCAACAGAGAAGTCACTGACGTGTCAACCACTAATATGATTAAAATTTTCCACAGTTCAATGCTGTGCCTCTGTGCCAACTGCTGAAAATGATTCTTTTGTCAGTGGATAGTACCTTGTTCGCATATAATTATTTTGGATTTAATAAGTAATCAAAAAAAATTACGTAGATTAATTACCTTGTTGAATACAAGTGTAAAAGTACAACAGTCACTAGTATGACATTAATCTAGATGAAAATATTCTAAAAATAGCACTTTTCCGTTCTACCTTGGATGGAAAATAGTTAAGTTAACTGAAATAGAATACCAACATCACTAATAGCGATTTACTATCGGAGTATTATCATCTTGCTTTACCTCATCTAATAAACAATAGGAGATGGAAATACCCCGGGAGTGCTCTTGAGTCTAGAGCAATGAGTCGAAAACGCTATAAGATTTTAATGCCTTTTTAATGTAGCTTATGGCAACTTTAAATTAAAAATGTAGTTATTGTAATAATTTATAAAATTAATTGTAATCATGTGCCAATACCTACTGTAATACCAAACATCGTCGACTTTAGTCTATTTAATGTTCTTTTTGCAGAGACTATTACATTAAGATCAGATCAGAGTCAAAATAAACTGATCCAAATTCGTCGATTTTTTACTGTATTCGACTTCACCGTTCTAATAAATATTAAATATATTAAAAAGCCATTGTTGAATTACTTTCTCTATTATCTACTGAATGAACAGAGACTATTCATTTTTTTCTCCTTCTTTTTCTGTTCATTATTAAAACTTAGATTGTTTATACAATAACGATTGCAATCTTTGTTCGATTTCCTTTTCTTAAAACGTCAGTTCTGCATAAAGCATTATCCTGCTTAAAAAAATGCCAACCAATTAAGACACACGTCGACCCTGAGTAAGTTTTGCAACAATAAATCCGCCAAAAAAATATCGTGCGAGATCATGCACCTCATAACTTCCTCGTTTTTTCTCCTTTTTCGTCTCTTGCAGAATCCATTCGACGAGTGAGTGCACCCGATTAATAAACGGCCGGGCCTTGCACTTGATTTTTACGCTTCCAGAATGAAGAACGAGTCCTCGTCCTTGAAGGCCGAATTGCCACACCTGGCCACTGCACTAAGTACGTATTCAAAACATACACGACGCACAATGTTACCACAGAAGTGAAAAACTGATTGCCACTTGAAAATGATTAATTAACTCCTTCATCCCCAAATTTATACGTGGAACGTATAAATATAAAAATACCACCCTCGTTAATTTGCAGGCACAAGGTATATTGAGGGAGCGCGTGATAAATTAAACTCGGAAAAATCTAGCAGCACTCGTGAATTATTCATGGCGTTTAATAAGGTCGATGTCACATTGCGTTTTGTTTATTGTTTGTAATATGTTGGTCAGATGCAAGCCATCTAGTGTTGTAAATTCTGTGGGGTAAGTCTGGCCCAATTTTGTATAAAAAGCGTGTGCCTTCTTAGCTGCATTATCAGTTCTCTGCAGAAGACAGAACAACAACAACAACAACACAAATCAAAATGTTCAAGTTGGTAAGTTAAGTTCATTTAATTTTCATTTGCATTTTCTTTGTTTTTCTAAAAAAAAAATTAGTTTAGTGATATAATTGTAAGAACGATTTTCGTTTAATATTTTATATTTCTTTTTAAATTTAAACCCATTTCATCAGTTTTAATTTCCGTTACTTTTTGTTCTGTTACATTAATCCTTTCGTGCACAGAGCCAAAAGAATTCAATTTTATTACAGGCACGAGATAAAGATATCATTTCTGCCTAATTCTGGAAGTGATTGAAAGAAAGCTTCATCTCCTAGTTCCTAGTCTATAAACTCACAAATTATTTACTTTTTTACTTTCAATCCCATTTGGTATTCATGTTTTCATCATAAAAATGTCAATAGGACGCGACACATAAAAAATACCAGTTAAAAAAAATGTTTTTTAATTATGTATATTCATTTCAGTGTCTCCCTTTTATTGTATTAAAATAAAATAAATACTACTATAATTTAAGCAAACATTCAAATTAATAATTTTCACTGTATTTTTTTATATTTGAAAAACATTTTATAAAATTTTTCTAATTGTTTAATTTTTTTCTTCGTAGATTGTCCTCGCCGCTCTTTTGGCTGTGGCTGTTGCCGCCCCTAAGCCTAGTGTGTTGGCCTACTCCGCTTACACCGCACCCCTTGCTTACTCAGCTGGATACACCGCATCGTATTCTCCTTACGCATATGGATCTTACGCTGCCCCGTATGCCTACTCAGCCTATGCCGCCCCCTATGCTTACTCGGCCTACACCGCCCCCTACGCCTACTTATAAGCTGGTTCATCCACTGACGATGAATATCGACTTCGAAATTGTTAGAATTCGGCTCTAAATTGTACGAAATTAATAAATATTATTCCATACTCTAATGTCCGTTTTTTATTTATTACTTAATACGTAATTTTAGGTAATTTCATCCTCTGCACCTACTCAATTTATATCATCATCTGCAACTACTTGACCTACACCATCCCTTACACCTACTAATAAGCGTATTTATTTTTTAACCATATTGGATATTGACTTTGCTAAATTAACAAATTTTAATTTATTTTTAATCATGCGAAAATTTATGCACTTTACATTCCATCGTTCCCCCCCCACTGATTTAGGCTATACTCGTTCCCCTTCGGCTATCCTACCTCAAATTTTACAATAAACAATTAATAAATATTATTTAAAACCAAAGGATTGTCCATGATATTAGTGACTATTTAAATTTTGAAAAATTATTGTCCAAAAGAAGCCTCGAGTCACTATAAATTCTAGGTTAAATTTCCAAATCTGTTTATTAATCATCTTTCATCAGCTTTCTATCTAGTCATCACATTGACAAAATTGACTAAAGTTGACTAGTTGACATGTTTCGGAACCAATTCCATTATCAAAACTATTTAAGTCGAATCCGTAAGCGTAGCCATTTCTAAACTTTTAGAGTTTAGAAATCCGCAAGCGTAGCCATTTCTAAACTTTTAGAGTTTAGAAATGGCTACGCTTGCGGATTCTAAACTTTTAGAGTTTAGAAATGGCTACGCTTGCGGATTCGACTTAAATAGTTTTGATAATGGAATTGGTTCCGAAACATGTCAACTAGTCAACTTTAGTCAATTTTGTCAATGTGATGATTGATTAATAAACAGATTTGGAAATTTAACCTAGAATTTATAGTGACTCGAGGCTTCTTTTCGACAATAATTTTTCAAAATATTATTAAACATTATAGTGGATGTTTTTATTAATTTTTTCATATTTCCTATTAAATAAACATTGCGTCATCCACTAGGCTTGCGTTCGGAAACCATAACTTCGGATGCATCAAAATTTTTAACTTATTCTATCCGTTTCAGGACGTCTTGTGTTTTCATTATTTCCAAGATAACGAGTGAACTTTTCACATCCCACTTTTAAATACGGTATGAACAGTTTATCCGCTGTTAGGGAAATAACATAAGGACAAGACTTCTTGAAACAGACGAGCGAGATGCAAAATAAGTTAAAAATCGTGAGTGAGGGAGCTCCAAGATGCACTCGAAAGTACAGTTTCTGAACGCAACTCAGCTTTTTAATACCTTTTAAAGGTGCATAGATGTCGCTAAAGCTACTGTACATCAAGGTTGGCAGAACTGAGAATGTATCTGGGAACTGGGAGGTTCCTCGTTTCCATTTGAATCTGTAGTTTGAAATTTTCCCCTCCACCCCGCAGAAAGTAACTCGTGATGGAGTTTTTAATCTATTTTCTAAAGATGAATCTGTTTTTTAAGTACAGTGTGATCCAAAAAGATTGAGGGTAGTTTGAATTTACCGCTACCTTAAATTGTCACCTTAGCAACACCAATACTTTTCAGACATTTTTTACAGTGGAGTCTCAAAAAGTGGAGTATTACAAAATTACGTTAAAAATATTGAATAAAAGTCAATAAAATCGTCTAACAAACCGTGATTCTGAAAACTATTTATAAAATAGGTAAACAAGCGAAATAAAACAAAAATTCAATGAAAATTCGGAACAACTGGAAAAACACAATGTAAATAAGAAAGTGACGAATCAACGTTGTAATTTGCTGCAACATATTGCTATGTTATTGTCGTTTTGAAGTTTGAAAGTTGTTGTAACATTATTATTTATATTTATGATTTGGTTGTATTAATTGTAATTATTTAGTTCATACATCAATTTAATTTTGCATATTAAAGGAAATTATGTAAATATTGCTATTACTGTAACACATTTTTTTAAAGAAAAACAAACATGACATGCGTCTAAAAGCAGTTCCGATGGATGTACACCATCGTGGAGGACTTGTCGTTCTTGAAGGCAACCTCCAAAGTCAAACTTTATAGATCAGGACCAAGTCCAATGTACCCGTCTTCAATAAATAAAAAAATTAAATATCTTTAATGGTAAAGAAGTGGTAAAGAAATACCACTATTGGTAAATATACATCAATGATGGGACTTTAAAATGGTGAGTTAGCCATGACATATCCGGTAGCACTATCTCAAGACATTGCTAGAACTTCCTGGCAATGGAAATGATTCAGAGCTTTCTTTGAATAATTTCGTCATTTCAATTCCAATCTTTTTGATGTGTTTATTATGGTGTTTGATTACTAATATTTTTTTGAAATACGATTTTTGATTTAGTAGAATGGAAATATTATTATAGAATTTGGTGGATGCGCCGGTACGCTTTTGTATTTGAAGAAATCATTTCACTTTTTTTTGTTAAATATCTAAATGTATCTCATATAATTTTTTGTTCTTTTTCAATATAGTTTTTGATTTCGTGTTATCATGAAACGACGAAATTCTGACAACATTTCCAAAAATAGACGCCCGGCACTGACGCATCTGTTTATAAACCCAAAATCAAGCGCGTTTTTGTGACGCGCAAGGCTGACACAAATATTGGGTGTTCGCGTAGTAAATAAAGCTACTAGATTAGAAAAAAAAAATGAATTAATTTAAAAACAAGTGACATTTACGAATATTACATTCCGCCAATACCTCCGGTCCATAAATTTCGCCGATTCGCGAATTCTGCTCCATCGAACCAGATGTCCTAGCGCCCGAAATTTATGATGTTGGCGAATTTTATGGCAGATCTAACATTAGTGGTTTATAAACGTCGCAAAAAAAACTTATGAATATATCATCATTGCGTTAATTTGAGAGAAACATAATAAAAGTAATAATAATAGAAATAGTCGGAGGCTAAATTCGGAGTATTGTCCGCCAGAAATTATCACGTTAATGGTAATGGTTGAGTAGTTCTGAATTTTTTCTGGCGATTTTGTCGCCCAAATCCCGCATACATTTGTATACAGGGAAATGACCGGCGCATCACCTTGGCATTAACGACGTTATTCTGGATTTCTTAATTTGTCCGGACCCAATTTTTATATAAAAAGCGTGTTTGGTGCGGAACGGTTCATCAGTTGCTAGTTTACTGCAAGCACAAGATCCAATTCCGCAAGAAAAATGTTCAAGTGGGTAAGTACTAGTACTTTGTTGATCGTAAATATCGTGTAAAAAAATAATAAGTAAAAAGAATCGTCTGAAAAGGCATGATTCGTAGTTAATTGAAAACTGTCCTGGCTTATAATTTATTGGTGAAAATTTGCAAAGAAAAAATTTAGTCGATTTTTCATTTTCTTATTCACTTGTTTTTTTGTTATAATGTACTCAACTTTTGCGAATATTATGGCTTTAGTAGCTTCAGAAATAATATAAAACTGTTTTTAATCACATTTTGTAACCCCCTGCATAATTTAAACAAAAAGTTAGTTTTTGCAAAGCCAATTAATTGACAATTTTCCTGGTAATAAAGGTGTCATGTAATTCGACTTAAAGTATTTTAAGAAGGTCTTCTTCTTCTTCGGTTATGTGTATTTTTACTTATAACAAGTGTACAAAAAGCTTTCGCATCTAGCGTGTTGCCCTCATTTTTTCGCATGTTCATGTATGTTCCTTACTTGATCCGTACCCTAAACAGGTAAGCATACAAACATAACTTAAAAAAAATGTTTTATTTATTTGATTTTACAATGGTTTTCACAGTGGAAGAAACATCTTTTATGCGAAAAAATGAGAACAACACACTAGATGGGAAAACTTTTTGTACACTTGTTATAAACTTCATAATAAATATAAGAAATTTTCAGTTAATTACAGAATTATTTGTCGCATGTGTTTATCATATCTTTAAAAAATGGGAAACATTTGAAATGTCAACTGATTGAAACTTTCAAAAATGAAAATAAAATTAATACATTAATTATGTACACCACACTTTCTTACAGTTTTAGTTATTAGGCTTACTCTTCACATTACAATACTCTTCAAATTAAGATTCATAAAAATTTTCTAATTTGAACAATTTAAAACAAAATTAAAAACATTTACTCGAATGATAGCAGCTTTTATAAATTTTTGTTAAAATATTTTATTTAATCCTGCAATCGCTTTTTGACCTAACATTGCATTAGGATTGACAAATTAAAGCCAGGATGCTACATAATAAATCATCTTCTGCTGACGAGGCCTCAAATAGAACCGAATCAGCTGTACAGAGGATGTTGAGGAATTCACTGTAATCAAAACAAGCTTACAACAAAATTTTTAAAACATTCATTATCAGATAGTTTTTAAGCAACAAATACAACATGAGGACTGGATTGCAAGAAAAATTTAAGTCAAGATTAAATTTAAAGTGTGTCACATTCTAACTTATTGTTAGGCTTAAATTTAATCCTAGTTTAAATCTTTTTTGCAACTCAGTCTCATTGAAATGAATTATTCAATATGTTAAAAGATTCTTTAATACTAATTAAATTCTATATTTTAGTTATTCCTCGCCGCCGTTTTGGCTTTCGCCGCCGCCGACCCGAAGCCTAAACCGCAGTTAATCGTTGGTTCCACCGTCGATCCTGTCTATGGCGGAACCTACGCTCCCTATTATGGCTCTTACTCGCCATACGTCCCGAGCTACTACAACTCGCTTCCATATTATTCGGGTTATCCGTATTACTCCGGCGTTCCATATTCCGGCCTTCCATATTATTCCGGCTATCCATATTATTCGGGCTACCCCATCTACAAATGATAAGTGTTCAAAGGTGATTTCACGTGCAAGGTGCAATATTACATTCGATGTATGACAATATTGTAAATAAAGTAGTTACATAGCATAAATTGCGTCTTATTCATTCTTAGAAGTTCGACATTCTATAAACTGAACTGAAAACTTATTCGTTGTATCCAAAAATAATATTAGTTAATTCAAGCAGAACTTCAACAATGCAACTTGTCAACCAACAACAATACTATTATTATATCACAAAATCTTTTAAACGGACACTAAATAGCGCACAAACACTTTACGTTTCGCTATCGTTTGATAGCTTCTTCAGATGAAGTCCGTTTAGAAGATTTTATGATACAATTTTCATCGGACAAGATCCAGTTTTAACTATTATTATACTTGAAAAAATATAATTTTCATAAACATTCGTCAAAACTCTTGCGTCCACTAAAAAAAAAATGGAGAGACAAACTTCAAATAAATATTGCCAATGAAGGAGTAATGTGTACACAACATGACCAAGTCCTAATACAAGAGGCAGAAGAAGAAGAAGAAGAAAAATTGTGCAATTTCTTTAGATTTATTATTATTGTTCAACAATTTTTTTTTGTTAACAGGTAAGTACTATTTGATACGTACGTTTTTGAACTTTTTTTATCTTTATATTATTGATCACGAATAATTCCTAAAATCGAATTCATACTAAAACTTTTTGTTGGGGCACCATTATACTGTATGTTTCGTTTTAATTTGTACCATCTATCTACGACCAAGGTATCATAAATAGCGTAGCCTTACCATAATTGTAAGCAAAATATTTTCGATCAGTTTTACGATATTTTAATATGGAGAAATCTTCTGTAACGTCAATTAAAAATATTCGAATGAATATGTGAATATATCAAAAACCTCTACCTACATCAATATTTTATTAGTGTTAACATGGTACTAACGTTCTGTGTTTGTGTTTACTTCATGTGCTTGAAAACACAACAAAATTTTAAGGTCGACTGATATGTAGTAAATGTAAAATTCTTGAAGTATTTCATTAGTCCAAAGGTGACATTGTAATATTTCTTTGTTTTTTTTTGAGTATCACAATTATTTAATTGTCTTTCTAATTTTATGTTAATTATTAATAACTTTCAGAAAATAAAAATTTGAATTTGACGCGTTCAATTGACAGGTATACTATAATTATACTTTTAATACCATAATTATTATATTTGAAATCTGTTAGATTGACTATGACTTAAACGTATAAGCGTGTAATTAACAAACACATCGGAACGTTGTAGTTAATAATGCTAATGAACAAGGATGCGAATTCAGACCGCTTACTGACCACACTAACTCGACTGTACTCGACTTAATGCAGTAGCGTAATCGTTGCTTACCTCCTACAGTAGTATATAAAATGTAACTTCTGGACCAAGGCATTCGGCACACGCAAAAATCAATTAAATACAATCAAAAAAGGATATAAAACAACCGAAAAGGACCTAAAATCCTTCAAAAAGAACTAAAATTTTATGCACCCCAAAAGTATCCAAATATCTATAGACGATCAAAAATTGGACACACCAAAAATGGTTAAAAATCGGCTAAAAACAATCAAAATTACCTCAAAAACACCTGGAAAACCTTAGGAAACCTCTTATTTTTAGGCACCCAAAATCAAGTATAATTATTTTAAAAGCATCAAAAAATCCTTCATAAATCACTAATTTTTATGCACCCCAAAAGTACCCAAATATCTATAGACCACCAAAAATTGGGCACACCAAAAAAATGGTTAAAATTCACCCAAAATCAAGCAAAGTTACCTTAAAAGCAACCAAAAACTTTACAATAATCTCTTGTTTTTAGACACACCAATATAGCTTTTCATTTCTGGACCAAGTCAATTGGCGCATGCAAATATCATTGAAAAATGACCGAAAAAAAACAAAAATCTTATTCAAATCTCTCGGTTGTCAACACCCCAAAATGAATTTTTATTTCTGGACCAGAGCAATTGGCGCCTAAGAAAAAGGAAAATTAGTCCTAAAAGTTATTAAAATTATTGAAAAGAAGGTCAAAGTTCCTTATTTTTAGGTACCCCAAAACGGCTTTTCTTTGATGAACCAGGATACAATAAAAAAATTAAAAAATGTGTTTTTGTCGAACCGAAAAATAGCCAAAATTCTTATTCAAATCTCTCGGTGTTCAACGCCCCAATATTTAATTAAAAAAAAGTGCGAAACATTCCCCGTTTTTCGTTTCGACTACAA
The DNA here is from genome assembly GCA_958336345.1 of Dorcus parallelipipedus. Lineage (NCBI taxonomy): Eukaryota > Metazoa > Arthropoda > Insecta > Coleoptera > Lucanidae > Dorcus > Dorcus parallelipipedus. The sequence goes on along the minus strand of OY284480.1, from coordinate 14,658,144 downwards.
TCCGATCTATTCTTACAGCATCTCCTCTTTCACGACAGCTTATACCGTTTATAGGTATGTGTCTATCGAGGAGAATCATCGGCACGACCATCAATTCTGAATTAACAGGACAGGTCATTATTATTCGATATTACTGTAAGTCCTGAATAGATGAAATCGGCGATAGGAATCGAACCTAAAACCTTTTAATTATTTATTAGTCTAACTTCTGACCAACTGAGCTATTTAAATCTTGTCATTTACAATTTTTAATCGGTTATAATAATACCTAAAATTGCACAATATTACAATATTTGAATAATAAAATCAGAAAAAAAGTTTGTATTTGCTAGGATTCGAACCCGAGACCTCTTGTATTGAACGCGAATATTTTACCAACACCTCTACGACGAATTTTATAAAGACACTTTCGTTGTAATTTGATGTCTACAGGGTGTTTACGGTCTTCTTTGTATCCTTTTATCTAGGTAGAGTATATCGTATAATTTATAGAAATACGCATATAATATAATCGCAACTGATATGATCATAAAAACGATTAACCAACAATAGCGTTCTTACAACTCATACGAAAACTTTTACAGCTACTTACAATAAAAATGTCAACTTTATTTGATAATGAATTGTATTGGCGGCACATATTATGAGCGGGGGAGTGAAAACGTTTTACAATACTCTATACGAAATGTTAGTGGATGTCTACAATTTAAACGAGGTATCTGAAATTCAATTTCCTCAAGAAGATGAGCACAAAAGATTTGACCATGTATCAACTTATACAAGAATAACAGACTAGCAATTACTCTTCTTAAAAATAAATTATCGAGGTTAAATTCACATAACAAAATCTCGCTTGAGAATGATTTTTCTGGATATATACCATACTTGACATAATACATATATTTGCAGAATTTTCTTTGAATTCTTTCTAATGCCATGATGTGAATATTATAGTATGTGTTCCAAACAACTGAACAGTATTCAAGTTTAGATCTTACATAACTAAAATACAGAGTAAGAAGTGAATCAATACATTTAAAGTGAGTCGTGTTTCTAATAATAAAGCCTAGCATCTTTATAGCATGACTACAGATATAGTGAATATGAGATACAAATGTTAATTTAGAATCAATGATAACACCTAGGTCTTTAAACTGCGTTACTTCCTCGATTAGTACACCATTTAACGAATAATTAAATTCAACAGTATTTTCAATTCTCTAGCACCGTAGCATTTTGCACTTACTTTCATTAATTTTTGGTCTATTGACAGAACACCAGTTGCTAAAATTATTTAAATCATTTTGCAAAATGCGACAATCATCAACCCTTGTTATGATATTTGCTATTTTAATATCATCAGCGTACACAAAGATGGAACATTGAAACTGACTCAGAACATCGTTGATATAAATAATAAAGAGGAGGAGCCCTAAGTTCGAACCTTGAGTCACCCCACTATATATGCTGTACATATTCGAACGAAAGCCACCATACTCGACATATTGCTTCCTATATGTCAAAAAAGATTTAAAGAAGTTTATTAAATTATTACATAAGCCAAATGAACTTAATTTCATTAACAAAATCTGATGGTTAACAACGTCAAATACCTTACTTAAATCCGTGTAAATAACATCAACCTGTTTTTTATTGTGAAGAGCATTTGACACATATTGTACAAACTCACAAAGGTTCGTTGATGTCGATTTACCAGGCATAAATCCATGCTGACAATCACTAACATAATTGTAAGCGTGAGTTTGTAAATTTTTGGCCACAGTAGACTCAAACAACTTTGCAAAATTAGGTATTAACGCAACAGGTCTATAATTTTCGATATGACTTCGTTCACCTGATTTAAATATGGGCACAACCTTTGCAGTTTTCCATTCTTCAGGAAAAGTAGCATGACGAATAACAAGATTAAAAATGTGACATTTGGGACTTTACCAACCCCCATGGCACAATTTGGTTTGAGCTTCTTGGCAGCATTCACGATATCACAGGTCCTTATTACAAAATTATGTAAAATAATGCCCACATCACCGGAATTATCATACTGAATGTCACATTTGTTATTATCACGGACGAAAAAAGCGCAAAAATATTGAGCGAAACTATTCACTTGTTGTGATGTTAATTCTTCATCACGAAACACCATTACAGAAGGAACACTTGTTGTATTTTTCTTCAGGTTAATAAATTTCCACAAGTCTTGAGGATTAGACTTGATGTGTTTTTCAGCATTATGAATAAAATGTTTGTACTCTGATTGAATTTCAGTCTTTTGTCCTTAATATGTTTACACGATATAAATCAAATGAAAGTCTAAATTTCTTGTAACGTTTCCATAAACGACGCTTTTCGTTTATAAGACTAATCATATGTGTGGTATACCAGATTGGATATGAAGTCGATTTGGTTGAGCTTTTAAGTATGTAAATGTCGAACAATTTGTAAATTTCATTATATGTAGAAGTAGTTACACGCATTTTGTACATTATTAATTTACAGACCTAGAATGAAATACTAGTAAATACCTAGGGAATTAATGTCATAGCATCAAAGTTCAGGTTATTCTGTAAGTAACCAATTGACACCTGTCCATTCTCATCCATGTTTATCCCCATTAGGACATAGTGTGTTGTGGGATCCCTGATTATATCTTTTGCTTCAAATAGTTTTAAGTAGTTTCTCTCCTTTATGCAAAGCATTGCTTTTTTGTTGCTTTCTTTATACTTCGTTTCGAAAATCATTAATCTTTAATAATGAGACAACCAATTTTTTTTTATATTCTACTTTCATCTTCAAATTTAAACACAAATTCAGCACAGTCTTTAAATCCCAAATCAGCGATCAGAATTTTTATTGTGCAACGGATGTTCTCTTCATTCTTTTTAATCCATGTTGCTGCATATTTTTGTAAAACAGCTTCAAGATTTACATGAAATTTTTTGAAATCATCATGATCACATTTCGTCTTAGATATTTTCAGAAAGAATTCTCTGCAGTTCTCAGTAAACATATGATCACTACCAAATACTTTAATGTTGAAGTTTGTTAACTTTTCCTTGATTTGCTCTTTGATTTGTTCGTTGGGTATTACGAGCAGTCCAGGTTTGTTAGCTACAAATGACAAATAGCCTTGCTCGAGCTGAGGATGTGGATATTCGACATTCTGAGAATCAACGTTTCCTATTATGTTTACCAAATCCAGAACATCTTCTACTCTGAAGCATTTAAATTTTTTAATCTCTATAGGATCATTTAACAGTAGTTTTATTTGAATTATTTTCATAATTACAGGAAATCTAAAAGCTTCTCGGAGACCTACAATATATCCGGTGCCTTGCCATTCATAGGTAACTTCATCCTCTTTAGCTTTACTAGCATATTCTAACACAGACCAGAAATCTGAATGGCTTTACGTTTGAACCCGAAAGGCCCATTCCGGAGATATGGGAAATTTCGGTAATAAATGCATACTCTATCCAATGTTGATCAATATTCTCTATCACAACAGCTTGGATTATACCTGTACAAAACTGTATGACAAGTTTCAACTCATCTTTTGCCTTTAAATTTAATATTGCTTGTATGATAACAGAATCATACTCATCGATAACTAATACTATTTTTTTATCAAAATGCTTATAGAGTATTTGGCCAAAGTTTTCAAACCGTGCAATATCATATGTTTATCTTTTTCCATATCGCATTCTCTGTTCAACCATTTTCTACATACATTTCTTTCTGAGGGAAGTAATGCCCTACTGTGTAACAAATACTGATGTTCCTCGATGGTCTCACTTAGAGTCTAACTATAGAATACCATTACATCATAAAAACTTTGGATTGTCTCACATTTGAAGGAAATGTTTACTACAGGATATTTCCCAAAATGCTTTTCCATCAAATCTGAATTCTTTGTTATTGTTAAATCATGCTCTTGAAACAGTTTGTAATTATATGTCTCTTTTACCTTTAAAACTTTAAAACTAACGTATAAAACACCTAAAAACATGCAACTGTTGGACAAAATCCATTATTAGCGTATTGGTAAAATACTTCAATCCAAAGGGTTCCATGTTCGATTCCCACCGGGGCTAGCGAACATTTTCTTAATGTCACGCAATTTTATTATTATTATAACCAATTAAAAATTGTAGATGACAAGATTTAAATTGTTCAGTTGGTCAGGAGTTAGACTAATAATTAAAAGGTTTTAGGTTCGGTTCCTATCGCCGACTTTTTTATTGAGAATGCAGTTGTTCTTAAATCTGAACTGGTGAGATCTCGAGTGGCCATAGAGATTGATAACCCACGAAAATTGACGAGCAACTGAGTGCTGCCAAATATTCTCAAAACATTTCTCGGTTTTGGGACTCTTCCATCTATTCAGGACTTCAGGAAAAATTTGACATTGTTATTTATAATAATTTTAACTGTGATTTTTGGTTGCAAGTAACGTACCTATTTATTTTAGTTGCAATTGACTTAAGCTATAACCCACAATTAAACATTCGTTTGTTTAAAAATTTTATTGATTGATGACCAACACTTTTTTCCTTGTGATTCAATTTCATGCTTTTCTGTTGCCTTTCTTCGCATATGGCCATACTCTTCGCTAATCTTTTTACTCAGTTTCCCTCTCACAGTCATTTTTCTGCTTATTTCAGCATTCTTTCTACTATCATAATGTTCTACTTCTGAACTTTTTAGTAATCTCTTCTACTATCGAAAATTTTTTAGAAATGTTTTCTTCTCTGTTATAATGGTTTACTGCTCTTCTCGCTTTTCCTGTTTTCTTTATATTTGAAGTTTTAAATTTTCAGTGTTTTACTTGATAAGTATATCAAATTTGTTTCCATGGATCCACGGTGGATCCACGTCACGATATTCTTCTTCTGCAGACGTTTCATTCCTCGTTACAGAAGAACTACTTCGGGGCCTTTACTACTACCATTACTGCTCCTCACGGCCTTAGAAAAGGTTCTTCTTTAAGAAAGACGAAATGTCGATAGAAGAAAAGAGCAGAAATCTACCTTAAGTTACCAATTTCTTTTCTATGATGAGAAATTTACCAAATTATTAGAAGCTGTAAGTATAAGAATTTTTTAAACCTTATGAAAAGATTTTTTTCGAGGGCAAGTAATATTGGAGAGACCCTTTGTACCTGAGCTTTTCTATTCTAAATTTTCTCAAACTGAAGAGGTGTTGAGATATAATTGGGAGACTCATTTCTCTCTAAAATCAAATTTTTACAGTATGTATCTACACTTGATATTTAAACACACCAAAAATTGAGGATTATAATTTTGTTTAGAAAAAGATGTTTCTCAAAATTCAAAGTCTCACCTCACATAAATTGATAATCCAGAAAGATTTTACGAAACATCGAAAACATGAACTCCGATGGTTTTTAAATTACGGAACGTTGCAAACAATGAAGTGATAGGATTTTTTTTTTAATAAAAAAAAATTACTTTCCAAATTACTGACTTTTATTTGTTTTGTAAAAGCGATGATATCTCAAAAAAGGAAACGAGTTCTTTTTAATTTCCCTTTCACTTTTTTTCTTGGTAAAATTTACTGTAATTTATTATTTGTAATATTGATTAATAAGCGGAATCCGAGACGAAACACACCATAAATCACGGACTAACGATTCCAGCCTGTCCGTCAGCAGGATGTTGGCGATGTCATCAGTGAACGCATATTTAATAATAATTAACCATTATAAAATGTTAAGTGATCTGAATCAGATTCCTATATCCTGCTCATCCTTGACATTTGCCTCGCCTCCTCTGCGGAGGAAGACAAGTATTTCCCAACATTTCACCGTTAAATCCAGAATTTTCCACGTGTGAGACAAAGAGTAAGTCACACTATAAATAATCACTGGCCAACACTCATTTTGGTGCCAGAGGTTTAATACCTGATTTTGAATATATCTGGTTCGCTAATTACAAAAATGCTATTAGTTTTTCTGTATCAGCTCTACTTTACGAGATATGAAATAACGGCAATTTTAACAAAATATTGATTTATTTCAGCATTCCACATGCAGAAATTGTCGTTTAAGCGATTTTGTTGAATGAATTTGGTTTGGATAGTTTCGCATAAGTCCCTAGCAATAGTCTGTCATCATGTGAACATCCCATCTCCTCGGTACCTATCTTCCAATGTTTTTATATCTTGATGGAAGCGCTCTCCTTGCTCTTCACTAAGTTAATAAAAAACAAACATACGAAGTAAGGCATTTGTTTGACAAAGTAGATATATATACATTCATCACTTGTTACTTAAAAATTTTCTTTTATACGACTTTCTAGAATGGAGTTTACTAGAGCGGTGCTCGCTGAAGGCTCCAATAGTAGTCGGCCATCATGTGGCTATCCCATCGTCCTTGATATCGATTTTCCATAGTTTTAAAGTCCTGATGAAATCTTTCCCCCTGTTCTTTACTACAAATACCTAGGTTTTCTGGAAACCGATCTAAGTGGTTGTGGAGGTAGTGAACTTTCATGCTCATGTTACAACCGAGAAGATTAAAGTTGGAAAGCATATTTTCCACTAATTCTACGTAATTTTCTGCCATATCGTTTCACCCAACAAATCATAGGCCTTAATCGCGCTGTTAAATTAATCAGTATTTAACCACATTCTGTGAAACTCTTGGTGAACCGGGTAAGGCGGAGGTAGACAGAAGGAAATATGGGCCTGAGATTAATTAGTGCGTGGGGGTTAACCAAGTATAGGAAGCTCGGATTTTATGGTCATAGGTAATTTCAAGTATCTCAAACCGACTAATTAGATTGCAATTATCGGAACGAAATTTCTATTTTGACCTCTAAAGATATATTTATTTCATTATTTTTGTCTTTTATTAGAACTAAAATAGCCTGTATCTAAAAAACTAGAGCTCCTACGAAAAAAACGAGGTATCTTTGGAATCAGCACATCAACAATAATCAAAATCAGTTCTTACTTTTCCGGCACCAAAAAAAAAAAATTCATTTTGTTGGCCTGTGTAATTTGCGTCGATCTTCGTTGCAAGAAGATACAATGAAGCAAAATATCTATTTAATAAGGTTTTGGGAAGAAATATTTACATAAAAAGCGAATTTTTTTAAACGATTTTATTAGAGCTCATTAACAGTTAAAGTAGTTGGAACAAGTTACCAATGACGGTATCCGCTGTATTGCGGCCAGTAACCGCCTGAATAGTAGGGGTAGGAGTTGTAGGCGGGATAGCCCCAAGAACCGTATCCACCATAGCCGCCTCCATAGGGAGCATAACCACCATAGTATTGTGGGCCCAACCAATTTCCTTCATAGTAACTGGCCTTGGGCTTTGCCTCCGGTTTTGCCTCAGGCTCGGCAGAAGCCAAAGCGATGAGAACGATAAAAACCAACTGAAAAAGAAGAAGATAAAACTATTAAAGACTTGATTATGAGAGTCATGAAAAAGTATACTCGTAGTTTGCTTTAATTTTTTTTTATTTTGTAACGACTTAATCCAAGGCAAAATAATTTCAAGTTGTTATTCATTTGCTGCTATTTATAAAAGAAAGACATGAGGCTGTTCTTGAGGGTACAAATTTTTCCCATTTTAAAACCACGTGTGATGAATAATGTATTTCAAGTTACAAATAGAAAGAGTAGAGAACTGCAATGCAGTTTAATTTTTTCTTTATACTCGTTTGTTTATTTGGTTTCAATAAGTTCCATTCAACTCTGTAGTTGTAAAATTTATTTAACTTAAAACTTTAAAATATTTAAATTATTAAACTTTTTATTAAAAGTAACATCTCTTATTTAAAAGAACAGCCAATGTAGGCATCTTACATGTTTCAAAATAAAATAGAAATAAATAATAAATTCGAACAACATTTTTTTTTTCATATATGCATTTCTTTATTATTAGTTAAACATGAACAAGAAGAAACAAAATTTTTCCAATTACGATAAGTAGAACATGTGTACCATGACCAGTAATAAATGAAGTGATATAAATCACATAATTGTTTTAATTTCTTTTTTTGCAACATTTGCCGAGTGCAATCAAAATAAAATGTACTTACCCACTTGAACATTTTCGTAGGCTTAGTCTAACTTCGAGGAAGAACTGATAATCCGAAAAGTCCAGCCCGAGCTTTTTATACAAAAATCTCAGGAACCTGATGATCACATAATTCCAAGGTGATATAACACGCGCCACATTTTTTATCCTGCGTTCACGCACAAAATTTCCACCGCCTGTATTGCACTTCTTACCCAAACCTTTCTGCGATCCCTTGCTTAATACCATAAGCAACCCAACATATGGAAAAAGAAAAAGATTAAAGACTTGAATACAAAGAAAAAAAAGATAAAAATTTTCATCGAGTTACAAGTGTTAGAAAAATAACGCTCGCAAGACCTTGACATACAAGATATCTTTTTTTTATATTCCGTTCGTCGGCAATAAAATTATTAGTTTTAAATATTAATTAAGTGTATTTCAGATTTTCTGACTGCGACCAGAATTTCGAACGGCCATAAATCCTAGACGCTCCTAAAATTCGTGGTTTTATGGACGTCGGTAACGTAATTTAGGACAACTCTGTATATTCACTTTTGGCCAAAGCATTTCTTTCGCGTCCGACACATTTTTGACAAGGTTGAAACTCTTTGATTTGTTAAAACGATTCGTATCTACAGGAATGATTAGATCGAATGTGGTAATTAAACGAGCAAGGGCTAGAAAAGATTCAGGAGTTCCTTGAACCAGGTGAACGAACCGAACTCGATCTAGACTAAAATCAAAGGTGCTCACGTTATCAAACGCCCCTGGTGTGTTCACGAAAGTACGTCGACCTATGTTATTCCATCACCTGCTCGACGTCAACGTCGCTTAATAATATGTGCTATCAAGTTGCCGTCTGTCGTTATCGATTTACCTTAGTATTTTTTTTTTTCGAAATGCGACCCCCAACTCGTGATGGCAATTTTGCCGGATGAAATTCGAATTGCTTTACTGAAATACTTGATAAGATCGCTATCTACGAAATACATAATGCTGTTTTTGTTATCAAACAACAAGCAGCTTTTAATAATTTTAATTTATTTGAGAGATTTTCTGAATTGTTAAATATGTAAGTAGGGAAGAGCTTTACTAAAAACATTTCATAGATCTGTGTTAGGTAATTTTTTGAAAGACTGTATTATTATTGGAAAGTATTTCTAGTGGGAAATGTATCGAAAACCACGAAGCGGAAAGAAAAAAATAAAGAAATTAGCAAATAGGCAATTGTCTATCAGTAGCGGAATTAAAACGTACGTAGAAGACTCGTAGATGAAAGTTCACGGATGACTTGGCAATAAATTACCTCTCTAAACAACATCCCTCAAGACGACCGCAGGCAATTGGCTCCGCTGATACGTATGGTTGTAATAGCACAAGAGTCAACTTGAACAAGTTCGTTTACAGTGGGCGAAATTCTATTGATATTACAAAATTGAAGGCGGGGAAAAGATATTTACTAATTAGTGTATTTTTTTTTTCGAAATTGTTTGTTTAATTTATTAATACTTGCTTTTTTTCCAAGGATTACTTTTGATGATTTACGATTGGAAGCAGTGACAAAAAGTGCTCGTTTTGTAAGCAGAAGAGCTTATGAGCGGTTTAGAAAAGGATGCGTAACATACTTCCTTTATTATGATGCGATCTTTATTAGGCTTCATGGAAAGAGCGATAAATAAAAAAAAACCGTTTACATTCAGTCAAAGCGGAGCATTTTACCACCGAATGAAAATCATCAAAACCATTCTTGAACAAAATACTTTCATTCCCATCAGTGCGTCACAAACCGAATTTTCTCCTTTTGATGTCAAATGGGGATAAAAGTAATTTTACTTATTTGAAGAATTTCTTGTGAAAATAAATACGTTACGTTTTATGTCATATTTTAATTTCTTTTCTCTGTTGTTACACTGAATAATCAGTAAAGAAAAATTCCTTGACAATTGATATTTCGTTAAGGGATGTCAATTGTCAAAACATAATTTTGTCACTTTAAATATAGACTGATTTTATTTGCAGTTTTACTTTTCCTATTAAAATTAAATTTCATTTCACAAAAGGGAATTTCGGAGTCGAAAAGTTGACAATACTGACAACATCGTCACAGTATAAGAGCTGCTTTCCCGTTACTCACTTTGTGCACGCAAACGAGCCCAAAAGCCCAGGAATTCGCGAAGCACACTTTCCAGTTGACATTTCTACGTTCGCGTTTTACGCCCAATATGTCTTTCCCCTGCCCTCTCAAGCACCACCTATTATTTTTGTGCTCGAAACACATGTTGCCCCACCGTTGAATTCTGTCCTGATACGGTGTCTACAAAATGACTACAAAACAAATACGTATTATTGAAAAATAATTACTGTCAAATATTTTAATAAAACACTTAATTAAACAATTTTTTAAATTCATTTTCAATTTGTTGTATGTCACGCCTCCACAAATAGGTTCCCGTAAGTTTGTACTCGAAGCTCATGGGTTTAAAACTCAACTTGTTTAGTGCGCAAAATTCAGAGCTAACGGGAAAACGCCTAAGGTATAAGCACAGCATAAATACATAGAGGGGTGCGTTCAGAATAAACGCCCGACAAAGTGTGTTTACCCTGGCAGGACGATTGCCCGGACAACAGGCTATTAGGAACGCTTTGAAACGAGTTGTCAAAACGGTCAAATAGTGAAGATTGAAATACTGAAAGCGTCCTAAAACCAGAACAATGGATTACATTGTTAGTATTATATGTATAGTATTAATATTGTATTAGTATTGTAGGTAAAAAGTTGTTTACCGGACGAAATGCGTTTATTATGAACGGAACAACTTTTTACCCTGAGGTTATTATGAAGGCGAGGGGTAAAAAGTTGCACGCCCGACGTTTATTGTGAACGCGCCCCAGCAGGTTCACTCTCCTTGGCGGGAAAATTTCCCGCGCAAACTGAGCCGCCATATTCCGGATGGATCATTTGTCTAACCTGTATTCGACGGACGCTCGAAGTGTTTCTTTTTCTCACTCTTACATGCACTGAAACGCAGTCATTCTCCCTCACACTTCTGCTCATTGCATGCATCGAGCATTATATCGAATGCGCCCTTAAATTGCACGAACACGATCAGTGGTGTCTCGTGTAATTAGCAGCATAATAGGTGCTTTCGATTATGCATGCTTTTGCTTTTGATTATGTATGATTATGCTAGGCTTTCAAGTAGTGATCGGATAATTCAAATTAAAAATATTTTGTCATCTGATTATCAAAATAATTCGATTATCAAAAATATTTTTATTGCGGCATTGGTGGATCCATCCGCAAAACGGCGCGAAGGTCAAAAAATCTTGCCTCGTCAGATCAAAGGTACCGACAAACAGTTTCCATGCTGGTTATGCTGTGGTATAAGTAAGTATTCAGTAGGGACACTTAAACGTCCTATGCAAATGTAATGTAATTTGCAAATTAGTAGGTATCAAATAAAATAGCAAATGGGACAGTTATATTCCCAGTTATGTCCCTACTGTGTATACTGTGACATCGTCAGTAAACCCCCCTAATCTTAATCCGATCGCAAATGTTTGAGTGCTGTGATAATATTGCTTATTCATTACTACTTAATCCAAGAAAAAACATTATCAAAGAAAACAAGAAAATTTGGGAAATGATCCTAAATGTCTACAGAATACTGTAAAAGCCAGAAAAGATTACAGCTGTCATAAAAGTAAACGGCAACTAATCGAGAATCGAACTCGAGTCTTCTGCTTAATTGAAATTGAAATTTTCTGATTATTTTTGTTTTATTTTACTATAAATTGTAAATAGCGAAAATATTCAATGGGACAAGGGGCGCGTTCAGCTGCTGTATCAGCGTGAAGAGTGGCTATATATTCACTATCACCATCCCCACAAATGGCGCTGCAATCGCTGCTATTATGGCCGCTCAAAGTAAGGAGGTTACTGGATTAGGGACAATTATATACACGTTGTAATGTAATTAAGTATAAAAGTAAAGTAAGGGTACCACGTGTAGCTTATTTAACATACACAAAAATATTCTCTAACAGCCTTTTAAACCCTATTTTGAGTAGTGCTGTTGCATCAGCAACGCGGCGGGGCGTAGCGATCGCTGGCGCTAGCAGATCACAGCAAGTCAATCCGTTGATTATACAGGGTGTTAGGTTATTGCTTGGACAAATTAAAATTGTAGATTAAGGGTGTCAAATGGGATCAAAAAGTACGTAGACATGATGGATTTTCGGGACATTATGAAAAAATGCAAAAAGAGCGAACTATTGAGGACCGCTGATAGTACTTACGGAGCGAGCGCCTATTAAAGCAGATGTCCCTTGCCCGTTGCACAATTGCAATAATTGTTTGACGACGGTGTACGACGTAGGGGATACCGCCGCCGATATCTACGCACTGCAGCACGTGCATTGCACCTACATTCTCTGTACGTTAGAATAATGTCAACAATTTCGTTATTTGTGTAAGCTGATCCTGACCTAACTAAGACCCGCACACTCCTAAATCTGTTGAGACACTGAATGTGCGTTATTTGGTTGTCGTAAAACAATAAACCATCTGGGAATTTATGGGAAGGGATCGCCCGCACGGATGGCGTTCGGTACGTGGGTGTAACAGTAGATAAGGAAATCAGTGGTTTCCAAACAATTTTTAACGATTTTTGTTTGAATTTTTCCTGGAAAACGAAAGTCGCAGCACCCTCGAATGTAAAGGCTTTTTTACTTTACAGAGTGTTCTCAATACGTGATTTGAAGGTGTCCAGTCAATTACCTAACACTCTGTATAATTGAAAATCAAAAGCAAACTTGACATAGCCTATATTGTTCCTATTTTTAATTGTTATGGAAAATTTATTGAATAACTTGTTTGATGTTGTTTGATGACGACGACGATGATGATCTGAAAGTTGCGGATTAGATTTCGGTTACCAATGCCTATGGCTAGTGCAAATGTCCTTAACGGAAGCAGTAGGTCATGGATTATGAAAGACATAAAAAATGAGGAGCCACCAATTTTATGTTTAAAAAAAATTTTCAACCCAAATTGTAAACGGTTGAAAAAAAATTAAATTGGTGAAAATTATTGGAGACAGGCCTCAGCGTTTGAAAAGACAAATAACCCATTCAATAAAAAACAAATTTTATTATTTTCAAAAGATATTTGATACACATCAAAGTGAGTAAATTATATAAAATAAATGAGCAATAAAAATATTAATTGAATTGAAATAGGTAGGTACACTACTGTTAAAAAAATTTACTGTTGTAAAGCTCCACCCCAGCTAACAATATTTACATAAGATTTTTGAACGAATGATAAGTGAGTACGGAAAGGCAACATAAACAAGATTATTACGATGAATTTTTAAGTAAAAAATTAAATTTAATGAGAGTGAATACTAATAATAGCACTAAAATAAACATTAAATATTTTCAGCAACGAGCAGTATATTTCACGATGTCGGAAAATACTTGTTCAAATTAGATCGGCAAAAGCAAAGTAAAAAAATTAACGGCGCATGAAAAACTAGACTGGCCAAATACAGCTCCCCACGGTATCGTCCGGAGTTTGTTCAGGAATATAATCTCCGGGACTCTGTGATCTTTCAGAATTCTCCATAGGAATGCAGGAGGATTTTCCTTAACTTCTTTTTTTAGACTTCAAAAAGAAATTGTCAGTAAAATTCCTTTACCCGAAATGAAATGGAGCATCAAGTGGTGTTGAGTAATGATGAGTCCGTTAAGTAATTTTTCTGGCCCAACATAAAATTCTACGTTCAAGAAGAAGAAAAAAAAAATTAAGTTAAATATAATCAAAGAGAAAATTCTTCCCTGTGTTTTTCAGGAGTTTGTCACTAGTTCAACGAGAAAGTTTTAATAAACCGAGTTCAAAAGCGGCCGATACGGGAAGAAGATCGAGAAAAATGGTCGCAGTGCCACAAACAAAGAGCCCCACCTAAACGTACCTATTCTCAAGGTTTTGCTAAATCCACAAATTTAAATTCACAGAAAGTCACTTAAACAATAGGCGTTAGTTTGACCAATAATAATTATAAAAATCAACGAAAAATTTAAATATTACAGCATGTCTTAGCTTAACTGAAAAATAAGTCATTGCTCTTCTGAGGCTTTCGAATGATTGCTCTAGAGTACTCTCGGAGTATTCTCATCTTATTTTAAACTGATGTAATCATAAGGGATGGAGATATTCTGAGGGTGCTCTAGAGCAGTCAATCGAAAACGCTATGAGTCATGCAAATTTCATAGCAAGAGTTGTTAAAAAATGTAAAAAAATCACTCGATAGAATAAGGTAACCATATACGCATACTGTTACATATAAGCATACTGTTATTAAGCCTGGACGCTAAAGTAAGTATAATGAGATCGAATAAAAATGGACAATTAAAGTCTACTAATGATTGGGTGCTTTGGAGGGAAACTGTTCCTGAAATTCTTCATGGGCAACTTAGGAATTTGATTACTATTTACCATTTTCTAGATTAACTTCATTTCTAAAATAGAATTCTGAATGAAAAGCCTTGATTTGGTTTGAAAACATTTTCTCGTGTCAGTGTACGTCAGGTTTTCGTTTGTTAATTAATTTTTATTCGATCACATATTAGGCTATGTGATTAGGTACTTATTAGAATATGTGACCGAATACAAATTGGTGAAAATGTTAGACGAATGTCTCATCATTAAACTTATTTAACAAACGTCAAACTGACGTACGCTGACACGAGATAATTAAATAAGCAGCAAACCACTAACTACGACAGCGCATAAAATGCTCAGCTGTTGTTAGTCTGTTGATTGTTCAGCAGAGTCGCTATGACATTAACTCAGCAGCTGAAGTCTGCTGAACGCGCCTATTATTACCTGATGAACTCAGATCTCTCGGTTATCAGTTATCTTTAACTTAACAGGTTTTTAATTTTTTTTTTTAAACTAAATTGTAAATTACAAAAAAGATAATAGATTCTGTATCTGTTATGACAGTAGTTTATAGTTTTGCTGTATCGTTGACCATTCTGTATAGGTAGAAAATTAAGAAACTAGGACGCAGATAAACAGATTTTTTTTTAATGTATGTTGCACAAAGTCTAAAGTCAACACAAAATCATTAACATTATGAATTCTTTTAGAATCGAATTATCTTTTTGTTCCGTTTGTAAATTGGGTCACTTGACATTTAAACAAAATCTGCAACTTTTGCTATAATTTTCCACGCAAATGTTGAGCGTCCTTCATCTAATTTATTGGGCCATTTGATAATGAGCGTGCGACCTTCTGAGAAACTGTCTCACGAACGCCGAATTTCTACATTATTATCATAAATTTTCATTGCGTAATTTCCACTCGATTTAAAGTTCTTTTTGATAGAACCTCTTCGTCGCCGTCACCGATCTGATCATCAACAATCGTAATTTATTGTTTATCCGCTCATAAAACTCGTTCGGACATCATTAAATGTTAACTAAAAATGTGTGTGCGTTTTGACTAATTGTGTTGCAAATATGAATTTTTAATTTACGAAAGCGAGAGCTTCACTGGTTCTCAAGGACTGCAAGGCTTGTTTACATTCGACCGGTTTAATCGCGTTAATTTTCGTAGTCTAATTAAGTGCGAAACTCGTGCGTCGCTAATTAGGCTTGCGTCTTTTTTTTGCTTAAGCAAATAAAAATACAGACTCTATCCATTTTCCTTAAACGTTTGTAATCGTCCTCGTCGTTGTAAACTATAAATAATTAAAAAATAGAAATCTTGTTTATAATGTCATCAAATAACTGCACGTCTATTCGTTTCTCATTCCTGTCGCATCGTACTCTTCAAAAGAATCTTCAATTCAGTTATACCTTTCAATGGCTTCATTTAATTTATTACATAATTTGGAAATTGGTCCTAGACAGTTCACAGTTCACGTATGTTGCCCCACATTGAATAAAATCATCCACGAAATAAAAATTATATGCGATTATATGTATCTAATCTATTGCTTAATAAGAAGAATAAAAATTTTTGAGTATCTGAATTCTATCTATCCAATAATTTGACGAAATTTTGATTTACGACTAGTTTAACTCCTGCCTATCAAGGATTAAACTATGTATTATGTTTCCAGGAACTGAATTCCGGGGGGGTCCGGAATGTAAAGAAGAAAATGTGTCAACGTCACGCCCCAAAAAAAAAACCAATTACGTAGCCCCGCATTAATTTGTTTATCATCGAAAAACCGCACGGTCACCGCCTCATAAAATTCAAAAGACAGGACTAATCCTCTCGCGACTTTATAATAGTGTGGAAAGCATCGTTGTAAATTTCAGGCGATTTTCGAAACCGTTCCGGATGCTTCAAGGTCCCCCCAAAAAACTGCTCCGAACTGAATCCGAATTCTACCAAAAACAACCGACCAGTTGCAACATTCGAAAAGAATAATTTTTTTTACACACATTATCATGGCGAGGAGGCCGTCGCAGTCGCGAAATTTCAGCTGCGCCCCTTGAATGTTAATGGTGACACAGTTTGTTGTTAATTACAGCACCGGTTATGCAATGTTAATTGTTTACGACGTCGACGTAATAATATTAATTAGAATTCGCACCTGATGGGTTTGGAGTTTCGAGTTATTTGCTATTAGGAAAGACCGATTTATGTTACTACAGCCTTTGATGTATTGAGCACTTATGAAATATAATTAAACGCAAATACGAAAACACACTTTTCATTAATTGTTTAATAAAAACTAGATGTACATTTCGTACGCGATGCGTACATCGTCAGCAGTAGTTTATGGTCAGTTTATGGTCAGTTTATGGTCAGTAGTAGTTTACTACTGACGATGTACGCATCGCGTACGTAATGTACTTCTAGTTTTTATTAAACAATTTTGTGAAACGGGGTTTTTCGTTTTTGCGTTTAGTTTTACTACAGCTTATTGAAATTGATTTAATTTTCTTTTATTTTTGTTTTCTATTCGCAGTTATTAATTAACGGAAGCCAATTAGATCTTACGAAAATTTCAGACGATAATTAAGAGCGATTTACTAATTTCATTTGCTCATTGCGCCGAAGACACGGATCCGAAGGAGCGTACGCCTGCCAAATTCAATTTAGAAGCAGCCGTTAAACGGCTACGGCTCATTAACTTTTTTTTTCTGAGAACAAAGAAGGCTTTGTGGTTTTAATGAGGTCCTAATTTACAATAAAATGGGTTAACTAAATACTGAGGCTGCGCATCATGTTGCTCTCTTTTTAGTATAACTTGAAACAAATTTTAATGTTATATTTTGTTTTCATAATTTTCCTTGTTGACCTTGATCCAAAAATTTTTCTTCACCATGACTTTAAGACTTTCTTTTATTTCACTAGATGTTTCTTTAGTTTTGATTTTATTTCGAGCAGGCCTTAAATAAATATTTCTGCAATATGTTCGCAACTCTTTACTTTGATTTGGAACTTCTATCCTTCATAATTTATGAACTTTGGTAAAGAGTTTCTTAATGGCTTCTCCCAGAGCTCTCTTTACTTTCCGTTCCCTTGCGTTTTTTAACCCTTCCTTTCAAGCTCAATCTTGTTGAATGTGAGCAAATCTTTCTTCACGCAATTAATATTCTTGCACGTTGTATTATACACTTGAGAGCAAAAGTATTTGGCTACCTAACAACCTTAATGGTAAAAGAATAAATAGCATGCTTCCTTACATTTCTGAAATAGCGCATTGGTATCGTTTCGAAGCCCGACTATTGCTCTCTCAAATGATACTAAATTAATCTCTGATTAGCTCTTGTTTATCGTGTTAACAATATTTTGTTATCGTAGTCAGAATAAGTAAGACGAAAAACATTTAAATTTGTTTATTAATAACAGAAACAAAAACAAGTTTGAACAAATGCGGTTTACTCAATACTTTGTATGACCCCCTCTTGCTCGTATAACAGATTGCATACGGTTTGGCATGGATCTGATCAGCCGATCTACAACATCCTGAGGGATATTATCCCACTCTTCTTGAGCAGCCCTTGTTAGTTCCTGAAGCGTTGTTGGAGCTGGAACCCGTGATCGAATTCTTTTCTTGAGTTCATCCCACATGTGCTCAATCGGATTCATGTCCGGACTTTTGGCTGGCCACTTCATGACTCGTACACCAACTTCGTTCAAGTAATTTTGAACAATCTCAGCTGTATGCGGCCTTGCATTATCCTGCATAAGCAAGAAATTATCGCCAATAAAGCCAGCATAAGGGACAACATGCTCATCTAAGACTTCATCAATATAGCGTTGAGCAGTTAAACCGCCTATGTTACCTATGGGGATATAGGCCAGTTCGGTTTTTGCATGAAGAGAAATGCCCCCCCAAAACATGCATGAACCTCCTCCAAAAGCGACTTGCTCCACTATGCAGCACTGTGAAAATCGTTCTCCTTGACGACGGTAGACTCTAGTTCTTCTATCGCTACCACATAGACAAATTTTGGTCTCGTCTGAAAAGAGCACAGAGTTCCATTGGTCCAACGTCCAGTTTATGTGCTCACGAGCAAAACGTAGACGCTCTGCACGAGGCGCTGCCGTCAATTTTGGACCCGTTGCAGGTTTCCGGCACCTTTGCCTATTTTCAAGAAGTCTTCTTCTAACAGTCCAGCGACTTACTGTTACTCCTCTGACGTCTCGAAGTTCTTGTTTAAGCTGGACAGCATTTAACACGCGATCCCGCAAGGAGGTCGTTCTAATAAAGCGATCATCCCGGACTGAAGTTGCTCTTGGTCTGCCTGTTTTCGCTCTGGCCACGTACAGACCAGTTTCTAAAAACCTTCTAAAAACAGTAGAACGTTTCATGTTCAGTTGCCGAGCTACAGATCGCTGACTGTTACCAGCTTGAAGGAGAGCAACAGCTTGAGCTGCAATTTCAGGAGGTGTATTCATACTTTCACTAATTTAATACTGTTGAAGCAAATTTGACAGATACTATGCAAACAAATTGCAAATGCCACGCATTCAACTGTTTCATAGCAGTCTTGAAACAATACATTGTTTGAAGCCGCAAACCATCCCACATACGGCACTACTGATAAAAGAAAGCTGATGGTCTCTTGACAGTTGGTGACAATTTCTTTTTAATAGAAATTAATTCAGCTGTATTTTTTCTTTAATTTGAGTGATTAGTTAGTATTGTACAAGAGGCATTTTAATATTAAATATCACTTTTAATTGAAAAGTAATGGGTGGCCGAATACTTTTGCTCTCAAGTTTATTTTTAATCCAATTTCCGCGGTTTCTATCTCGTTTGAGACATGCAACCAACGACAATTTAAAATATTTACATAATTCAAACGGACTACACGAAAAGACTTGCGAGAAGGGAATTGAGCGAGAGGAGAACAGGAAATTGACTAATAATGATAAGAAAAGTTGATAGATAAGCAGGAAATAAATCCAAATTATTCAAAGATCAGCGAAAAGAGTAAGTATGAAAGTAAAAGACCAACAAAAAACCTAGCGCATGAGATAAAGCAACAACTGTAGAAGGCACAAAATATAAATAAGAAATATCGCGAGGTACAGAAAGAATGAGTTATATTGAAATAGTTGAGAAAATGACACATTAGAGTTTATCAAAGTTTCGCGGTGGCCTATAAAAATTGTGAAATCTGGAAATAATACAATAAAACTTTATTTCAGTATGTGACAGAAAAGAATACACTAGTGCATTCGTTAAGGAGATAATAATAAACCAAAAGTTAAACTTTTATGAGCATTCATGGGAGAAGTCGTCGTAACATAATCTCAACTGCAGTTTTCTCAAACATCAATCTCTTCTGTGCTTAGAAGATCAGAAATAGAAGCGAAAGCCTTCAGCACTTACTGTTCATTTATTACTACGAGGGGAGTATAGAAATAGATTTGACCTTTTTAGCGTTAGATGCTTACTCAAATAAAATCCAGGAAATTCAGGATAATTTAATCGTGTTCAAACAGTAACATTCAGTTTTTTCAATAATAATTGCAAATATCAAATCACATCCCTCATAGTAATCTATATATATCTTAGGCCATAGCAACCTGTAAGTGACAATCAATACACTTCTCCCCCTTTACTTTTCAAGAGATTCTTCGACGTTTTCGTATCCATAGCGTCGAACTAGACGTCTGTTTCGTGTTGAACGTCTTCATACTACCTCCATAGTATCTTTATAGGTATACTGTGCAATTCTGAAGTGGTTCGCATTCCATGTTGAAGAAACATTAAAGACAAATCTTGATATTTGGATGAAGTTAGAACAGGTTTCGACTCTGGAAATTCGTTAACAGCTTTCGTAGTTGATTGTATGTTTTCTTTTAGTTTCCCCAGCTACACTTACTTTATATGCCAATTCTCCCGTTTTTCTAGTGACTGTACCTGGTGTCCATCCGTGCTCTCGTTTATTCCTGACCAAAACTTGGGAGCCTAAATCAAAATCCTACATTTTGGTTTCCTGTCATGGTAATTTTTTGCTTTCAAATTTCTTTTTCCATTTTCCTCTTCGAATCTGGTTTGAAATGGTCTAAAACTATCGACCCAAAAATAATTCTGAAGGAGATTTTCCCGTTGTTTTATGAGGTGTATTTTAAGTATATCAATAAAAATCTTTGTAATTTTAGATTTTGATCCCCCATGTCATTCTTCGAAATATGTCAAATCGTTGTTCTAACAAATCGTTCACTCAACCCATTCGATTTTGGATGATAGGGTGTTGTCCGAATGTGCTGAATATCGTTTCTCTTAAAAATATACTACAATTCTTTAGAGGTAAATTGTGGTTCATTATCTGATATCATTACACCAAACTAAGCACGCACTCGTCGTAAAATATCAATCAATTTTCATGAAGTGGTGCTGTTCATAGCTTCTATTTCTACTCATTTCGAATAAGCATCCACTAAGATGAACATTGTTTACCATAAAATGGTCCAGCAAAATCAACATGTACCCTTTCGCATGGTTTTTCAGGAATATTCCTTGAATAAAGAGGTACTTCCGGTTCCTCTGGTCTATTTCCTTGACATGCATCGCAAGTTTTTATAAAAGCTTCAACACCTTTATCAATTCCTGGCCAACAAACTTAGAATCGGGTGATTGAACGCGTAGCACCAACTCCTGGATGACCTTGGTGTAGCACCGTCAAAATGTTTCGAGGCATTGATGTTGGAATAATTACTCTTCCTTGGTACATAAGAATATTAAACTCCACTGATAATTTCTTTCTTCGACAATGAAAAGGTTGCAAGTTATCTACTTCTTCATGGCATTTTTCGTCGTTTGAATATATAAGGTTTCTTCTGATCATATTAGGTTATTTACTTTGGATGCATGCATATTTTTTGAGAAGAAACTGCTATCGGGTGAACGTGATAAAACATCAGCACATATATTATTATCCTTTTCAGGTTGATATTTAATGATATAATCAAACTGATTAAGCAATATTGTCCAACGTACCAATCTATTGTTTGTTAATTTTAGCTAAATTCAGTTTTTCACCAAAAATCGATGATCAGTTCTCAAGATAAATTTTCGACCGTACAAATATTGGTAAAATTTTATTGTACCAAAAATATGGCTTCTTTGTCGGTAGGGGTTTCTGTCAATTTCCTCGAAGCATAGACGATAGATCGTTCATGGCCATTGGACATTTGATTAAGTAATACGGCGCCTAGTCCTTGCTCTGATGCATCACATGCTAATATAATTGGCAAACGTTCATCATAATACATGAGTGTACTTAATTTTGATAAAAGTTCATTGATTCTCTGGAATGTGTTTTCTTCTTTTCCGTCCACCGCCATGATATTTTTTTGTTAGCCAAGTTATGCAACTCGGAACATGGATCATGTAAATTTGGAATATAACGTTCATGGAAATTCATCGAGGAAATCCATTTTCATCAATTTGGTGGACCTAAATAACATATCAACGGCTTCGGAAATCTGCATTTCGATAATCGCGAACGCATTTCAATAATTTGAACACTTTTCATAACTTTTCCAGAAGTTCAATTCTTGTACGACCAGTTACAATTATGTCATCTGAATAAACACCTACGTGATTAATTCCACGTAATAATCCTTCCATATACCGCCGGAAGATAGCTGGACATGACGAAATTCCAAATGGTAATCTTTTGTAACGACAATATCCTAAATGAATAGCGATGATCAGATATTTCCTAGATTCTTCCGTCACTTCTATTTGTAAATATGCGTCCTTCAGGAAAGTTATTGAAAATTCTTAACCCTTTACTAATTTTGTCGTCAACTCATCAAATGTTCGGTTCGAACCGACGACCATGCGATTGCAAGGCCGGTCCTCTTACCACTGGACCGTTAAGGCGTTAAATTGGGGTTTAAAGTCACTCTAAAATCGCCGCACATACGAACTAAATCATTTCCCTTATTTACATTAACCGTGGGTGTTGACTGGTTCAATAATTCCCTTCGTAACTAAACGATTTAGTTCGAAATTCATCTTGAGCTAAGTACAACCGATTCTGCATACAGTCTCACCTGCATCTTCCCATTTTCTCTGAAAATAATTCAGAAAACTCATTTAATAAAATTTTCAAAATGTTTATCTGTGGTTCTTTCGCTTTGAATGACTTCGATTCTTGGTTCTTCATATCTAATTCGACTCGATCTTTATTTGTAGACTGCCCAACTGCTCGTATATACACCTGCAGGTAATAGCATTTTGAATACTCTAATCCAAGTCAAGCTATGCAGACAATATTGAACTTTTCTCATCAAGTTTTTTTTTTGAAATGGCGCCAAAATCAGTAATTATTTTGGATAATTTTTTTCTGCTTCGTTTTTATTTTTCACATTTCTTCAACGGTGATCTTGTCCCTAAGTACTAACTTTGGTAATAGATGGATATCCTTTTTTCAATTTTTTCAGGAATTCTCTTTTCCCCCCTATCTCTTCAAACTGGGACTCTCAAATTTCAGCTGAAATTCTGTATCAAAAGAAACTCTTATATCGCCAAGTAAGTTTGCTTCTCATTTTTTATACACAGTACCTGTTATTTTAATCAATTTTCTTGTTAAGTCATCATGCATGTTTTCTTCTAAAAACTATCCTTTTTTTCTTTCCTACGAAAGGGAAATTTTGGGGCTAAGTGAATGTGAAGTTCACTAGATATTTTATGCTTTTATTTTTAGAGTCTTCAAACTTCAAGTGAAATCTTACCAATTCAAAAAAACATTTTTATTGCATCATTGCCTTTTTTCAATATCTTTAACTTTTCCCTGTTGTCTCCGTACAAAACTTTCGTCTACAATTTCTAGGATTTGAGGAGCTAAAGCTGTCTCCATCTTCAGGTCGCTCAGAATAATTTTTAATTCAATTTTTATTAGTTCCATTTAAATTTTTAATTGTCTCCGTCAGTCCAAAGCATTCTTCCTCTTTACCTCTTTGTCTGTTCTCTGGGTCATTTCACAGTGAAATTTAATTTGCCCCTCTGTTCTTCTTCCTCCAAAACAGAAGAGTTCAAGCATAAAATGGAGTCGATTTGTAGCTCAATTTTATCAAAATCCATTCCAAATTAGTTGAGATTTTCCCCAAAATTTCCAACGAAACTGTCATTGATTTTCGTTTTTTTTTTCTTCTCTACAAACAAACTATTTAATGAATTATAATTTCAACATCGATTTTAACGATCACGTTTCGGACGACATCAAAAATCAATAGTTCAGTGTCGCTGCGAACTTCTTCGTCAATGACGAACGCGTTTACGCAAGTCTTAAGAAGATTTTGCGTGCGCGTTCGAAGATATGGGTTACACGCGGCAGGGCGGCGTTAATTAAAAATTATTCAAATCATCTCCATAAAAGTGAAAATGTGCTAACGTCGTCCGTGATATTTTTAAGCGAATTCCGCCGAATTTCGACGTAAACATTCCGGCTCGTCCTCGAGCCACTTACGACGGTGATGTCCATTGCGGAAGAGCGATGCCCAAATGTACACGTTGGCAATGACCGAGTCCACTCTCACAGCCTGACATGTATGGAGCGTCCTTGGACCACCCTGAGGCGCGACACCCTTCCTGCAGCACCAGGATCATCGCCGGTATAAATACTTAGAGATCCTTATCAGTCGAACATAGTAGTTCGTTTCGATTGGTCAAAGCTGCTTCAACATGTTCAAAGCGGTGAGTACGAACATACTTTTTTAATTGATTTTCTGTGAGTTATAAAATGGGGTGCGTTATAGTACTGCACGAGGACCTCTCAGTTGTTTTAACAAACGCATTTCGACAATTGTCATGAAAATCGCTGAAGTTAAATAAAAAACTAATTTATTGCGTTTTTATACTAAATTATTCATATTTTAACGACCAATTAACTGGGAATGCCTGATCTTTATTGCCTGTTTGATCAAAAAATTTCCAAATATAAATTGTGGAATATTTACATTTTTCTGCACAGTGTTTAAAACAGTGCCTCATTAAATAATATGTTAATTTTTTCTAGATTTTATTCAAATAATAACAGGAACAGCCGTAATCTAAAAGTTATTTACCTCTTATTTTGATATTATTAGGAAACAAATAAAAAGTTAGTGAAGAAGAAGAAAAAATGAAAGGTGGTGTAGATATTTATATTAAATATTGCAACAAAAACGAAAAGATTTAGAAACACGGGACAGCGAGGAATGAGAAAGTTTAGGAACTATTTGGGGAATGCATTTAATTTTGGGGAACTAAAAAAATGTTCAATTTTAAATAAAAAGGAGGTTTTTGAAATTCATCTTATAATTTACGGAAGACATAAAAATTTCACAACTAATTTAAGAAATAAAAATATAATAATTTATTAAATAACAATGTTGACTTTAAAATTACGGAGAAAAGGAAAGGCAGCAGAAGATTCAAGCGTAAAATAAAAAATTCGGTACTGAAATAACAAGAAAATATAGAAGTGAACAAAATTTAGGTTTAAAATAATATCGCCCTAAACTTTGTATTTTGCTTGTCATTTATTAGTAAACAAATATCCATAAATATAAAAAAAGCATCAAACTGAATTTGATGAAATTTTAATTTGTGTTTCAATATTTTAATATTCATAAATTTTATAAAATTTCAATTTTTACGTCAGTATTTTTATTCCGGTTATTTGTAAATTTTGAAATTGAGCTGATTTTTCGATTAGTATTATTTCCTTCACTTCATGTATAACATTTTAAAATTTCAACTAAATTACTTTCGTCTAACAAAATTAACAGTTTGCTACAATCAAATAAACAAAAAGTTTGTTTAAGTTTCAATTTATTTTATTTTATTTTTTAGTTAGTGTTTGCTGTAATTCTGGCTTTGGCCGTCGCTGCTCCAGCACCAAAACCGGAACCCAAACCGGAACCTAAGCCCGGTTGGATCGCTCCGATCACCTACACAGCCCCCTTGACCTACAGCGCCCCCCTCACCTGGGCATCACCTTACTACTACGGCCTTCCCTACTACAACTCCTACCCCTGGATTAGGTCTTCCTACATCTGGTAAAGATGGAATACAAGAAGGCCACCTCTTCGAACTTCCGAGACGTTCTTAACATAGTCATTTAAATTTTAAGTTTCAAGCCAGTTATTTAGTTTTTTATTTGTTTTGTAAATTTTCAGGAAGTTGATTACCTCGAGCATTTTCTTTGTTACTTACTAACGTACGAAACAGAATTGCGCAATTTTGTTAATAAATTTCTGAAAGTTTCTTTTTTTTGTTTTTTTGCATTATTGAAAATGAGTTGCAGATAAATTAACGTAGGAAATTAAAAGAAATATATTGAAAGTATTAAACAATTTGAAGCAAAAAAAAATTCAAGCGAACTCCTAATTTATCGATATACAGTGTGTCCAAGATAATATTCCCAGCATGGAGAACTCCATTGTTAAAAAACTAAAAATTGTAATTATTTATAAACAAACATCGGCATATCCTTAACGATCGACTCATATAGAGTTTGTTCAAACTTAAGTCGGCACTATTGCTAACTTCTTAATTAAAATTGGTCTTGTAATTTTTCGTAAATTAATAAATAAAGAAGATATTTTCATTTTTACAAAATCATCAAAGGTCCCTGTGCTTTACAAACAAAACATTTGCAAATCGCCGTAATCAAATTACTACTATAGTCCAGTCACGTTAAGAATATACTATTTGGCACTGGGGTCTGCGTACATATCACATAGGACCAATACGTATTATAACTATAAAATTATAAATTAAAAATTATAAATATAATTATAAAATCTGAGGATCTCAGTATAAATTGCAGTGTTTTTTAGTCAACTTCATATCATTTGGACTTGCCTCCAATTTCAACCAATCACAAATCGAAAAATATTGCCCTATATTTTTCAACGCTATGTTCTTAACGTGAATGAAGTTTAGTTTGCTAATTTAATCGACTTTATAGCTTTTATAATAAAGAAATTAATAATAATGCCGATTTAAGTTTGAACAGGCTGTACACAGGCTCTTCAGGTGTGCTCTCAGGCAATATCTTGATAACTACCGAAGATACAAAAAATTTTCGACACAATTTCTATTTTAATTTTAGAGGTCTACAACATAAAATTATTTTTATCTATACAGAGTGAATCAAAATAATGATGCCGGAGACGACTTTTCTATTTCAAATGGCATACCCTATATATGAAGCCAAATTTGGATCGCCCATAAAATTCTACACATTTTCTGTATACCATTGGCTATACCTAAACCTATCTGTTCTTGAGATATATAACATTTTGTCTAAAAACTGACATTTGCAGCCACTATTTATTTATTCATATTTTATTTATCTTCAACTCTAAGAAAAAAATTTTTCATTCGGATATAGTCGACACATGAGCTTATTATAAGCCATTATTAAATGTACTTTTATCACTACAGAGTGGTCAATGTGATAAAAAATGACAAAACTCAATTTTCTTTGAACGTGTTCTACCTCCAAACCGTATCTGCAGCCCAAAAATTTCTTGTTCAAAACATTTATTATAGAAATTGAACCAAATCTTGTACAAGAGACAAACAGGCATGAGTCTTATTGAACACATGAGATCTTTGGATTAAATAAAAAAGATTCGCCAGATTCTTTTCACATTCTTTTGTTCCTGACAATAATGTTATTCTTTATACATATAAATTCCAAAACGATAACTTACCTATTTAATTTCAACTTGTTGGGAGATAAGGTGACCTTTACTGCTAGATATTATTAGATATTCTGTAGTTGTTCCTTTACTAGGTACGTTTCCATCTTTCATTCTATAAATTGTTCTTCGATATCGATATCGATATAAACAAATTCTAATCGTACCAGTTAAGATAAACCATCTAATCTGTATACGATAGGTTAAATACAAAGGTGTGGCGTTCGTGTTGGGCTTTAACTTTGTTATGGCAAATCGCAAACACAAAATGGAATAATTACATTGCGATTTGCCATAACAAAGTTAAAGCTCAACACGAACGCCACACCATTGTATTTAACCTATCGTATACAGATTAGATGGTTTATCTTAACTGGTACGATTAGAATTTGTTTATGGCAAACATAAAATGGAATAATTACATTGCGTTTTGCTATTGCAAAGTTATATTCCACACTACATTTCAACAATTTACAATATACTTGTTCCATAATCAATCAACACTTTTACCACACAACTGTTTCATTGCATTCAACGATTTTCTGAATTTTGAGGGACACGAATCAAGGTATTTGCCTTAGCGGTCTCTGAAAACTGTTTGTTTACGATAAATTTGAGGTTGAGATCTACCAATTTCAATTCACCGTTGCAAATTATATTGTAATTTATGTACATTTTCCAACTGATAAATATTTTTGGTTATGTGAACACATATTTTGACATTTACTGTTTAACGTTGGTAGTATTGCAACTTAATAAATTTGTTACTAAGATATTTGGTTTTTACTTACCCATTCACCACGTTGCTCGTAAATTTGCACAACAATATTTCAGAAATACTTTGAGGGTATATGTTTCTATTTTAACTTCGACATTACATAGGAACCTCGTGCAGTGTTGTAATTTGTCTAACAATAAAATCACTAGGCCCTGAGATTTCAATTATTTCTAAAAAGGTATATGCTCAAAACCACAGCATATGCTGGGTGAATCCCCTACATTACTCCTTGGTGAATCCTGCGTGTGCAAGCCGTTGGTAGTATTTTCGTACAGAATATGAATCTTACGGAGTATGTATCAATTTTGTCTGCATCTGACTAATTCTCAAAATAGTTCATTAAAACGTCAATAGCCTGTCTAGCCTGTGAGTAGCAAGCGACTTGTTATTTTGACGTCATACATATTTTTTACGCAGTAAAAACATATTTTTATTATTCGTGTTTTTCAATTATCCCTGTTACGCTCGGTCCCGATGAACACGGATAATCGGGGTTCTACTGTACTACATTTCTTCTGGTGACGAGCTCAACTGACACCAGTTCGATTGAATTTATTAAAACCTTTTAACATACGCAAATTATTATACCTCGGGTAAAAATCATACACTTCACTTCCTTGATGTAACGAGCATCTAAATAAAAACCTGGTCAAGTAGGTTGTGATAGAGAATTTATCCATTGCATTTACATAACAGAATTACTAAATGTAGCCTACTTGACAAGGTTTTTATTTGGACAATTGTTATAATCTACTATTGTAGATTACAACTACTGTCTAAATAAAAACCTTGTCAATTTTATTCTCTATCGATTAGTGATATAATACATATATAGGGTGTTCCATTTAAAAAGTGTCTTTTTGATATTAACTTATAATCGCGACGCTCATTTGCTTTTTTTTACGGTATCATTGTAATGATGTGAAAACTACTACTAGTTTACTAATTTAACCAAATTTGTAGCTTTTATAATAACAAAGTTAGCAATAGTGCCGACTTATGTTTGAACAGACTGTATAGAGGCCGTGCAAAAAAACATTTTTTTAACCTTCATCACATTATTTCTTTTACTAAAGTAAATGTCTATTCGTTATGAGTCGGGGAATCTTATTGGGAATTAATTACCCCTAGTATATTTGAGTTTAAATAAAAAAATTTAAAACGACAAATAGCAAATAGCGTTTATAACTTATTTTACAAATGAGGTGAAACCGGGAAGCTGGGCCTTAATTTACAACTAAAACTGTGCTATAATTTTTTTATTTTTGTATTGCAAGTGGGACCAGTTGCCTCAAAAAAGAAGACAAATGGGCCCAGTCCTTGTAATTTACATAGCACTATATTAAAAAAGTTATGGGGTACCAAACTGGGTCATGCCCTTATTACCACAGTAGATCTGTTCATATCAAACTGTGGTTACTCTTTAAACTACTAGCTAGTGTTGCCATTATGACAGAAATTTCTTAAAATTACGAGATTTAAAAAGGCTGGCCCAATTACCTTGTGGACCCAGTTAACCAGGTTTAACTTATTTGTCAAAACGCGCTTTTGTTACCCTGATTTAGGATAATGAATCCTAGTAGTTTCCCACCTGAAGCTTTGCAGCAATGTTGAAGCACCTCGAAGAACTGTATGAGTTATTTAACATAACTTTCCATCAATAAACAGTCGTAAACGGTCGTTATGAGTCAGCGCCAATAACGATTATTGAAACCGTTCGTCCTGAATCGCGCATTTTGTATGGACATCGCACGCCGACTTTCGTTTTTCGTGTGGACGAAATTTAACGTCATGTCGGTGATCCGACTGCGTGACTCGAAAACGTATTTTGCGGAGGCAAAATTCGAGCGATCACTTCGGTTTTCGTGTTGGCTCACTTTCGTTACAAAGAAGAAAAGACAAGTTGTTGGAAATTTCTATGGTGGAACAAGCGAGCAACTTCTTCGTGTAAATCAGAAACCGTGCATAATGTTGCCAGAATATTAATACTAATCAAGAAAGCTTTAATAAAAATAAACTTATATACGAGCCCTGCGCCAAAACTATTCGCCTATCTGTCTTGGGGAAAGAAAGAGACAGTTAATTAGTTACACAGTGGTAGATTATTTTTCGAGAATAATAATAATAAATAAATATAAATTTATATAATTTTAAATAAAATTTTGATATTTAAATTCTAATAATGATTTTATGTTCAAAAACAGCTACACTAGTGTGACACTAGCTAGGCCAATACTTTCGACGCAGGGTTCGTAGGACTTCAGGATAAACAACAAATTGAAACTTCAATAGAAATAGAGTTACAAGACTTTAAAGTAAACAACAAGTAGAAATCAAATCATGAGAGAGAAGTATTTGTTTGGATATATAATAATAAATCAGGCGAGGAACCTAAATCAAAATCTACGAAAATGGATCTAAATTTTGACGTTATTCAAGGAAAAAATAAGCTTTACTAAAAATAGATCTGCAAGATTTTATAAAAAAAGGCAGGTTAAAACAAAACGTGCAAATCACGAAGTAGTTTAGTAAACTAATCGTGGTGTTCATTTGTATGACATATTTCGAATGAGTTATGTCAATATTCAAAAGCCCAAAAAGGAAACACTTTAAAGCAAAAAAAAATTAAAACTAGGGATTATGATAGAATAAATAAAAGATCAGATTTAATCAATGCATTTTGTTTTATTCACTCATACATATATACATTTTCTCAAACTATTATTTACAGTTTATTAACATCAGATAATTTTCAGGCACGTAACAAATTCCATTTCACTTTTTACATCGATGGCTATTGCTCGGCAAAATTCCATTTCAAAATGCAAGAAAACCGCTGTAACTTTAGGCGTAATCAATTTAACTAAATTTAATTAACTATTGGGCTTTGGTATGGCGTCGTCGTAGTTTGAGAACGGTCAGGAAATTACCAGATGGCTGGAGCACCTGCGACTACAGGGGCGGCTGGGGCAGCAATGGCAGGTGCGGAGGCGACATAAGGAGCTGATAGGTAAGGAGAGGCTACGTACGACGCACCATAAGCGGGGGCGGCGGCGTATGCGGCTACGGCAGGGGCGGCGGCGTAAGCGGCGTATGCGGGAGCGGCGGCGTAAGCGGCGTATGCGGGAGCGGCTACGACGGGGGCTGCTTTCACAACTGGAGCTGCCGCCACAACAGGCGCTGCTCTAACAAGAGGGGCAGCTGCTACTAAGGGGGCGGCGAAGGTATTGTAATTCCTGGCGATGACTTGAGAACTTTGGGCGGTTACCACGCCTGGTACGACGGGGGCTGCCGCATAAGCCGCGACGACGCCACTGGGTTTTGCTTCCGGTTTTGGTTCAGCGGATGTGGAGTGGATGGCGACTGCCAAAACTACAACGATCTGAAAAATTAAATTAAATCACCTTTTATAATCTCTTGTCATGATTAACCTTTACAGTCGACGTTCGGGTTTAAACACGAACATTGATGCAGATGATCAAAAAACAATTTTGATTTTGCATTTTGCTTGCAGTGTCAAAGTAATTCACTGATTAAAAAAAAATGTAATCATACTTACGAATTTGTACATGTTGAAACACTTGGTGATGTTGACTGATAACGTCGTATCAAGTTCTGTCTGGCCAAGAGACGTACGTGGTTATTTATACCGCGACTTCCCCACGAAAATTAAGGGTCTGTTGCAATGTGTCCGTGCACTGCATAGCAAATTAATCGCTGGCTGCTGGCTCGAAGAAAGTGAAGCAAGGGTTGGTGATCGACATGTTTCGATGCTTGTTTGAAGCCCATTTGTTCTCTTAACTTAACCGTTAATATTAATAATTTATTATTCCCAGAAAATAAGTAACAACTCGTACTGCTAAGCTGAAAATTTTCTACCCTTGTGTCGCTTTGAAATAAATTCTGAATATGACGAACACCGAATTATTATTATTATTGACAGCTGTTATTATTATTATTACCTTTTCTTGTAAAAATTGTAATCATATAACTATAATAATAAATATTATTACTATAGCTTTGATTCTAAACGGTAGGTATAACTATTCGTAATTATTAATAGAAAAGAGATGTTGTGTATACAAATAAAAAAAAAAAACAGAGGAAAAATTTTATGTATTTTAGTTTTCCGGAAACAATTAATAAAAAATTAACCCCAAAATTACGATACGTCGTTCGTTAAGAAAGAGCAACGAGTAAACAAAATAAATAGAATCATAAAAGTGTTTTATAGTTTTATGATTGTTACGGCGCTAACGGAATTGACGTGATCAACTGAAATATCTTGAAATACTTGACAAACGCATTCAAATCAGAGATGATAAGACTAACAATAACTATTTTTTGATAAAGTTTTGGCTTTCATAAAATCAAGTGCGTTATTTAAAATAGCAACCCGGTGAAATTTAACTTACAATAAGTTTCAATAGCATAATTTTCAATGTTATTAAAAACTGAAACTAAAGCTCTCTTGCAAACAGAACATATCCTCCACATCACCATAAGTAATTAATTGGATTGAATGTGATTGCATAATATCTTTATTAAACAAGAGTGACGCATATCAAAATAACCTATTGATATAATCGAACACTGTTACGTAAGCAAACAATTCAGTAAAACATCCCTCACAGAGAGCGCATATGGGGTAATTGAATTTCGAGAGCCGCTTATTAATTTATTATTCATATTAAAGCAAAGTTGCTTGAAGCATTTTTAATCATTTATTTGCAATTGTACTTCCGTGTCTGTGTTTTCTTTAAATCATGTACGATTATTTTAAGCAACCTAAGTCGAATGATTTATTTGTATTTTGCAATGCCAACTTTATCTTCTGTTATTGACGCGATTTCTAAAAATACAAAATTGTTGCCCAAATGTATAATCAAGATAAAACCCCGTCATTTATTAATCCTGAAGTTAAAAGTCGATGTACTCCTACGTGGAATTAGATAAAAGTAAATGAACTTCTCAGCCTGATTTTAATTCCTTACATTTTTGAGGGGTAATCTTCGCAGGGGCAAGCTTCGAAAAAATCTTGTTTGACAAAATATATTAATAAGTAAGAAACTTAGCAACATTGCCTTTGATCAATTTTCTATCTCTTATAGTAAGCGAGATCTCCAAGTTACTCTCGAATTTCAATCACCCTGTACAGGATGGTATCGAGCGATAAAACGAACAGTTCAACCAAACTGCGAGTTATTATCATCCAAAGCTTCAAAATTATTTTAACAAGTGTTGAATGTATTGGCCAATTTTTCTAATCTCGAAGTCTTCATTCCAATCCATTACATTTTTTAGATATGCCAAAATGAAGAAGTCTAAAACCATTAAATCGCAAGGACATTGAAGAAAATAATTTGTGCTTTTGTGCTAATGGGCCGCCCATCAAAATACTCCCGTAGTAGTTTCAGAGTGTTTTTTTTTTCTGTGCGAGTTGCTGTCCCTTCTTATTGGAAAAATCCTTCTTGTAGTTCATCCCTGTGCAAAGAATTTGAATTAATCGCATTATCGAGGGGCTCCAGTTATACGATAAGCATGCATTAAAATGTTGGGGCATATTCCATATTAGAGATCGGTTTATGTTGGGTTTTATAAAAACCAATTCAATTTAATCATTGGTTAAGAATAATCATTCCTATACCTTCAGCACATGTAACCATAGCAACGTTTACTTTTGTGAGCGGGATTTCCTCCGGGTTTGACCCGAACAGTCCAAGCCTTGAGGAATTTCTCTACGTATGTGGCGGTTTCCTTGAGGCGGTCGCGGAGGGCGCAAGAGGCCGAAAAATCCCGAAGGAAATTCAATTCTTTCTGGCCTTGAGGCCGAATTTTCCCGACTTCTTGATTCACATGCGTAGTGGACGCTCAGTCTCGCAAATTCATGATTGAATTCATCCAAATGTTTGAGAATGAACCTTGCTTGTGGCAAGTTAATTCTAAACATTTTAAATATTATCATCCATTGATGAATGCATTGCGAAACCACGAGAAACACCTGGAGACAATCCTCAAGTACTTTTCCTCAAGGATTTCCTTCAGGAAAATCCTCTCTGTGTGTGGCCAAGGGTTCGGTAGAAGATATCCCCAAGGAAATCCCGCAGGCTTTTTCCTTGAGGATTTCCTGTACGTGTATGGCTAGCTCCAAGGGTTAATGTGGTAATATTGGCAATTATTTCTCGAATATTGTTGACCTTTTCAATAATTCTTCTTTTAGGGCGACTACTGCCTTCCTTTCTGTCACACAACTTTCAAGTGTTCAATTGAATATATCATGAAGTAGCCTTTGAATTTTTCATAACATTGTAAAGCAGGTCTTGAATTAGGTAACTTTTGATTTTAAACATCTTGGGCGATTCCACGAAAATGTCAACCTGACTCTAGTTTTGTAAAGATTTTCTTATGGGAGTAGTAAATATTTTTTTCACAAGAGAGTAATATAAATTTGTTTAGTATACCTTTGGTATACCTTTACTTTTTAATTGTAATTATTTTATCAATAAAAAAAGTCTATTAAAGTTTACCGAAATTTATACGTAGAACATCTTAAAAAGTTTTCAAGATGATTCATATAAAAAATAATATTTTAAAATGAAGTAAATCATTATTGGTACTATGGCCGGGAGAGGGTTTACTTTTACTATAATTTTGAGCAAAATAATCTCAAATGTTTAATGTATAAAAAAGGGAATTGTGAATATTTATACTAAGAAATGTTTGTCGCCTGATTGATGTTAATGCGAAAAGTTTGTTTAATTGATACATATCCTAATTTTCGGGCAAACAGTTTACAGAACGTTTTAATTTTTTTTTTTTAATTATTTACATTTTCGTATCATTTTTAATATAACATTTTGCACTGTCGCCTGATTGACAGGAATACTGTCGTCTGATTGACGCGGTTTTCTAAATATTATAAAAGAGCCGTTACAGGAGTAAAAATTTGCAACAAAGATTTAGATGAAGTGCACCTTTCAATCTTCAAATTATTTTACAGAATTCAAATAACATTTATAAATTTAGAGAAATATATATATATAGTGACATCTAAAAGCATGACCTATAAATCCTGTCGCCTGATTGACGCTTACTTTGTACATAATATTTCATTTAAAAGAAACAATTTTTTAAAACATTACAAAACATTTTAACAAGTACATGGTATGCTTTTCTATCTGCGATTAAAAGAAAAATTATTAATTCTTATTATATGTGTAAAATTTAAATATACTACTTCAATAACTGCTACGTATGTCGCCTGATTGACGTTGGAATCGCCCTCTTATGTTTCACAGCAAAAACCGTCGTTAAACAAAGCAAAGATGTTCTGTTTAGCCTTGGAATCAGTTAATTTGTAAAAACTTCATTGAAATGGGAACATAATTCAAGAAATGAAGTCACATGACAAATTAAATAAGTTAAACAACTGTCTGACAACTGTTATCCATCAAACGTCAATCGGTTTAGGAAGTTATCCCTTTTTTTAATCAAATTATGAAAATCAACTTGATGAACATTTCAACTGGACACTTCTTGTCAGTTTTCGTGAAAGTTTTCACAGATTTATTCAAAATAATATTGACAAACTCTTTGTATTCCACCGGCTTCTGGAAATTTCTTTTAAAAGGATCATACATAAATTGGGATTCCCATTTCTCCAGTCTCTTACTCCTATTTCATATTATTTAGAATTTCTTAGTTCTTGTTTACCGTCTTCATTCAGGAATTTTATCATTTCCGTTGTAATCTTGTCATGCCCGAGGCCTTTCCTAATTTGAATTTAGTAATCGCTTTTTCTAGTTCCCCTATAGTTGTTTTATCAATTCGTTCTTCATCCAACCGTATTACATCTTCCTTTCTTTTCTTCTTTTCTTAAGGTTTCCCCTAGAAGTTCCTAAAAATATTTCAACCACCTTCCATGGATAGCTAGAGTTGAAATTTAATTGAGCTTTTGTCATGACGTGTGAGTACCACGATATTGGTCATATGATCTGTTTATTGATATGTTCGTTTATCTACACCTGTTTCATAATAGCTATATTATGTAACTCATTTGGGTTGTAAATATAATGAGACTTATTATAACACTAGTTATATAATGAAAAAAATTATTAGTTATTACTATGCGGTTACTGTGGATTTACGCTATAACCAGGCTATTGCCATTTTCGCTTACTGATGGCTTCCGACAATATTTTTTTAATTAATAAAAATAAAAACCATGTTGCAGACGTAGATAAAACGTTGTATATTACAAGTGGGATAGTGCATCATTATAATATTCGTACTCTTATCCTGAACTCGGGCTGACGCCCTCGTCAGGATACCTCATATTATAATAATGTTTCTATGCCACTTATAATATAAATAACTATTTCGTAACATGTAAAATTAAATGACGTATTAATTAATTCACTGCTATTTTAAGCAGTCACTTAAAAAAAATGTTCCTATTCGCTTGAAAGTGCAACACATCCTGCGCTTGTGTGCTCCGGTTTATATTCGGAACTTGTTATGAAATGCATCATTTAATACATGTCAAACACGGACTTCATCAGCGTTACATATTATTATACAATTCTATATTAAACAATATAACAATTAGAGCCTTTTCCGATGTCACCGGAAGTAGGTCGGAAGCGGACGCACGTAGCTGCGATACGCGGCAAGTTTCGACAGCCGGGTCGGTATGGAAGTCACGCACCCGTTCGATTTCACCTACTTCCTATTCATGTGTCTTCAGGGGGTTGCTCGATATAAAAGCGGACGTAACGAAAATCAATCCATCCGAAGTAACTACACCAGCAAGCAAAGAAACACCCAATCGAATAATGGCCGCTGTGAAGGTGCGTACTTGCGTAATTCGTTGGAATTTCGTTCTTGATGTTCTGTGTGTGATGTGATTTAGGTTCTTGCTATCGCCGTCGCATTTTTGGTTCTTGAGGGATGCAGCGTCAGGACGAGTGTGGTACCTGCACCGGTTGCGCCAATTGCTTACGCCAGGGCGATTCCTTATAACGTCTTGCCTTACGCCAACAGCGTCAATGTGTTCACGAAAACTTTGTACCCATCTGCGATTTTGGCTCCTGCACCTGCATACGCACCAGTTCCTGCATTTGCTTCGGCCTTGGCTCCTGCGCCCGCTTTAGTTCCTGGTTTAGCACCAGTTCCTGCTTTCGCTCATGCTCCTGCTCCAGCTTTAGCTCCAGCTGCGGTTCCTGCCCCTATTCCTGCAGCCAGAGTCAATTCTTTTCTGCCGACACCTTTCGCTGCTGCCCCTGCTCCTGCTCCTGCTTTAGTTCAGGCAGGTCCTGCTCCGATATATCCATTCGCCCGGATTGCACCTGCCTTCTTGCCTGGTGTAGCCCCCGGTTTGCCTGCCCCTTTCATCAACAAAATAGTATGAACTGAGATTATTTAATTAATTGTTACTTGCTTGAGAAGTTTATTGTTTCCTGTTTTATTAATGTGAATAAATATTTTTATATACAAAAAAAATGTGTTCTATTTTTATTTTATTTAATTCGTTGATGGTATGATTGTTCAGAACTTTCATCATAAATCGCTAAATAAAATGAATTTTTAATTTAATTACTAAAACATTTATCATTTTTTTTCGAACGTTTGACGTTCGAATAAAAGATAATTCGATTATAATTCGATCAAAGACTTTTCTTGTTTAAAACTAATTATCAGGCAAAAAAAACACTGAAAAAACTTGTTAGATATTACGAAACCTTGCTCCATGTCAACACCATCGACCTTCCTGTTAATAACTTCACTCTGTGAATCCCTATTTCTAAATTTAGAAGTGCTGGTTTTACCGAAAATAAATCGAGATGATTAATCTAAACTGAATTCCGTTTTTTACGTTTTTGCTAGGCTAATCGAAGCTTTCATTATTTT
This sequence comes from Dorcus parallelipipedus, assembly GCA_958336345.1. NCBI lineage: Eukaryota > Metazoa > Arthropoda > Insecta > Coleoptera > Lucanidae > Dorcus > Dorcus parallelipipedus. The sequence continues at coordinate 14,620,197 of OY284480.1, read as the reverse complement.
GATGTAAATAATACCATAAAGCTTTTTCAGATAATTTTTCCTTTATTTATTAACACGTACAAATTAATGAAATGATGAGTAAAAATACTACATGAAAAGATACGTCACGTTCTATCATCCATGATGTCCCAATTTTGTTTTGTTTTTTCGTCAGATGATTCACGATTGATTTCTTGTCAGCAATTTGTTTGAGTCATTCCTGAAATAATAACAATAATAAATAAATCGGTCTACTGAAAATATAGCAAGGAAAAAGTGTAATGAGTGTTTATGAATGAAGGGGCACAAGGAGCACCTCGTGTGCCGGTCACGATCACGAAAGTCTCGCGATGAAATTCACGTTGAAGTTGGCATTCGGTCGGCGTACCGACGCAGTCGTGACGGTGGAGTTTTTGCGTCGACTTGTACGGAATCGTCGGAAGGCTTTCTTCAAATGCGTCAGATAAACCGAGACAAGCTAACATCACGTGACGTTAAGTTACAACTTTAGTGAATAGTTGAAATTTTGTAACAAAAAATAGTTCCCAGAAATTATTTAAAAAGCCAACAAGAATTATGTTAAAAGTTGTTTAAAAATTATTAAATGAATTATGAGCCATAATTCATGTTTGTATGTTAATTTTATCAAAAAAAAAAATTGTATCTGAAAAACGTATAAAGCTTTTGTATCACAAAATCTTTAAACCGGACAACCGTCGTTCGACAGCTTCGTCGAACGACGGCGAAACGTTAAGTGTTTTGTGCGCTATTTAGTGTCCGGTTTAAAGATTTTGTGATACAATTTTCATCGGACAAGAACCAACTTTAAATATAAAGCTTTTATTTAAAAAAATTCCGAATAACGCCAGTGTGAAAATAAAATGCCCTGTTCGACTTTACGTTATCTAAGAAATAAAAAAATACAGAATAATTCTTAAGTCTTTTATGAATTTATTTTCCAATGGACAGAATACATACAATGGCATTGAAAAAGAATCGTAATGTATTACTAGAACATCCGCGATTTCATAATAATTAATAACATTCAATTATGTACAGAAAAAATAAAAATGATTAGAAATAAGTACCTTTGCAAATACTTACAAATAGATACTGAAATATAGCGATAAACAGGAACTGAGAAAGAAGTAGGCGACACAGAAGTAGATACATATTAAAGACTCGAAACATGCGGAAATATAGAAGCGATCGAAAACGGAAATAATAAGTGCATTTAATAAAAAAGAGAAGAAAAGAAGAGACACTCTAACAGAAAATATTAGGAAACGAGAGGAAAGGAACAGCCTGGAATAGGACATTCTTGAATCAGTTAAAACCTGTCAAACAGTGAAGATGTCTAACGAAATGGTAAAGAAAATTCAGGAAGAAATAAATCGTACGAAAGCAAATTAGAAAAGTACCTACAAATCAAAATCAAAATATCTGCGAAATATCAAAAGATATTTTGTGGTATGTCAGAACAGCTAATACAAAAATAAAACATAAAGACTATATTAACAGAGAGATGTATAAATAATGGTCTTGTGTAAAAGCATCAGAAAAAGATGGAATAAACGTGGAGAAACCTTGAAAAAAACAAATACATTTTGTATTACTGAAAATAAAATAATAGTTTCCTTTGACAAGATTTGAAGGCCTATTTATAAATAATAACAATAATAAACAAATGTATGTAACAATAATAATAAGAAGAATTCAAAAAACAACACATTTTTAAATACAGAGCCTTCATATAAAACTGAGCGCCACGTGACTGTCATAAATAGGCAACCAAACATACCCGTGTGGTAAAGAGCTGCTCAAACGAAATTTTCACCATAACAATAACCTAAAAGTATAAAATTAAACACCATGATCGTCAACTGATTACTTATCGAAATTGTTTTCGCTATAGAAAAGATATTTAAAGCTGGTTCTTGTCTGACGAAGCTGTCGAACGACGGCGAAACATTAAGTGTTTTGTGCGCTATTTAGTGTCCGGTTTAAAGATTTTGTGATATAAAAAAACTGCAAAGTAACTAACCAGAGCAACAATAGCATCAAAATGTAAAATAATCACTAAATGATTTTGCGTCGAAGCTCACGTGGCTCTCAGATTTATTTGAAGGCTCTGTATTATTAATGAAAACACGAGATACAAGAGCAAGTGTGAAGATAATTAAACAAAACAAGATTAGGCAAAGAATAAATAAAAGTAAGAGAAAAATAATATAAATAGAAACATGGAAACATTATGGTGAGAAACCAAGAATTAAACGAACTCAAAAAATTCTTAGATGTTATAACATTTAGTGACTGGGGAGAGGTAAATAGAATGTAAGAAAAAGATAATACAGCGAACAAAACATTTCATGACAATAAAAGGAGATTAAAAAATAAAATCCTTACAAAGAAAACTAAGATGGGAATGTACGAAAATGAAAACCTCATGAACCAACTTCTCGCTCGTTAAAATACGTAAATAGAAAGTTTTCTTCTTAAAACAAAGAAAAATTTTTCGTAAACTTGGTTCTCCACATTGTAGGAAATCGAAGCTCAGTAAAAACTCACACATGAAGCAGGAATGAGGAGAATAATAAAGAAAGAGATAAAAGCCTCAGACTAACAGAAAAAAAAATTAAAAGCATTACTGGGACCGGCAAAAATAAGAATTAATCAAGAAACAACTCAGGAAACTAAGGAGGAAGATATAGTGAAAAAGTAGAACAAAGAAAGCGAAATGGTTAGGGCATATGTATTTGAAGATTAGAAACGAAATGGACACTGACAAAACTGAAAACACGACAGATTGAGTTCGAAATAATTAGCCGAAATAAAGGCAGATTTAAGAATAGTAAAAACAGACAAGAAAAGGAAGCATGTAGGATAAAATAGGAAAGGATCCGAAAAGTTTCAAACTTTGCCTGGATTATCTAAACCACACTTACTTATATACGAAAAGAAAACAAGAACGAAGCACTCATTACGAAAATTACACGAAAGATGACTAAACACATTGAAGGAACGATAGAGAATCATAGAATTTTAATTTCATTTTCCATTTTACTTCGTGTCTAGAGTTAAAAAGAAACTATCTAAATAAATGTACCAACATCCAAACGACTCGGAATTCTAATACCCGATCGATTGCCGAACAACGGCAAAGTTACGACAGGCGCAGAATTTCGACGTCTTCACCAATTAGTATGCACTCGGCTACTCCACCACAGTGAAACCGACATTGCGGCAAGAAGTAGGCCACGAAAAAATGCAGATTAATTTCCTTTATGTAACACACAATCCCACCCTCAACTGCACCAAATTCTGTCTTCAGCTTCGTCAGAGTATATAAATCGACAGGGCAGAAACCAATTCATCGTGTACCTCATCGACGACCAAAGCAAAATGATCGCAAAATTCGTGGTAAGTATTTGTTCGCAAGTTCTTTTGATGATGTTAATTTTCTTTTTGAAAATTTAGTTCTTCTTCGTGCTGGCGCTAGCTGGAGTTAACGCAGGGATTGTACCTGCCGCCCTTCCCGCAGCTTACGTTGCAAATTACGCTACGTCCTATTCGGCTAATGTTGTGAACCATGCGATTGCTGCACCTTACGTTGCTGCTGCTCCTTACGTTGCTGCTGCGCCTTACGTTGCCGCGCCCGCCCCTGTAGTTGCAGCCAGCGCGCCACTGATTGCTTCAGGGGCGTACTCAATCCATCCTTACTAAAATTGCCAACGATGAAGTGCCGACGTATGCCAAGTTGTTTATCGAAAAATGTACAAAATTGCTCAAATAAAAGAAATTTCTTATACGTACTTGGTGAGTGTTTTTTCGATTCTGAAATTCATGAAATTTGGTCATAAAACCTACAGGAATTATTTTTAATTTTTTGCATCCTTGAGTGCCTTCAATACCATAAGGGACCTCAAATTGAATTGAATACTTTTTGAAGAATGATTATTGTTTTCATTGCTTAAAGTCCTTCAGTTTAAAGTAAAATTACAATGAGGGTGCAAATTTGATAGTAGATACTTTTTTTTAATAAATTAGATATCGACTCTAAACCTAAACTCTGAACCATTTTGCAACAATTTTAGCCATAATTTAATGGCCAGTGTATTCTTAAATCGCCCCAATATATTTTTCGGCGTAAATTTATCGGCGTACTTTCTATTTTCGAAAACACAAATTTTGTTAGCAAATATTGATGTAACTAATTCGCCTGTATGTTATACAATCGTGTTACACATACAAAGCTGTCCGTTAGGTAGTATACATCACAGTATACATTCATGTATTTGAATAATAAATAGGTTGTTGTGAGGTGAGAATTATGCAACTGCATTAAGTTGACCATTTTTATTGTTCTGTAGTAATTTGGCGCAAAGTAAAAAAGATCATGTATTATGGTAAGTTTGTTGGGATATTCGCCATTAACAAAAGTTTCGTTTCAGGAAACGGAAGTATCGCAGCAAAACGTGTTTTCGGGCGCGCTTTAATTTCCGGATTTCGTCGGATAGTGACGGCAGACTAAACTAATCTCCACTTCGGAAATTGATCAGAAATTAAACGTCCAAATTAAAACACAGATAATCAGAGGACTTTATAAAAAGAGCCAGTTTTAATTTATTATAATAATTAATTAGTAACCCAAAAAGAAGAAGTTGCCTGTAAAGCATATAAAATTTTACTACAAAGTTTAGTCTTTCGTCCCTATTTGTATTCAATATTTTTTTAATAAGGTTTAGCTACTCAGTTAACTGTTAGTTCAAAAATTAATTGGGCGAGAGGCTGAATGGTTTTTCTCGATAACTGACAAGCCAACATAGCAGCCCAATTCAAAAGCCAGTGTTTGATTGTTGTGTTTCTCTACGAATTCGTCATTTGCTTAGAGTTGCCTTTTGTAAGCATAATTTACTCAATAAATCGATCCATGAAATTGTTCATAAATCACTAAATGCCAAATTTGTCGAATTTTTCTTCCAATATCAAAATCAAATTATTAAAATTGAACTAAACTGAATAAAATCTAACGAAAAAGGATAGAGCTTGAGTGTGACATTTTTCCGTCAATTTAATTCAGTTTTATAACGTTTTCGATTGACTGCTCCAGAGCACTCCGAATGTATTCCCATCTTGCTTTAACCTCATATAATAATACTTAGAAAATGGAGACGCTCTGAAAATATTCTAGTACAGTGAACCGAAAAAGCTATAACTTTTATTAAGGAGTTCAAAATGAATTGTATTTGAAAATGTAGTCCTGAGTTTATTAGAATATTTATTTACCGAGCGGGAAAAAGCAAAGCTTGCATGCGGCTCTTAATGAGTGCAAGTAAGATGCACTGTGATTTTCTAGATGTAGAACAGAAATGGATATAAACCGGAGTTGTTAAAACTCGATGTAACGACGTGCATGTAGAAAATCGCAGGGCATTTTACTCGCATTCGATAAGAGCCGCCTGCAAGATTTGCTTTTCCCGTCCTGTATATTCCTTCCAAAGAGAACTATGTAGGTAAATAAGAATGCTGTTTTTACGTTAAATTAACTAAGTGTTAAATTCCTTGGATAAAAAGAGCGAAAATTGCTTTTACTGTATCGTATCGAGCTTCTGTATTAAACATTTCTTCATAATCTATGTTGTTGCCTTTTGTACATGTCCTTTAGCATGAACTCTGTTCAATATTGCACGTTACACCCAGCGAATGTTGATAGCTTTAGCATTTTTGAGGCAAAAAAGAGATCCCAAGCGTTACTTTCTTCCAAGGCTTCCAATTCTTCTTCCATGGCAACTAACGAGCTTGTTGTTTTGAACTTGAATTTAACGCTTCGTTATAACATTGTAAGCTTAGTAATTGTAGACGGATCCATGAACATAATTCCCAACACAGTTTCCTTACTAGGTACCTACTCGTTTTCGACGTTGTTCGTTTAAAATCGAAGCTTCTTTCACTTCTTTTGTCTCCTGAATTTCGTCATCGTACATCTCCATTTTTCTTTTGTCTATTGGCAATATTACAACAACTATTATATTTGAATGGCTGAAAATGTAGTTTTCTTGAGCACGATAATCATCTTTAATTTTGAGATAACCAGAAGCACTGTTACTGTTGAACTTCTTGCGAAACTGCTTTGGAATATGTACAAAACATTCAAGAACTAACAAACGCGAATGATCTAACTTTTTAATATTTCGACTTAACCACAGCTCAATTGGAGATCTTCCATCAGTTGAGTATTCAGCGCATACCTTGACAAATGTCCTCGGTCGGCGAAACTAGGCTCCATGGTCCTTCTACTTTGAGTATTTAGTTCACGCCGTAGAGGAGCAACGTAACGAGTATCCTTGAATTCCGCCCTTAAAGTCGAAAAGATAAATGAAATTAAGATTTTAATTTAGAAGACAAGAAAGTACAGAAGCTTTCTGAGAAACTAATACCATCGTCCATAGTCAGAAATCATGGTCTTGATAGAAGTCTTTTGATAGAAGTCGGAGCAAGAAATTGATTCAAAACCAAAAATGATTTTGTCGCTGAAATTACTGCACGTTCCAGCAATCTTCCAAGAATAAAGACATCCGTCAACCGTCGTGCTCATTATAAAACCGCACAAACGCTTCTGGTCCAAGCACTTGAGGTTTGTTCACTCAACTGTGAAAAAAAGGCATGCTTCGACCACCCATATATGAACGTGTGTCCCATTCCGTCCCACCAGCATAGCGTTACGCAAACACGCTCGGCTTAACGAAAAATGTCCAGCTCGCGAAATGAACAATGCCAAGCATTTTGTCAGGAATTGCCCCTTGTATTGCATAATAGAAATAAAATGTTGAATATTTAATGAATTAATTAATCATAATTAAGGTATCACAATCAGTCTTAGTCAGAAATCATGGTCTTGATAGAAGTCTTTTGATAGAAGTCGGAGCAAGAAATTGATTCAAAACCAAAAATGATTTTGTCGCTGAAATTACTGCACGTTCCAGCAATCTTCCAAGAATAAAGACATTTACTTTCTTTTCTAAAACGCCAACATTCTTCAAGAAAGCTTCGCAGAACGCTGTTATCTAATCGATTCATCATCACTTTCCAAGAGACACTTGAATTACAACAATGTGTCATACAATTTTTTTTTTTTTAATTTCAAAGGTGGAATTGTAATGAAAAACAATTTTATCTCTGTCTAACGTTCTTCCAAGAGCGAAAGTCTTTCTCTAACATCTGACAGCAAAAAAGCCGTCTTCTCCTTTCTCCTTTTTACGTAGACTAGCAACTTGTTTTTTTATCAGAAAATCTTTCATAAACATTCTTTCCATCTTTTTCTAGGGCGTCTTACTCTTCTGTTTTTCGTTGGTTTATAGTCTCTTGCTTTCTTCACCTCTCTATTGTCGTCCATAAAGTAAAATTCCATTTTCTTCGGTTCGTTGTGGTCCATTCATTTACTTTCTTATTTTATTGTATTTGGTAATTTGATATCTACTGGTTTTTCCTGTTATTTTTCTTAAGACTTACATTTCAGTTACTTCTGTTCTCTGTCTACTCTAGACTGTCTTGTCTAGTCTCCGCTACATAATGTAATTAACCGTACATTCTGGCCTTGACTTCTGCATTGTGCCATATGGTTTGGTCGAGGCACCCTCCAATTCTATTGGCCTTGTTTAACTGGCCTACTAATTAGCTCTAGCTAATTTGTAATTAGCTTACATCTTGCAGGATATTTGGATGTCGCTATTGTTTTTGTCGAATGTGATAAAATATAATAAATAATTATCGAATGTTAGGATTTTTGGTCACTTCAGAAGTGACATTGAAAATCGTAGAAGTGACCAAAATGGTAACTTTTTCTTCATTCGAAGAAGTTCATCGTTCTTCCAAGATCAAAAGATGCTTTTCCTTAAAAACGTTCTTGAGTTATGAAACTCCTAAGGAATACTTTCGTTTGTTTAATTCAACAACATCTGCCGATTAAATTGGAACCTTAACTCAAAATATAATCGGGAGTATTTAAGACGAAGAGTATTCAATAGTATTTTCAATTGTTCTATTCTTCTCTTCTGGTACGTGGTGCACCATATTTAACACGTCAGTCACTTTAATATGACTCATTTTTGGTGGTACGACAGTGATAACAGAATTGAGGTAAAGGCAGAGCAGTTTTGATCGCGAATGCAATTCCTAATGCACTTGCTTTACTTTCACGATCTACTGACCATGACGACACACCTCTGCACACCGTCCGTTCCGAGTGGGATATGTGCATGAGTGTGCCCGTGCAGTTGGCCATTCGCAGAAAGTGCAAACGTTTATGTCAAGGCGTATTACAAATTCTAAATATAACATCGTCAAATGCAATATGTCTATCTATCTATAAACGACTACCCATACAAACATTATAATCCAATAACAGATAATGAAAGCGTACTTCCGAAAAATCAGAGAAACCGATAAAGCCTGCTTATGTACTTGTGTGCGTGCGTACTTTGTAATACCGGGTGTTATGTTCTCAGTGCATTGTTTTATTAATAGACCGCACAACAAAAAGATCTCCAGCGGCGAGCGGACCATTGTGAAAGAAAACGCTATCGTTGACAGTTACGGACTACCGAAGCGAATCAAGTCCACTAATGCGATTACAATACATGTACATATAATAACGTCGTCGTCAATATGCACACACACAATATGTATGTCGCCTTTATTGTGTCGCAACACCATATTCGTTCGCATTTAACATGTAACGCTATCTTCGTGTTACGCAGAAACAAAGCGACATTTTCTCTGCCGTAACCATTTACGCGTGTCTCATTTGGCCGGGCTGAATGTGAACCCTTCCAAACGCAGGAACTTTACGACTGCGTTGCTTAAACTGTCAGTAAACAGATCGCCACGTGGATTTTCAAGTTAGTTACATTTAATCTCGTAAACCTATTGTCCCTCTGTTATTTATAGTTTCGTAACGAGAGAGAAGCCGTTTAGAACAAACAATGAAGAACAGACCTTGAATTGCTTCGCTTACCATAAAACTGTTCATACCCCAAGTCTGAAACGAAAAGGAAAGGTATAGATGCTAAATAACTTTTTGTTAAACTCATGCAATTTTACCCATTTTTTTTTTTGTAAAGAACGTCTTTAATCACCTGTATGAATGCTGACCAAAAGACTCTTCGTTGTTTGGAAGGTGCTAGGGAAATGGTAAGTTTTGCTCTTAAGTAGAAGAGTGATAGAGGGAGAAAAAAGAAGAAAAAAGAAAGAGAAAAAATTGTATAGCATCTCTGGATGCGACTGTGGCATATTGTACTAGCCCTTTCAAAAAATAAAAATAAAACTTTCTTAAAATTAAGGGCTAGTTTCATAATCGAATTTAAAGGAGACTTTAAAGGTGAAGTCACTTTCAGATGTAAAAGCAACTGCGAAAATACATTTGTTTACACATCAGAAAGTAAAAAAATAAAACTTATCAGACGATAAACTTAAGAATTACTGCATGTACCTATGCTTTATCAAATTTGCCTAATTGAATCACTGGCAATGATTTAATATCGGCGTAATCAATATTTATAACTTATCCTAGATACTTGGGCAGGCTTTAGTTAACGTAAATCGAGTTATGTAAAGTATTTGCACTATTTTGCATTAATTTTAAATCGATTGTGCAAACATTGTTGTTAATTATTTCATGATCTCGTGTTAATGCAAACAGACTTTGATTTAGTAAATTTTTTGTTGGTTTATTCCTCTATTCTGTTCTATGCTTTAAGAGATTCTGCAAAAGCTGTCAATTGAGAAGTGAGCGTTTTTAAGTTGACTGTGAGAAGTTAATATGAAACGATTATACAAAATACAATTCTCCCGCATTTTCCAGTATTATATAGCAACTTATTCAAATCCATAAGCACAATGTTGCCTAAACAGATCTGCATATGGCTCGTAGAGACCAAATTGATTATGAAACTAAAGATAACAGCCAAAACTAGGATTAACCTTTCTTTCTGTTAATTCTGATTGATAGACAATGAGTTAAATTTTTCAGTCCTTCCTTTTTTTAATAAGCACCTTTCCTTAAAAGTTCGTCATCCAGTAGATTTTCTTTGTAATTTTCCAGTTAAATGAAGTCAGAACACACCGAGTGTTTCTCAGTTCTGCAAAATTCCTAAACCGCGAACACGTTCTCGTGACATTCGATCCTATCGGGACATGTTTCGTTTTAAAATTCGCCAAACTGGATCGCATTAGGCGGCCTTTCACGCCGAACGCATTCAACAAAAATCCGACCGCTTATTTCCAGCCGAGGCTTGAAATGTCGCAATCGCTTTTGTTTTTGTTACGTTCGGATTAGCTAACACTGGAAGCCTGAAATAAAAGGTCCCCTCAAAATTAGAAAAGCCGAAAAAGAATTCGGCGACGACGGAGCGGGTCCTTTCTGAGCCGAACGCGACTACTATGCATGTGTGCATGTGCGGCTGGGATTATATGCGTCCAAATTCTAGGACATTTGTAACAGGAGACCGAGATTTTTTCTTTTGGAAACTGTACCAGCTGAACTTTCGATTTTATAATCAAAGGCGTAACTAGGCGAGTTCTGTTTAGTGCATTGCATGCATCTATGTTTGCACTTTAATAAATTTATATATTTTTCTTTAGTATAATTTTTGCAACGTTTGACAATGTACATTAATTAATCAAGAGTAAGAATAAGCGAAGTTATGTCGTTAGAAACGATTCATGAAAGACTTGACAAAATTTTTAAAAAATTAAAATATTAGAATTTTTTATTTTTTTTTAATTGTGTATTGCACTGATTATACCAAACATTTCTCTCCACACATTTGCGTTTCGATTACCATATAATAATAATTGTAACGCTTAATTGTTTTTATTAAAAAAATCAAATACCTTCATCATTGAATGTACCATTCTAACTCAGAAAGAATTCTACTCACCAGGTGACTGTTGATTTTCCTTCTTGAATTTGTTTTTCGCCGCACTTAGCCACGTTTCGTACGCTTTCAAACTTTTTTCCGCTCGTTGTCGTCTTTTTTCGTCGGCCTTCGTCATCCTTTCTTGCATCTCGTTCTTCCTCGCTGTAAAATACTCATTCTTTAATTAAGCCAAAAAAGAAATATCTTCGAAATTTGTAACGACGCCTCTAATAATAGAAATAGAAAAACATTTGGTTGGTAAAAAATGGAAAATCCTTGGATTTTCCCTTATTACCCTTTCGTCAATAGAAAATAGAAAAAAACATTTGGAAAAAATGAAAACTCTTTGAGCGTCTCCGCTTTACGCTAACTGGTAACAGAATTAAAGAAAATAAAGGAAGATGGAAGAAAATCCTTGAGTTTCTCTTCTTTACCTAAACTGAGTCTTCTCTTTTTCTCCAACCACAGTTCGTATTCGATTTCACTTTGTTGTTGTCTTTGAAGCTTTAGCTGTTCCTGCCATTCTCTCTCCTTCTCTTTCAATTCTTTGCGCTTCGCCAACTCAGCATTTCTATTGGCAATCCACATCTCCACGTACATCTTCCTTTGCTCCTCGTCTTGCTTCGTCAACACCTTTTTACCGTTGACCTCCTCGTTCTTCCATGGCCACACACTACCATCGCCGCTGATAAATTTGTTCAAATTCGGACAGGTCGACGAGTCCAATTTTTCACGAGCGGGCTTTTCAAGTTTGAGCAGAGCAGAGGTTGTTTCAGTACACTGTAGGTATTGGGAGGCTTCCTCAGCCTTTACAGGCTGGCGTTTGCTACTATTTGCGTTTTTCTGGACCGGCGTGTTTTGGAACTTTTCATTAAAGTTTGGGTTTTGATAGATGTAACTATCATCGAGTTTTCGCGCACGATTAGTGTAATTATCGCCATTCGTCAGCGCCTTATCTTGAACCTGGTCGAAGCTTTCGACGAAGACCCCATCTTTAACACTGGGATAGCTGTGATTGAAGTCATTGGGAATCGTCAAACGGACGTAACGAATGTGTCTTCCGGTGGTATGATCGAACTTGGTGTACTGCTGCAGTGAAGTCATCTTGAGTTAGTTTTCACGAAAGTAAAGAATATCCATCCCTCTTCTTAAACGATTATTACGTTAAATTTAGAAATTGGCCACCGAAAAATGACGCGACGCTTGAATAATTTGACAGTATTTACAAAACAATCTCAACGATTTATATTTTATAAACTTCATCGAATTGGCTGGGATATTAAATTTGATTTAAAACGAGAGTAAAAGCACTTACCGTTCACTGTTGATTTGGAACTGCAATTTTTTTCCTTATTTCGAAACTTTTGCAACCACACGTCGAATGACTTCAAATTATTTTCCTCTTGCTTTCGTTTATTCTCTTCGGACTGCACGAGTTCCTTTTGCTGCTTCATTTTTCTTTCTATAAAATAAAAAATTCCACAGGTATTCCTTTAATGTAATCAAAAACGTACCTATTTCAGATTCCTTCTTTTTCTTCAACCACAGTTGATAATGCAGCTGGCTTTGAATCATTCGTATTCTTTCCTCGGCCCTTCGTTCTTCCATTTCCCTCAGCATTTCCATCCTGCGTTTCGACTCCTCCTTATTCTTGCTCTTCAGCCATTCTTGGAAGTTAGCCGACATCATCTGCCGCCGCGCTTCCTTATAGATGGCCGCTTGCCTTTCAGATGCCTCCTTCTCCTTCAGTCTCTTCAGCCTTTCCCTGTCTTTCTTCAAGCACCACGCGCGGTAAACAGCGCCCCTGAACTCGTCATGTTTATCAGATATGAGAGACGTCGAGGTAATTGATGATTGGAAAAATCGCGCCGGCGTCGTCGAGCCTTCATATTCCAAGATGTGTCTTCTCGGGGTGAACATTTCTGAAGAAGACGCTTTGATTTCACAATTTTCCTTACTACCCTTCATTATCCCAATTTTGTTCTTTGACTACCGATTTTTTCTAGGTTTGAGTTCTTAAGGGTTCTAAAAGCTCACGGAAAATTGGACAAATTCTAAACTGATGCGCGTGACGTTAGATTAAAAACAAACAAAAATCAAGGCTATCTTTGGAAAATTTTGAGTGACTATAACTGTCACTCAAAGTCTTTTTTCATAAATGATCAAACCTAAGAGTTTCGACGTTGAAGTTTAACAATGCTTGAAACTCTTCTTATACTACCCTGCAGACGACTGACTATATTAATATTATAGATATACACAGTTGAAGGTTTCGAGCTTTTTATCCACCTGATGCATCTTTTTCAGAGGAAAATTTTTAGCAATCAAATCAGATGGTACTCTCCAGTAACAACGACCTCCTTACTCCTTAGTTTTAGGTGGAGCCACAAGATATCCGGATTTTCTTGAACATTTAGGGTTATCAGAGATTCTGAGGGAAAAATAGAAAGTGTAAAGGTCTACGAAGCTCTGAATCTAACCTTTATGTTTCTGGATGAAATTAAAATTTATAGAAGTTTTAAAGCAACGGGGCTTTGGTTCAAGCAAAATGGACGCATTAATAGCGACTGTGTCGACAGTAATTGTAATAAATGATCGATTTAATTTCATAAGGCCCAAAAGGAGTTCAAGTTCGCTCTGTTCGCAGGCAACTATTGCGGGCATTTATAAACTGATTAGTTAAAACGCGACCTCATTATTAACGGTAACCGTGCATTTCAATTGCAACCGTCGTGCTCATTATAAAACCGCACAAACGCTTCTGGTCCAAGCACTTGAGGTTTGTTCACTCAACTGTGAAAAAAAGGCATGCTTCGACCACCCATATATGAACGTGTGTCCCATTCCGTCCCACCAGCATAGCGTTACGCAAACACGCTCGGCTTAACGAAAAATGTCCAGCTCGCGAAATGAACAATGCCAAGCATTTTGTCAGGAATTGCCCCTTGTATTGCATAATAGAAATAAAATGTTGAATATTTAATGAATTAATTAATCATAATTAAGGTATCACAATCAGTCTTGACAGTCAAGGATGAATACTGACGATAATATGAGCTTCAATTAATAGTCAACTGAAATTAGGTGCACATGATCATCCTTAAAACATCATAACTATTTGCATCTAGTTCTAAAGAATTTTTCTTATGGTAGGAAGAAACTTGCTCGAGTTCCTACCCCGTTTTAAATTTACATAGAAGGTACAAACACAATTTATTAAAAGCTTTTCGCCAACAATAACCAATGTCATCGATATAACCGAGCCTACTACAATCGTCGCTATTTATATAAACGATCCTTTGTCCGGAGCTTTTCTCTTTTATCTCGAAAATAGCATCGTATTTATTTGCCTGTGCGTGAAAAAGCATTGCAAAACCTGCGTTATGCAGTTCACAGACGAAATTAGAACGAACTTATGCGTCATGCTCGTTTAATAATTCAATAGAGGACGGCGGCCGCCTTGATGGATAACCGTGGATTAAACCAGAGTAAATATTTACTTTGTGAAGCATAATGAGCTTCGCCGCCTTAATAAATTTCAATGACGAAGCTAAATCATGCCAGAAAATAAAATAATTGCGAAAGAAATTGATGTTGTTTGTTTGATAAAACATAATTTTTTATTCTCGAAGAATTCAAAAATGTATTATTTTCTTTTTGAATACGAAAGTCCTATTTTTTCTTGAATTTTTCGCAAATTAATGATTAATGTCAGGTTAATTTAGGGTAAGTTTGATAGAGTTCCTTATACCTAAGTCCTATGGTTTTTAAGATATTAGACTTTGTTTATGGTTTTCGGAAAATACAGATGTAACTTTTATAAAAAAATTTGTGCAAATCGGTCTTGATTACAGCGGATTCCTCGAGCAGGCTTTGTACAACTGTTTCAGGCCTAGTTGGGCCTTCGTCAGCAGAACCGTAGCTCGAGAACTCCACTGCAAACCAAGCCGATCTGTCCAGGTTATTCGCCAATGCGATGTGAAAGTAATGAACATTTTAAGTAGCGACATCTTTCGATCGCTTTTTGACCTGACATTGCAGTAGGATTGACAAATTGAAGCCAGTTCGCTACATAATAAGTCATCCCATGCTTTGACAGCAAGCATGGCCGCCTTGCATGAGATGACTTATTATGTAGCGAACTGGCTTCACTTAGTTCACTTAGTAGGATTGACAAATTGAAGCCAGTTCGCTACATAATAAGTCATCCCATGCTTTGACAGCAAGCATGGCCGCCTTGCATGGGATGACTTATTATGTAGCGAACTGGCTTCACTTTGTCAATCCTACTGCAATGATGACCCAACCCTGATGGTCCTAATTCAATGACCAGGAATTGTGTATGTATTTTTTCTGTGATTCTAAACTTCCCTTTTTTTTCCTAGTTCGTTTTTTTTTCTTTAGAGACTGAACTCTTCTCTATTGTTTTTTATAATTGTTTGGTTCTCTTTTAATTTATTTTAACGTCAAATTTTGCTTCTTCCTTCTTCTCACCTAATGTATTAAACATATTATTTTACACTGATTTTTAATTTCATGCATTTCAATTAGTTTTCGTTCTACCAAGTTCCTTTTTGCCTGCATCTTAGAATTTGTTTTTTTTTTCCTTCTTCCTCTCTTTTTGATTTATTCATTTCAGCCTTCCCTAATCACTCTGTACCAATGATCTACTTAAGCGTGCTGTAACTGTATTAAATATTGCGTTAGATAAATCATAAACAAGTAAAGCGCGACATAAATAATTTATAGCGATTTTGCAATGTGGTGAATTACAAAATGTAGTGATTAGTTATTTAAAACCCCCCAAAACAAATATACTGAGGCTTTTTATTTTTTATTTTTTTACTACTAAGCAAATATGAATAAATTTATTCTAAACAAATGCGTTGGGCGCTCTGATATTGCAGGAGCCCGAGGTGAAGTTGAAAGTCTTTTACAGTTCATTGAGTAATACACTAGTATTAATTTATTGAAATTAGTTTTTTTTTTAATAAGTTTATTATACAGGACTTTGTTTCTCAACCGTATAAACTGAGAGAGCCCCCAAAATTTAAATAAATATACAAATAAATATGTTTTTCCTTTTACTTTTTTATTTTTACTTTCTCGAATCCCTTGGTATACACATCGTACTGAAAATATTAACATCTCAACAGTCATTTATGAAAAGAAATGTTAAGTAAAAGTGGCCCATAAGTAACAATAATTCTGCCATAATGCTGTAAAAGTTTCATCGTCTATAATATAACCCCATGCGAAGAGAATTTGGTTACCCAAAATCTTCATAATATTAAAATGCACATTATTCACGTTTTAAATAATTTGGGGTTAAACTATTTTTTGCTTCAATTCATGGTTTAATTAAATAAAGAAAAGCTTCTTTATTAAGGAAGGCCATCGAAGTATACTTAGAATTAGGTTTTATATTTGCACTTATGTTATTGGTGTTAGGCTTTTATGGTAAAAAAATTAGCAATGAATATCGGTCAAGTTGATCCGATTTCAGTATAAAATCGGCTATCAATCACTGGATTTTTTTCGACCGCTATAACCGCTCATTACCGTCCGGGCAGCTGGCCGACTCACGTTCACCACTTCTTTTCGCGTTTTTACCACGTCCGAGGAAACCAACATTCGAAGGCGCAGTGGGGTGAAATCAAAGCGATTCGAAAGGGCCCTTGCCCCACATCAGGGGGTACACAGTGGGGTGGTGTTTCTTCCGCTATATAATCCCGGCGAACTTCGTGATAATCATACGATCTCGTCCACAGAACGTAACAGCAAAACAACTTCCTAACTTACACCACCGCATCAAAATGTTCAAATTGGTAAATGCCTATGCGTAAGCAATTTTGTCGTTTTGTTTAAATATTTACTTTTTTTAGTTCGTATTCTGCTTGATCGTCGCCGTCGCCAGGGCCGGAGTTATCCACGGCGGAGCTGTTTCGACCATCAACACCAACCTCGCCTCATACGGTTCAGTTCCAGTTGCAGTGGTAGGTCATGGAGTTGGTTTGGGTGGAGGACTCGTAGGAGGACATGGGGTCGGTCTCGTCGGAGTCGGTGTTGGAGGCCTTGGAGGCCTTGGAGGCCTTGGCCATGGAGTTGGAATTGGCCATGGTTGGTAAACAGGTCATTCCACTTGAACTATTTATGTCTTGGTGCGTTTGTTATTGAATAAACATGTGCAAAAACCAGGGTTTCGATTTTATTTTGAACGACCTAAAACCTTCGGTGTCTTCGCAAAAAAACAAGTAAATCCGCACAGTTTAACATCTGGCTTTAATGCTATTCCATATTTATCATTAGCAGTGCAATAAAGTAGATTAATAGCACGCAATGAAAGTGTCTGTTAGGCGCGGTAACGAGGATCATTAAACGAAGTGAAGGCTTTCTAAATGCGGAAAAATTTTTTGGAGAAGCTTTGCCTTTCAACCAAAGAATGAAAATCAAAATTTAGAATAGCGAAGCCCGAAAAACTGACGAAAACAATGCGCGTTTCGCTGCTACTTTTTACCTTCATTCAAAATTCTGTAGTTCTGTGGAACTGACTTTCACTAAAAAGCGGATAAAACATTAAAGATTCTGCAAGTTTACATTTCAACACATCGTTGTTACTTTCGTTGTAATAGAAGTTTAATAAAGAAAATGCAATGCATTTATTTCTTTTACCACTTATTTCTTGTGTTTGAAATATGTAAGGGATTTAAGACAAGGCGACCTTTTATCAACGACTCTATTTAATTTAGCATTGTAAGAAATTGCAAGGAAAAATGGTATAAATCGTAAAGGAACACTATTCTATAAAAATCACCTATGCTTTGCCTTGCCAATGGCAAGAAGTAGCAACGAATTAGAAAAGGTCACGAAACAACTCATAACAGCTGCAAAATTCATGGATCTACAATTTAATAAACAAGAACGTTTACTGAACTAATGAATAAAGCTAGAAATTATTGAAACAAAATTTAATAATTCATAGAGGAAACGTATTTGAAGGGGCTAAAGATTATACATATGTACTTGAAAATATGGATAACTAACAAATATAATGAAAACAAAAAAATTGATCTACATGCAACAAAAAGTGCAGGTGGCCCAAATAGAATACTAAATTCAAGAAACATAACAAGAAAGATGAAATTGAGATTGACTAAGTCAATACTAAGACCGGCACTGACCTACGACTGCGAGTCTTGGTTTAATGCATCAAAAAAATAAAGAGAAACTAGAAATTTGGGAGAGGAGGATATTTGTGATCTTTGTCGGGAAGAAGACAGAATACGGTTGAAAAAGAAGAATGAATTCAGAGTCGTTGACGAATTTGTTAAATTCAGAATATTACAATGGTTGGAACACCTAGACAAAAAGAAAAATGAGAGAGACGTAAATAATATACCATGGAGAACACCGGAAGGGCAATGAACAAGAAATAACCCGAGGAAAAGTGGAGGAAATCTGTAGAAGAGGACTTGAAAAGCGAACACGTAGGAAACTAGAGAGAGCTAGGCTAAAGACAGGACAGAATGAAAAGAAATTAAACAGCTCAAGAGCTAAGTGGTCTATGATACCTTGTTTTATTTATACACGAAAAAGAGCGGTTGCACTTCAGATGTTTGCAGATTCTACCAACCGAAAATTGCACGAATCCAATACGAACTTAATAGAACTAAATAGCTGACCTTCACGCGCTTTTTGATTTTTCATCCTTCTGCATTTTGGTTAAAATCTTGCTCAAATTCTATGCACTTATTTGTTTCCTTTTAATGAACAAAAAAGATATCTGGTACCACATAAGGCTAAAACAAAGGTAGGGAACAATCCAAAAGTTGTGATTGCAGGTGACTTTAATCTATACTTTCATTCAGGAAACACGGATGATCTTCTTTTTGAGGATCTCCTTAGATCCTTCGACTACATTTCTACAATTAAGGTAAACACTAGAAATAACAAATGTATTGGTAATATTCTGATAAATAGAAATATTCATCTCCACTGCCCATTTGATGCTAAGGTTGTTGCTGATGTAAATCTCTCGGACCATTTAGATCAAACCATTTCTTTTTATAACGAACCTAACATAGCGACTGAAGTAAAAAAATATTTCCGTCC
The DNA here is from genome assembly GCA_958336345.1 of Dorcus parallelipipedus. Classification (NCBI taxonomy): domain Eukaryota; kingdom Metazoa; phylum Arthropoda; class Insecta; order Coleoptera; family Lucanidae; genus Dorcus; species Dorcus parallelipipedus. The sequence continues at coordinate 14,601,187 of OY284480.1, read as the reverse complement.
AGTCAATCAATCTGGTTTGTCCCATCTGTATCATCTACTTGAAACTCAACTGACAGTTTATTGATCTCGGTACCGTGGAAGAGGCAACCAATTACTTCATATCCTTGATTTCCTCCGCTTGTATGATAGCTTTTCCTGAAATACAATGTAGAGATCAAAACCTCCAACCAAGTTGGTTACCAATGAGCTTCACAATGCTAGGGATATCCTTACCTTTTTCTTCGATTTTGATAAACAATATCCGAATTCTTTACCCCCTGACCTTTTAAAGAACCTGAAACGTAATTATAGGAATTTAATTGCCAGCAAGAAATCTAAGGCTTACGAAAACCATACAAATAATAGTAACAATAAGGCTAAAACCCTTTGGAACATTGTTAAAAATCAATCAAATATGCAAAGAGTGGAATGTGATATTAGCGCCTCCGACTTTAATAATTTCTTTATCAATGCTCCTATCGATATAGTTAACGATATACCGCCTTCCGAGGTTAATGCAAATGAGTTAGCTAAAAAGGCCCCTATAGCCGCCCCATCACTGGACCTCCATGAGGTCTCTTTTAACGAAGTTCGCGAAATTATTGACAAAATGAAAAACAGTTCTAGTCTTGATTGTTACTAGTCTTGATTGTTACTATAGGTGTAGTAAAAGCGTCAAATATATAAAAAATATTATTATTCCTCTAACGAGATTACTTAACCGTGCCATAAGAGAAAATATTTTTCCCAAGGCATTCAAGATATCTTGGGTGATACCTATATTATTTAAGAGTGGAGATAAATCTGACAAAGCAAACTATCGATCCATTAGCATCATTCCTGTCTTGGGAAAGATTTTTGGAAAGTTACTCTATAACCAAATAATACTTCACTTCGAACTTAATAACCTCTTCAGTTGTCATCAGTATGGCTTCAGAGCAGGCAAATCCACGACCCTTGCTCTTGTTGATTCATAGCATATATTAACGCATGTATAGATAACGGTTACTATATTAGTGCGCTTCTCTGCGACCTCAGTCATGCTTTCGATTGTCTCTCATGGCATCCTTCTTGACAAACTTGAAATCTACAAGTTTTCTACTAGTTTTACAAATCTCCTTAAATCATATCTTGAGGATAGATCCCAGTATGTGGACTTCAACAATAAAAAGTCTGATCTATGTCCGATTAAACAGGGCGTTTTCCAGGGCTCGACATTGGGACCCCTACTTTTCTTAATATACATATATCAATGATTTTGATAACTATGTACAGAATCCTAACTTAATAATGTATGCTGATGATACAACCATAACTATTGGTGGTCCTAATCTATCAGATATCTTACTTGCTACTTCTGAAGCTAAAAATAGAAGTTCGAAATGGTTTCAAGCGAATCAACTGAAACTAAATGACTCTAAAACTCAACAAATGGTATTCACGACTCGTAAGACGCCTGAAGTTATAGTTATAAACCCTACATCTACTAAACTACTAGGGATATACTTAGAACCAAGTCTCACATGGCAACAACACTGTGGTTATGTTGCGAGGAAGTTGTCCTCTCTCATTTATCTTTTTTAGAAATCTCTCAACAAAAGTTCAAAAAGATTACCTTTTACACATTTATCATGCACTGTTTGAATCAACCCTCTCATACGGCTTATTAATCTGGGGTCACGCTGCTTCGACTAAAAGGATATTCGGCCTTCAACGTAAAGTTATTCGTATCATCTGCGGAAAAGCTTTTCGTGAAACCGCCAGGCTCTTGTTTATCTGCCTCGGAGTTTTAACCCTGCCTGCACTCTTTATTCTAAAGTGCCTTGAATACTCCAAGGCCCACGAGGATGATTACACTAGTATTGGTGAGCTACACAATTACAACACCAAGTCCATCACGAATATCTATGCCCCCTATCATCGAATTTATAGGACCAGAAACAGCACTAACTATTTTGCAATTCTTTTCTCGAATATTCTGCCAATTAAGGTCAGGACTCAACCTCTTCCGAAATTTAAGAGGATAGTCACCAAATTCTTACTTGAAATTGCTCCTTTTGACTTTGATGAGTACATGAACAAAACCGGTAATGAACTCCTGTATACAGTCCCTGACTAGGACATGGACCCTCTAATGTAATTTTAAAGTGTACTAGCATTTGGATGTATATTTTATCCTTTTGTCCCCCCTTTTTGAATTGTGTAACCTCGTTTGGATTAGCACCAATAAAGATTAAAAGAAAAAAAAACACTCAGTATCCGTTGCTTACAATAAGACAAACTATTGAAAAAGAGGAAATTCCATAGTCTTTGAGAATAAATAGAAGAGGATAAAGAAATGTGTAAGAAAAGAGGAGAACGATAAAACCCCCTGCGTATCAGAAAATTACTCACAAGAATATCAGAAGAAAAGATTAGATAAGAGTGTGATTTCAGAAGAGCAAAAGGACCAAGTAATTGAAGAATCGCAGTGATAAAGTAATAAGAAAAATAATCGCATAGACTTTAAGAAGGGGCCAGATTCATCCTTTGTCTTTCTCAAAAGAAAAAGGCAAAGGATAGCCTAAGAAAATTGAGGGACAAAACAGAGTTAAAGCAAGCCTTTTTGTTTCCCGTTATTAAAGACGAAGAAGTAAAGAGACAGGAAAAAGGCCCAAAGTATAAAAAGTAGGAAGCAGAAAGATAAAACAGGTTGAAATTGATGTTTGTCAGAGACGTCGTAATACGAAGAATTACAAAGAGGAAATAAAAAAAGAATAAAGATGTGAAGTGGCAGTTTAGAAGATTAATGGCAAAATACACAGCTGACCATTCAAAAGCGAATTGCTCTCTTTATAAATGGATTTAGCTTCTTTGATTAGTGAGCTGTTCATTCCATCATTAATCTTCCAAACTGCCACTTCACGCCTCTCCATAAATGACTCTATACTAAATTAATGTTGCCTTATTGATAACATACCGCCATTCCACTCCGCGATTTTCGTTCCCCAAAAGATATTATATTCATAACAAATTACTGTTTCTAGGGAGTTGGGCGTTGACTTCGCAAGTGACATTAATCCCAAATTAAAAGAAACAGAAGGGAGTGAAATGGAAAATTGTCGGTGCTTTGCCTATCTAGTAACCTTATCTTGAATAAGTTGGAGTGGGCCATCTGCCGACTTCTAGTGAAAGTTATTTGCAACGTCGTTTGTTTTAAATACGTTGGAATAAGGCGAAACTTCTTGGATTTGAGTCCTCGAAACTCAATTCCGATACTTTTCCTGAGGAAATTTAAATTCAACAAAATATAAATCTTTCTCAAAACGTCATGTCTCAGCAAGTTACAATAGTTTATTCCAATTGTGTTGAAGTTTTAATAAATTGACTGGAGCAATCGTTCAAACTGCGCCGTTTAACAAAATTTAAAGCAGACATATGCAATAATCCTTTCAAGTTAGGTCGTCACTCAATTCGCAAAAAGAAATAGCTCAGGAGTCATCTGTGGGTTAGTAGAAAAATACACCTCAGAAATTCTAGAAAAATATGTGGGATTTAAAGTGGTAGGTACATCTTTATTGTTGACCCAAAATTCAAGTTTTCTTAAACTATTTATTCCAATTTTGGCAAGTATTTGTATTCGTCTTCGTTTAATGATCTTATTTGTGTTTCTTGAAGTCTCTAGATCTACTCAATTTTTTCATCCTTCGTTCAACTGGCTCTGTACTTTTCCACTTCTGTTTTCGTTCAAAAATTCTGCCAATTTTGTTTCGTTACTTTGTAGCCACCGGAGCGTTTCGTTATTTTTCGTCCTCGAGCTTACGAACTTGATCTCCATGCGTGAAACGCACATGCACACGTTTGTTGCTCTTTTTTTTTGTCCAGGCTTAAACTGCATTTCATGGATATTTAATGAGGAATATATTAATACAAATTCGTTGATAACGAAATAATCGCCGTTCGAAAGGACCCCTGCCCTAGATTAGGGGTGCTATAAAACGAGGGCTCGCCTTCTGGCAGTCATACGATCTCGTCTCACCATCGTGATAACAACACAACCAACCACCACCGACAACATGTTCAAACTGGTAAGTCGTGCACTGATCTTATGTGTAACGGAAATTTTTTGATGTTTTTGGAAGTTACAGCCACTGTTTTAATAATTACATAATTAAAGCGTCACCGTCAACCCTCAAGTGACTTGTTGGAACTCGCCGTTCGTTTTTGTTTCATCCAAAAGGTGCTCGTTTATAGTGTACAGAGGAATGCAGTTCGCTACGGGAATAAAAATCCGGACTTTTCGCTCTACAAATTTTACTTTCTAATTCGAATCCGGCCGAATGTTATTTAACGCAATACGCAGATAATATTGCACCGACAATTTTGCACACGTGTAGGCGCGACTCTTTCTGTCCCACATTTTTTTTAGCTTAGATAAGACACTTTATGAACGTTCTTTCTACTGTTTCAGTTCTTCTTCTGCTTGGTTCTTGCCTTCATCGGCATGGGAGCTCACGCCGCTGTTTCGACCATCAATTCGCGCCTTCGCTCGTACGGATCTGCTCCCGTTGTGGTGGTAGGACACGGTGGTGGACTTGGTGGTGGCATTGGAGGAGGAAGAGGCGGCGGCCTTGGAGAAGGAATCGGTGGACACGGAGGCTGGTAGTAAAAGACCTTACGAAACCTTGCGTTCCATCTATTTATGTCCTATTAAATTTGTTATTGAATAAACATTTAGTTAAATAATGAAGTGTTTCACTCCGATAAAAATCTCTTTAGAAACTATACCTAAACATTTCTAAAACAGTTGCGATCACTAAGTACGAAAGGATCTGTCGACTCATCTATCAAGCGTGAAAATTTTTATTTAGATTTGAATTTTGAAAGCTAAAATAAATAAATCCTTTCACTGAGAAGATGGATTAATATCCCATTTTTTGAAATCAAAATATTTAGTTTATCTTGTTTCAATTACTCTCAAATAAAAAAAATGCACATTTTTTTAATTTTTCTTATGGAATTAACTTCTTAGACAAATCAACATTGGAACTTCTTTTGCTTCTCGAAATAAGGCGTTTGCAAAACAATTGTTCTCAGAGCTCACCTAATTTGCCCTCTGAAAAAAAGGTTGAATTGTTGAATCACTAATTTCTTGAGCGTTGACTTTGGTTGTCTTCAAAGTTTTCTCATTATTTCGATAAATTCAAAATAAAATCGTAAATTCTTTTTCTTTGATTCTCTAGTATTTTTTTTTAGGGATTAATAGCAAAAGCTTTAAAATAATACTTCGGAGAAAATATGGTAGTGAAGTTGATAGTGAACTCTTTACATCTTTTATAAATTCAATCGTCTCAAAAGTCCAGAAACCTATACAGTTAGGGATTCTCTAAGGAAGAATAGTGATCTAAGAAGTAACAAATATGTGGGAGGCATTGATCTACATAATTTGAACGTTTCGCGACCGTTGTCTACCTTCTTTAGGATTCCGTATGTTCTGAGACAATTTGTTCTTTCTGCCAATGTTTTATCCTTACTTGGGCAAAGGGGCTTCCTGCTGCTGCTATTGATGTTCTTCTCTGTTTTCGCTGTTGAAAAAGAACTTCATCCGGGAACTCGCTGGAAATGAAGCAGCTGCATAGAAAACTACAACCTTAAGAAAATTATTTTGCAAGTAAAGACGAAATGTCAGCAAAAAGAAGGTACATCTGGAAACCAGAAGAAGAGGCACTGATTTAGATAAAAAAAATTGGAACAACAAAATTGCTAGTAATTTCACTGAAAATACATACAAAAGAAACTTAATGTTTAGTGCTTTACAAAATCACCGTTTTAATTACTCACCGTCACTGACACTACTTGCAAGTACAGTAACAGACAATAAAATCCGGGCAAGAATTTGACATGTGGTGCGTATTTCCACAAATTTGGTAAGTCAGGCTTCTATTGAGGTTATATTTCTGTTAGAATAAATAAATAAAATTTGTATTAAACGTCCGAATTACTAGTTACGTCAAAAATATTAAAATGAGGTTTACATTGTGCAAATAACGTGCCCGGTTTTTATTGTCCACTACTGTAGACAAATAGTTGAGAATCGATTGTTGGAGGAAAGTTTTGATTTGTTTGAAAGTTTTGTATTTAGAATATTTTTTAATAAATAATTTAAAAGTGACGCAAAATAAAAATGAAAGAAAATATAAAGTGAAACAAATGATCAAAATTCGGCAAAAATAATTTAAATCTAGAGAACTTCTGAGAATTTCTGAAGATTTCTTCAAATTCTGACGTAGAGGGTGACGCGAGATGAATCTGTACGCCTATAACAACAAACAAATTAACCTTTGTCGATTAAATCTAAATTGTTTTCATCAAGGGTTCGCAATAGAAGATCTCTTGTAGGAAAAAAAATTACGTCAACCCCCATTTCAAATTAATTATTACTATGTCTAAAATACTAAATGCATATTATACAGGCTATCTCAAAAATAGTGTCCATTTTTTATGCGTCACATACAATATCCAATCAATCCAATCCTAAAATTACAAACAAAATTTTTCTACGATGGTTATTTTTCAAGTTACAAGAGTATAGAGTTTCGTATGCAAATTCTTTATGTTTAATATTTTCCCAAAAATTCGGTGGCAATCATTTAAAATAGTCCAAAGTTTGTCATATTGATAGAAAGTGTGAAACTAGAGAAAAATTTGTGTACTTCTTACTCCAAGAGCATGTATACTAACAGAGAATGTTGCATGTGGGAGATGCCATCATTTCTAATCATTTCTAACAAAAAGTCAGGGAGGCCTATTCTTGACAAGTTCATTTTTGCACTCGCATATATGCGAATACAAAAATGCACTTATCAAGAATAGCCCCCCTGGCTTATTGTATATGTAGCAAACCGTAGTGACACCTAGTTTAGTTGCTTGAAATTACCTAGTTGCTAGGTGCATTTTAACTCATATGCGTGGTGGGTCTGCTTTAGTATTGTCTGTGACGAAACCAAAGACCACATCAACCCCCAAAACACGGACACCGGATAGAACTATCGACCACTTTCAAGACTTCCATAGACCTCGAAAGAGTCGATATCGACTCCGTTTGGAACCCCTGATTTTAGCGAAGCATTTTTGAAAAATTGTAGACATAGGCTTAAAATATTTGACGAAAGTTTAAAAACTTACTTTGATAAGACGAAGTGTCCTTATCTTCAAAGTTGATTGAGAATTTACGATGATCTCTTGAAATTATGATAATTGAAAAAGAAAACATTTTTGTGAAATTCAACTAGTAAGAAACCAATATTTTTTTCAACTTCGTATGAGGAAGGGTAGAATTCAGTAACATAAAACTAATTCGATTAGTAAAATACTATTTCGTTTTATTATTCTCAGTTATAGGTATACTTATAAATTATTTAAATATATAAACACAAAAAGAAATTTTTTTAAAATAAATAGCAAGATATTTATTAACATTATTTATTTATTTCGAGTTTCAAAGTTCTTTTTATCACCTTCACGTTCGAATTCAAAGTGATCAACTTTTAGCTTAAACTCTTGACATTTTTCTTATTTATTTCTGCGTATAGAAGATATTTAAAATTAATCTAAACAAAGAAACTCTTATGCCTTTTTTTTAAGTTTGAAAACATAATAGTCTCTGTTTTTATACAAATTAAACAATATAATTTCATGTATTTAATCCAAACATTTAAGAACAATTATCCAATTGATAATCATCGACAAAAAGCACGTTCCACTTTATACATTTAAGCAAATAACAAGCCGACAATTACGTTTTTTGTGTACGCAATTATAATAAGAATAATGCACGCATTTCCATAATTACGTTTCCTTGCTGATAACAATTTGTTTAAATCACCAGCGTAATTTCAGAGTATTAAGCTACTAAATAACTGCTAATTATTACTTTCGCATACGTCTCAATTGATTGCGATTAATTGCCTGGCGAGGGTCATATGGGTCGATAAGATCAAGCTTTTTTTCCCTCGGTTAAACGCAACGGAGTTTGTTAAGAGATACATTGTTTTAAATCACTCGCTTTGAGAGTACAGAGTAAGTACGTATATTTCCTTAAAAAAATTTATATTAATAGGTGCAGGATTGCCGATGTAACCTTAAACCACAGGAAATTTCAATGCTAGATGAAACGCTTAGCTCGAAGTATGTCAGACATTTTTGCCCCGTTTCTTTAATTTATTATAACCGATTCGTTTCAATAAAGCCTGAGAAATTAATAATTTACACGTGCACTGTCACAGCGTTAATTACAGTCCGGGGTTTTAATTTAAACTACGGAATTTTTGCAAAACGACGATAAATCCGCCGACTCTATTCTCACAGGAAAAAAATTAAATGAATTATAAAAAAAATAAGGTCAGCGCGACTTGAAAATCCTTTTAATGCGACTTTAATATCGCAGCGCGACAATGGCTTTTAGATATGAGGCAATAAATAATAACAAACCGACGGCAGCTCGTGTTAATAACAATAATAAAACTCGTTTCCGTTGAAAAGCGAGTTGATAATTCAGGGCAGCAAGGGAAGGGCGAAAAATCGTTTTATTTATACAAGATCTGTCTGCTTGTTGCAAGTGCAATTTTTCTGCATTTGCTATTTCAGGCCCAAGTAAACGTAAAGCAGGCAACTCGTTCTCTTGAGGAGTAAAAAACGGACTGTTTCTAGAACATGCTAATGTTGTAAATCCGCGGAGTGGGCTGACGTCTTGATTACTGACGCTTTTTACGTGTCATTGAAACTCCCAGTAAATAAGACTGTGATTTATTGATTGCGATTAAGATGGAACTAGTTCAGCTGCGAACTTAGCCATTTGTTGCTGCCCCCACAAATTTTCCGGCAGAAATTGTATGGGAAGACTTTTCCGAATTTCGCCCAAAAAGTCGTGTTAAAAAGCATTCGGAATGTATTAGGAGAATATCAATATTTCTTTAATTAGATTCAAGAAAAATAGTTGAATTTATATTTCAGGATTGCTCTCAAAAATTGGCAAGTTCACTCATTTGTGTTTTACTCAAGTATTAAGATCCCAGAGCCCGGTAAATACAACATTTTTCGAAAATAGAACTAATAGAAATAATCCTGAAAGCTCCTAAATATTCAGATAGATGAGTCGCAGAATTTCTCAGAAATTTTCGAAAGAAAAAGACATCCATCCTTTCATGTAGATATCTAACAGTACAGCAAACTTTGAAGGCCCGAGCTATTCCTCTTCTAGCACTCTTACTATTCTTCTCCATATGATCCGATTTTGTGCTGCTCTCCTCCAATTCTACTTTTCTTACATCTACCAAGACCACTAACCATCCAACCACTACCTCCTTGGTCTTCCTTTCCCTTTCTTCCCGCCTACTCCCTCAACCAGTGCTCTTTTCGCATACCTTTCCTTTGTCATACGTCCCACCCGCCCCAACCCTCTCTTTGAGCCCTTACGTATTGAGTTATGTTTGGGGGTACATGCATTTTTTTGACCTCGTCTCCTCCATTGTCCTTCCTCCATTCGTATTCCTCCAAAGGTCGTTCTTAAAGTTTTCCTTTCCCAAGCCTCCAACTTTATTTCTTCTTTCTTGGTTAATATCCAAACTTCGCACTCTTTCACGGTGATTCAATTATTTTGTGGAACCAAATCCATTTTTCTTTTGGCGTATTTTCGTAGATCAAACTTCACGACTATACAAATTTTTTGAATAACTTTCAGCTTGCAACTGAGACTAAAGACTGTTTCACCCTAAATGCCTTTCGTCCTAAACTCTTGTGCTGTGTTCTCGGTCGTAGGTTCTTTATTTTTCTCTTAACTCTTTGGCTAACTTTGCAATCAATATTGATTTCCTAAGATTAATGGAAAGTGAAAGGAACGCTCTTTTCGAAATCTGAGGTAATCACCTTTTCCTTCAACAATGGACAGAACATGAACTAAGAAAAGTTATCCTAGGGCCGGTCTTTCCATCAGCCCATTAAAGTTATTCGGCGAATAACTTGATTTTTCTGAATGGTTGATTGATTTCTATGAATCGTTTCCATAATATTTATTCATCTAATAACTATTAGTCAGTTTATTAAGAGATGGAAAGACCGGCCTTAAAAATATCTCAATATCTTTGTCACACGAGATTTTGGCAAAAATTGTAAAGTAAATGAATGAGGTTATCATGAAATATGTAAGCGTAAAGCAGGGGGATAATATTCAGCTGCAAATATTAAAAAGAATGGACATTTAAGTTTTGCAAAAAGATTAATAAGAAGAATTATATTAGAAAGTAACAGAAGTAACGTTGGGAAATACCCGGAGAGTTTAGATGTAGAAAAGAAAATTAAAAAGGCATACCTAAGGAAACTTAGTAAAAATAGATTAGAACTTATGACGTCGATATAGAGAAATAATTCTACAGTGCCATTCATAATGTTCGTAACATTTGAAAGAAAAAACCTATTTTTGATTAAAGTTTTTATTCGAATCAGTTTGTGAATCAATCAAAACAAAGAGCAATACACTCACATCTAATTGGTCATTTAAAATTTGGCGGAAAAATATTGTCTAAAATACATATGATGATCCTTACAGAAAATAGACATTTTTGCTGCAAGGAATATATCTTTGTTTTAAATTCAGTTATTTTTTTATGATTAAATTAATGATATTACGATAGTAAAAAGAACTTGAATTCATAAGGCCAGTTAGGTTTAAGAAACAGAAATGAACGAGTTGCACATGGTTGGATTAAAAAAAAATCTCTGTAGCCGTCATCAAACATTGCACAAAAATATTTTACGTTCTCAGAACTCACAGTCAAAGACTGCGAGATGTGCTCTGAATTTTATTAAGAATTAACCCGCTCACCGCTCGCACCGTCTTAATTAGATCGAACGATATATCCGTTTCGGTTTTTGCCCGTTCTTTTGAAAATATATGAAAAAAAATAAAGACTAATTAATCTCCGCGAGATTAATGCGTGCCAGTTCTGCATGTTACACTTTTTTCGCAACGACCAGTCGCCGCCAACCTCGATCTACCCGCCGCCCGTCCTTATCTAAATCATCGGGGCAACAATTGTTGAAAGTGAAACGGGCAGCAGAACTTACATCATAACCCTGACCCACAGATGTCCCCCGACTTTGGTATAAAAGACGCGCGGCGTCGCCGAACTTCATTCATTCATCGTTCAATCAGTCCTGCAAACTGCAAATCAACAACCAAAAAAATGTTCAAATACGTAAGTCTAAGTGATGGGGGATGAAAAAAATTGAACCTGATTTTTGTGTGTTGCAGGTGGTGATTCCTCTTTTCTTCGCCGCCGTCAATGCCGGACTGTTGGGCGCACCCTTGGCTTATTCTAGTCCCATCGTGGCTGCTCCCGTTGCTGTTAAGACGGCCGTGCCAATTGCAACTTCCTACCAAAACACCTACAAGGTAAATTCTTGAAACATTTTTCAGAAAATGTTATTAGTAAAAGAGTGAAATGGTGGAGGCGCGACTAAAATTACATTCTAATTGAATTATAACTGAAAAGACGAGATTTCCTGAAAGGTTTCTAAGGAGTGGCACGATACCAACTTATCAACATAATGAAAACCTTTAAAAAAATTTAAGAAGGAGACGAAAGTATTTCAAAAACTATAATTTCTCTTACGTTCTACAGGATCACTCAGTTATAAGATGCCTTAAGGAAAATCAATAAGTTGAATTAACTTATAAAATTGCTTCGGCATAGTAAATGTAAAGTCCTTTTTTGGGAATAACTTTAAAATGTTTTGCGTAAATCAATCCATGGTAGTTATAACGTTGCAGTGCTTTTGGACTCAAACGCGAAAAAATAATCGCACCCTTTCATTTTTTTCTCTTTTCTTGGCACTCAATTCCGCTTCGGTATCGCCTTTCAACATTCCTAGTATTCAGCGGTATGGATATTTAAAATGTTCGCAGTTTCGACTTTTTCCTTTTACTGATGATTTCCTTACATTTTACCCCTCTTTCACTCTCGAATTTTGTACCTGTATATCTCAAAATAGTCACGTCCCCTAATCACTTACGTCAAGAGGTACTTAGTTGACCATGTTGACATACTATATGTTTATATTTGTTTATCTATTAGTACTTCCATCTCTCTTGCTGTGTTTGAAGAGTGTTTTGTCGCGATATTCTCTTCTCTTCTTCACTCGCACGAAATGTTTTTGCCTTTTCGTACACCATCGGATCTATGGGTATCATTCTAGCAACGGCAAATATCCCCTCCGTTGATTGATACCACGCTGAGAGTTTTGGCCACTTTACCTCTATTTTGTTTTAACAAATTGGTGCTACTTTAGAGTGACATACCCTATGTGGCTACCAAAGTTTAGGTTTCATATTATCTATATCTTATTTCGTAGCCTTTGATTTTAAGATTTAACTTAAAGCATTTCTTCTTGCGCGATTATATCAATGCTACGACTGTTTCGGCTGCCAGTTGATGAGCTTGTTACTCTCCATCTCTGCTCCCTTGGACATTTTTATTGTTAGTAGGCTGTCATATTTCAAGTTGGCCCTAGTTTCTAGGCCTGATTCCTTCGCCCCAACTACCACTGCCAAGTTGTCGACCATGTCTGCTCCCTCGAGCATTTTCTTAGTTCGTAAGTCGTCAATGTCGTCATACTCACATGTCAAATTCCAAAGAGGACTATCTTTACTCCCTCGGCCATTTTCGTTGTCAGCAGCTCATCATATTTCAAGTTCCATAGTATCATACGCCCTATTTTCTAGATTTTCTGGTTTCTTCGCCTACCTGCCAGTGTCAAGTCGTCTGCGAAGATGACCATCGAACATCCTCGTTGTTAGTAGGTCGTCATACTGGTATGCCAAGTTCCAAAGAATCGATCTTAATACTGAGCCCTTGGGGACCCCACAGGTGCATTTTAATACACCCATTCATCAGGTAACTTCTCATCATCCTCCTGAGATACCCGGATATTTCCCTCTTCTTTAACACGTGTATAATAATGTTCCAATTTATTGTGTTAAACGCATTTTGAATGTCTGTCAAGTGGCTTTTACGATATCTTTCACTTCTGTTTCAGCGACATCCTTTGCGTCTATCGTCGAACGGTCTTCTTTGCATCCCAATTGACTATCCGACAAATCTTTATTCCTCACTAATCTTTTACCCTGGCCACAATGAGAAGTTCCAGCAGTTTTCCTGTTGCGTCAACTAGGTAGATAGATCTTTATTTGGTTTCTTCTTCCCCCACCTTTTTTAATTTCCCTGTAATCACCACCCCATCCTGGTACAATTTCTTTTCCGAGGAAAACTGCCACTTTATAAATAGCTTATTTACTCACTTAGTTTTTGAGAAAGACATTTAGGGGTAGCGAAATCCTTTAACTACGAATTTCTAATATTAACCGTAGCGATTTTTCCGATTTGGGTTTTCTGCTTTCCCCAATTTGTATGACGAATACCGAAAAAGCAATATCTCTAAATGAATCATAATTTCGCCCCCTTTTCCGACAAGCTTATATTAAATTATAAAATATATTTAGGCTCGATTTTTTCATCACTAGTTAACTTTATGTGGTAATTAATTCACTTAGTAACGATTGTGATCACAATTGTTACTATGGGAATAAACCGTCAGATAAAGTTAACTGGAGGTGAAAAAACCGGGCCTTACTGAGTTTTTATTTATTCCCCATTTTCTCATTGCTTTCAGATTCCTCCAATCGATTCTATTTCGATTCATACGCACCTGATTTCATTGATCCCAAATTAAAAATGATACACGGATCGTATTCGGGTTCATAACGATTCTTCCGATCTGGGTTTTCTGCTTTCCCTAATTTGTATGAAGAATGCCAAAAAAGAAACGACTCTGAAAGCGTCGTAATTCCGCATCCCTTTTCCGACAAGTTTATGCTGAATTATAAAATAGATTTATTGAGTTTTTGTCTATTCCCTAATTTTCTCATTGCTTTCAGATTCCTCCAATCGATTCTATTTCAATTCATACGCCCTGAATTCATTGATTCCAAACTAAAGAAAGATACAGGAATCCACAGGTAGTTTTGTCCTCTCAATCAAATTATTTTTTAACAATTCAAATAAACAGGTCCATCAGTCTGTTCGATAATCTTAAGAGTCCTAATAAATAAATGTTGATAACGTTCAATTCGAACTAGCTTTAAAAATATCTATCTTTGTTTCTTTTTCTAAAAATTAATTCCTACAGGACTCGACATTTTTCTTCTTAAAAAAGAGTATCATTCACATGATGTACTCTCATAATTGTCGTAAATTATGAGTGTGTCTAAGTTTCAACAGATAGTAGTTCTTGAACATGTTCGTTATGAAATGCATTCATCTTTCCAACTGTCTGGCTTTTGTTCTGAATCATCACATAATTCTAAGATGTTTTATTCTAAAGACTGTTGGTCAAAATTGGACTCCTTTCTGCCTTCCTTAGTTTGCGTTCAACAATTTATTGCCCAACATCTTTCGATCGGACTTAATTACGGATAATTTGGAGAATTGGCAAATCAATCGAAGCGTTCCAAATTATTTCCAATTTCAAAGCCGGGCCAAACGACGGAACGCAACTTTGAAGAATCCATGGTTACTCTCCGGCAACATTATAACGGCACACCTGTATATGACTGAAACATAAAAAAATAACCATGTTTATTATAAACCTTTCAGTTTCCGAAATTATTTTTAATTACATATTTTCTAACATTTTCAAGGACATGGTATTTACTTTAATATTGTATTAACGTTTAATTAATAGTTGTATAAACTGGCTCCATCTCTCCGCAAATGCTTGTATTAAACGCTTTGAAATTGCTGGTGTGTTAAATCGTTTCTTTCTTTATTTTGAAGGTGTCTGCGCCAATTGCTGCTGTAGCCACCGCTCCGGTCTTAAAGGCGGCGCCACTGATTGCTGCTCCGATCGCCACGCCGATCGTGTCTTCCGTCGTCGCCGGTCCGGTGTTGAAGGCGTCGCCACTGATCGCCTCTCCTTTGAGCCTCGGACACCTCGGACTTCACTAAACGCGTTCTCCACCTTCTCCAAGCCTTATTTATTTGCCATCCACATGACCTTTTGTAAATATTTATTATAACGAAGTATACTTCTGTAAAATAAACAAAAACTTCCCCCAAATTTCGTCCTTTCTTATTATTATTTTTGTTTAATCTGTGGTGGTTGCCCAACGGCGTCCTAAGTCATAGACTTGACAGGACCTCAGGAGCGGAAGTGTATTTTGAGTGTGTGTAAAAGGCTTTGTTACTTCCAAACCTTCTCGCCGTTTAAGGGAAAGCAGTGTCGAATTTTATCCCCAACTCTGAAGAGTTTATATTTAATTCAAAATTTTTTTAAAAAAACACCCTATTCATTTAAATCTTAATATTGAAGGACAAACCAATTTCAGACGTGTAGTAGTATTAATTGTGATTAGATTCTTTTCTTGTTCAAAACTGGTTCTGAATGATCTAACTTTCCGAATTTTTTTTTCCTTATTTTTAATGGAGGGTGATCTAATCTAATTGCAAAAATAAATTAATCTATGTTGCACTTCGTGGTTACGTTGCTCAACTTTGCACTATTACATAATCGAGAATAATATCCAGCACGGACTTAAGACATTAATTACTAAAGTAATTCTGTTTACTGTACAACACCCGGCATGGAGGTGTCCTTTCTGTAAAAACCGGATTTAGAAGATTTGCGGATTTGGTTTTTTTTTGCGAAAGCCCGATTTAGGTACGTGAGTCAAATCGCTAAAAAAAAAACAAGCATTTTAAGAAGTTGTCTTTCTTACATTTATAGTCGTGGACGATTAAAATTAACTACCAGTACAAAAACAAAGAGAAGGTCGAATTTGGCACAGTTTTGTTGCGTTTGTAAGCTATCCATGACTGTACATGATAACTTCAAAAATTTCTTAAGTTGAGTAAAATTAATAGAAAACCTTTAACATTTTTATACCACGTGTCCACCGAGTGTGGTTTTCTTTTGTGGCGCTTAAACCGTTCAATATAGACAAAAATTTCAAACGCTATCATCTTCTAATAAAAAAACTCTATACGCTGAATTTATTTGCAATTACACAGGGTGATCATTTTACAAGTGTCAGCAAGTACCTTTAATATTTCAAATGGAATGCCCCATATATTATTACGAATTTTGATAGATCTATCAATGTGGAAAATATTTTATTAAATACTTCTATATCTAAACCTAGTACTTACCGAGACAAATGCCGTCAACGAAGAAACATCTTAAATGCAGGCCCTTATTAAATTGCTTTTAGCTTGCTTAATTGAAAAGTCTTCATTATCAGTTATTAGCGTGTAATTACATAAAATTTATGCTAAATAACACAACCTGAAGACTACCCAGATTGTTGTTGGCTGGCAGTTCTTTCTGCTGAATTTAGAAGTGAAATATTTCATGTTTTTCTTATGGAACACCCCATAAGTAAAATCATCGACCAATGTAGAATTAAATTTTGCCAAACAAAGTCCTATACCTAAAACCCATGGTTTGTGAGATAATTCTGGTTTTTAATTACTTCATGATTTTTGTCATTTTTAAGGTGCTATATAAGTTAATATTATTCGAAATAGCATTTGAAACACTGCCTGTTCTTTCAAATTTTTCCTTTAATTTACGAAAAGTCTTCGTATATGGCTCCCTTCTATCAGGAAATCGTTGAATACAAATTTTAGGAGCCAAAAGGCAATTGTGTTGACATTCATAGCATCCTACAAAAGACAAAAGTCATGAAGCGAAATGAAAACCAGAATTATCTCACAAACCGTGGGTTTTAGGTACAGGACTTTGTTTGGGAAAAAGGTAGCAATTTTAATTCTACATCGATCGATGATTTTACTTATGGGGTGTTCCATAAGAAAAACTTGAGATATTTCATTTCTAAATTCAGCAGAAAGAACTGCCAGCCAACAACAATCTGCGTAGTCTTCAGGTTTGTTTACTATAGTGTTACTTAGCTTAAAGCTTGTGTAATTACATGTTAATAATAGATAACGGAAACTCTTCAATTAAGGAAATTAAAAGCAATTTAATAAGGGCGTGCATTTAAGATGTTTTTTCGTTGACGGCATTTATCTCGGTAAATAGTAGGTTTAGGTATAGAAATATGTTAATAAAGTACTTTCCAAATTGAAAGATCTATCAGAATACGTAATAATACATGGAGCATTCCATTTGAAATATTAAAGGTACTTGCTGACACTAATAAAATGAACAGCCTGTATAATTGCAAATAAATTTAACGTAGAGTTTTTATTAGAAGATGATAGCGTTTGAAATTTTTGTCTACATTAAACGGTTTAAACGCCACAAAAGAAAACCACACTCGGTGAACACGTGGTATATATTTTGGTTTTCTATTTTAGTTTTGTATAAATATTTAATTCTTTTCTGAGGTGCAGTGAATTACTGTATTGCTTTAATGTACTTGCTGCTATAAAAAAATATTTTATTGCAATTCATAGTGATTCTGTTTGAATCTGATTGAATCGTAACAATATCAATCGTAACATAACTTTTTTTTTACAATTTCAAAACGATAGTTTAGATGCGTTAAGACAAAGAAAGAAATATCGCGTATTGTTTGTTAACGACAAAGATAACAATACATATATTGAAGTCGGCTTTCAGTCTTTGTGTTTACCACATTTACTCCGATATCTTCTTCTTATATCCTCTTTATCTTGACCATTACGTCCCTACGTACATACTATGTAATACAAGTCGATTTACAAGTTGTATAACTTTCAATTTGTTTCCTTACTTGATATGTCGTGGTTTAAAATTATTTGTAATTTGATAATAAACACTCTCACTTGAGCTCCAAACTAATTAATCTAAATTTACCGAAATTTTAAGAAACACATTCATTTCTTCATTTAAGTCATTTTTTTAGACAATGCTTAAATCTATGCCTTCCAAAAGGTGTTTCTTAACTATTTTTACTCCAAAATGTTATACTTTTTTTTTTCTTTTTTTCATTTTGCTTTCCGTATAACATTATTCAATTTATTCCTATTTTTTAACCTAATTTTATTTTCAAGTTCGCTATTGAAGTTCGTAGATCAAATTAATTATGAAAGTTTTATTTCTGAATCTGCCAACTATTAGTCCGTCATCTGTAAACATAACTTCTTACTTCATTATTTCTGAAAACAACAAAGAAACAACAACAAATTCTTTGGGTCGTTGCATCATTCGATTTAATTCAGAAAAACAATTTACAAAAAAATTCTTTTACCTCAAACGTAAAACAAATACCACGTAGTATAATATATATATAATGTATATACATACAAGGACGATTCGAATAACCTAATTTTCTAAAACACAAAGCGTTTTACCTCTTTGCTTGAATTTAACTTGGGCAAGTTGATTAAATTCAGAGCACAACTGCATTACGTCCATCACTCTTCCGTAATACGTCCTACAACATTAACAAGTATAACTTTCCTCGGTGTTACAGTAAATTTTTCTTGTTGTTACCTAATCCGGTGTCCACATTGCCTAATTGCCATAATTTCCGTGCACAACTCAACACGTTTAAGTTACAAAATTGTACAATGCTTTTAAAAGCTCGAGTTCTTGTTAAAAAAAACAATGTCTTTAAGATATACTAGCGACATGTGATTGCTTAATATTAATGACTAGTCCGTGGTAAATCTGAAAATAAAACGATTGTTTACATATACACGTTACTATCTAGTTCTAATTAATTTTAATCTCGATAGTCCAATCTTACTGTGTTAAATTAACAAATTGTTTACAAATAGACAATAAATAACCTTTCTAATTTGTACGTATATCCGGAAATAGCAGTATTCTTCAACTCATCAAACAACTCGACAAGCATCCCATTAAACTTCCCCGCAATTTTATTAACAACGCAATTTTTTATCTCGACTATATTTTTTTTTTCTAAAAAAAAATTACGTTCGTGCCAGATACGAAGTGATACCTTAACGGAATTTATTTCCAGAGCAAGGTTACAACAACGTTGAGTGATCAGTGACACTGAGACTGCTCCAGATTGTGCAAGTTGCGGCGTTCTTTTTTTGTCCGCGAACCGCACGGTTTAGGTCCATCAATATTCAGAAAATGCGGCAATAAAATATCTGCAGGCGCTCGTTTTCCAATGAGTTTCAATACATTCAATTAGTTTCTAACTGGCTCAATGAAGCGATCAAAAACAGCGGGCGTTCGAACGATTTGCATTCGATGAAATGCAAATGGAACGATTATAAACGTACTTAATTTTGCTTCGAGTTGATGTTGGCAGTAAGATTGATAATTGTGGGAATAAAATGCTAATTGTAGTTTGCGAAAGTCTTAAGCTTATATTGACATTTTGACTTGCTTTAGATCAACTGTACCCAGTCAGAAGTTTAGTCTTCTTCAATAGATCTTCCTTTACTGTAATTGGTTTCACAATATTGGTATCTTTTTATACCCTCGCTTTTTCCAGTGTAAATTCGAGTAATTTAGGTATAATCGGCAAATCTTCCAAATTCTGTATTCTTTTTCTTATTGCTCTCAGATATTGAAGGATTTCACCTTCTCTTCTCTACAGCCCCTGCCCATGAAATCAGATTGTTAGTAATCTTTAAGATAACAATGGCCAGTTAATCCTTGTCTTCTTAATTCCACTCTGCTCATGCTTCGTATGACTCCGGTTATTCACATTATCCACATTGGCTTAACTTTATACCTCCCAGCTAGAATGCATAACACATGCATTTATTTCAGCATCAGACCGGATATTACGTCAAGCAACGTTGGGGTAGCTCCACTATCTGTCGCTATAAAGATTTTTTATTTGGAAAAGCATTTAGACTCAAATTTGCTGACTTGTTGCATGCTGGTCTGCTTACATCATATGTGACAAATCCTGTTCAGTTAAGGTGACCATTCACGCGGCGATTCTTGAACAATCTAGTCGCAATTTCATCTGAAAATGGTCATGGTCATTCACGAGACAGTTTCGTCGAAATGGCTTAGCGATTTGAATTAAATTTCTTATAACAGTACAAAATCAAAAAATTATCAGATGATCAAAATGTTGCTTTCAATCTTATTGCTATTGTCCACTGAGGCCTGTTTCAGGTCAAGTCGGTCCTGACAATGAAAGCAAAGCACTGATCAGGACGCTGACGGTACGCTTTCATGTGAGGAAGTCCATTTAAGTAATAGCCTCGACGGATCGTCAGGACTAATGGGTCTAACTGCATGGTTTAATCGAAGTCGATGAAGTCGCACGAATAGATCGCTTTAATATCGATAGGTAGTTGAAAAGCTGATAATTCACGAGGTGATTTTAAGCAATCTGATTGTCCTGAAAGTTGCCAGGACCTTAGAAATTCAGTTGCTGACGCGCATTCACGACGCAATTAGATGAATATCAGTTGGATTTCTTGTAACACTCAAAAAGATGCCTGGTGATTTAAACATTGGGTGGTATGCATAAAACGAAGTAGATGCTAATACTTCTCAATTTAGTATAGTCTTCGAGGTATCTTCTATTATATAAAGTACCTACTACAGCGCTGAAGCATATACTACGAAAGTAAAGTTTATATACAGTACGTAGTAAATACTACGCTGCAGTAGTATTTACTATTAAAATGAATCTGAGGCTTTGAAGTAGATACTACAGTAGGTGCTTCTACAGCGAAGCAAAAACTTCTATGTGCTCTTGTGCTCTAGTATCTACTAGATCGCATAGTAGATACTACGTTAGAATAGTAGGCACTTCACTTTCGAAGTAGGTGCTTGAAGTATTAGCATGTACTTCATTTTATCCATACCACACATTATCTCCAGAATCGACAAGTATCTCTTTGAGTCGATTTTTCAGTAAGACTTCACCCTCACAAATGAATGCATGCTACAGATTACTTATTCAGTATTCCCAACTTGTCCAGGGTTATTCCTAAGCAGGTTAATTTCTGAACTCTCCTTGGTAAGAATTCCACCCACAACTATAAGGCTAGTATTTTTAACATACTGTCTTATATTTAAGGGGGGCCACTTTATCAAGTGCTCACAAGTTCCATTTGCCATCAGCCAGTCTGCCTTTGGTATGTCTACCACTGTCATATGATGAATATGATGACTTTCTAAAACTATTTTTGTGTTCATGATATAGTACCCTTTTATTTGTTCACGTATGCGTATCGTTCACATCATCGAGTTTCACTAATTTTATAGCCCAAATGTAACTACTATAGTGCTTGTCTGATAATAATTAAAGAAAAGGAACTCATTTCAGTTATTTGCAGAAAGTGTTAACAAGCGAGTTTTCTGCATTTTCCCAATTTGTAAGGCAAATGCCGAAGGAGAAATTAACGTCTGAAATCGGTCGCAGCTGCCAACGTCTCTCCTCCGACAAGCTCTGAGCTTGGGGAAAAGAAAAAAAAAGAAGCGAAACAATTTCTTTAAAAATTCAAAGAATGTTGGGTTAGGTGCAGCAACCTTAGGTACACAGTATCTCTAACAAAATTGCCTTTTCTTCTAATTAATTTATCCGATTGTTCCACTTCGTCCTGTTTCTTCCAGTTATATATTCATTTTGCCCATTTGCTTGCCCATCTGGTGGTTCCTCGTCTTTCGGTAATTTATTCAAGTCATCTTACGCTTTGCGTTCTGCGTATAACTTATAACAACCAAAAATAACGGGAAAGTGGTCAAGTTGGACGATAAATAAAAGAGATTTGCAATGCCTTAAAAATCGAATAGCTAAACACAAAAGTGACATTAGGACGGGTAAGGTGCCATGTACTCTGGCATCACATTCATTGAATAATGATCATCATTTTGATTTTGAAAAGACTAAAATTTTAACCTTTGAAAATAATTTAAAAAATAGACTCTTTCTAGAAATGATATACATTCAGAAAGATGAACAATCCGTGAATTACAGAACAGATATTGATAACTTAAGTAACTTTTACTCTAACATTTTAAATTTAATAAAGAATACGTAGTTGGTAAGCTTGTGTTGTACCAGGTTAGGTTGGCACCATGGTTGTCCGAATAAGTTCACTTTGTCCATCCATCCACCATTTTTGTTCTGTACACATGTTTGTTCTTAAATTAACGTCTTTTACAATTTTAATGTGTTAATCATTGTTTAAATCATGAAAAGTTTGTTGACCACTCTCAGGTCTCCAGTCATAAGTAATTTTGTTTTTGTATTTTATTAACATCAAGTGACCGTAGTAAACTTCTGAAGAAGTTGGAAATTCCAACGAAATATTAAGTACTTAAACAAAGGAGCAAATCCCTTTTATTTATCGTCCAACTTGACCACTTTCCCATTATTTCTGGTTGTTTCCTAACTAAGTTATTTGGTCGTGACTTACACCTTCATTATAACTTATAACGTTCACATTTTTTAACGATTTCGAAAAATAATCTGAAGATCCTTCGAAAAATTCTACAAAAAAGAAATTGATCAGCATCTATCTACATACACATAAGATATAGCAACCTATAGGTTTGTGGTGCTGGGGCTTGACTGTGATACTTACAAATACAAATATAAAAATCTTGTTTTATTTCCATAATTTTATGAAGACAAAAAACAGGAAATTTGAGCCTTGAAAATACAATAAAATATTTTTAAGTGCAAACATAACCGAAGGAAATTCCACTTAAACCGGAAACGTTGCAAAACTAACGATCGCGAACCTCGCCCATTAATTTCAACATAAACCAATATTCAAGACCGACACATGAATATGAAAAAAAAAAAAAATAAGAATTAATTACCTTAAGATCAACGGGCAGTTTATTTTAGCTCTTGTAAATGATTGCCTTTTAATCGTCCAATAATTTACATCAGATAGGTACAACGTGGTAAATTAATTTTATTGCGACAATCAATTCGAAACCGGCGATATTTTAAACGGTACTCCGCTCAAGGAATTAAAATGCTAATTGCGTCTGCGATAGTAAGAATCCTGCATTGTCATGATGTGTAGCATAATCGAACGAGTTCCATTGAATCGATTGTTACGCGTGTATTACGATTTTCATTAATTAACATTTCTTATTGTTAATTATTTACAGCCGAACAACTACCAAAGGCGATCAGACTTCAATATTTTCACTAATTTTGTAAATTTCCTTGGCGGAAGTCAAATGTAGAAATTCTTACAAACTTGCATTAAAAGTATGACATAATTGCCAAGAGACTTGCCACGTTACGATTCCAATATTGTCCAATTTTGGTTCTCTCTTTTACGTGTGAAATAATTACGCACAGTTGACGTGAGCCGAATTCTTAATTACTTATCGACGGTAAATTCGTCAGCCCACTTACCTTGCCCGGGCACTTGGTGGAGCGATTTCTAAAACTGTAACAATGCGAAGGTCAGCCCCTGACACCGGACCACTTTACATCGCTCAGTTCCGTGCTCAAGAGCTATAAAAGTGTAAAGCCGTCTTCGATCCGCATCAGTCCAGTTGTGTAGACAGATAAAGCAACACAGACCACAATCCCTCAAGATGTTCAAATTGGTGGTGTTGTCCGCTCTTTTGGCCGTAGCTGCCTGCAAGCCTAGCCTACTTCACGAAGCCCCCCTTGCTTTGTCAGTAGCCGCCCCTGCGGTTGCAGTTCCATCGGCAGTTAGTTACCAAGCCAGAACCGATGTCATCAGCAAACCGGTAGTAGCTACCGTTGCAGCTGCTGCCCCAGTCGTCGCTGCATATTCAGCTCCAGCATATTCTGCATATTCTGCTCCAGCATATTCTGCATATTCTGCCCCAGCTGTAGCTGCATATTCCGCCCCAGCTGTAGCCATCCCATCTGCAGTTAGTTACCAAGCAAGAACCGACGTTGTAAGCAAACCAGTGGTAGCTACTTATGCCGCCGCTCCAGCAATCGCCTACTCCGCCCCAGCTTATGCTCATGGTGCTGTCTTATCCGCACCAGCTTATGGTCATGGTGCATGGTCCGCTCCATCTGTCCTTAAGAGCATCTGGTAATTTCGGCCTAGAGAGCGATCTGTTTTCCACGACTGATCTTGTTACCATAGTATAATGATATTTAATTCTTGCAGATATTGTACAGTTGTTGTTTTTTTATGGCGATAATTAATAAATCAGTTTTCACATCGACCTTTCGTTTAATCACTTGGCCTCGCCGAGCCGCGCCAATTCCTGCTGTTTCGTCGTCTTAACGCGAGCAAGGATAATAAGTACGCGGTTTTCCTGTCGTTTGGTCGGGAGAAAAATGCCTAACACTCTTTACAGGTGAAGTAAATTGGAATTTATTACCTCCGATCGTATCTTAATCATATCGCTGGTCTATTAAACAGGATAACTATTTCGATAATGATTAGTAAGTGCTTGGATATCGAATCTAAAATGACTTAAGCTCCAAGCAACTATAGTTAAAGTAACCGTTGAATGAGAGAACGAAGAAGTGAGTTCCTGGCTGGAAGGACACCAATCGTAAACAATTAAAGAAAATAAATTAAAAGTCTTTTATTATGAGGCCGACTTTGTTAAAAAAATGCCTTTCAATTCTATTAATATTCCAAACATGACGCTTTAACTTATTTGTTATAACATTTTCAAAATGAACACTTGTTCTAAATCGTAAACTAAAATGAGAATTAGATACTAAGAAATAAAATGGTCCTTTGTATTTAATCAAAGCATACTACATGTGTCAAAGCGATAAATATTTTGTCCCTCCTTTTTTCAATCTTGGCTTTAGTCAATTGCAGAAAATTTTTTATAAATATGCAGTAGTTTCAGCAAAAAAATGTTACAATCTTCTTGTGCCATTTTGATGTAAAATCACAAATCAGGTCCCATCCTTTCAACCCGGAACAAAATTACCCATTTGGATAACTTAAAGAATTATGGCGATTAACCTTGCTGATCATTCCTAAAGCAAAAATGTCCTTTTTAGACGATCCACCACCATTCTTTAGTTGAATCCTATCGAAAGGCTTCCGAAAGACTTTGTGGTTTGCCAAAAAAAGCCCTGTGCGGAATAGCTATTGAAAAAGACATCGAATTGACAAAAATTTAGCCTGAAAAGGAATCAGGCAAAGTGCTTCCCAAACTGGATTCATCGGGGGTAAAGTCTAACAAGATAGTAATATATCATTTCGTGAAGAATTTGCCTAAAATCAAGATCCAGTTAAAGAATTAATAACCTTCTTCTTTACTTAATTTTTATAAATCTTTCGATAATATGAATTCTGTAAGATTGGTTAAGCTGTTGATCGTAGATAGTGATGAATCTCTCCGAGAAGACAAAAGAAACTCTGACAGATTGAAGAAAAGGACAAGCAGAGAAAATAATGAAAGAAACAGACAAGAAATAATTAAAATTATTAAGATTAAGATCTTGAAAGTAAAATGATTGGGAACAAAATAAGAGGGTATTCTATAAAATGACGACAATGAGAAAAAGACGTTAAGTGGAGAAGAAAGAGAAGGATCCAAACTACAACTCTAAGGAAATCTTAAAACAAAGTTAAAGAAATAGAATGAAATGCTAATGCACATTGGACAAACCTCATAGCATCCTTTCCAAAGTTTAAAAGGAATGTTCCCCTCTTTCTAAATATAACCTTGGAGCCGTGGGAACGGTTTTGAATTGCTTCGTCTATGCCTGGATACAAGTGATGGAAATTCAAAACTCAAAAGTTTTCGCCGGAAAGCCATCTCATTATTTGTTTTACTTTTCTTCTTTTTTGTTATTTTATCAAATTACTTTTTGCAATAACGTATAGTTTCGCACGTTTCTTCTTTTGCCTTTTGTTCCTTTTCATCGAATTATTTTTTCATATTTCATCGACTCTATTCATAGCTTTTTTTTGCTTCCTCGTTAGCCATTTTTATTTGCTTTTTTTCATAGAATTTTTATAGAAGTAAAATGCAAGATGAATATGCCCTTTTTGTTATTTTTCCATTTTTACGTTCTTCTTCAGCTGACAGGTCGCACATTTTTCGTGTTCATGTATAACTTTTTGTTTTCTTTCTTTGTTCTCTTTATTCCTTGGATTATTTTTAAAAAGAAAGGGCTTGCTTGCCTAGAGTCATCTGTTTCTTATTTTCTCTTGCGATTCCAGTTCACCTCCTAATATTAAGCTCTTTCAAATCCTCCTCAACTTACTGCACTCTCTTCTTCTATTATCTACTGATCTTCTATCCAGTATGTTTTTCTATTATCTACTGATCTTCTATCCAGTACCTTCATGGTGATTTATTCTCAAAATTTGACCAAAGCATTCAATTCTTTGAAGTCCTATTGTCTTCTTTATTCTAAGTTATTTATATCTGTCTATAGGCGGGTAGCAAACGGCGTCACGAGCGCCACTAGCTGTAAGTTTATGTAGGAAAAGGTAGGGAAAACGGTCGTATCAGGGTTGGCAACACTGCTGTCAGCTGACTGTCAGTATTATTACTGGAGTTACGAGCACGTTACGAGGACGATCTTTACCTTCCATACTTTAAAACAAATCGAGAAAATACTAGCAAACAATTTATGTCGCAATCTCCACCAGGCGGCGCCACCATGTAGCTTGCTAGGGGCCTGTATCATATTTGTTCATACGTCTCCTCTGACCTTCTCTCTTTTCTTTTTGTTCTCCAATCATATCTTTCGCTATTTTTCCTTTTATATTTTTTTCAACTTTTGCCATTTTCTCTGTATAGCCTGTTCTCGATAGTTTCGTGCTTTGGGTTCTTTCACGTTTCGCTTACAGATGAAAGACAGTTAAACTAAAAAAAAGTAATCCTTCTTCATTTCTTTAAAGAAGCGTTACAATTACTTTCGTTGGCATCTTCTTTTATGAAAAGATTTCTTATTATTGTCTTCAAACAAGGAATAAACTGAAACTGAACTAAAGTAACGCATGAAACCATCTTATATAGTTGACTTCTCCCTTCTTTGTCCCCATTAAAAAAAAAGTTAAAGTGCTCTCTCCTCATGTAATTAAAAGTAAGTATTCAAAATTAAAAAAAAATCCATTTTGTAACTGTAAACTGTCAGCACTTTGGCTATTGTTACCTGTTTCATAACATCCCTGAACACTTACTTTTACCTTATTTTGTTACTTACGGTTATTAGTGATATTAAAAATTGCCCGATCGTCTCGAATAACACGCAGGATCAAATACGTTGTAACTTAACCCCCTGTTCCATATAGGTGACCCCGAGCTGTGGTAACCAGGAAAAAAAAGGACCCGACGCGACGTTAGGTAATTTTGCCGTTATAAATACAATGTGCAAACATGTTCACGTCAGTTACTTGCACAGCATCGAAGACACCAAGACAAACCCTCCCGGAAATGTTCCGCTTGGTGGTTTTCATAACTTTACTGGCAGTCGCCTCAGCAGCCCCAGGCCTGATACACGCAGTTGGTCCTGCTGTAGCCGTGCCCACGTCGATTAGCCATCAAGCAAGTCTCGATGTTCACAGTGCACCCCTAGTTGCAGCGTACGGAGCTCCGGCCATCGTCGCAGCCGCCCCCGTTGCAGCTGCTCGGCTTCCCCTAGGTCCAGCTCTGAGTCACACTGCTCGCTTAGACATCCACAGCATACCAATAGGGCTCGCTTATAGCTATGGACACGGGATAATCGGAGGACACGCAGTATATTAATGGGGTTCATACTAGAAGAAAGGAAGAGGATTACAGTATTTCAGTAATTTGTATATAGTGTGGCAGTTAATAAAGTCATTATTAATTGGAGGGTGTTTCGATTTAAGGATTTCATAAAAATTTAAATCTGGGTTAGATTGGGTTTTTGAGAATTTCATAAAAATTTAAATCTGCTAAATAAATATGAAGAAGTAAAGAACGACATAGAACCGAAAAGGGGATGAGTATAATGCAATGTGCTTTATTTACTGCTTGCGTTTGCCGCAGTGGAGAAATGAGGGAAAGTCATTGAACTGGCAATATCCTTTCTTACTTTTCTACTTTTATAAATAGAATGGGAAGATTGAAGAGGGAAAGAGAAATTAGGAACAAAGTGGAATAACCTTCCTTCTTTGCAAGTGTTCCTTTTATTCACTT
Organism: Dorcus parallelipipedus; assembly: GCA_958336345.1. Classification (NCBI taxonomy): domain Eukaryota; kingdom Metazoa; phylum Arthropoda; class Insecta; order Coleoptera; family Lucanidae; genus Dorcus; species Dorcus parallelipipedus. The sequence continues at coordinate 14,573,122 of OY284480.1, read as the reverse complement.
AAGCCCGATTTTACAATCGTCGGATAAGCATTAGTATTGGTATAACGTGACGTAGGTGTGACGTAGATATGGAGGAACATAGCGATATTTGGCGAACAGTTATTCCGTTCTTATTCCACGATTGTAAAACTGGGCCTTAATGATGTTCTACTATTACTCTTCTTATTTTCAAATATTCCGTGCCTCTTCCCGTAATCTTCACAAACGCACTCTGTCTTTTTTTGTTAAAGATGGCGTTCTGGTTTATATTTATGTTTAAAATTCAAAAATGACGGCGCCTCTTTCCAAAACCATGAAATATTGTCATTTTTAAAGAAGGGCGAAGAGTTTGAGTTCGCCTTACTCAAAGATAAATGAGTTCGATGAGAAAAGAAGAAAATATTGACTCTTGTAATTTTTTAAATTTAAAAACCTTCTAATGTATTTAAAAAAACTTTTAAGTTTTAAAGTTAATATACAACGCTCTGCTTCATTACCCAATTCTGCAGCTTCAATTTGTTTTGATTCCACAGTTTTTCGTATTTTCTTTTATTTTGTAATTCTGCATGCAGTAAGAAATTCACCGAAAGCAAAAAGGATTTGACCAAACTGGAAATGTAAGCAAGTGAAAAAGCAATATAAGAATTTACAAAAAAAGTTGATATTTCGAAAAGATTTTATAAGATCTGGAGAAAAGATGCAGCGAATGGAATTTTAAAAAATATGATCAGACTGAAAAAACAGGAAGAAACTGTTATTTTCTGCCCAAACAAACTGGGACAGTTACTTGGGGATACTAAGGAGAAATTAAACTGATTTAAACAATATTTTGAAGAAACCCTAACTAATGGTGGCGCTGAAGAAACTGAAGAGATGACAAGGAGAGAGGGAAAGGTTAGTGGGGAAAGTGGCGTAAGTGCAGAAATTATAAAGGAGGTAGACAGAAGTTACATACAAAATTATCATTATCATTATCATACCAAATGGTTTGTTATCAATGGCCAATATGTAGGTATTTGGAAAAGTTTCCACCTTTTGCTATCACAGCGATCAATAACGACAAGAAGGTAGAATTGGCCGAATAGCCAACGGAAAATAAGTACCGGTGTCTTTTTTAGAACCTTAAAATCGAAACCAGTCTCAAAAGAAAACTGAAGTGTGATTATACGAGACAGTAATAAAACCTGCCGTCCTATACTGCTGTAAACAGCCGAAAATTTTAAATCTAAAATTAATTAAAGTAAAACTCTTTGTCACTTCAAAGATAACGAAGGAGTTTCGAACTCAATCCCAATGAAAACAGTTCCCAGGCGAGTTAACCCAAACAATCTTAGTAAGAGCACCTTAAGGGTAACTAAGATATGCTAAAATAAATAAATCTATCATCAGCAATTTTCACTCGTAAGAGCGGGCCGATAATTGCCGGTCAAAAAATAGATCGAATAACATCTTAATGTTAGGCAATTTAAAGTACTTCGGTGATTGAAATGAATATGTTGTTGACAAAGTTGAAAGACTAGCCCGCGAGAGGGCAGCATCTCCAGGGAGAATTATTAAAGAGGGGGAAGATTTAGAATTTGCAAACAATGGCCCAGGGGAGAGAAAAGTTTCAAAAAAAAATTAATTAATATTCGCCTAGCCTTGGTATAATAATGTTCGCCTGACGATCGTCTTAAACGAACGTCCCCGTTTTTTTTTTTCTAAAGTTAATGTTCGAATGTTACCTTCGTTGCTATTGTTCGATTGTCGTTCTTTTTGAAATAAATACGCGACCCTCTTAACGAATATCAAAATTTAAATCCGGTATGCGTATACATATATATATATTATATATACATATATTTTGTAGTTTCACCCCTCCCGGGGGTAACCCAAAGTTCGCTAATATACCCTGCCTTAAGCTAGTTCATGACTTTTATTGCTAATAGAGTAGACTGCGAATAAAATGCGCCCTTGAACTGTTCCAGCCCGAAAGAACCTACTTAACCTATTAATCGGCCATGTGATTTAATTAAGCATTATAGGTTCCGGAATTTCCTTAAAATCCGGTGGTGGCAGCGAACTCCGTTACTGTAGTTTTTCTGAAGTTTCACAATTTTATTTATTATTATTTATTATTGCTAAAATTACGCTACCCAAGTAAGAAAGGTTAAAAACGGGGAAAGTCTTCAACTTTCACCCCAGACCCTTCCTACACTGCAGTCAATTATGGACCCTAAATAAAACACATATAAAAGACAAGGAAAGGAAAACGCTACGAAGAATTTTTGGAGGAAAACAGGTTGGAAAGAAAGACTAAGAATTTGCACAACAAGTCTGCCGTAGAACAAAGCAGTAAGAAAAATACTAGCAAGCGAAGTAAAAACAAAGTGAAAGAAGGAGTAGCCCAAAAGAAAATAGATTGAAAGAGAAACTAAAGCACTCACTAAGCCAAGAAAAGGCTTATTGACAAAATGGCAAAAATAGTTCCCAAAAAAATTCTAATTTTAAAAAATTAAAAATTCATAACTTAAGAAGTTTTACCCATTCCAAAAATCTTTACGAAAAATAAATTAAATTTGAGTGATCTCTGTACTTTTCTAAATGAAGAACAAAAGTTAATAACTAAGTTAAAAAATAGAATAAAAATAAGGAATAACCATGTAATTTTCACTGAATTGAATTTCGTGTCGCATTACATACTTTCGCCTGGAACAAAAAATAAAGTAATTTGTAAATAGAATAGTATCTTTAAGGCAGCTATGATCACCTCACATCCACTTTCAAAAGAGATACAAAAGAGCAAAAATATATTGACAGTGTAAAGCAGGAAAAAGAAAAAGAATACATAATAATAACAGTCGCATTATCTGTCTGTCACTGTACAAATGCATTGAAGTATAAAAGGGAAACACATTTTAATAATCGTTTAAAACTCAGGGTTATGCCAATTATTATTAAACTGATATCCTGCACAAAACAATAATTGCAATTTACAGTTAGTTATTTTAATTTCTGTATCGAATATCAGCGGTGAAACGAAAACCGCCGACTCATGTGTACCACACGACTTACGCAAACACATTCAAGTCCGAAACGAGCGACCTCCAAGACCGCGCCGAAACCGGGTGATAGGTAAAAGCAAACACATCGACAAGGTCGCGACCTCACTCCACAACACCCAAAGAAAAAACAGCGAAAATTTCGCGAAGCTCCAAAATAATTTGTTTGGACGTACTTGAATTTGCGTATAAAAGAGTTGGGCGCCTGGTTTGGGGCATCAGTGTTCATTGTGAAGACTTAACACAGACCAAGATGTACAAGCTGGTGGTGTTGTCTGTTCTCTTGGCCGTAGCCGCCGGAAAACCAAGCTATCTCCATGGGGATGTTCATTTGGTGGCCCCCGTTGCTCCCTCCGCTGTGAGTTATCAAGCAAGAACTGACGTCATCAACAAGCCTTTAGTTACTGTTTTGGCCTCACCGATCGTAGAGGAAATTCAACCCATCGTAACTGCTCCAGTCATCAAGACCATCCATTCAACCCCTTGGTTAGCCGCCCCACTCGCTCATTCCATTCACGCATGGTAATGAGAGAACCAATGAACTCTGTACCTGTTACTCTAAATAAAGTCGCCCAATAAAACTTGCAATTTTGCCGTTTAATTCTTGAACAGAATTGCAAGTTTTATTGGAATTAATGTTTTATTACCTAATTAAGTCTTTTGATTACGAACGGGAATCTCGTGTTAATTACAAGTGGAATTTGGGCAGGAATGATTTATACGTGAGCTGTGCCTTGCTTGAAAAATTTATTTAAGAAAGCAACAACTTTTCCTTAACCTGTAGGTGCAGTGCAAAAATGTTGTGCTTTCAAAATAATATTTTTCTTTTTCGCAGATATAAAACCTATGAAATCGGAAACAAAGGCGTAAGAACTGAGTTCAATTCGCAGTATACTCTGATCAAGGTTTTCATACCAATAATAACCACATGTATGTGTAACGACCACGCAATCAATATTTCACCTCGTAAATGGAAACGTAAGAATCTCAGTTTTTTTTCTTACCGAAGACGTATGCAACTACATCGAATAACAAATTGCACGTAACAATCTTGAAATATGCAGAACGCGTTCTGTTACAATCCTACAGGCGCCTACGCTCCTTCGAACTGTAGCAGCACTTCCTGAAAAGTGCTCGGTGTCCACCAAGCATGAAAACCAAAACGGGTTGTTGCGAAACGCCCAACCGAGTTGCCAAGAATTCGAAAAATCGAAACACAATTTGCCCCGACGACAATTTACATGTTACGCCGTTAACCTTGCCTAATACGCTTGTATCTGCTTTTTCAGGACAGCATCTAGCGTATCACACGCGTTAAACTTGATTAGATCGGGCGTTATTGTACGATTTGAGTTCTTAATTGCCGCAAGGTCGTTTTCGGCGAGGAATTTGAGGTAATGAAAGCAAGGAATCCGAATAAAAAATGATAAACGGTTCTGTTTTGCGTATTTAAGAAATTGAAATAGATTTTTAACCTTTCTTATTAAGGTGGGGCTTCTCAGTCAATAAATAATTAAAATTAAGGACATATTGCAATGACCAACCGTCTTGTTTCAGATTCATTGAAGAAGTAAACGTTCACTGCCTATTTCCTCTAATTAACAGATAAAATAATACAGCAGTTTCTTCAGAATATTTTAATCAACCTATTAAGTTGATTGTGAAAACAGGAGTTCTAATAAATTATAACGTCTTGTAGAATTCGTTGCGGGTTCGTCGCTTTTTCGATCATTTAAATTTCCGGCTTCGAAAATCGGGGGTGCTTTTAAATGAAACGTTATTTAAAATTTGAAATAATGAAGAAATGAAGAGTTAATATGATGTACGAATTTACTTACAACGCATTTCAAAAGATTTTTGTTCCATCAGAATACTCAAATTCTCCGGAGCTATACGGACTCTAGATTTCATTTATATTTAACTTGCTTGATAAAGCTTGGAACCACTATTGCCCACCTTGGAGTGACCAAACGCCCACAGCATCGTGCTGGATTGTCCAGAAAGTAATGTGGTAAGTTACTACATTAAAAAAATTAATAAATCACGTTGTTAAGAAGACATTTTGCTTCCGAACTCCATTAAGGAAGTTACTTGTATTAAATCAACGATTTCTAAAAGCAGAAAAGCATCTTAAAATTTAGTAATCTTTTTTCTAGATAATCAACAACTTGGGCACAAATGGAAAATGTTTTTTTTGTAAGGCCAATTCCTTACGTAATTGTATTGGGAAAAATCTCGAAACCAATTTTCTGTCGCCAACGTTCACTTCCATAAACCTGCATAACCAAACAGGCGTGCAATAATAAATTCAGCGTTTATTATACTACTAGGCGATACATTTTATATTTTCCTCTCTTCTGGTTCGAGCCGTTGCGACATCCTGAGCCGCCATTTTATCGTTACGGTCGAGATAACGCCCGGCGTTCCTCGCCCTCGTCTATGACGAGGTCCTTCGCGGATATCTCTTCGATATGAGCCCGCTATCGATCATCTTTCTGCGCCGATAAACAGTAAAAGTTGGTCGCCGAAACGCGGTTTTATAATCGCTTGCGCAATTCAATGTGACAAAGTTGAGGGCGTTGAAGTCCGTTTTTTCAAAGAATGTCAGTGATTTTAATAATATATCAGAAACCAAGTCAACTTTTGTAATAGGAAATCTGTCGAATTATTTTTTAATTCCATTCCATTTAAGAAAAAAATTAGAATTAAATCTGCTCTACTGAGCGATGAAGAAGGCATAACTAAATGGATTGTTAAAACTTAAATGACAATTTTGAATCTTTTCTTTTTTGAGCAAACGAGCCACATGTCAACTCCTTCAATTACTTTTACAATACTCCAAGAAGAATTTCGGAACAAAATAGTTTCGTACTGCTAAGTATGTACATTTTACAAAAGTCATTTACAATACAAACCGAAATACAGTATTAAAAATTCTGACGATCTTATTGATAGACTAAATCTAACTTATATTTCAAATCATAGTATACTAATTTCTTTAGATGTTTGCAATCTCTTTACATCAATACCTGCGTCTGAAAGTATTGAAATTGTTAATGATTTATTAATTTCTTCTAACTTATCAGATGAAGATACCAAATTCATTAATTCTTTGTTAAAAATTACTCTTGATCAAAAATTTTTTTGTTTTCAACAATAAATTTTATTCTCAAACAGATAGATTAGCAATGGGTTGTGGCTTATCACCCCTTTTGGCCGATTTATTCATGGATAAATTAGAATCGGAATTTTTTTCTTCAGTTAATTCTTGCAAAAATTATATTAAATTTTATGTTCGATATGTTGATGACATTCTTATTATTTATGACGGTCCATCTTCTTCTCTTATAAATCTTTTAGATGAATTTAACTCATTACATCCAAAAATTAAATTTACTTTAGAAAAACAAGTTAATAATTCAATTAATTACTTAGATTTAACACTAACGAAATTTAATAACTCTCTTCAATATAAAATATTTCGTAAAACTACACAAACATATAATTGCATAAATTTTAAGTCTTTTCATCCTTTCGAACATAAATTTGCTGCTTTTCAATCATTTTTTCATCGTTCTTTTTCTGTTCCTATGAATGAAATAAATTTTAGAAAAGAAATTAGTATAATCATCCAAATTGGTTATCTTAATGACTTTCCTATTAAAGCAATACATAATATTTTTAACAAAATTAGAAATAAATTACTAAACAACATCATTTTCCCAACAATTACAGAAAATAATAATTCAATAAATAATTTTTTCTCTATTCCGTATGTGGGTACCTTGTCAGTCAAACTAAAGAAATTATTAAGAACATTAGGAATACAAATTTCATTTTCAAATCAAGTTAATTTCTCAAATTTATTTTGTAAAAATAAAGATCAGATTGATAATTTTTCCAAAAGAGTTTATTCATTAAATTGTAATTCATGTCAAGCAGTATACATTGGACAAACTGGAAGAAGTCTTCATATTAGAATTAAAGAACACTTACGATCTTTACGTTTAAATAAATCTGATTCTAGTTTTGCAAATCACCTTTTAGAAACTTCCCATAATTTTGACCCTACAATTAACACAAAATTACTACATAATTTTTTGAAAGGTACCAAATTAGATATCGCTGAAAATTTTGAAATATTTTTACATACTTTCTTGTTTCCTAATGCTATCCTTAATGAACAAACTTTTTTCAACACAAATAATTTCTTTGGTTCGATTGATTGGAAATCTTGTATTTGAATTCGTAACCTCTATCTAATAAAACACATAGCTAAATTTTACGTTCTTCAGATATTTATTTATTTATTATTTCATGACATTTTACAAACTTACATCTATTCTACACATAATTTAAAATCTTAATTTTATAAAATACCCGTAAGTAATTTTTATTGTTAACTTAATATTATATTTTACTATTATGTATTTTTTAACTTGAAGGTTTGATGCACTGACGATGCCTTTGTAGGTGAAACTAGTTTGCAATAAAAGAACATTTGGAAATTATAGAAAAGAATATCTTTCTTAAATATTTATAACAGAATCTATAAACAGCATGGAGAATTTCAACATTAATATGTACGTAAGTAATTATGAAGGTTCCATGGTCGTTGTCCATCTTCTTCAGGACACTAAAACATTATCTCTTCTTTTGTTGATATTTTGTTCTTCTTTTCTGCTGTTGTCGCTGCTTTTCTCTTTAGTAACAATTACAAATAGTAATCACTCCAGCACGGAATCAATGTCGTACAGATCTGATGTCATCACTATCTTATGTGCACGTTGTCAGTCACCCCAACATCAATGTCAAATATTCAAAAATTAAAAAGAAATCAAAATTGTTTCTTTATTAAGCTGGAATATTCCGCAGAATAAGTTTAGAATGTTCAGGTCTAATCTACTTGAAACTAATGGTGATAATCAATTAATTTTAATTTTTTTATAACGTATTTATGATTAGCCTGTATACATAGCAGATTTCCCCTTATGGTGACTTTGTTAAGCCTAAACTATTCGAGATTTAAAATTTACATATCTCGTGTAAAATAAAATAGGATTTTACATTTTCACATTTTCTTTCAAATCGATTCATTTTCCTTACGAGTATATTAATAAAAATTAATTAATTTAATAATAAAAAAGGTTTGGTGTAAATTTGGTGCTTATTTTAATCTAGTATTAGGCGATTTTTAAGTGACCCTCCCTTCCTCTAGCGTAATCTTAAGATTATTTATGTTGCAATATTTTACGGTTTTACGTGTACCACTTCGAGCCTAGTAAAAAAAATTCCTCGTTGTCCATTCAAAAACAAACAATAACAAAAATCGTAACTTTCTCGAAAACACAGCGTGCGCAAGGTCGATATAATTAGACTTTTATCGGGTGAAGTAATACAATATATCCGTATGCGTAACAGTAGACGAGGTTCCCTCCAGAAGCAGAGAAGGGGTGCCACCACAAAGATCCCCAAGTATAAATCCGAGAACCTGCGAACCGTCGTCACAGTGTAACTTCAACACAGACCTACGTATTTCACGATGTTCAAATTGGTGGTGTTGTCCGTCGTCTTCGCTTTCGCTAGCGCCGCTCCTGGACTCCTGGGTGGAGGACTCTTAGGAGGACATGGTATCGCCGTCGCTCCTATCGCCACGGCGGTGGTAGGAAGTGTCCCGACATCCATCAGCCACACCAGCAGCTCGGTGGTCCACAGTGCCGCCATTGCTGCACCGATCGTCGCCGCCGCCCCCCTTGTTCACGCCGCCCCCGCCTTGGTAGCTGCACCAGTACTCTCTGCCGGACCTCTTCTTCACGGAGGTTTGCTTGGACATGGAGGTTTACTTGGTCATGGAGGGCATATATTGTAAAGCGAGAGCCAAAAACTCAAAACACAACAAAAATACCAAATTTTCATTTGTAATATAAATGTCACTCAACTGAAGGACACAGTTAATTTATAGGAATAAATTCCCTTTGTATAATGATTTTGTAATAATTATCATAGAAAAGGAAAATACGCCAAAACTTTTATTCTGAACAATTATAAAAGCGCTGATGATGTTAAACAAAATTCACTAACAACGAGTGAGATATTACCTACAAGGTAAAAAAGTGTTATCAAATAATGCGATAGTTTTCGACCGACGTTTCGCATGAACATGAATACCTTCAGATCACATCAACAAAGAAGTTGAAAGTACACTGTGATCAACAATAATTGAAAGTTCCACTCCACAATAATTTTTTATTGTCCGCACGGCGTTGTGTAGAAATTACTGTTGATATCCTTATAGATAATAAATAGCTGTTGCAGAAGGAAAGATTGATAAGATTTCGAAATATTTCAGATGCAAACCGTCAATCATTTTGTTGATCACAGTGTATTTAGTTCACAACCTATAACAAATAAGGGGAAATGTGAGACCCCAGTTGTTTTAAAGATACTAACATTTTACCAAAAATTGATCAAACGTCTGTTACAATCGGACTGGTATAAAAAAAATCCAAAATCTTCACAAGAGGATCACTTTTGTTTTCTGACGTTTCGAATGCAGCAGAACAACTTCATGGCACAATATATTGATCCGAACAAAGAAAAATACTTGTATACATATAATGCCTTCAGAAATAGTTAAGAACCACGTGATCTTTAGCGCGTATACATATATAATTTTTATGTATTGATACCAAGGCTGGCTGGCTACTTGTCACAGCTTCTTCAGGATAAATAATATTATATATCATCTGAGTATTTGTAATTATATTTTTTGTGACAAACTGCTTCAGTGCAATGCTTAATTATTATATTAATAAATTTCTATGAGTTACATGTTACTCGTCCAGAGGCGTGCGTTTATGTGCCCCGCGCTGTTTATTCTCCTATGTGGGTAAAGCTGATGTATATTGTACACTGCACTTAAAGGTGATTTAACGCCTGCAGTTGAAGAATTTTGTCCCATACATTTGATTACCAGTGTATGGCTAGCCACGTGACTCTCTACTATTTATGGAGTCACTATGTGATAAACAAAGAATTTAGAATGTTAAAGGCAGAATCAAACCTCTAAAAAATGCGTTGAAAAGAAAACGAATTAAAGAAAAAGTTTTTTAAGCAATAAAAAAATATAATGATTTGTAAATGCTAAATCGACGCGTATATAAAAGTTAAATTAATGAAGTTTATATCCATTGCTGGTCATGTGGCTCTCAACTATTTTTGAAGTTACTATATGATGTTGCCATTAACAAAGAGTTGATCATGTTAAAAGCAGTATCAGTTTTATTTTGAATAAAACTAAGTTAAAGAATTATGAAGAAAGAGTAAACTTTTTAGGTGTTGAAAACATAATGATCTGAAAAAGATAGGTTTGTAAATTCGAATTTTTTTTTAATTAATGCACTACTAAGGGTATACAATTATTTTCAGGTGTAAAATTCAATAGATTTTATGATTATTAACGTTGGTCATAAGTAAACAATTTTTAGGTCGATAATCAACAGTTAATTAAATAAATTTTAGCCCAAAAATACGCCATTACGAAATATTTACTACATAGTTTTACAAAATCTTCATTTTTGCAATTCAGTCAAGAAATTCGTTTTTACAATTCAATCAAAACCTTCAAAACTACTCTGACAAGTCTCCCGGCCAATTAAGAAAATTGACAATTTCACGTATTTCTTCGAGGTTTCTTCATCTTCGAAATAAATTTCAGCTGATCCTAACCCGAAATCCTTAAGTTCAATTTTAACCTTAGTCTTTTGTTTTTGTACGCAACTCATTTGTTCCAGTGTAAGTGAAATTTCTACTTGTGAATCAATGTATTTTATAGTTAGTTTTGTTATTGCTGATATGTACTAACATTAGATTTGCCTTTCTAGGCACCTCCTCCGGAAATAAATTCAGGATTCCTCAGGATCTCCTGAAATTCATTTTAAAATATGAATATTTTTTCCAAAACTCTAATGCACTGTAAGTACTTCTTTTTAATTAAGAAAAAATGAAATAAAACCTCCTTAAATGAATTAAAGTAAAAATTTTATTTACAGCGGCATTCATCAAACATACAATTACTTAAATTTTTGGTCGACTAATTCAGTTGCTCTAAATCTACCACCATTCAGCACTCTTGACGATGGCTGGGGCTGCTCTATGAACAAAGGGAGCAGATACAACGGGGGCAGAGTAAGCCGATACGACGGGGGCAGAGTAAGCCGATACGACGGGGGCTGAATGAGCAGTGTAAGCCGATACCAGAGCTGGGGCGGCAGCGTAGGTTGAAACAACAGGGGCGGCAAGCGCAGCACTGTGCACGACAGAGCTGCTGGTATGGCTGACGGTGGTAGGTACGGATCCGACCACAGCGCTTGCAGCTACGACAGGGGCGGCCTTAACGATCGGAGCAGCGGCGACGAGAGGGGCGGCTTTGAGGACTGGAGCAGCGACAAGTGGAACGGCGGCGCTGTGGACCACAGAGCTGCTGGTGTGACTGACGCTCGCCGGGACGCTACCGACGACTGCCGAGTAAGTGGTTACCGGAGCGATGGCGTGGCCGATGCTGGGAGCGGCTGCGGCGAAAGCCAAAAGAGCAGACAACACCACCAATTGGAACATCTTGAGCAGGTCTGTGTTGCTTTGTCGACTGAAGTAGACTACGATTTTCGGGTTGGAAATTCGCATTTTTATATCGGGCGGTGGTCCTACAGTTCAGCCTCCCAAGAACCGGTAGACCTTGCTGCGATAATGGCGTATGTGTACGCAGAATTTTCGGATCCTTATAATGAGATCGCTATATATCCAATAATTATGTTATTAAGACCGAAAGTCGTTATCGCTTGTTTGTCTTCCGGTATTAGTTTGGACTAATTAGTTTTAATTACGAATTCTGGCATGGAATAATCAAGGATGAATCAATGAACTTCACCTTCATAGTTTAGTACGCGCGAAATTCGCAACACCTGGTTTAATCGATCTTGAACTGGGTGATTACTTTCACTGAAATTGCATCGCGTGCGTCTTGCTTCAGCTTTATTTCATTGTGTGAAATTAACTCAGCGTTCTGTTAAGCGTAAGAAAAATCGAGCTCAAATATAATTCAATCCTTAAATGTAATTTATTTTTGTTTATTCTCTGGAAAAACTTTTCCTTAGCTGTTTTTTTTTTATTTCAATGAAGCAAGATGCAAAAATATAGTGCCTTCAGAAATTGTCAAGACCCAAGAGTGACGTTTGGCGCGTACCTATACATTTGGTAATTTTATTTCTTTTTACATGTTGCTATCCTGGCTAGCTTATTGTGAAAGTTCTCCACCAAACGTGGTGACACAATTCATTTACGTAAAATATAAAACATATGGCACAAAACATAACATCAGTGGGGTTGACATATGTCTTTATGTTTAGCCAATCAGTTTGTAACTATTTTGGATAACTTACCAAGCGACTGATTTTATCGATAGAGTTGCTTGGTCCAACGTAAGACACACGGCATAAAACATCGACGATAGGGAATTTTGAAACATATTATATGTATCTTATAGAGCTTTCGTGTTATGTGTACTTGTTTACAAAGAACGAACTACTAAGCTTATGGCTTAAGTTTTGTACAAATGCATTGTGCCTTAACTTGAATATTCAGGGGCGTTCATTTGCGTACCACGCACTTGTTGCTATCACTGCTACCAGATTTGAGAGGCAATTTCTCATCGGAAGGATTTTGATAGAGTCGTAAAGAATATCAGTAATATCACTGACAAGAGCAGGAGTAGCAATAAATTGTAAAGAATACTGCCCGCATTTTCCGCTCTTATGAACCTTTCTAGAAGTTAAGAAAATATGAAATATGAACATTTTGTGATGAATTAGTCTAAAAATTTAAAATCTGCACAGGAATTTTTAATTTGCAGTGAAAGAATCAGTTTATGTTTCCAATACGTAACTGCATATTTTTAGGTTATTGTGATATCCTAAGTGACGCCTATAGTGTATAATTTTGTCTGTGTTCTCGCTCATACGTGTTTGATTGGCCATGCATGTTAGACACGTGTCTCTCAATCGTTTCTGAAGTCAGTATATTAAAAAAAAACTGTATCTTGGTTTAGTATAAAAATGCTATACCTACATGAGTTTACATCTACTAACGGATATTTTTTCTTGCTAAAATGCTAACCATAATATATACATAAATAAATAATCAAAGCACTTTCTTGTTCGTTGAAAATTATTAAAAGATTTATAAATGTGACCGGACACTACAGGTTGTAAATTACATTTCAAAGTCGATGTTTCGCTCTTCATTAACAGTTTCTCCAGGATCAATTATTTTTACAAATTTCCAGTTAAATAAATTCTTATGGAGATATTATAAGATTCTTAACATTAATTTTCCTTTCAAACAAAAATTAATCTGAAATATTAGCACATTTAACATTAATGTAATAAACTACATAAATAACTACTTGAAATTATTTTCAATCTTGACGTCGAGTCAAAAATATTTATTATGAATTTCCCGGTCACGTTAACAATAAACAATTATAATACATTTAATAGTAAAGTTAAAGTGAAATAATTTCGTAAAGCGTAAGACTTGTGGAAGAACTGCGTTTTATAGAAGATTTGTTTAAAAATCTCACATAATAGATAGTAGAAAATTATAAGAATGTATTTTATCACTATTTATTTATTTAATTAGACCGTACAGATTAATAAAACATTCATACATGTTTCACCAATATTAAATATTTTTAATGCAATATAATAATGAGGTAAAAAAAAAAGGACCTAAATATTGACTTGATTGTATAAAGATAAGGGAATTATACTGAAATGCAATCTGATATTTTATGGGGCGGCTTTCTTCCAAATATTTTATAAACTTATTTTGTACACTTTCAATTAGGATATTCTGAACCTTACGTTGTTCTTCCTGGCGTCGCGACGCGACGTTTCGTCTTTTATTACAAAAGAATTTCCTTACGATTGCTGCTTTCCTCGTACTTGCTGCTCTTGGAAACTGAACTTGTTTTGTTTTTTGTTAGATTCTTTGCAAAATATGATCATGATTAAAAATACTACGCGCCTAAGAAGTAGGGGAATTCCACATTCAAAGAACTTCATAAACGTTCCGGAAACTTTGTAGACATACTGTTAGAAGATTATTATCACATACGGATCTTCTACTTTTACATGATAAAAGTATAAGAAGATGTATAAAAAAGGAAAAGAAGAAAGAAATAGAAATGTAACATTTTAATTAAAGAAAACGTGAAAGAAAAAACAAAGAATCCCAAGGGAGATAACGTATGTTTTGATTTTTTTAATTACCAATTTATTCCACGGAAAATTTTACTTTGATATTTACAAAATATATAAATATATTCCCATGTTAAAAAAAGTTCTCTTTGCAAAGTTAAGGGCTCATTCGACCGTTTTTCTTTCTTATCATAATTATTCCACCAGTATTGTTCTATAAACGTCAAGCATGCATAATCACAATATTATTATGAATGTTATTACCAAGCAATTATGATGTCCGTTTCACGACAATTAATTTGTTTATGTGAATTTAATTAAACCGCCCATCGCCGTTTACATTACCATAACATTAAAATTTCTGTTGCAACTCGAGCAGCCTATTACGTGAATTATCGCCTTATTAATAAGCAATTAGCATTTTCGCAGTCATTTAGCTCGTTTGCATTTTGAATGCCAACGACAAAGACGCCGGGGAGCTTACGCGAAAAGCCATCAAGATAGGCCAAGACAATTTCGGCAGCGACGAGAATCCACCTGGAATACCTTGCCCCAGCCACACCCGGCCCATATATAAATCCTGCAAATGCATCTTGCGGGCCAGTCCAAACAATCTGTAGTCAGCACAGACCTCGCAAGATGCTTAAATTGGTGGTGTTGTCCGCGCTTTTGGCGTTTGTCTCAGCCAGACCGAGTGTGACCCACGGAGATGTTGCTATAGCAGCAGCCCCTGCTGTTGCTGTGCCATCCGCAGTTAGCTACCAAACCAGGACTGACATCATCAGCAAGCCCTTGGTACAAACTGTGGTTGCAGCAGCTCCAGTTATCACAGCAACTCCCGCGCCCTTAGTCGCCGCTCCCTTGATTTCTACGCTTCCAATCACAAAGAAAGTAGAAGTCTCTGAGAAGATCGCCGTCGCTGCTCCTGCTGAGAAACTCGTCAAGACTGAAGAGATTGTTCCAGTTGCTGAAGTCGTGCCGAAGGTGGCTGTTAAGAATGTAGAAACAGTCGTCAGTGCTGCCGCTCCTCTTGTAGCAGCCGCCGTCCCTAGCGTTGTCAAATCTGTCGTTTCAGCCCCCGCACTTGCATACGCCGCCGCCCCTGCTGTGGCATACACAGCCCCAGTTATCACCAGCTATTCAGCCCCTGCTGTAATCAGCGCGTATACCTCGCCGGCCGTTGTCAAATCTGCATACCTCGCCCCTGCCCTTGCCTATTCCGCTCCTGCCCTTGCCTATTCCGCCCCCGCTCCAACACTCGTGAAGAGCGCAATTGCCGCCGCCCCTGCAGCCATTGCGTATTCCGCCCCCGGTATCGCCATACCTACCGGAATCTCGACCACCGAAGTCAGGACTAACGGCATCATCACAGAAACGAAATCCAGCGGATGGTGAAAAATGAATTCAAAAAAATAAAATAAAATAAATGAACTGTACCAATAAGCATTTCAATTTTAACTTAATAAAATGTGTTAATACGTTTAAACAAAAGGGAAACTTGCTGTTACGATTCTTGTTATGAATCATTGACATGCCGTTAAGTTATAAAAAAATCTGTAAGAATCAATTCTCAAGTCGAAAATAAAATGGTTTTGGTCAAATCTCAATGATGTTTTCATTTTTATTAAGTCGCACCGGACTGTACTGAATAAAAGAATAAAATTTGCAATTAATGACATAATAACATAATATAAATAGCAATTTTTTGCGTATTATTGCACTGTATTCAAACTAATTTAAGCGAAAACATTGCTAATTGACAATGAATTCAGTTTGTAAAAAATAAAAATGCCAAAATGCGTTGTTTTCTAGCCAACTGCTTGGGGGTGGAGCCACCAATCATGTCAAGAATTCACTCCAAATTTTACCAAACAAAATTTTAAAAATAATCTTGAAGAGATCTACTGATCTTTATCACTCCTTTAAATGTAACCCTTTACTTTCGAATAATTTTTTTTTACTATTATTGTGACCTTCAAAACGACTTCTTACAATTGACCAGTATCACAGAAATTGCAAAAGTTAAAACAATAAAGATGAAATTAAAAGAATCGGTCAAGTGCAATTGATTAATAATTCAAAATAGTTTAAAGCCGTTAATTTCTTGGATAAAGTTTGGTTCAAATTCTATGTACAATAAATATTTGGAACAAGAAATTTTTGGGTTGCAGATATTGTTTGGAAATAGAACACGTTCTAATTTTTAGTTTTCGATTTAATTTAATTTTTGATACAATTTAAATTGTTCAAGGAATTTTAGGGAATTGTAGGAATTGTAGGAAAGTAGGGAAGTGTAAAATAGCCTTTAAAATAGTAACATTGTTATTTGCTGTGTATAGTTTTAAGCACACATTCAATAACTGACAAATATAACATTGCGTATTAAATGAACTGTCAAAAGAGTTAGCAACGTGCGAGAGCGGTAGCCAATATCCGTAAATGTGAAGTGCACGAAAGATATCCCTATATTCTGCGTTAACTTAGGCAACCGAGTTATATATTGTACACAAAAAAAACCTACACACTTTGACAGGTGATAGTAGAGACCAACACAAGAAAAAAATTCTAATAAACCCAGATCCAATTCTCAATGGTTTTCGAGATATGGGACTTTGAAATTTTGAATTTGAATGAATTTATTATAATCAAAATATCGTAAAACAAAAGTTGTCCTGTTATGGCAAATATTAATAGTAAAATTATTCAACAGTAAGCAAGTATAATTTTTTAATTAAACCTTATTTCCTTTTTCTCTGAGCCAACGGTTGATTTCTTGAAAAATTTCATGAGATGGTATATGTCTCAAAGGATACCTTTGCTGGTAAATTCGTCTAGCTTCACGCGAATTTTGACGAGCTTCGCCGTAACAGAAATGCATATCGGCGTATTCCGCTAAAGTAAATGTAACCATTGCGAAACTAAACTTGCTTACTAATAAGTAATTTCACTGTCAATATTTGTCACAACAGGAAAACTTTTGTTTTACCAAATTTTGATTTTAATAGATTCATTCAAATTCATAATTTCAAAATCCCATACCTCGAAAACCGTTGAGAATTGAACATGGGTTTATTAGATTTTTTTTCTTGTTGCAGTCTCTACTATCACCTGTCAACGTGTGTAAGGTTTTTTATTAATACCCTGTATATGAGGGATATTTGATATCTAAGCTACAGTCTCGCGTAGCTAAAGTGCACCTCCTGCACGCAAACCTCACCTTTAAGGCCTTGTGGTACAGTGCTCATAAAGTACTCGAGTTGTAGCACGACTGCACACATACCTGACTGTGAAGGGGATAGAATAAAAGACATTTTTTTATATATTTTTAAGTATAATCAATTAAACAATTAATGCACTTTTTAAATTTCGAATTTAATAAACCGCTAGAAAAAATGTTTTTTTTCTTGGAGCGCAAAAGAATTCTCTAGTTCTAACTGTAACTATTCATCGTTTGACATTTTTTGTCCACGAAGTTTTTTCTTCAAATGACGAAATTGAAAATAAAAGCAAGGTGTCAAATCTCAGCAGTGGGGAAGTGTAGTACAGTGAAATCTCCCTAAGGCGGACACCGAGTGACCAGCAAAATGTCCACCAATTAGAGGTGTCCATCTAATAGAGGTAAAAGAGAGGTGTCCGCATAAGAGAGGTTTTCGCCATGGGAGGTTCTACTGTATAACTCTTTGAAGTCTAAATCCTTCGAAGAATTACGAACAATGGCGGCCTTGTGCACTAGAGGTTATCAAGCAAAATCAAAAGTTTCTGCTCTGCTTTTTCAGACCAATTTTGTTTGATAAACACCTGAAATTTTCTTAAAAAGTTACTGTAATAAAAAATTTTGTCGAAGTTTTTTTAGGGAAGATAATGTATCAGCAAAATTACCAAAAAAATTGTAGCCATCACTTTGCCAGCCCATGGTTGAACTTTAAATATCTTTGGTATTGGAGAATGAATATGCTTCCATTGGATTGATTCATGTTTACTCTCAGGGTCAAAGTGATGGATCCACATTTCGTCCCCTGTCACAATGTTCTCAATAAAGTTCTCTTCTTGTCCTTCACAGGCACTCAAAGGATGCTGCGAGCTTTCAACCCTCCGCTGTTTATCGAAAGAAGTGAGGATTCAATTTTGATTGTAAATACTTAAATATTTTAAAATCACCGAAATATCTTCGGTATCTTGCTCTATTTATTAAGCTATTTTTATCCGACTCTGATTGTGATTCTTTCAAGTTCGATTCACCCGAATTCTTCAAATTGGATTGTTTCGAACCTGATTTTGATTCGACTAAACCTGATTCTTCTGTTTCGGATCCGGATTCGTTTGAATCTGTTTCTTTCGAATTCGATTTTACTTCATCCAAACTCAATTCACAATGAGATAGTCCCAATGTTCTCAATAAAATTCTCTTCTTGTTCTTCACAGACAGTCAAAAGATGCTGCGAGCTTTCAACCCTCCGTTGTTTAGCGAAAGAAGTAAGGATTCCGAGCACCCATCCTTTAACATCCCTAGACATTGATGAATTATGTGGAAAATTCTTTCGCCACTAATGATCCATTACGAGGATCCTCTTCTGAAAACTCCCTCCCCATTTAAATTTTTTAGATCAAAATTTTATAGTTTTATAAGATGGATAAGCTTCATTGTAAACCGAAGAAAGTAGTTTTAAATTTTTTTTTAACTTCAACAGTACTGTATTAAATCTATGCAAACGAGACTTAGCACAAAATCTTTTGATACTTAAAACGAGGGACTTGAAGCCGAAATAATAAAAATACCGGTAAACGAAGGAATACTTTTACCGAAATTAATTTCAATACCGGTATTTGTTACACGTCCACAAACCGTTATCGTTATATTACCGATATTCTCATACCAAAATAATATTTTGATTTCGTAATTTTCATACCGAAATAATATATCGGTATTTTACTGGTAATTCTCATTTAGACGAATTGATTTATTTAGCTTAAGCCCGTTTTACATTTGTTAAATTTGATAACAATTTCTGTTACAAAGTGAAATAGATAGGCTACCACAGTGAATTTTGATTGGTTAAATTGGCACTTCTCACTCACTTTGTAACAGATTTTGGATCAAAAATGTCCTAGTGTAAAACGGCCATTATAATAGTAGTAGTAGTATGTAGTTTCTCTCCTGATGGGGTGCAAACTTTTCTTTTTGTGGTGACTTAGTAATGGAAAAAGACATTTAAAAATTTTACTGGAGGGAGGCGGCAAATTAATTGACCTAGATAAATTTATTCGATAAATTAAGAGCAACACAGTAGAGCAAGATTACTTTATTCGCCAATAAAGCTCAACGATGCGATCGTGGTAATTTTCAATTGTGATGAGAACTAAACTTAACTGGAAATCTGGACACGCCATTGGTTAATCAACTTGCAAGCAAACTGTCCCAAAACTTCAAATTACTTATAAGCTGCGTTCGTTTATTATACGCGAGCTGAATCAAACAGATACTTGTCACATGACTTCAGATGTAAGCGAGTTCTCCAACAAATAAACGAACGAAACAGAGCACGTCGATTTCTGTTGACGTTAGGTAGGGGAGGGTGTGCTACAATGAGACAAAAAATACAATTTTTGGAATAAAAATTTGAATTTTATACTTTTGATCAAAATGATAGCATAGGTAAATAATTTAAACTTTTAGCAACATACTACGTTAATAAAATTGTTAAGATGTGACGAAGAAGGCAGTTAAAATTAAAAAAATATATAGAACTGTTTTTGTCTCATTGTGGCCCATGTTATGGGATAGTATGAGACAGTATTAAAAGATGACATTAATGTAGTAAATTTATTAAAAGACGAATGTAAAGTAAATAAAAATCTTTAAAAAAGATTTGTGCAATTCCATTGCATAAGAACAAAAAGAAAAACAAGGCACTTTTTTAGGTTCAGTCGCTAACGAACATAAATACATATTGTCAAACCTAATTGAAAAATTTATTAAATTGTTCTGGCGCTTCAGTTCGCACTGGTTGTGGGCTGGGAAGAATTTCTTTTTTAATATCTGATAATGCTACTGAGGCCTCATCAGGAATTTTCATATGTCTCATTGTGGCCCATTCAACATTGTCTGATTGTGGCCCTGAAGCATCTTGGGATGATTTAAGTTGTAAATTTTAATACATGTTTTACAGATGTTATACAGATGTTAATAACCTAACGCGTAATAGTAATGGTTAAAGGTGCATCAACCACTAAATAAAACAACATTGATGATCAATCATTGATGGAATTCCATATACATCAGAGTTATGGCACATTAAATTCTGTATAGCAAAAAAAATTACATACCCGAATATCACACTTTCTACATAAAAGACGGCAGAAATTTGCAATAACGCTGTAACTTTGGCAGCAATTAGTCCTCGATGGGGCTCAACTTTATGTATGTACTAAGCTGCAAAAAGCCCGTAAAGTTCGAATTTATTCTCTTTGTCTCACTGTGGCCCACCCTCCCCTATCTTACTGAAAATTAAACATTAAGTAAACAAACTAAGGGCCGTTTTCTTAATAGAACTGGGAGACTTTAATTTAAAGTCACTTTAAGAATAGGAAAACTATTGTCTTTATAAGTGAAAGTCTCTTTACATTTCAAAAAATAATCATAGCGCATGCGCGATTGTTGAATCTGAATTGTTGAATCTGAACCTCCGTCGAAATACTCCGAGCAAGTCGAGGTGAACCTGAAACATCGCATCGTGAACATTCGAACGATATAGATGTACATCTACTTCCTCGATAAGCAATAAATGAACAATTTAAAGGAATCTGGATCTGTCGGAAGTAATAAATCTGTAATAAACGAACGCACCTATAGTACCTGAAATTATCCTAAGAGATACGAAGTTGTTTCAATTGGTTTTCTTATTTTTATTGTATTAGATTTTATTTTGTTATAAACTATGTTCAATAATAGGTGTAAACATACAGAACTGTCAAATTTTCTTTAAAAACAAAAAATTTGCTTTGGAGAACAATTGATTTAGAAATTTTGAGCTGCGTTAACCTGGACAACGGAATTAAATATTGTACACAATTTTGACAATACATATCGGTTTTTATATTATGTAGCAAAATAAACACAAAACTATTTTCCTAATACATTCCAGCGGCATATGCGTCAATCCGGGTTCTGTCGTAACTTATTTATATTGTCACGTCATTATCTGGGAAAATAAGTAAATTTAAATTTGTTTCGTAATTATTGCAATTATGTGCATTTCAAAATTATGCAGGATCAGCACCCATTGACGATTAGTAGGACAACCGCGTTACACATACTCGCATTCCACTTACGTAGAAATGCAAGCTCTGCGTAATGTAAGCGTGTTGTTTACATGTGCCAATTAAGATTGAGGCAAATAGAACGTTTTAAGAAAACAAATTTGGCAAAGGTTAATTGATGCTGACACCTTTAGAACTTTATACTTTGGACCAAACCCCCAGCCACCAGAACGAAAGAATCAATTGTGACGGAGATTTAGAAATGTATAAAAGATAAGAGACCAACCCGCAGGTGATAGTCGATAAATAGTGAAGTAATTAAGTAGTAAGTGATTGGTAAATTAGAAGTGTGTGCAGAAGAAAAAAGCCAAGCGAGTGACTCTACGAGCTAGGGCTGGCCGCTCGGGCCAGATCCTCCCCCAAGTATGTGAAATAAGTGAAGTTAAAATAAGATAAGATAAGTTTAGAATTATTAAGTATTAATTAAAGTAAAAGTTTAAAATTTTAATTAAAAGAGTCGAGTAATTATAATTTAAAAATAAGTTACTTGAAATAAAATTAGTTGAAAGACATTCTCGACAATATCCCCTTGTATATTCACTTCACTATGCGCGTAATCCATGCCGCACAGGTCGAAGGCCAAATTTGAAACACAACGATCAAAGGTGCTCATGACATTTAATATGGCCCTAATCAAAAATGCGTTGCCAGTAAGTGGTCTGTATGAGTTCTTTCCGTTGATAATGATGATGATTAAAAAACAAAAGAGATTTTTTTTTCATTACCCAAAATCTTACATGTATATAAATTCACATTTACCTATAAAATACCAGTATTTATTTCGGTAATCGCTTATCGATATTCAAATACCGTTGTCGAAATATAATTTCGCTTTAAGGATATTGGTAATTTAACGATAACGGTATTAGTGATTTTTGCAAATACCGGCATCAAAATAATTTCGGTAAAAGTAACCAGTGAAATAAAATATCGGTATAATATAACCGATATTTCTCACACCGATAGAAGTCCCTGCTAAAACTATAAACACAAAAAATTGTTTTAAATTTTATAGCCTCCTCCATAGTCAGGTACCTTAGATATCAAATGATCTTCGAACATAAACAAAAATTATCAATATATTGAGTAAATAATTGATATGTACTTCTATGCATATAAATAGCTAACTCTAGCATAAAGAAAACGTTTATTGAGTTTGTACTATGACTATCACTGAGTAACACAAATTATTTCTTACTTAATTTTTAAGTTTAATTACAATTTACTACTATTATTATTATTATTATTGGTTTTTATTACCAGACCTATGTTGTAGAGGTAACTTTGATTACCTCGTAAGTATGTGTTCCTTTGTTATACTTTTCTGGTTGAATAAATAAATAAAAATTATTAATTTATTTAGGTATAATGTCATTGATATGCTATAAGAATAATTTTGCGCGAAACTGTTTTCTAACGTTGAATAAAATGTTGCAGATAAACATCAGAAACTATCCCAAAAATATTCTACCATTACATTATAACTACAAACAAATATTTTTTCATTTCACTCTGAGGATTTTCACTTGTAGGTTCTCGTTCAGGACGTTTGTTATAATCAGAGAACGACCAGTTGTAGGTTTATTATATCAGAAGTAGGCAGTTTGTCTTAAATAAGTCATTTACAAGATATTGAACGAGTTTGAGTAAATAAATATTCCTATATAACAAATGCACAAGATTCCGTAAAAATAATTTTGATTCAATGGTTACGGTGTGGATGACTATAGATACAACCTAAAGTCATCCGTTCTCTGGTTATAATAATCTTAAAATGGTAAAATTACGAACTTATTGCTTTGCTTTTAAACCTCCTGTCGTCCGACATTGCCCTTTCAAGAAACAAATTAATTAGCCAAATACCTTCAGGGCCTTGAATTACAACAAACAAAAAGTGTGTAATTTCGAGATGATTAAAACACTTCTCGCAAGGTCACTTCGCGACCGTATTTTATACAATTGTCCAACAATTAATGGTATGTACTTTCAGTATATCGCCCTCTTTGTTTTGTCTGCATGCCTCGTCCTTGCCTCGCATTTTCAACCGCATTTGCCAAATAATTAAAAGATCGCCCATTAATTTTGATTTATATGCAACGCTCGACTGTTGTAAGGTACTTCTATTTTTAAGAGCGCGCCGTACCAAGAAGTTATCCTTGTAATCGAAGAACTAGATTAATTAGACTTACGTTCTCTGGATTCGTGGGCTAATTAATTTTGATTTTTCAGGGGACGTCGCCCACGTTGCAATTTTTGCAAAAACAAAATTGATAATTGACTGTTTTTCAAAGATGATGGCCGTCACGTCATTCAGTGTCAACAACCGAATGCTTTCACTATAATAGTGGCCTTTACCTTGAATTTGATACGCAGCATCTCCATTCATCTTCGAAATTGTGTACCAAAAACGAATTCGTTCCGTGTTTATTTTGTTTGATACCGAACAGGATCTCGCTTTTACAGAAGCAAAGGCGTCGTCTTTAAAAATGACCGCGATAGTCAGATATGTACAAGAGCAGGATTTGCTTTAAACTTTATTCAAATCTGTTAACCTACACGCTTTTTTACGTTCAATGGGCGTCACGCTTTAAATATCAAGAGCGAAACGGTGGCGAGACCAACTTTGGGTGGAGTCCGCAAGGCCATGGACAAGAACAACGTACGATCGCATTTTTTCTGGCGTTAACGAGAAATTTATTATTTCGATTTAATTCAGAAATGACAACACCTTTTCAACGACATCACCAGACGCCAAAAATCCCAACAATAAACTTGCGAAACCCAAGGCGATTCTGCTGTGCAAAAAACTCGTCGAAACTTCCACGAAGTCTTCTGTAAATCGGTTCAAACCTCTGAGGGCCACTTCGTTTCTTGATCTGCGAATAATATTCCTGGAATTCTTCAGCAATCCGTATAAAACCTCGTCGGCGATCGTGTTGGCGAAAGTCAAATAGGCTATCACGCGTTCAAAAAATAGATTGTTGGCGTAAACGAGGACGTCCAAAATTGTATCGGTCGTGGAAATATCCAGATAAAACTCCGTTATTCTCCTAGTTAAATTCCTACACGTTTCGTCTATTGTAGCGACCAGCAGGAGGACGGTGTCCGAAAAGTTTCTGTTCGCAACGACAAACGACAATGAAGTTTTATTAAGTTTGTTTAGCAGAGATAAATGTGAGCTTGATTCGATGACCACAGATGAATTTGAGACATTCAATTTTGATTCATCCAAGTTTGATTCGCTCAAATCAAACTTCGTTCCCTTCAAGTCTGATTCGCCAGAATTTGATTTTGAATCGTTTGAATTAGACTGTGATTCGTTCAAATTGAATTTCACTTTATATAATTCCGCTTCGTTTGAATCTAATTTCGTTTGTTCCAAGTCTGATTCTTTTAGATTCGATTTTAATTCGTCCGAATTTGACTCTGATTCTTCCAAAACGAATTTTGATTCGTCCAAATCTGGTTTGTTCACGTTTGATTTTGCCTCATCCGAATCAGATTCTTTAAAAAAATATTTGGATTCATTTGTATCTGATTCTGTCTCTTTCGAAGTCAATTTTGATTCGTCCAAGTTTAATTTTGTTTCGTCCAAATCCGATTCTGATTTATTCAGGGCTAATTGTGATTCGTCGAAATTTGACTCTTTCAAACTTGATTTTGATTCGTCTGAACCTGATTCTTCTTGTTCGGATCTGAATTCGTTTGATTCTGTCTCTTTCACATTCGATTTTGATTCGTTCAAACTCGATTTTAGTTCATCTGAACTCCATTTTGATTTATCCGAGTCCGATTGTGATTCTTTCGATTTCGATTTACTCGAATCCTCCAAATGTGATTGTTTCGAACTTAATTTTGATTCGTCTGAACCCGATTCTTCTGCTTCGGATCTGGATTCGTTTGATTCTGTCTCTTTCGAATTCGATTTTGATTCATCTAAAGTTAATTTTGTTTTATCCGAGTCTGTTTGTGACTCTTTCGATTTCGATTTACTCGAATCCTCCAAATGTGATTGTTTCGAACTTGATTTTGATTCGTCTGAAACTGATTCTACTGCTTCGGATCTGGATTCGTTTGATTCCGTCTCTTTCGAATTCAATTTTGATTCATCCAAACTTAATTTTGATTTATCCGTGTCTGAGTGTGATTCTTTCGATTTCGATTCACCCGAATCCTCCAATTTTGATTGTTTCGAATTAGATTTTGATTCATCTGAACCTGATTCTTCTTCTTCTTCGGATCTAGATTCGTTTGATTCTGTCTCTTTCGAATTCAATCTTGATTGATCCAATTCCGGTTTTGATTCATCCGGATGTGATTGTGATGCTTTCGATGTTGATTCACCGGAATCCTCCAAATTTGATTCTTTCGAACTTGATCTTGCCTCGCCTGAACGTGACACTTCAGAGTTCCATTTGTTCGAATTGAATTTTGTTTTGTTCAAACCTGATTCACCCAATTTCCACTTCGTTTTAACAAAATCTTCAGAACCAGATTTGGATTCGTTTGAATCTGATTCGGTTTCATTCGAAGTTGATTTTAATTTATTCAAATCTGATTTTGATGTGTTCAAATTCAATCTTGATTCATTCGAGTCAAATTCTTTCAAATCAGGTTTTGATTCACTTGCAGTTGACTCTATTCTTTTGAAGCTTGATTCGTCCGAGCGTATACTTGGTTTAATTAAATCCAATTTTATTCCACCTAACTTTGATTCTTTCACATTTGATTTTGATTCTGATTGTTCTGAATCTGATTTTAATCTCAAGTGTGATTGCTTCAACTCATCTGAATTTAATTTCGGTCCCCAATTCGATATTGATTCATCTGAAGTCGATTCGTCCGATTCTGATTCGTCTTCTTCACTTTGAATCCAGCTTTTCATCAAGTTGAAGTTTCTCTCAACTAATCTTTTCACAGAGGTTCGTTCGATAACGTACTCCTCAGGAAGCTTTGTTCTTTTTTCGTTTTCTAGTGGAACACAAACCGTAACGACCTGCGTTAATAAAATCAATAAATTTTTTATCCAAAAAATAAATAATTAAGAGTCACTTACGCTCAGAAAATAAACGAACCAAAGCATGATAACGCACAAGGTCTTTTTGCACATTGAAACGTGTAAATACGGCGATGTCGAAAAGGCCCGTTATCAAGGATTAAAATTACGTCATAAGTAAAATTTGATAAGGACGAACTTGGTTGAATGACAACAAGATTATTTTTACCAAAATTTATGACGTGTTTGTTTGCGGAACTTTACGCATGTGGATTCCGAGATTTTTATCTCAACGTGTTTTCCGTTTAATAGTAGATTATACCACGAGTCAATAATGATAGCTATTATTCCCGAGGAAAAGTATTTACGAACCGAGCGCGCATCGCGAGGGAGTAACACTCCGAGGGAATAATAGCCATTATTGCGAGTAGTATACTCTACTTTATCTACGACTAAAATTTCAATACAAATTCACAAACACTACGCGTTTAACAATGACAGTTTTGAGTTTGTGTATTTTGTTGCCATGGTATTATTTGATTAGAGAAATTTTGTAATTGGTGAGCAAGACGGAATAATGACTATTAATCCCTCGTCATTATTCCCTAATAGAATATTGCATGGCATTATTGTTCACAAACCACACATATAATACTTCCATTATATTTTAGTCGTAGATAATATTCATTTGACTTCATAAATATTTAATTAAAGCTATTTACCGAAACTATTTATTGTAAATCAAAATTATCAAGTACAACAAATATAACTTTTTTTTTCAAATTTGACAAATAAAACAAAAACAAACTACACCTTTTCAAAGGATATTTCAAGGGCATTCACAGCGTTAACGAGGACGTCATGATGGGCGAAGTAGAGTTGTCTGGCATACGACTTGAAAATCTCTGCCAAAAATCGATTATCCGGGTATAATTTCTGTGCGATTTCCCCCAAAATATTATAAACGGCGCCATCTACAACGGCGACGTCGATTGTTAGAGACTTACCCCCCTTAACTTTAAACAGAGGCAAACCCACTTGGTTGTTTAATTCTTTAGACAGGGCAGGAATTTGTAGCTGAATGAGATAAGTGACTAAAGGTAGCTGAGCGTCCGGAATTTTAAAGAATTGCCTCAAAATTTCGACGATCACCTGTGACGGAGTTTTCCCCTGAAGACCGGCCAAGGTTTCGAAATTAACATATCTCAAACCAACCTCCAAATGCTGGCGGATTGGATCGCTTTCACTCCTCTTTTGTCTTTGTTTTGCTTCGTCTCTTTGCCCAACTGCGACTTGCCCCAATATTTTAGAAATAGCTTCCAGTGGGCCTTTACCTTCAAGAGACGTTTCCAAACTCCTCAAGACATCCTTCGGTATCAACCGAATCAATTCTTCAGCGCCCCTTTTTTGCCTTGGCGTTCCCAAGTCTACCACCAAAGACGTTTCATTTTGGACAGCAACATCCTCCAAAACCAAACCGTTTTCAATTCGCACCCCCAATAAACCCATTTGCAGTATACCTTGGATGACCACTCTTATTTGTTCTGGAAAGTATGGTAGAATGATGTTGACGGCGAGTGATACTACAGAAGACGGCAAAGCTCTGTTCTTGTAGATGTAATCAGCTATCAAAATTGTTGTTGACAATGAATTATCGCTGACGCCGAAGGTCAGCAATAGCGTGAGAGGGTTGAAATTCAGCGCGTTAAAAAGGGTTTTCAACGGCGTCCAGAGTGTGCCGTAAACAGGGATTAATTTCACCACATCAGATAAATCTTTGTCCAAGAGCGCCAGCTCATTGCAAAGATTTTGGTACCCCCATTCGCATTTGCTCGTGTTGACGTTGAAACCGTACCCGGATGCGCAGAGTTTATCCACCGCAATGGAATCTTCACAAGTGTAATAACTTCGGCAGCTTCTTGGATTTGCCAGAACTGAACCATCGACGGCCGATTTGCAGATGCTTTCGCATGCTTTCGTTTCCAAATTAAACTGTTCGGTTTCCGCACAGGCGGATAGGCTTAAAGTACCGGCTTCGCACTGGTAGTAAAGGGATGGGTCACCAGGATACGTCGATATGGAATTGATGAGTGTACACGGGGGTATTTTGACGCAATCACTGTCGCTCAATTGGTAAACGCACTTGCCCCATTCTTGCTTATAAACGTAGTTGTCCGGGCAGGTAGATTCTTCGGAGACGTTGTTGGAGCATTGATAGTAGAAGGAACAGTCGGTGAGGTCAGGGAAAACACCATCTCTTAGACAATTGTAAAAGGATAATGCTGTGCATTCGCTTGGAAGGACGTTGGTGCAAGTGTTTGATGACCGATCACAGTAGGGGGTGCGACCACTGACGCTACTACAAGCCGTGCTGCTCCAATGGACGAGGATGAACATGTCCAAACAATATTTCTGAGTGTAGCAATCCAGGCATGAAGTGCCAGCGGCCTCGCAATTGGGGTGGTAAAAGTCTGCTTGGATAGATGTGCAGAAAATCTGAAATATAACGAAATATTGGCTAGTTTGGATAAGAGGCTAATGACTAATTATCTTGGCCTCTTCCGGTGACATTTTTTTTTTAATTTGCATTCCTCTTTACACCTTCAAACACCACAAAATATGAACATCTGTAAGTGGGTCGCAACTGCTACAAGAAAAATGTAAACAATAACCACGCTAATGCTAAAATTTAGCATTAAATTAAAATTCATCATACTCTACTCAGTAGGAACACTAACATTGTAAGGTGACAATTACTATACGACAGCGCGCTACATTCAAAAGTCCCTCGATCATTTCTGAACACGCTGTATTTTCTCCGGTGCTTCTTGATAAAAAAATATTCTGAGCTCCTTATTGTTTCTTCTCTATAACTTGATAGAACTGGAATTTTGACAAGTGGAAACTTCATCAGTATTGAAAATTTAATTTCTTTAATATATCTTGCTTTTTCGAATTCTTTCTAAAGTATTAGTGATGATAATGATGATTAACTAAGGAGTTCATTTCCTTTTTTTAAGAAAAAATAGATAATATTATGATAACTTCATGTTCTTGGTTCAATGGAAATATTTTAAAAGTTCAAGAAAATATAGAAATTAGCGAATTTCCTCAGAGGAGTTAAAAAATCGAAACGCAAAGTAATTGTACAATGACACTGGAAATGAATCAACCCACGTGACCAATTTGAATTAGGTTTGTTTTTTAGAAGTGACAAGAAAAGTGAAGTCGCTGATTCAAATTGGTGTGTATTTGTCACTGACATTCGTGGCTGTAGGTGTGCTGTTATGTTTAACCAAGCATTCCCAGATGCTGATGTAAAATATTTGCCTGTATTAGATCCTCCAGGATTTAATATTGATACCAACAAAGTACAATGTGTTACCTGTACGGTGGGGTCACGTGGATTGAAATCATTTCTGATGACCATGTATAACATGTATAATTATTTATGTTACAATTATCACACATTTTTTGTTTCTATGTAAAAAAACATCTGAGGAATATTACTTCATAGCTGTCAAATTAATTATGACCATGTAAACAAATATATGTATATTTATTTTTTATTTTCATATTAGAAAACATATTGTATGTATGTTATGTAAACTGCTGGACAGTTAAAAGAGAACGAAAAACAATAAAACTATGCCAAATTCGATTTTATCTCTGTTACACATTAGTGTTAAGCAAATTTCTGAGTGTTCTCTTTTAACTGAGCACGATTGTGCCTTGCCAACTTATTTATATTGTGGAATTTATTTTGCAAATCGACGAACTATAAACGTTAAACTCACCTGAATTAGAATTAATACAAAAGCCTTCATTTTGTACATGAACGGTTAACACCTATTGCAACTTTACTTTTCACACAGAATTCCTAATATAATTTATATTACCTTATGACGGTGTAAATCTTTGCTCTTATCTGTGCCTTGCAATATTTACTAAAACGTGAGTTTTTAGCAGTAAAAACACCTACGTTTAATCAAATATACATACTTATAATTAAGAAATTCGGCGAACATTGAATTTCATCTCGCGTTTTAATTTCTATGAAATAATTAAATTTAGTTCGTTTTTCGTTTAAATTTGACTGTGATACATAAATCCTTAAAGTTCCATTCCATTTATTAGTTTTGAATGAAACCAGAACTGTTTAAGGCTTGAACTTTTTATTATGTCTGTTTACATTAACCATGTTTTAACAAAATAGACGTATTAAATAAATTAAACAGCGAATGTTTCAAAAATACTAGTCTAGTTAATAAATAAACATACTTGTCCGTCGGAGAATAAAAAAAAAAAAAACGAAAGTTACAGAAAGAATTCCCAAAGAACCATCAAGGTTGATCGAAACGGCAAGTTTCAACAAGAAAGTCCTAATTCGCCAAACAAAACACGCGTTGTTGCTCTCATAAAACGCCTTGTTAGTCTGTACATTAAAAAGTTTGTTTCAAACGGATCCCTGAACTATGTACTTGCAACAACATTCATCAATGGTATTTCTTCTTTTTCTTGTTTTAATACTACTAAAAACTTACATGTACAGGTACTAGCTATCACACATTTCTATGTAACATCAATGGTAACTTTAACATACAATTTTTATTTACAGTTTACACACAATCAGAAAGTTGTAAATTTTGTAGCAAAAACAGAGTTTTCATCGTTCAAACGGCGGGGGGCAAAAACAAATTACAAAATCTACAACTTCTCGAAAAACATCATAGAGTCGTTAAATATGAAAAAATAATTTTTACAGTCATCAAAAATATATGTATTGTATGTGCCTCATAAAAAATAGTGTATCATTTACGATTTTTTCGTTTCTATAACCATTTAAAGCTTCTTTTTTTATAAAGTGAGCACATTAAATATACAACTCGAGAGACTAGATAGATTCAACTAAATAGCCCATCATACACAAAACGTCTGCACGTTCGCGGAGATTTCCCGCAATAATACACGACAAATTCCATCGGGTAAATCCCCACCAACGACGACAATAAATTATTTAAATAAATTATCACAAACGTCTTAGATTCTTTGTTTTAACCAACTTCAAACAACAAACAAGATGTCGATCGCATTGAAAAATAAAACTATTATAAAATACTTTTAACTACACACTAAAAATTGAGAATCGCTTCTCAATGCAACGTTTACTTTAAAAACAAACTCAGTTACGTCAGAAAGCATCCTGATTACATTTTTAAGCTTATTATTAGTTGAAACAGGAATGATAGATTAAGTAATAGAATAGAAAGTGTTATTGTACTGCAGATGCAAACGAAAATGAATAAAACTCAAGAGCGTCCAACTTTGTACTATTTTGTCATTGTTTCATTACAGCACACTTGTGCGGAAGAATCCTGGGCTAAATACAAATACAATAGTAAAATAGTTTCCAACTCTATATGCAAAACAATAACATCAACCGAACTGTTATCCTAACGAGTGCTCATTTACATATAACTAGCCTTACCGATTATTTTACAAAATATCCACATTTAAAGATATGATTCGGTTGGCATATGCAGTTTTGACGTTTCTATAAATCGTCTGTTTCTCGTATGTTAAATATCACAAGAAGAAAAATAAGCGTTCGCAATGCCCGGACCAGCAAAAAAATTTCACAGTAATTGCATCTGGGTGAAACCTCGAGCATCGGAGACGTCTTTAAAAATCTAATTAGTCAACTACGACTAAACAACTGCATGTGTTTTCAAATTTAACAATGAAGAATCTGAAATTGATCTATGATAACAGCAGACATAATTTAGGTTTTTTGTTACAAACAAAATAGACCATCTCCAAATGATAAAATTTTCCAAGTCTTAAAATTGAGAATTGCTAAAGTTGGTTTCAGCTAAAAAGAAATTTCTAAATAATACACCGAATGCGAATATTATTACAAAAATAATTTTGTAAGACACTTAAAGAATGATTATCTAATGATTATCATTACTAAGTTGTGCCTGCCCACATTGACCATAACAAGTCTCTAAAAATCAAATTCAAAGTTATTAGAACAGCAAAGTAGGTACAAGTTTATAAAAGATTAAATTCGAAACGTTAACAAACACATTAACTAACAACTTTCAACAATCAATATCATCTCTCCTCCAAATGAATTCAATTTAAAAATCACGAGCAACTCATTCACAAAAATTTAACAACAAACGATTGCCCGTGTCATTAAAACTTCACCTCTTTTTTAAAATTGCGAATTTACACCCTGTACTTAAAAACAAATTACACCGCTACAAATAGATTAGGCCTTATCAGTATTTTATGTTCCTCACGTTTTTGGCAACACTTCAGCAAGCCACGAACCACAAAGGCGCTGCAGACAAAATGGCCGGATCACGAATTTGCTAGAACGGCTTAAACGGTTTCAATGTCTCATATTGACGAGGTTTTCGGGAACACTCGCATGACGGATGAGGTGAGAGAGATGGGGTCGGTCTGGCCGGATGTGACGTGTCGCTCGTGGTACTCTTGGAAGCAGGGCACGATACAAAGATTTGTCTGACACTCTGGACAGTGATATTTGGTCTTGCGCCTCAGGATTCGACCGTGCGTGTCAACCGTGTTCCAACAATAATTACAACCCAGAGCAGGACCGGGTCTTATTACTGGACAGTGACTCGACCTTGTGCCAGTCTGAAATTAAATAATTATTCTTAGACCAAAAATTTTCAACAACATAACCTCATCCTTAAACAGTTTTCATATAATAAATAAACTAACATTTACAATCCAAAGAAGGAGCAGGTCTTATTATTGGACAGCACTCGACGTTGTGCCAGTCTTAAACTAAATAATTATATGGACATTTAAGTAGCGACATCTTTCTATCGCTTGTTGACCTAATATTGCAGTAGGATTGACAAATTGAAGCCAGTCCGCCATCTAATAAGTCATCCCAATGCAAGGCGGCCATGTGCTGTCAAAGCATATGACATAACAAGCGATAGAAAGATGTCGCTACTTAAATGTCCATTACTTTCACATCGCA
Source organism: Dorcus parallelipipedus (assembly GCA_958336345.1). Taxonomy (NCBI): domain Eukaryota; kingdom Metazoa; phylum Arthropoda; class Insecta; order Coleoptera; family Lucanidae; genus Dorcus; species Dorcus parallelipipedus. Next base: position 14,539,510 of record OY284480.1, on the reverse strand, counting down.
TTGGCGAATAACCCTAGGACATATCGGTTTGGTTTGCAGTCAGTGTTGCCACAATCGTTACAATTGTAACGATTTCATTACAATTTAGTCGCTGTCGTTACGTCATTACTACTACATTGTTTAAAACAAGCAAATTTCATTACTAAATTAGTGATGAGCAAAGTAGCGATTTCTTAATAACGCCGCTATCCGTGATTGCTATTTTGAAGTAGCGGCGATTTTAAACCGTTATTGCGATCGCGGGTTGAAAGCTTAACGTCTATACGAATAACAAGCATCAAGTAAATACGAGCATGTGCGATAGGTTCCTTTGTTGCTGGATGGCGGGAATAACCACCAGCTTTGACTTGAATCAATTAACTGTGTTTGGATCTAGGACCTGTTAAAAAAACTACCAAGAAAACATTAAATAAAAAAACTAATAACGCTTAAAATCCAGTTAAAAATCACTGCGGTAAGATGTTTCGTTGAACGTGAAGAAATCGATCAAGCGATATTTACTAGCAGTGTTCCAAATGTTCCGATCCGTTTTAAATCGCGGTTTTGTAATCGCCGTTATTTCAATAACAGTACAGCTGGCGTTATCAGCGATTTGGTAATAGCGGCGATTAAATAACCGGTAGCGAAATATGGCTCATCATTATACTAAATTAATGATACATTTAAGCGATTTAAGTATATCGCGAGAAATTATATAGGGTGAGTTTGCGTTTACGCTCAGATCGATCTGAGTGTTTCTTTTTCTCATTCTTACATGCAGTGAAATACAGTCGCTCTGTCTCACACTCTTGATCAGATCACTCGGCGAGCGTCAACGCGAACTCACCCAGCATATCACAGTTTTGTTTTGGTAAAATTTGAAACATTCAAATTGGCCATCATGAAATTACTATTTACTTATGTCAGTTTGGCCCAATTGGTTTTGTGGTTTGGCGTTTAGACTCTGCAATAGATAAGTAAGCACCGGGTGGACTATTTTTGATGGTTTTACGATTATTTATAGGAGTAAAAGAAAACCGCTTTCGCCACCCAGTACTACTTTTCGAAGCCCAATGCTGCACAAACATGCAATCAAATTGTACAATGAATGAATCAGGTGTTACAGAAGAAATTACATTTTAATTTTTCTTTAATAAATTTTAGATATGTAATGTGGCAGTTTTATAATTATCTATAGAATTTTTTTAATTTTTTATAGTTTATTTAGTACTAAACTTATTTCCTACTCCATTTGAATATCGGCATAAAATTAGGAACCGTTTACATACATATGTACTATGGTGCTCACCAAAAACGATACGACTCGGCAATTTGCTGGCCTTTACGGCAATACACAGAGGCAAAGGCCTAAAACTGCTGTGTGAAATAACTAACTGGTCGACTACGGTCAGGCTCTGGTACCTGCGGCACAGATGCGACCGTGATCCACGGGATTATTATTGCCAACAAATAACAAATATTATGCAAAGATTATTCAAGAATACTCAATACTGTTATAATTTTATAATTGAACTTTGTAAAGCTGCGCTGTCGGTAGGTATTTTTTTAGAGCTTTACTCGATTAATATTTTGCAACTTCTGTATTTTGAGTTTAATAAAGTTAAAGCGTATTTGCGGCAACGAAATTCATGGACACGTTTTTTTGTGGTAATAAAATTCGAGTACACGTCCGTTTTTCTTTAAATCATGAATTCATCATTTTTAGGCATAAAAAAGAACAAAATTAGCAATTAAAAAGCATACAAATTTTGAAAATTAGAATATAAAATTGCATAAATATTGGTGTATACAGAGTGCTCTGTTTCGTCTGGGTGTTACGTCACTTCGATATTTTAAATGGAACACTCTATATATTTTAACATTTTCGGATTTAGATTTTTCTTCATGATTTTTAAAAATACGCGAAATAATATGACATTTGCTAGTTGCTATGGTTACAGAACAAACAAACTGTTTGTTTATCTTCACCCTAAGATTGTTAAGTATTATGCGGCATTCAAAAAGTTAAAATTAGTCTTTGAGAAGGTCTCTTACGTAAGAAGACATGACAGTTACGGATTTTACTCTTTCCATGGATATCCAAGCTAATGTAGTCACTTTGTAACAAATTTATGTAAATTTTTGACAAAAATTATCATCGTTTCATAAGGCTCTTAGAAGCAACTAATAATTTGTTGCATATAATAATATTTGGTAACGTGGCAATAAACTTATTTTATTATTATTGGACATTTATTTATTTATTTATTTATATTATTATTATTAATATTGGTATAGCTTTTATCGTCTATCCTTTTTTACTGTAAATCAAAATTGCGCTGGCATAAAATTTATTTTAAAATACAACCGGATTCGCCTTAATGCGGCATTTTTAAGTTTTCAGCATCTAGAAATTTGTAATAAATAATTATTTTAAGAAAATTATAACGTCAAATGTTTTTTATTAGATAGGCTCGCTGTAAAAAATATATCTTAATCAAAGTTATATTTACGCATCAATAAATTTACGAACACTACATTATTGCCGACCCAAGGTTTAACCGAAGCAATAAAATTACAGCGGATCAGACTCGACGTACCAATTTAAATGCCCGCGTTGGCTCCGGCCAATGTTCATAAGGGTGCAGTTTGCTTGCAGGGGTATCGTTTTTGTTGAGCATCATAGTACATAGGGTACTAGTAAAACAAATACAATAACTTGGAATTAACTATTTTGAATTTCCCACCTTTCATTACATTTCATTACTATTTGACTGGCCTTTTCATTACATTATTTTAATTGCTTGTGGCAACCCTGTTTGCAGTGGAGTTCTCGGGCTACGGTCAATGTTGCCAGGTTGCAGGGAAAATCCCGTTTTGCAGAGAAAAATCGAACAAAAAGGGATGCAGGGAATATCTTTAGAAAAGAGGGACATTCACTCAATTGAAACATCATAGTAAAGATTTTAAAGTTGCAGCTAAAATGCTACAGCCGTGAATATGGAGATGAACCAATCCAATCACGGTCTCATTCGTCGTTCTCGGTTGGTTGTGGATTACGGACGTTATGGTTTATAAGGTCTGTTTCTGCAGCAGCTCTGACTGGTCTGAAACCGTCAGAAGCATGCGCCGATCAAAGTTTCACATTTAAGGCAGCTCATGAAAGCAGTGATTAATTCGACGGGCAAATATATTTGACAGTTTCAAACTAGTCCAGAATGCTGCAGAAACATACCTATTGATTACTCGTTTCCTACAACATTACTCCAACGTGCGACCTTGCGAGCATAGCTTTAGAGTGAGAAACATATGAGAAGCTAAGATCGACAAGTGACAATTTACAAAGTGGTCAAGAAGAACTGTTTGAGTTGGCAATACAATTAAGAGCATTTTTTTTATTCGGCTGTTTGCAACACTGCAACCGGATATATGTTTTGTTGGTTTATCTGACGTAGCCTGAACAGCAACAAGATTGTTGGTTATGTGAATAAAAATTAGCGTTTTATTTCAAATGTCAAATGACATTCAGCACTGCCAGCTCAAACAGTGATTCTTGACCACTTTGTATAAAAAGTAAACAATAACACAAGAGAAACGTGCAAAATAGTGATTATATTTTTGCCTATCTTTAAACACCTCCACCTACAGTATATAAAAAGGGAAATTAAGTTTATAAAAAGGGAAAATTCGACATTTTGTTAGGGAATTTTTGTGGTAGACACCTGGCAACACTGACTACGGTTCTGCTGACGAAGGCCCAACTAGGCCTGAAACAGCTGTACAGAGCCTGCTCGGGGAATCTGCTGCAATCAAAACCGATTTGCACAAAAATTTTTAAATATACTAAAAATTTTCAACAACATAACCTCACTTTTAATTAAATGTCTTTCATGTAAATGGAAAATTTTCTACAACCTAACCTCACTTTTAGTAAGCAACAGTTTAACGCAAATTTATATCGTATTGTTAAGAAGCAGCTTTACTTTACTTTACTTTACTTTAGTATGTGTAGAAATTTCGCAACTTTCCTCTGATTTTTCGATAAAAATCAAAATTGCAAATATTCATTTCCTGTTACCATTACCAACCTTAAAAATAAAAAAAAATTATGCAAATCGGTTTTGATTGCAGCAGATTTCCCAAGCAGGCTCTGTACAGCTGTTTCAGGCCTAGTTAATAAAATTTTACCGAATGGAAACGCTCAAATCATTTCAGCATATTCATAAAATTTTGATTAATTTCATTAATTTAAATAGAAATACGACAGAATAATATATGTACATACCAGATTACCAGGTAAAAACAACAATTTACATTAAAAAAGTTTTAAAAAATTAAAATTATAATCGCAGTGCCGCTACAATCGTTAATTCGAAATTTGGCGCGCTTTCACCCAATTCAATTAAATCCAAAACTTCTTGTTTTAATGTTCAAATTAATTTTCACAAATCACGCTGTAATAAACCACTTTGTTGAAAGAAAAATTTTTTAATGAAATTTGAAGAGAATCGCGCAATTATTGATTAAACTAACACAGTGTTTGTTTGGTCAATTCATACCTATATGAGAGAAAACACTTCAGCAAATTATTCTAACGTAAAAAAAATGTTGAAGTTCAAAGCAGTCGCGCACATGCTAAAAATGACAACAGGAAAGTCAGTGAAGCCCCCGGTTACACCGGAACCCGTGAGGAAGCTTCTTCAACCCATTGAGAGCTTCGAGGTTGAAGCCGCTTCCACCACCGATAGTGATGTGGAAGACGTTTTCGAAGACATTCACAAGAAAGGCTATCCAGATCCCAAAAAGTCGATGAATACAAACGCCAAGAAAATTGAGGCAAATAAAGTTATCGTCGAGCTTTTTACCGAAGACTATAAAAGAACGATGTCGTCCGTACGAAACAATACAGTATGTGACTTAAATGCTTCAAAGCCTCAATTTGCACAGCCTAATCTTTTGCAGCCTGAAGACGATATTTTAAGCGAAAATATGCAGGATATATTGAAGGTGTTCGAAGGCCCCAGAAGGTACTATGAGCCTCCCAAGGAGGTGCTGGAAAAAATCGCTGGTATTTTAGGTGATCCGGACTTGGTGATTGAGTCCTCACCGAGACAGATGGAACCCAGGAAGATGAGTACGATGAGCTACGATTACATGTCGGGGGTTTGGAACATGCTCGAGGCGGAATGCAAGGGCAAGAGTTTCAATGTAACGCCTCAAAATTTCGATATTCACAAACAGGACCAGCCACATTGGCTCGAAAAACCCAATTTTCCTCAGGAAATTTTGGATAAGTCTAGGATTAAGTGTGAGAAATGGTTAAACGATCAGCAAAGCGACTTGAATGTCATTGTTTAACTTTGAATATATAAATTAAAAAATTGCCTTTAGTGCATGAATATACAGTGGAACCTCCATAACTCGAATCTCAAGGGATTGAAAAATTACTTCGAGTTATAGAAATTTCGAGTTAAAGAAAGAGATTTCAATTGTACACTATGTGCAGGGACATCAGTAAATTTCGACTTACAGAGAGTTTCGAGTTGTGGAGGTTCGAGTTAAAACTAATTACTCAGTAAAATAAATATTCGTGAGTAAAGGTTATTTTTCAATTTTTTTTTTTTATTTTCTTAATGCAATATTAATATTAGTTTACCTGCGGTGATGATGCACTTCGTTTTAACTCATCTGTCCTCACCCTCAAAGTAGCGGTTGTTTCGGAAGGAAAACTATCAATTCTAGGTGGAGTGTTGCGGGGTGAGGTTGCCAGGGGATCTGAAACGACAACAGCTGGACTGACTGCCCTTTCCGTCTCGCTACCATGTGATTGTGGGAGAAGTATATGCAAAGGGGCCGGAGGCGTCGACGTTTGATGCTATTAAACAAAAAAAAATTCTATTTCTACACAATTGCAATCGAATAACGAATCGTCAGGAGCTTTTGTTTTAATGGTGTGCCTGTGGTATGCTTGGCGTTCATTTGCCCGTCAAAGAAACAAAAGAATGTCAAGAAGTTTTGTTTTCATGATCTAAGTAGGTACAGTCACGATCATGTAAATCGAGACCTCCCGAAATGACAATCTGTCCTTATTGACGTTAGCAGCAAGCAATTCTCGATTTATTTGATCGCGACTGTACCTAGTACTTACTCAGTCTTTAAATTACTTTTTCTTATTATTATTTATTAATTTGTCCCGAATTATTCGCAACTTATATCATTTAAAATCTTTCTGTACCTGCTGCGTTTGACTTGGTAGTAAAGGATGTGAATGTTGTTTGACCAATATGCTGCCTGGCACCGCCAGTAAATTGCCACCAGGGGGTGGCGAGACAGTAGGTAGAGGGTCGGAACACTGGCGTTCCACTCGCAAGTGAGGTACAGATAAAAAATGGGGCGAAAGGGGATCTCCGTCTGGATGCTGACTTGAATCACTCTCCCTCTTGATTCGGGGTTGTCGCATTAGGAAACGACCTCTTTTTGTGCCCATCATCAGTTGGTTTTGCGTTGATTGTTGCGACATTTGTGCGTGTGTGGTTATTGTTGGACGTTCTGAAAACCGAAAACTCACTCAAAAATTACCACAAATTAAAGTAATGTACAATTTAGACCCATTTATAAACAAATGAGCAAGAGTGACATGCCATCAATTTAAAACAAGTTTTTTTATAGACAAAATCAAACAATGCTAAAATCTGAATATTTTATTTTAAGAACTGTACAGTGAATAAGTGTATCTTGAGATTCCTTTTTAATACTCTAGCACAACTGTAAAATATAAAGTTGATGATTGACTTGTAACAGAACATTGTAATGTATTACATATACAATATTGCTACCAGTCAATCCTCATTAAAAATGATCGCAGAGCAATCAAACTTCATGTGATACAAGAACAAACGCCAAACTCTATAAAGCTCTGGTTTCATACACTTCCAGAAAACCAGAAGTTTAGTATCAATTTTAACGTTGACTAGAATAACTGAAACTGTACGGATTGGATCAAATCTCTGAACGCTTATTAAAGAATCAATGGCGTTCGTTTTTTAACTGTAAATAAATTGGTTTATGCATAAAACTATGTTAAGTTCAAGATTAGTAAGTTTGCTCGCACTTCCTTCACCGTTGAAATAATTTCGAAACGTATCACAAAACTTAAAGCACGGAATAATATCTAATACTACCATCACTTGGTGAAAGTAAAAATTTAACAGAAAAAAATTGTAATTACATAGTTTTATTCCTCGGATAACTATTTTTAACGCCTTTTTAATCTAAATACCAGGTATAGCATATCTCTCTAACTAGATTAAACAAGCATTAGAAAATCTGTCCAAAGTATAAATGGAAATTACGATTTCATTTCAAAAATTTTCAAAGGACAAGAAACAATAATAAATAAATAAAAATATCATTTGATTTTAAACTAACGAAAACTTTAGCACTCACCAAATTTTAAGCAAGTTATGAATAATCTATCAGTCTATCTAGTATTACATCGTAATTATCATCATTGTTAATGGTTCATATTAATTACCTTATTAAGTACGGCGTCGATAATCAGACGTCAATCACAAAGACTTCGAATACCATCAAATCAGTAACAACTATGTACAAGAACGTTAACACAACAATAATGTTCGCTCAAATAGAATTCAAAATTCCAAAGCAAAATTGCACCTCGGTTGTAAGTCTGAGTAACGAGACCGCATTAAAATACTTGTATAAAAACCGTCTAAAACAGTTAAAAAATACATTTCGACGGACCTCTATATGCGTACACACGATTATATGTTAATATTATGAAATCACGACCTAGACATAAATTATGTTAAAATATAAATGGTCAAGACACGACTTCGTTTCTCAATCAAATGCACGATCACAATTTTTTTTTAACAACGCTACCTCCATTGATATGTAACCAAACAAGTTTCAGTTGATATCTAAATCTAAAATTTGATTTTCATAATATTCAGGGGCTCATCCAATGCCTCCCACTTAGATATCAACTCTTCTCTTAATTTAAATAAAAGATAAAGCAAGTTTCGTGTTACCCTGTTTAAATAACAAAAAAAAACATGGCATAGTAATATAAACGAGTACAGGGGCTGCTAAAACACAAAAACTAGTAAAAAAATAAAAAAGAAACTAGCCTTTACCACATTTACTTTACTGAATAATGTGATAAGAGCAGTTTATTTTTTACTAATTCAAAGCGCCCTGTACACATAATAGGCCATAACTCACATAATATATCGAAAACCACTACAAATATGGCACCTAAGTATACACAACACGATTGTTTAAGTGAAGTTTCACATTTGCTCGAAATTAATCCCCTGCAGAGTCAGGGCTTGCTGGCCGTTGATGATATTATTGTCAAAAAACCTTGACCTCTGTAAAACAGGCGCAATCTCAACTGGTCTTCCCTCTAAGAACGCATTACTGATAATTGCTATGGGATTATTAGAAGCGTTAACGACAACTCCATTCTCATGGGGATGATTGGCAGGACTGGCTGGATGACTCTGTTGCTGCTGTTGATGTTGCTGGTGGTGTTGTTGCTGCTGCTGCTGCTGTTGTTGTTGTTGCTGCTGCTGTTGTTGTTGTTGCTGTTGTGGTGTAACTTCTGGCTTTCGATTCTTAATCGACAATCTACTAATAGGATAACCTCGCTTCTTGTATTCCAACCAAAGCGTGCGGTTGTTAACCCCGTACATTCTAGCTGCTTTACAGAAGCCAATGCCACCGAACCGAACCGCCTCGAGGGCACGTACGAAATTCTCATCCGCCTGGGGGTTTAAACTCCTTTTGCGCTTTTGCATGATCTGAGGTGGGGAGTTGGTGATGTGACTGTTTGGTTGAGGTTTTTGCTCTGGTTGATTTGGAGGGTTAGGGTTTTGATTGCTGATAGTGTTGGTACATTGCATGTCGCTCAGGGACACGGTCGACTGACAGGGGGCATAGTGTGGATACCCGTGCTCCACGATACCCCACTGAAACCCTGCAAGGTAAAGGGGTATGGTTAGAACAATCGCTTGACAAGGCCACGCTCAACGGCAATCGTGAACATGAGTTTTGACTGAGGCAAAAAGTTTGATTTAGTTAATCAGTGTCGGATAATCAATCCATTGTATCATAACAATAACATTTTTGGTAACTTGCACCCTATAATTCGAATACATTGTTTAATCTAAAGGAGTTTTTTTTCATGATCCAGAAAGTTAAATGATTTACAAATATCTCATCCAACACTGATTACGTTTGAAATGAAATCTAAATGGTTATGATTCTGAAAGACCATTGAGCTCTGCCCTTGCCAATGGCGAGTTAAGGATCTGGAAAGGATTTTTGATGGCATAGTTCACTCTTGCTGTTGATCCTTAGCCTTGATTAAAATTTTCACGTGCACAAATAGTTTGGCATTTACAACAAGATGTTTAGTCAACAAAAGCACGAAAGTCATTACTGAATAAAAACTAACACACTGGACTTACCTGACACGGTTTGTGCTGCTGATGAAGAGGAGGGTCCGGACATGTCCATTGATGAGGCCGGTTCGACGTTGTGTGAGATATTTATGTCCTGATGTTGAGGGATTTGCTGGAAATGAAAACAAAATACTTTTAATAAAAACATATTTACAAGACATAAAAATAATTGATTACTTTGACTGAATTTATTATGTAAAACTAACTATGTAAAGTTAATTTTTATTAGGCATACTGTATTATTTATCTTTGATTCATTTCATTCAGTTTAAGTTCGATTTTATTGTTGAAAAGGAAGTTAAGACACTTTCTTGTCCGTTGAAAATTACAAAAGATGAACTTTGTTTGGTAGGCAAAAACTCTTAATTTAAAAATCACGATCATTAAACTGAACTTACCAATGTAATCTGATGTGTGGTATCACCATCACCAGTGTCATGCCTATGCATTTCAGAGTCACCACTCTGTTTTAACCGCTGTGTTGTGGCACCATCCGTTACGTAACCACCTGGATCAGGCTTAATCACCGTACCCAAAGCACTCGTTACAGGCGACGTCAACGTAACATCATTCTGAGTGTGTTCATCAGAGGCACGTTCTACCGAACCCGACCCTGAACCAGTTGAAGACTTGCGAAGCCTCTTCCTAACAAACCTCATTTAATAAGAGCAAGATTTAATTAAAACTATGATTACCTTCGTCCTCCCGGGGATAAGGGACAAGGTGAAGGCGTCATCGATTGTCTTTGGCCACCGTCAGAACCCCAATTAGATTCACCGGGGGTTAAAAGCTCAGATCGGTCTACAGAACTGTTGTGCCTTGATATAGAGGGCTCCACTGGTACTTCAGCCAAACCTACGAAATCAAAGTCGGTTGAAATAACAACAAAGTTGATGAAAACGACGTATTACCTTTGATTTTCAACATTTCTGCGGTTTTAAGTATGTGTGGGAGCTGCTCCTGAGAGACGTTGACTTCACCATAGTACATGAAGTCAACCATGACTTTTAAATCCGTAAATTTTACATCTTTTAGTATAACGATAGGGTGTTGACACGGGTTGATGGTAAATAAAGTCTGGAAAAGTAATGTCTTTCTATTGTAAGCGTGTGTTATGTACGAAATGATTCCGTACCTGAAAATATGAACTGCATGCGGATAAAACCAACTTGTGTGCTTGTAGGTGTCTTCCCTCAGCGGACAGGGTGACATCAACCAATGACTCGCTGTTCAACAGACTAGAGAATACTGAAATGAAGTTCGGCTGATGGTTATTCCACTTTAAACAGTACTGTTGCATTGTCATTTTTTGAATTTATCAGACGTGCCTGAAACCAAAGACGGAATTATCTCGGGGCCAATTTCCGATTTGTTTGTTTAGCGCGTATTTTCCGCCAGCTTACAATCGATAGACTCCTCAATTGCAACCTTGAAAACAACACGATGACATCAAAATTATTAAAGGCTGCTGCAACAATTAAATCCTAAGGTCAAGCTGAAAACTGGTTGCGGTGACGTCATTGGTAATCTTACACTTCAAAGTTTATGCTAACTGCGTGTACAAACTAAACTCGGGGCCGTCAATCAAATAAACATTACACAGAAAAAACATTAGTTAGACCACCATCTTTAACATTTCCCTGTCCTGACGTAACCCGGCGCAGGAAACTGTAAGTGGAAATTCCGCTTGCGTGACATCATCATTAAACATTTACAATATGACTGCTTGACAGCACAAACAACAAGTTCTTTCAAAGTTCTTTTAAATAAAAATGCTTTAATTGTTTGACAAATACAAAATAGCGCCAAATTATTTAAACCTTTGAATATACGTACGCCTGATAGATGGCGCTGCGTCCAAATTCGAAAGCGCCAAAACAAAATAAATATTTGTTCTAATTTGCTTATTTATTAATTATTATTAATTAATTCAGGGGCGCTGAGAGATAACGCCATGACCAGGGGAATAAATTTTATTAGGCACCCGAGCTCTTGACTCTCATGGCCTCAAAGACCTGACAGCAGGGTTGCCAGATTTTTCGTAGGCAATGGCGCCAACTTGTTTATAAAATGTTCCCAAATGGCGTCAACTTTTAATTTTAGCAGAATTAAAATTTTGAAAAAATGATTTACACTTAAACTCAAACTTCCGTAGAAATACATATAATTTGATTATTTTAAACTGTAATTACAGTATGTTGTTGGCGACAATTTTATATGAAAATTATAATAATTATCCTGTAATTATTATTATTACAAGAGTAAAGTTGAAAAAAATGAAATAATCAGAGTTACGCGAAAAAGATTGAAACGCCACCACAATCACAAACCTTAAATTTCGTTGTCCTGCGTTCGATGTAATGTAGAGCGGGAGGTGAAAAATCTAAACTGCCGGTCTTTGTAAATAATATGTATTTGCTTTAAACAAGTCCAAACAATTCAAATTAAAGAAAACTTGTCTACAGATGATTCTATAGGTCAACAAATGAAAGTCTTGTTACATATAAACTCGACGATCTTTATTTAACAGTTAAACGTAGGTCGCAGCGGTATCATATTTATGTGGGCTTTTATTAGCTGCTTTCCCGTTACCAACTTTGTGCACGAAAACGAGCCCAAAAGCCCAAGAATTCGCGAAGCGCACTTTCCAGTTAATGTTTCGATGTTCGCGTTTTACGTTCAATATGTCCTTCCCCTGCCCTCTCAAGCACCACCTATTATTTTTGTGCTCGAAACATATATTCCTCCACCTTTGAATTTTGCACTAATACGGTGTCTACAAGATAACTACAAAACAAATCCGTATTATTGAAAAATAATTAAAGTCAAATACTTTAATAAAACGCTTAATTAAACAATTTTTGAAATTAATTTTCAATTTGTTGTATGTCAGACCTCTACAAATACCTACGTTCCCATAAGTATGTACTCAAAGCTTATGGGTTTAAAAGTCAACTGTGTTTAGTGCGCAAAATTCAGAGCTAACCGGAAAACGCCTATTTTCACCTGCAACGTGCGCAGGGGTCAAAGGTAAGCAGTTGGAAACAAGGACTTGATCTGGTTTTAAGCGGTTTAAAGCCGGTGTGCACGTGGTTGGTAATTTGTGATTTCTATTTGGAAAATTTGGTTGTCCGACTATTTCTTCTCGACTGGGAAAAAGCGAGCACACCACGTTGTTCAATTTTTGGCTTCATCAATTGACGCCTTTGGAGTTCAGCTAGGGTATGTGTTTTATCTTTTATTATTATTTTTTTCTGGGGTGTTACGGAATGCCTTTTCTAGATGTTCGGTTTCTTTTCCTAGGGCGAGAATTTTGGGCTCTTAAATTTACTCTCGGAGAAGGTGTCCTTTCGTCGAACCCCGTTTTCGCTGCCGGAAGATTTCATGAGGACAGCGTACCACGTAGCGCTAGAATTCATCCGCACAACAGGATGTCCCGTTATTCATCCCGGTACCGTGACAGCATTGTTGATAATTTGACGGAAAGGATTCCTGCGGGATAACGTATTCAGGTAATGATAACGCCCAATGATCTATCAAATAGCAGATTCCCTGTAGAGAAAGAGGAATTGATATTAACTTAAGAGTGAGATGGTAAATACTGTAGTAAATACACCCCACAGAATATACTTAAAAAAGAAGCGACATCCAATGTTATGAAAGTGGAATTGAATTAATTTCGCCGTCTATGAATGGTTGCGTAAACTAATCGATTAAACGCGCCAGGTTTGAATTTATTTACTTTACTTTATTAACTGGCCTGGACGTTTTAAAAAATTTACATTGAATATTTGGGCTCGAGAAAACTCCAAAAGTCGCCACTTTGGCGCTAGTTACGGGGCACTGACGGCACTGAGTGAAGTGCACTGTCATTACTGTCAATCAAAAGGAGTTCACGCAAAATTAATTAATATTGTAATTACCGAAATACAACATAATTTATATGGTATAAACTTTATAGATTCATGCACAAATCATTTGATCACGTCGGACTGAAGTATGCTTGCGCAATAAAGAGAAACTGTCATTTTAAAAAGCTTTCGTGTTATGAATAAAACGTATTAAAAAGGGCAATGATAATTACGCACGGTGAGAAAAGAAGCTTTATTATACATATTGTAACTTACCACAGAAATTCTAAGTATATGTAGGTAAGATTTTAATCTAAAACCGTAATAGTTTAATGCTAAATTAAGTTGTCGAAATTGGACATAAATACTCCACTTTATTCCAACGTAAATAATATCCAGTATGCTCAAATTTTTACAATAATAACATTAATTATTGTTCTTACACGAACTCATCCACCATTCACATGTGACAGAACTGTCAAGATTTTAGGTTAAGAAAGCGCCCCGTAAACAGTGCTTGGCGGAGCACGCCTGAACTGCACTTTTGCCCAGGCCAGATAGAACTCGCTTTTCATCTAGAAGGCCATGATTTTGCGTATACGGATACATTTCCGGCTTTACAGTTTGCTTTGAACTGCGGACAACAGTGACATCTATGAATGGTTGCGGTATTTGCTTAAGGCAATGCAAATTGCCCATAAGGTGTCATGGGACTAATAAAGGCTGAGTTCGCGATTACGCTCAGATCGATCGGAGTGTTTCTTTTTCTCACTCTTACATGCAGTGAAACGCAGTCGCTCTCCCTCACACTTTTGATCAGTGCGCTCGGCGAGCGTAATCGCGAACTCACCCACACCCGCTTCAAAAGCGTTGTTCATTCTTTCTAAGTCACGTGATCTAGGCTTCGAGTGACATCCTTGTAGGATACATAAGCCAAAATTATACTCACAGATATTCGCTGTTTCACTCACATGCTGATATCAATCGAGAATGCAGGAAACATAAGGCACTGTGTATCTACATCCTACCAAATCATTGATAACGCCTGCAAGCAGGTTAGCCCATAGGTTAGCCTGTTAACCTGTATGGGTTAGCCCTTTAATCTGATTTTTTTTCTTCGACGCGACGCGACCCAGTATGCTGGTTATTGCTGTTTCTTTTGGGTAGAATGGTGAACCATGTGCAACACGTTGGAACTGAACAATGCTCTTTAATACTGTTTACTAATATAGATTTTTATTGTTGTTAAGAGGCCTATGGAGGTCCGCCATATTGGCAAAAATTTATTTTTCAAATGCTGCTTTTAAAACGCGTTCGATTTAAAAATTCTAAAAGTAGATCAGTCTGTAATAATACTATCAAAGTGGGAAAATCAATAATTATGGAAAATGTTTTATATTAACAAAGTAAAATTATAAAATTTTAAAACTCACTACGGAAAATGACTTTCCCACATTCTACGTAAAAGACTGATCATATTTGCTTAAAAAAATATACGAAATTATGATTCCTAAAAGTGCAAAATGAAAAATACGTAATATAAAAATTTGCTATGTAATGTGCTGCCATCTTAAGGTTGAAGGAAAACTAACTCATGTCAAGTAAATTTGCCAACGTTGTTATCGTAAAACTGGGTGCGTTCCGACTTGTCGCTATGCTTTTAAATTTATTACCTTTACCGTTCCAAAATTCGGAGGGTGTTAGCATTTAATTGAACTACATATATTTGAATTTAGGAGCAAACGCCGGATCTGCAGGGTTATTTTTTTATATTTTGCACCCCACCTAGAGATTTTATTTTTGGATATACCGAAAGACTGTAAATTCAAAGGTTGTAGGATTTTATGTATTTTATCTTTTAGAGATATTGCAAAAAAAAAAAAAGTGCATCGCAAAGTATAATATTTTACGAACGATTTGTATTGATAGTGATAGATTAAAATAGAAGTCTTCAATGCACCACCTACATCTATTAAAAACACGAATTTAACACGTTTCAAAATTTTAGTTAAAACATTTCTACGAGAAAGAAATTTTCATCATATAAATGACTCAAAGTGTGACAATTAATGCTCTTATAAAAATTAAGAAGGCGAAATTTGCTCTGAGAGAGTTGGAGTAACGTCACTATTTCACCCTAAAGGATTACTCATTCCCTGTTCGCATATTCGCATGTTGTGACGGATGATGGAATAGTCATAAATTGTCTGCTTGTCAGGTGTAATTTTAATCAATTTGACAAATAAAATTGACACCTGAAATATTTCGCTGTACAAAGTTTATGACCACCACGATCGCTTGACAATAAAACACTGGTCAATATGTCAAAGTAAGACACTATCGACCAATTTTTTCTTGGTCGCGACTATACATAAATATTTAATTACGAAAAATTTCTCTAAATTGTTACCACTGCTATGATAAATAATTAATAGGACAAGACTTTTTAATCTGGATAAAACTACCACCGATCGTAATTTGAAATTGTCATTGACAATCATATGTACTTAAAGTAAATGTTGTTTTAAAAGCTATAGGGTAATAATTGCTTGCATAGAAGAGAGTATCATAGTTACACGATTCCTCAGAATTTCGGCGTTAACAAAAATTCGGTTACTGACTTGGCAATTTAACGTAATAAAATAATGGAAACGCATAGCTGCTGGATTTTAAAGTTATTTTTTTATAAGATATCGATAGTACGCCTTTCTTAATTTCATTTTGTACGGTCTGTTGCTTACATCACATGTCGGCAATTGAGCAATCCTATTGGTTTACTATTTGTTCCAATGCATTCCTTATTCCTATTTGTGCATCACTCTCAACTTTTTTTTGAATATTAAGAAATTTTAAACTGAAATAACTTTTAATATAATTTTCGTCTACAATTTTTTTTTCGTTTTCGGTAAAAATATTTTATTTTTGTTATTTAGAATCATTCAGTGAGCGAGTAAACTGTAATGGTCCGTTTTCACACTCAAGCAATTTGCGCAAATGGATTTGTGCTAGCATTTGCGCATACAAATTTGCTTGCGCAAATGCATGCAGTTTGCTAATCTTTTTAGCTCGTGCAAGCAAAAAAATACGTTCTCATGCAACGACTTCCTTGTGTGCATAAGCACATTTGCGCAAATTGCTTGAACGTGAAAACGGACCATAACATGCTTTCGTTGTGAAATAAGTTAAAAAAAAAAATTTAATATTTTTACAAGACAATGTTATTTTTTGATTTTTCAAAAGTTGCAACAATATTACTAATAAAATGTAGAAAATTATGCACAATTTATTTCCTATTTGTATATTAAAATATGAGTGTAAAGATCTTGTCTTGAAATGAAAACTTTTTCCTAAAGTAAAAATATTGAAAGAATTTCTAAGTAGGGTGAATAGACCGGTTATCGGACACTTAAGTGATTTGTCGGGGGAGAATGTTCATAATTTAATTATTTTTGTTAGAAAATGCACTTGCATAGAAACAAATATAATCCTTGTAGTGTTGAGAACGGCCGGGGGCATGTCACAACTGGCTATTTCAACTCTTTTTCAAAATAATTGAGGAAAAGTTGAAAAAAGCACTTATTACTAGTTTTCAGACATCCTTGACAAATTATCAGACATTTTTTAACCAATTTTCGGCCAGCTGGCCGAAAAGCCGTCTTCTTCGACCCCCTACCAATATAAAGGTAAAGAAAAATGTTAAATGAGTTATAATTGTTATCATATTATCAAAATTAGCTAGATTCCTTACGTAAATTATACTACAAAACGCTTTAATAAAATAAGCGTGTATTTACTACCTATAGGTAAAAATTTGTAGCGAGAATTGATTGTGCGAGAAAAAACTTGAAAACAACTCAGGAAAGAACTTTATTGATATTTTAAATATACAGTTTCTACTTTATATTTATCCTTAGTACCTACATTTTTATATAAATGAGAAAACACAAAAATACCTAATATTCTAAATAAAACTTTAATTCAAATAAGTATAAAAAATATCGTTCTAAAATAAAAATTCAGTTCAAATAAATATGAAGAAAAAGTCATTTTAAAATAAAGTCAAATATTAATAAATATAAAGAAAAGGTCACTTCTGTAATCACATACATATTAGGTAGTTAGGTATACTCTGTCCAGCGATAGATGGAAAATGTCAAATATCCTAACATATTAAAATACCCTAGAATCGAGTAGCATCGAGTGAGCACATCATGCGCCTGCAGTTGGTATAAATGTTGTATATGCCCGAGGAGTAATACTATTGGTTAATGTTCTCGATTCTAGGGTATTTTAATATGTCAGCATATTTGAAATTTTCCAATCTATCGCCGGAGAGAGTAGACATACACACCTATCGGCACATATCACAGATATAATCTTTTTCAGCCGCTTCATTGTAAGTCACTTCTGACATACATATCAGTACAGCTGAAATGGTACCACGATGCCTACCATCTAGGGCATTCATCACAACCTAAGTTCTTATTTTCATCCTCCTCGGCATCACTAATTAGCTCTTCTTCACAAAACGTACACAGAGCTCTTTTTGTTTTACTGGTTTCCATATTGTCTTCATTATTTACAGTAACATTGTTTTTTCCTCTTTTTCCCTGATTCTGATTGTTTTTGGATTTTTATTTGTTCTCTCTTTTCCCTCCTAATCTTTGCCATTTCTATTTTGATTTTTTTTCGTCATCTGAACGCCATCGTTATTAAAGATGGTTCTTGTCCGATGAAAATTGTATCACAAACTCTTTTTTTTAGTGTCGGTTTAAAAGAGTTTGTGAGCCAATGTTATTGTTCAAATTTTTGCCGAAAAATATAATTTTGTGAAAGACTAAAATGTGTCGATTCTGCTCGTATCTGTAGCAACCGTAAGATCTGTAAATCTGTAACTCATTTATTAAAATATGGAATTTTGAAGTTCTTTGGAGGGTATGACTTGTCCTAGGTTCCTAGGATTACTCGTAAGTCTCTGTGGTAATATCTTATAGACGTACAAGAAATCGTATCATACGAAGAACTTCAAAATTCCACCTATTAATAATTGACTTACAGGCTTACAGATCTTACGGTTGAGCAGATATGAGCAGAATCGCTCTATAAATCATTTGTAAATTGTCATTAAGGTAATGATAAAAGACAAAAACTGCAAATAATAAATATAATGTTTTCAAAAAATCCAAATTATGTGTAAATAGCATATTAGTCCGAAAACTACGTGTTCTTCGGACACCGATAAAAGTTGTTTGTATCTTTCACGTATAATACGAAAAAGGTGTCCGAAAACTGGTGACTATATTTTTCATACATTTTTGAACAATGAGAGCAAATATGAAAGATATATCTATACTTCATTTGATAGAAAAGGATAAAATAATTTTCACCGTCTAATACCGGTTCTCGGACAGCTTGTCCGAGAAATCGTTTTTGGCATTTATGTGGAACCGGTTTCCCGGACACTTTAATTCGACGGTTAGAAATTTAGTAAATCAAGATTTTCATGCATAAAAATTAAGTTTACATGTTTATTGACTATGAAAAATCAAGAATAACAGTATGAATTGAATATCACAATATGTACTTACTATTTTAATAGAGCGTATCCTCTACGTTTTACGTTAAAAAGCAATTGTTAACACACGGTCTCTACAAGTCGCCTATTTTTAAACTATTTTGTTCCTATTTCTTTCACAAGAGGCCACTGGGAAAATGTTAGTTGGAGGAAAATAGTGTACTGAACGCACAAATGAGTTCGAATATACAAAACGTATAAGGCATTTACTATTTTAATGGTTTATGTTTATGTTTATTGTCCGAAATGTGGTGTTGTCCGGCTAACCGGTACGATCACCCTAGTGTAATTAATAAGACATCTATGTATTACATTTTAGTTAAATTTAATATCAATTTAAATTTCGAATTGAAATTAGTATCAAATTCTGTTTGGTTTTCAAATATCAGAAAATTATTTATCAAGAAAATTGACTTAAAGTATAAGCTACTTTCCACAAAACGAAATGTGGAAGTTATTTCATTTTAAAAGTTATTTATTATTTGACAAATTTCAACGAACAAAAAGTGTCTTAATTATGAATATTATTTAATTAAGAATTATTTTACTACTGGCGTATTTCGCAATTTATTTTTCGATATAAGAATGATTTTTATTCAAATCTTATACTTTTGAATTTCGCGCGTATATAACCAGCAAACTTTTCTTCCTTTATTTCAGAATATAAGAATATTACCACGTGCTAGTTTTGCGACGCGACGTTGCCACTATGTTAGATACGATGAATGTGTGTGAACTTATACAAGACGAGTGTAGATGCTGTTATCCTTGTCCTTCAACTATTGAGCCTGATTGGACTAAACGACAATTATTTCAATTATAAGAGAGGCGTGTTTTCAGTCATGCGGGGTTTGGGGGGAGTACTGGTGGCTTTCGAGTAGTTGATCACGTGATCCATAGTCCTCTTAATTGATTTTACATAGAATTTTTTTAAAATAATTTTTTTGCACGTGACGTGTACGTGGACTGTAAGGGCCATTTCGCACCTTTTCGCACCAACACAGTCCCGTCCAGTGAAGTCTAGTCGTGTCAGACGCTGTTTTAAGAGCTATTTCGCACTAAAAGATTCAATTACACTTAGGAAATTTACTGGCGGAAAGTACTTGCCGCCACTAAACTTGCTATATAATGTGTGTCTACATTTTAGATAATTTACTGGCTGACTAGTAGAAGTAAAAATCCACAATTTTTGGATTCTAAAATCTTATTTAATTCTTGCCTGTATACAGTTTTTATTGTTCAATTTAGTCTTGAGTATGGTCAAATCTGTGTTTTCAAAACCCTAATTTTTTTCAGATCTTCTAATAAACTGTCAAAAGCAGTCTCTTTAGTGCATTCGTACGATCTTTGGGATACTTTTTGTATCCCACAATACATCATATCTTTCATAAAGATTTAAAAATGTTATTATTTGATCACGGTTCCACTTAATTTTTTTCCGGAATTTGCCGATTGAAACAGTTTACACGGGGAAACTTACAAGTCTAGACAGGAAAATCAACCAGTAAACTAGCCGCCTCCTCAACTTCAGTAGACAGTGACAGTGTCCTCTGAGTTACACTAGAAAGTTTAATGGCGGCAAATACTTTCCTCCAGTATACTTCCCAAGTGTAATTGAGCCTTAAGTCAGTCCAGTTCAGTCGCGTCCAGTCAATTCACATTAGTAAGTTGTGCGATTTCGATCTTAACTCGATTATCTTCACTTGCAAGATGGCACAATGCATGACAGTCTAGTTCATCTCATCGAGACATTTAATTTGATATGTGACACGACGTGGTTCTCTTTTAGGCGACCTGCTTCGAACATATTTCGATAATCTTCAGTTCCGAGATATTATCGCTCGTATTTCTCTTTTACGCTACCAGTTTCGAAAATAACTCGCTAATCTTCAGTTCCGAGATGCCGGTATCGCTCTCGCCTTAAAGAACTTCTATTTGATGTGCCGTCGGGCTCTTTTTTTTAACTACCAAATTAAAGAAAGTTCTAAAATTTTCGTAGCAATTTAAAATTAAAAATTGTAAATCCATTTTTTTTTTCATTAAAAAAGTATAATGTAAACGATATTATAAAGATTCGTACAGTTGCGAACTTAACAAGACTGATTTAAAAATTCGACCGGTTGAGTCACAATCAGTCTTGATTGGACTCGACGCGACTGGACTGATTATTACTTGCTTAGTGCGTTGACTTGAATCCAGCAGCGTCCGAGCCGACTGGACTTGACTCGACGGGACCACGGGACTCGGTTGGTGCGAAATGGCCCTAAGGCAAGTTGGGCCCAATTCGCTCCCCTATTCATGCACTATAAACTTACATAAGATTTTTATTTAACTGTATCTGCCAGGTACATTCTTTTCTCATGGCCGATTTCTTTACCGTGTTTATCCTAAGGTTAATTTATCTGTCAGTTGAAACGTGCCATATAGTTGACCATACACGTACATGTGTCACATTCTAACTGACAGATAAATAAAATTTAACCTTAGGATAAAGTATCATTCAGAATTGATTTAGTGCAGAAAATTAGTGCAAATCGGTACTGCAAATTGGCCGTGCAAATGTTTGACAAATGTATTTTGATGTATCTATTCCCAATCAACTTAGTGCAAAACGTCTGTTGATTGTGAATAGACACATCAAAATACATCTGTCAAACATTTGCACGGCCAATCTGCAGTACCGATTTGCACTAATTTTCTGCACTAATTCAATTCTGACTGAGCCTTTTAAAGGCGTTGAAGAAATCGGGCATTAATGTGTTATGTCCTCCCCCTTTATCTTTCGCGTAACATAAATCGGTCTCAAGTTGCTGCCGCTTAAGGTGCCCACTGACTGTCGATATTCGGGAAATCTGACTACCGGCGATCGGATTGCTTCAATATCGCCACAGAATGTATAGCGGCAATGAGATTGCCGACAATATTTTGATCGCCGGCAATTTTTGCTTCTAAACGCCTATCTACGTGGCCATTTATAGATAATTTAATTTGTAATTTAATTTACCGGATCTCGCAAGAAATCTAAAATCTCCGTGCGTACCTAAATTTCAACATGAATGGATTATTTAATTCTGGCGGACAGATCGCTTGAAAATCAACGCATCAGTGAACCACTGGTCAGAATAAACGGGCCCCATCAAGTACTTGCGAAAAAACTGGCAACCTTATCGCCGCTGCATCGCATCTGTGACGATATTGAAGCAATCCGGTGGCCGGCAATCAGATTGCCGCAACCAGGTTGCCGGAATATCACCCGTCAGTGGACTTCTTAAGATAAATTACTTTTTCTTTATGATTTTTTGTCTACCCGCAATAAAAAGTACCTATTAAGAGCAACAAGAGCGTTAAAAGCATGCTGTGGAATGGAAATGTCTGAGAACAAGACTTCAGTATTATGTGAAAGGAAATATAATCGAAAAAAAAAAAACGGGAAAAATTCATGTTGTCCGGTGAATCTATCAATACATATTTCATTGTGACACCAAAAACAGTTTCACAATGAAGCTCATTGTGACACTGTTTTTGGGGAAATTTTAGTCATTTTTAATTGAAAATATTTAATAGATTTTACAAAATAACTCAGTATTTATTTCTTACTTAACAATATACTCACAATGAAGCTGGATAAGAAAAATTAATAACTTGTTAATGTGACTTTTGATTAAAACGAAAGGTTTTCAGTGTTGCCACGCATTACAACTAAAATTCCCCATATACTAAGAAGATCCAATATTTTTCATATTTTTGTTCAATAAGTGACGCAAAGTAGAAAAAATAGTATATTATACACGTTTCACAAGAGGCATTGTAACACTCGTTCCGTTGGGGCACTCCTAGCTCGCTACGCTTCGCTAGTCGTACCCCAACCCCACTCGTGTTACAATAAGCCTTCTTGTGAAACTTGTATAATAATATACTATTGTCAAATTAGTTTCGGTACCAAAGCAACAGTTTTGTGATGCACCCGTTTACATTAGAGCATTATAAGTGTTCTCATTTCTTATGTCGCCCGTGGTACATAACAATCTTGAGTGGGGATCAGACAAAATAATCATCATAACAAATGTTTAAAGACCCACAAATTGTTTTATTAAATTAATATGCAGATATTTTGGAAAAATTAAGTTAACATAAATTCTCAGTTTATTATACATAAATTCTTCTGATCGTTGTCGTGGCTCGTAAAAAGCATCATCTTCAAAATGTTGAACAGTTTCATTCTCCTCTGACGGTGCCACTGATAATTGATAACACAGATTAAAAAAACTCTAGATCTTTTCATAATGACCAATTGATTTCCAAAATGTTTATCCAATAAATATTTTACATCAGCCAACGTCTTCTGATTTAAAGAAACCCCTTTCGTTAACTGATTTTCTTTTTAGTTCTCTAGACTTGAAGGGGTAGTAAGTGATTTTTTTAAACATCACACTTTTTATGTGTACTTGTTCATATAATCTCGTGTTCCTTTTCGTTTGTGCCAAATGAAATTTTGCGGACCTGTATCGCGAGCGCCCCATTTTATTAACAGCCCGACACAAAACCTCACTTATACTAAAAACAACGACGCTCGCGGTGCGATATAAAAGCATATACGTCCGACCGTTAATTATGCAATTAGCGAGTCGACGTACGTTCGCTTCCCGCAATAAAATAAAGTGATCGAGCCCCCGCAATAACGAAGTGGACCGGGGGTGATTAACGTCGCCCTAGGCCTGTAGTGGTTATACTCGTGTAAGGGAAAACGCGATAGTTAAGCAGCTGTGAAGGGATATATGATATATTGGGTGTATCACGAACTCGTTTAAGTGATATAATTTAAATGTAATGTTAGAGATACCGGTAGTTGACTAAAACTGAGATCACAGAAATTCAATGAGAATACGACACACCTCCACCTCCACCGCTTTCTGTCTGTTACATTGCCCATATTCTTACTTCAAAACCAGCACCTGTATATATAACTGCGATGGGTTATTAAGGCATATCATATTTTAATCAAATATCTTCTTCATACGTTTCGGATTTAAAGTGTTAATTAAAAAGCCTTTTCAAAAAAAAATTAAAAGTGATGGTATTTTTTATTATTCACAACTTTTAATATTTGTTTTTATAAAGCTGACTCCCTGTATATAACGTTTACAATGAAAATGTGAATAAAAGCGGTATAAGAATATAAGCGTGGAATTTATGAGCCGGGAGACGCAAGTTTTTACTATGTATAATACGTCCATCACATAAATTCAGCGTTAAAGTTAATCCCATGTTTATACGTTTTGACGTGCGAAATTTCTGCCGTAAATTTTCATTTTCTCAAAAAGCGCGTTCACAATGAAAGCGCATAATTAATTTTAAGAACAGAGCTTTTTATTATTACGTGCACTTCTTTTTCTTCTTCGTGAAGACGCTCGCTGGATGCAGGTGCACGATTTAATTACTCATAAAAGATGAATGGAATTATATTTCTATTTAAAAATGTTACGGTTTACGGGCTCGGCTTTTAAACTAGACGCTCAGACTTTTAAAAATTTCAGTACCTTATGAATTATCTTTGAAAGCATGTGCATTTTTCTCAAGGAACAGTTTCTTTAATGAATTTGTTACTAAAATTTTATAGACAGTGCAATAAATCAGAGAGAATTGTTTCCTCAAAATAAGAAAATACATCTACACCATTTAAATAATCTGAGGAAAATTTTCGACCTTTTTCGACTCTTTTCATACCTTCGAAGTCCCAACAAACCGTCACGTCGCTATCAACTTTCCAGAAGATAACTGAGATTTTTCCTTCTTTGAAGGTGAAGTGCTTTTATGAACTCATTGCATCGACTCCTGCTTCGTGGGAGGATCCCATTAGAACACCCAAGTCTCTTCGCGAAAAAGACAATTCGCGAAAAATTACTCTCATCGCTCTCTAAAGTGACACTTTCTGCTTTGATGTAATGAGTTTGGGGATCCATCGTGTAGAAACTTTTTTCATCCCAAAACTATACTGCCCTGCTAAACGAAGACAACGTATCTGATTGTTTTGTTTTTTGGATGAGTTCACTTTTGAAGTATTGCTATGATAATTACTAAACAATATTGGCGTATTTCAATCATGGAATACCTATTTGTTAAAACAAATATCATTATAATATATTTTTTCTACTCCCATTTTTAAAACACAAGTTATCGTATTATTGTTTCCACGTTGCTAAGCGATCTTTTAAATACACATTGACAAGCTGTGACGTCACGGCACAATTTCCGAATTTTAGTATTGTGATGATTGCGGTGTCAGCCTGTCTATTGCGTCATCGCCGCCTAGTCGACGCGCCTTAGACGACTGGAGAATTCTGTCGGCGGAGTAAACTAGAACAGACAGCCCGTCTCCAGGTCATTCTCGAAGAGAGAGCCGGCATATATAAAAATGCACGCAGCCGAACGTAAGACAGTTCGACATTAATTAAGCAAGTGGACAGTTCGAAATTGAAGTCGCGTTATAAATATTCGCTCGGCTGTTAACATAAATTACTTATTAGTTTATAAATAAATTATTCTTAAGTTAGTGTTAATTAGTGTTACTTTTAAATAAATTAGATTATTAACTATTTCGTGTTTTGATTAAAATAAAAATAATAGAACCTTTAAAAATCGTTACAGTATTTTTGTGTTGGTCGTAGAAAAAGTATAGTATGCAATTCGATTTATAAACTTCTCTAGACACTCGTTTATTAAACACTCGCTCCGCTGCGCTTCGCTCGTGCCTAATTAAAGCTCGTGACTAAAATGCCGTTTATAAAACTTGTTGCATAATATACTATTATCTACGACCACTACTGTAAATGACGAATTACGTACAACACATAAACTAAGTAAGCCGGTGTTTACAAACGTCGTGCGTAAAGTAAGAAAAACGCACAACGCACTTACTTTACGCACATTTGCAGTTAGATCTACGTAGCCGCATCACATTAGATTGACAGTCGTCGAAATTGCAAGTGTCATTGCCGATTACTTTGAAGGTAATTTTTGTGGTCGTAGATAAGGTATAGTACAAAACTCGAGTTGTAAAGCAATTACGCACTTGTGGAATTGCTTGCATTCGCCGCTGCGCGGCTCATGCGCAACTTTTCCACTGTGCGTAATTTGCTATTTACAACTCTCGATATGTAATATACTATTACCATTCAGTTCGGACACTATTTCAAGAAAACTTAAGATATTTCAAAAATATGTAATTTGGAGATACGTCTTTTCGCTTAGCAAGGCAGTATAGTTTCGCCTACTCCAGCTTCTTTAGCAAGCACTGGGATCTTCATGGGTTCTGACAACAGTAAATCTTCAACGAATTCTTAAGTTTTGACAAGAACCGGTCTTCCTGATCTGAGGTCACCCTAAATTACAACAAAATTTCACTTGAAAATAAGATCCATGCATAAGGTCATCACATGGGACATTCTTTTTATTATTTTTCTTTTCAGTGTTTTTAGCCTATGCTTCTCACGTAGCAGTCTCAATTCTGAATGACTTTTTTTGTTTTTTATTTGCCACTATTGTTGCCCCAAGCTTTTAGAAGCTCGTCGAGGAGGCGTAATGGCTGGTGATTCTGTACTGACAATTGCGTTTGCAACCGACTTACAGTTTTACCTCTTTCGACATTCACCTGACAAACTGGGGAAAAACAGAAACTCCAGTTCGAAGGAGCCGGTATGAATCCGAACACGATTCCAGCTTTAAAAATTCTGTCTCTCACATAGAACCATAGAGGGGATTCGAACCCACACCCACTAGCTACAGATTTGCAGTTCATAAAAAAGTTTTGTTGCCCGGCCAAGCATCAAGCCCATTGCCAGCGGACTTAATCAATTCAGCTACGCAACTAATTGATAACTATTTTCTTTTCTCCATGTTATTTGGCAAGCTTAAACTTATAGGAGTTTCCTTTTTAGTATTTTCATGTTCTTGACTTGATTCTCTCCTCACTATTCCGTATCTTCATGAATTTGGTATCCATACTTTACCTTTACTTTTTTAATTCCCCCAAGGTTTTTGCTGCCAAAGTTATAATTGCTTTCATTTCTTTTTCTTTCATTTGATAATTTTGTTTTTCATTCAGGTTTATAATACTTTGGAGTTTGAGGTGAGTTCGATCTGATTTTTTTTCTGCTGACGAGTAATCTAATGGAACTGTTTGGTTGCTAATAAGGCAATGTTTGGATCGCAAAATATTTTTCATTTCATACTCCTTTCTCTGCCATCTCACTAAATGGAGCACACTTGAAGGAGTTTTAATTTCAAATTTCCTTGCAATTTTTTTAAAGTATTTGATGCTGCAGTTTCCTGTTCTACCACCTAGAATAATAATATTCTTGTTTATTCTCAGTTTCCGTCAGATCAATATTAATTCTTGTCCACGGATATTCGGACACATTTCCCACAATTCTTCACAAAGACTGCAACTTCAAGGGATATTTACCACCCCCGTATTATTTTTTTGTTGCTTGATGCCTGCATTTAACAACAGCTAGATGATGATCTTCATAGATTTCTCTAAACCTTTCTTCCCAACTCTTGAATGTGATGATTCGCTTTCATAAGAGACATTTTTAATGAAGCAATTCTGTTGGGGGTTTGGGCTTTGTACGGGACGATTCAAAAACAGAAAAATAATTGAGGCAAAAACCAGAGACACGACCAAAAATTCCGACCAAAGAATGGCCAGTTAAACTAGAATATCTAAAGCAGGCTGCCTGAAAATTTTACGTGACGACTTGAATAGATTCGCCATGAAAAAAAAAACATTTCTAAGGGCACTTAGGGACTGATATTTTTTCGTGAATTATATTAGTCTAACATTGGGATCTTTCCACAAAACAAAAGTTAACTAACACAAAGTTTACTTTTATTTAAAAAACCAAAACACAATCTTCAGAAAAATCTCAAAAAAATTGCGGCGACATTTTCTAGAATGAGTAAAGCATTTTTTTTTAATGTTTAATATAAGCAATGGAAAGGTTTATTCGAATATAAAGCCTTGAAGTATTACAGCTTGCTCCTGTATCACATTTGAATCCATAAACCCATAAATTTGGAGGCCTTATCTTGTTAACTTCTAACTTCTTGTTCAAAAATCTTCAAAAAATATTGAAGAAGAGAATATATTAATAATTAGGCCTATGATTGGTGTTAAAGGTAACAGCGCTGTTATTTGTGTAACTGCATCCGCTGTCAAAAATTGATATGTACCACTAACATTACTTGTACGGTGTTATTTTATGCTTGATTATTATTACATGTGATCCGATATGCACTTATTTGAACGACTTTACACCACTGATGCATCATACTAAAAATTGGTGATACATTTAAATGAGGTGTTATCCGAATGCAGTTAAGATAACATAACTCATGAATGTTATCTTAACAGCTATGATACATCATAGGCCTGATTATCGTTTACCTGTCAAACCGACACTTCAAAAATTACAGATTGCAAGGATTTGTTTGGTAATGTGTGTACAGGATGTTTATAAATAATATCATGTACACATCAGTATTTATCGCCTTCTTGAAAAAAAGATTATGTATGTAAAAGACACAGACTTTAAAGAACTTTAGTTTTGAAAAATACTTTTTCATATATGTAACTACAATAGGCAGTGAATACAGTGTACTCTCTCATGGCGGACATCTCTCTTAGCCGGACAGGTTTGAATTCCCCATTTATGTAATACACATGCATTTATACCTCTATTAGGCGGACACCTATGTGTCAGCTGTATATGCAAAAATTCAACGAATTTCAACAAAAGACGAAATCTTTAAATAGATCTGTGACATTCGGAGTTGACAAATGACAGAAAACTCAGTTACTATTAAATATAAAGTTACTGATGATACAATATGAACATTGACATTTGATTTCATAGCCAACTTGACTCCGGAATATTTATACATATACATATACACAATGTATAAATCAATCCATGGTACTTACTATAAACATTTTCCATAGTCGTTTTTATTAAAAATGTAAGCGATCATATGGTATCATACGAATACAAAAAGAATATCTGCCAAATATAAATGAATAGAAGTTATGATATCAGGTAAATATATCTCGGATTGAAGTTTTTTTTCCTTTGTCGTCTTCTTCCAAGGTTAGATTTAAGCTCCACGTCCTCCGAATGTTATGCGAGACCATTAAAGAGACGCACAAAAATACACCTGCAGGCGTCGTTTGTCTGCATTAGGCCGACAGTTCTGTATATATGTTAATACGGATTATATTTCTGGGCGCGTCTCCTCTCGCCCGTGGGTCTCCTTTAATGCCCACCTCGCCGAAATAAATATGAATTTGGAGAACGTAAGTGTGCGGCTCACCGTTGCTTTATCAGGCAAGCGTACGTGTTAGTCGTGAAGATGAGAAATTATTAAGATAAGTTCGTGAGTTACGTAGTTGTTCCAAAGAAATAAGACGGTTTGACACACATTTTCTTTTTTAAATGAACTCGAACGTCCCTCGTAGTTGAGGACACGACGCGAAGAGGACGATGACTTACGTTTGAAGAAAACGCGTAAGTAACCGAGAAGAATAAAAGATATTTATTAGTTTGTCACTTCAGGCCCCCCTCCCGGTTTTTGCCGAAGGGGCCTTAACCATAGATTACCCTCATATATTCGCAAAACGGCGTTCGCTCCATTCTGGCGCTCGTTCCGCGAGCTCCTTGAATATTTTACAAACATTGACAGATAACTCACGTTCTATAAAAATTTAAAATGATGTATGACGTTTTAATCTTATCTTATTGCCTATCCCGAAATACTAAATCTTTCACCGCCTCCTAACAATCTCGAAGTTTTTTTCTCTTTGGCGCGTTCGCTCGCAGCGCTGGAAAATAAAGGAAAGGAAAAGTGACGGAGGTGAAAAACGATTTTTGAATTTGACGGTAAGTAATTAGTTGCCTGGCGTGTAAAAATGAATTTTCTGAAAGTAAGAGTGGCGATAAATCGTGGGGCGCGTGGGTTTCCGTACGTGGTCAATCAATGTCCGTTTCCGATTGGCGAAATTGCGGTCTGAATTGCCGGTTATTAATATGTCCGGCACTCGTGCTAATTTAAACCGGTCCGGTTGGCCCCCCCACCGGCACCGCTCGCGTCTATCATTCGGTCTATCTATTATGGACTGTCGATTGTGTACGGCTCTTTCTGCGCTCATGTCATTAGTTTCCTGACGTCGACGTGTTGCGTCCCGACGCCAGATTGCCACGGAATTCATTTTGGATGTTGATTAACTTTCGCCTGAATTTCAAGTTCACTTTTGTTTTGTACACAACCAAAACTGAAAAAGAAAATTAATATAAAATTTAATATGTGGATACTTGTTTTAAAGTTATAACTCAGGCAATGCGTTATTTGTTCTTATTGAATTGCTATGATCTCAGTTTCAGTCAAATATCAGTATAATCATACTCGCATATCTACGTGGCAAGGTAAAAGTAAACTTAAGTTCTACTAAATGGTAAAGAAATTTAACAAAAGTTGAAAGAAATTAAGACAGAAGTAGCTAGATTTCTAAATAGACACGTGGTGTGCACAGAACAAGCAAGGGCGTGATAAAATAATGAAATAAAATATCAAACATAATTAAAAAAGGACAAATATAAAGCCACAAAGTTAAACTATTGAAACAAAAGAAAAATCGTGGAAACAATTCGGAGAAAAAGTGGAGAAACAGGAAAGAAAATAAACAACTATTTTACAAAGTGCAAGTTGAAGAAGGAGCAAATTTCATGAAATATTATCAAAGAAAAATGTAATGGGGAAAATGAAAAAAAAAAAACATTTGAAAAAGCTATTACATGTTCAGAATGAATATACAAAAGATGAAGAGATAAGACAAGAAAAGAGAAACCCCTGAAGAAGAAGATGAGCAGGTCACAGTAAGAAAATTAAATTCAAAAAATTATAATGAAGAAAAATAAAAATATAACATGGCACCATCAGCCTGAAAGCGTTTTTTGAAACTTTTTAGTTTAGTTTAATTCATTTAGGGCCAGTTTCATAATGGAATTTAAAGGAAACTTTTAATTTAAAGTCACTTTCAGATGTGAAAACAAATATAAAAACACATTTGTTTACACATCTGAATGTGACTTTAATTTTAAAGTCTCTTTTAAATCCCATTATGAAACTGGCCCTTAATAAATCATAATTTTATTTGTTAAAAATATAAAGACAAAAGAATCTAAAAAGGAAACATAGGTCTTATTTCTTGTGTACTCCTTTCTCTGTTGTTTAATTTTATTATCTTAGAAATCATCGTATTCGCTATACATGTACATATTTATTTAAATTAAAGGTCATTTTAGACTATCCCGTTTCTCGTACAAGATTTGGATCAATTTCTACATAAAAATACAGAAAAGAAAAATTGTTGGGCTGCAGATATGATTTGGAGTTAGAACATGTTCTATTTTTCCAGATAGTTTTTAATTTAATTGAAATTTTGGCACAATTTACTGTACAAATTAAATCGTTTAAAAAATGAAATCAAATGTAATGGGAAAATAGAAAAAACCTTTGAAAGAATTGTTAAAAAGATAAAAGATAAGAGAAGAGAAGCCAACGATGAAGAAGGAGATAAATGAACAGGTTACTGTAAGAAGAATTAAAAGAGGCATTTGAAAAGATGAAATGAAAGTAAATATAAAGATTCAAATATTTAGAATAGAAGAAAAACAAGAAATAGATAAAGCCGAGATAATAAAAAAGACGTATTATATTATACGTTAACAAAAAAGTGATAAGGTGAAATAATCAAATAGAACAATATATAGAAATGGAAGTTAATTATATTTTTATTGCCGTCACGGAATCTAGCGAATCGATGACTCCAGGAATTTCTATGTGTGCTCTAGATGGTGCTGGAATTATACTGGAAAGTTCTGGAAAGATGAAACCTGTATAAAAGCCAAACCCGGCGAGCAATTTAAATCACTTTTCTAGTTCAGAGAATAAAGTGATAATAATCGATAATAACGATTCATAAATCGAAAATAATAGAAACGTTGTTTGTTGTAAAAGTAATGCAACTTCTATTTACTCTTTTCAATGTGTTATTTCTTCGACCCCCAATTCGAAACGCCATTAATAAAGCATTGTCGATGAAGGGCATGGCATAATTTGTACATACATGAGGAAGGTAAAATTTAATAAAATAAAAAGTTTAAGTTAAGAAGTTTTTTAATAAGTTTTGAAAGTCAAGGTTAAATGTACAAATTTATTTATTAAGTCTGCACCATTTTGTAGAAAGAACAAATTCATTTTGTAAACTGGATACGTTTGTTTTAATTATAATTCATATCATATAAAAACTAACTCTACCACCTACATCAACAGCGTAATTAAATAATAACAGAAAAATGAAAATTCTGACAATGCAAAGTGAAAATAAAAATATTTACAAAAAAATATTAAGCTCATTATTGAAATTAGGAAACCTTTAAATGTTTTCTCTAACAATGATTACTTTTTTAATATTAGATCTTGATTGAGTAAATTTTGGTTAACATTACACATCAGTTATTGAAAATGAAGCACACATTTCTAGAAATTGGTAAACATACTAATAACCCTTCCAGCCCATTTTATTTAAATTTTATAGAAATAAATTTTGTACATATTAATAAATTATATTAAATAATTTTTAAAAAACTGAGACTTTTCTTTAGTTTAAAATATCAGCTGTTCAGTTGAAAAGATCATCAAGTAGCCTTAGATTTTTTCATAACATGAAATTGAATTAAATCAACATGAAATGTCATTTTAAGTTGACACGCTACGTTTCGTTGTAGGGAAATGTAAGCAAAACAATTATTTGACAATTGTCGTTCATTGAAGCGTGTGCCTCGGTTTAAGAAGTCGCCCCTTTTTCGCTCCGTCTTCTTTCATTAAGAAATAAAAACCAACTTGATGAATTTTTCAATTGAACACTCAACTCATAACATGATAACAATTGGTATCATCAGTCTGAAAGTGTTAAATGAACTTTTTAGTTTAGTTTAATCATAAATTTCTTCTTAAAAATATTAAGAAGAAAATCTAAAGGAAAAAATACTTCTATGCTTTTCCTTTGGTGTTTAATTTTATTACCTCAGAAATCGTAGTCGTTTATTTCCTATACGTACAAGACCATGTTCATTTCAAAGTTAAAAATTTAGAACAAGAATTGTTGGACTGCAGATATGGTTTTGACTTTATCTTTTCAGATAGTTTTTGATTAAATTTAAATTTGATAACAATTCACTGAACTCATTAAATGAATTGTTTAAGAAATGGAAACAAATCTTGTACAAAAAGTATGATAGTGTAAAACGGCCTTGAGTTTTCCAACATTCCGAAACTTTTACAATTATTTTTACAAGAATTGATATTGAAATGACGAATATTTATTGGAGTTTTAACTTTGCTATGGGTGACGACCACCAACCAAGAGAAACTCAAAGTAATTTAGTGTATTACTAAAAGAGTAGAAAATCAACGACTTCAATCACAGTTAACACTAATGCAGTACATCACACTTCCGTAGTATTTTATTTCAGGAGTACTTCAAATTTCTCTCTAGAGTTAATGTACAATAGTATACACCAAAGTAGAGTATTTTACTTAAGTCGTAATTTAAAGAGGAAATAATGCAAATAAGTACTCCTACTTCTAGTAAGAGTATGTGTGGTGTTATGTTAGAATTGAGTGGCCTTATTGCAAAACACCAGAAGTACAACACTTCTGTAGTATTATACTTCGACAGTTGTAGCTACAGAAGTGAGCATTACTAGTGTAGTATTTTCAACTGATTTGATGCTCATCACCCATGTGTGTATTTTTAATAGGTATTATTTCATTCATTTTCCAGATTCACTGCTTTTCCTTGTTCTGTACATTCTGATTTATGTCAAAAGCATTATTTTTATATAACTTAACTTTTACGTCTTTCAACTGCCTAAGTTTCAACTTTTTTCAACCCTATTTATCAGTCTTTAAAGTGTTTCCAAGACAACTTTGTTGGCCCAGGTCGTTAAAGTTCTATTTTGTGGATTCTTTCAGATAAAAAAGAGATATGTTGAAAATAAATATCAGCATATTATAAATTTCATATTCTTAATGTAATTAAGTGAAAAATGTGTTAATTTGTGTGATTTCTTTTATAACGCAGTATAATGTAATTTTTTTTACATATTATAATGCGCCTAGATCAATTAAAATTTATATTTCCTATTTTATCTCAGATATATTTGCACATCATAATATGTATACTTATTGCATTTGAAGATTTTTTTATAACACGATGATTCTTAGTTAATAATAACAGATATACTTTTTTAATTGAGCAATGTGTTAGTAAATCCAAAATTACATTCGAATTTTGAAGTCAGTTTCACTTATTCTCGTTTATTATCATCAGCTTTGGTAACTTAATTAAAGCCTCAGTTCTTTTGCTTCTTTTTCTTTCCTGGGTTATTACTAGCATTTAGCTTTCTCAATTTTTTTATTTGCAAATAAATTAATAAACGTAGCCGGAGCATATTAATTTATAACAAAAGCACGAACATGCAAATTTGGATGCGCATTCCGATGCCCCTAATTGGTCGAAACGTTGGCGACAGGAATCAAGAAAACCTCACGAATGCGAGGAGCAACCGTCTAGTGGCAATAAAATTCCGGGGATTATTGCGGCCTTGTATGGTGGCTACACTGAACTGCACTTAGCACTGCACTCAACGCAGATAGCTAAATGATTTACCGCCTGAAGCGTTTGATTAGAAAAATCCTTAAGTAAAACGGATGGTACTTGCACACGTGCCATTGTTTAGAACAAAAAACAAATGTCCACCCCCTATTGTGTATGATTTATATTCACGACTGCCTACAATTTTTCACTTTCACCCCATTTTAATAGCCGCAAAACGACGCCCACAATAAAACAAAGGAATAATACTTTATGTAATTACGGGATAAAATTTTCGTCAGATTGTTCGGCCTCGTCGTCGTAAATAACGATTTGTCAGGGAATCCCCCGCGTCCTTTGCATTCGTCGGCGAGCTGAGCGGAATACGAGAATTTATCCGAGATTCGCGACCATATTTTTATTTGATCCTAATAACGAGGATTTTCAAATTTTCTTCTGATAAATTCGGTTCAAGTTGCGAGATTTATTGCACCCTCTTCTCCCTAATGGCCTGTTATCGGGGCTCGGGGAAGGCGGTTTTCGGCGGGCGACTTTTGTTCCCGCGCGGAAACAATGCTTTTTTATTTCGCCGGATTAATTCGCGCTAATTACGTCGATTTCGAACGGAACGCGAACGTCAGGTGAAAGGGGCCGGCGATAATTTTTTTCCTCGTCGTCGTTCCAGAATAAACATCAAGTAATTTGGGTCGGCGCTGGACCGATAAATAAAATGTTCGGCATTAAGGGATAAAGCCCACGTAAATCTATTTTGGGGGAGGGGGGGACTACCGATTCAACTTTTTATATACACCGGCATTTGACGTTCCATTGAACTGATTAAAATATAATCAAATACACATAAACGCTGTTTTTTTTTCAAAGATGCTTTCATTTTACCAAATAATAAATGTAACACAGAACCCCCATCTAATATATGATATATGATACGATAAATTTGTTGTTACACAAAAGTTTACCTACCCATTGTTTCACTGAAACTTGAAAAAAGGCGGACGTGACAGAAATTGCTAAACCACATCTACTTTGCTGTACTTTCTGAGCACACAATCAAGAGAATTTAAGACAAGTGCACCTTCGTTTTCAACTCAAAATGAAACATACGGTATGTAAATACACTGTTATGTATAGGAAACAGCCCGTGGTTATTTGATTTGATAGAACTTTAACTTGCCTAAAAGTACTTTGTGAGTAAATTGTTAGTAAGTAGATAGTTTGAAGATAAATAAATGCATCTGTTACTTCACAGTCAGTCAATAAATGGTGCAGTTAGATACATGTCTGGAAGTTGAGGCAACTTGAGCTCCGGCGAACTACTCCAGGATAGAACGTCAAGTTTAATGAAACGCATACACAGCGGTGACGTATGTGATACGTTTACGTAATGAAATTCGCGCAACAATAACAATGGGAGTCATCTTGTAAACGCAAAGTTTGTGCGCGCCTTGTGCACACAATCGTACATTTAGCATACGACGCACACACGTTCATCCGTGTAAAGTAATTGAATGCGGCGAACAATTTCCAGATTATAAGTAGCGGAAGCAGGTGCAGTGAGCTTTAGCCTCGTGAATATTTATGCGGTGACTTATTGGCTGAAACAATGGCGACATTAACGTCTAAATCCCCGATATCTGAGGGCCCCCGCTATCGAGGACCTCCCAGCAATGTATCTCTGACAATGCCGGCAAACACGGGCGTTAATTCTGACGTCGCGACGACATTCAAATTCTGGTAGGCTTTGCGCCCGGAGCGCGCTCGGAATTAGGAGAGCGCCCAGAAATGTGAATTGTTTTTAAATGAGCGCAATTTTCGCCTTAAGTAATCCGCGAATACGTCGTCTTACTTTCAGGCTTTTTCCACCCGTTTGTCCGAACCGTTTAAATTTCTCGCGAGACATTGTAATTGAAATTGTGTAACGAAATCCCGTTCAATTAGATTTCGTTTTCATTTTTAATTTACTTGTGCTTCACGTACGGATAAGATTTTAATTAATTTTGATATTTTCAAAACAATTTCATTTATAGTCATGTTGTTAGCGGTCACGTTTCTAATGATCTATTTAGAATGAAATCGGGACAGTTGCGGACCTGCTCATCTGTCGAACCATAAAAATTGCGAACCTTAAGTAGTCCAATGTTCACTCAGCTAAACAAATTGTACCTCAGCTTAAACATGTGTCTACCTATAAAATTCTGAATCCAAAAATAAAAGCTTATTATACAAATAAAATTGTAGATCGCTGTAGCGTTCAACCTACTCTACACTGTAAAAATTTATATTTATTTATTTGATTTCCGCAAATATTTGCGGTGTTTAGAATATTGTCAGAAACGCTGGAAAATAGTTTCCTAAAATGGAAATATTTAAAGTTTATCTTGCTAGTAAGATATACTTAATCAAAGAGTCCAAGACCCATGTCATCGTCAGACTCTTCTGGTTCTGATTCCTTCTTCTTTTCTTCTTTCGCTGCAGCTGGTGCGGCTTCTCCGGCAGCGGGAATTGCACTGGCAGCAGTAGCAGCGGAAGGAGCAGCTCCAGCTCCGGCCCCAATATTTGTAATCAATTCTTTAACATTAACACCCTCTAATACTCTAACAAAAAGTCCGGGCCAATACGGTTTCAAATCGACTCCAGCAGCTTTAAGGATCGTCTGAATTTTTCACCAGTAATTGCGATGTCGTCGTCTGTTAAAATGAGGGCCGAATATACGCAGGCTAATTCTGGATTTGAAGCCATTTTTTCTTGTTTTTAATAAAATGGAAATGTTTAATCAATCATGTAAGAAACCTGAAATTCTGTATAAGGAGTTCAAGTTTTCTCTTCAAAATTTTAGAGGGTAAATTAAAGTTTCTGTGGAAAGAATTGAAACGCAGGAGACTGTATCTTAGCAAAATTCTTTTATTTAAAACGAAACGAAAATCTTACATTGCAAAGATAAAATTCCGAACGTGCCTTAAGACCGAGTTAAATAAACAATTACGCGGGAAAAGGCTCCGCCCTTATTGCGACTGACGCCGGTAGAAACCGATAGATCAGCAATTCAATCTAATTTTTGCAGAATCAACATATGTAGGTGAGACTAGCGCAACTTGCGTGCGTACCACGAGGAAATTAATAAAAACTAAAGTCCCTAGATAGATAAAGCAGCGCAATTACCGCTATTTTGAGTCAAGATAAGCGCTGCCAAATTTGAAATCACGTTACTTGTTACGTTCAATTTTAAATTAGCGCGTTTGATTTGACTCAAAGTGGCGGTAATTGCGGTATTTTAGTTATCTAGAGACTAATAAAAACCAGATCTATCTGCCATCTCGCGGGTGTTTTTCAGTTGTTTTAATAAAATGTATAAGTCATTCGCAAGCGGAGTCGCTAACGTATTTTTTTTTTAAATTCAAGTGCCCCTTAACTTTTGGATTAGACTCGTCATTGGTAAGCCTTAAGATAACGTATTTGCTTTTAAATCATTAACTAACAAAAACTTTAAGGATAGAAAATCCGCCGTTCTCTCTTAAAATTGTTATTTGTTTATATTAATGATATTTACCATGATTGAATTTATGTCTTTTTAGATTATTTTGATTTGTTCATTGTCTTTAACTCTATAATTTCATTTTATTATTTTTTTTAAACATCCGGGTTTAATTTCTTATATGTGTTTCTATCTCCTCATTGTTCGAATATCCTCTCTAGTAAATAATCCGTACGAATTAACAAACAATTTTTTACACAATTATTTGCGAATATATTATTCGTATTTCACACAGTTACTTTAGAAATTAATGATAATTACGTAACATAAACTTGCTTTCCCCAGCTGTTATAAATGTAAAAAAACAATTGAGATATGTGTCAAGGTCACATTGTGCGCAAGCGAGAGTCAATAAAAGAATTTATTGGGCTATTAACATTTTTCCCATACTCTCGGACATCGCTTCTTATCGTGGTTTCAATTTGTCGGTATAATTAACATAGAGATATCTCCAGCAAAGAAATCATTAGGAAATATATGTATATCGAAAATATCGAAATACCAAGAAAAATTTATCATTAATCAATAAATTCTTATGTACATATGCGGTACAAAAGAAGAACGTCATTAGATCGTCAAGATTGTTAAAAATATATCTTTCCCTTCAATTATTGAAAACACTATTGTCTATATATGAGACAGCAAAATTAATTTAATTAATAAGATAGTATTAATTTTACAAATAATTTATTTCTTTTGAGTAATACATATTTTTTTGACAATTTGGTGCCACTGGTATTATTTTGACCCCCTTGGTACAAGAAAAATTTTTTCCTTGTTTTTTGTTTCATTTTCTATTGATATAGGAAATTAAGAGAGAAAAAATTCCCTAAGAAAACTTGTGGCATGAGATAAATTTTTTGGGGTAGATTGCTATTTTAATTTAGATTAGTTTATTTTGTTGGGGAAAAGTTAATGAACTTAATTAACGAATGAAAAACAAAATGGAAAAACGACGATCTTCCGGAGAATGTTACAGAATGAAATAAATAAAATTAATTCTGCAGCAATAATGAACCAAGTACAAAAACAACGAAACATGTTGAAAAAGACGAATGAAAAACAAAAAAAAAACAGGTCAAACGATACAAGGGCAATAAAAAAGCAAAAGAAGTAAATAGTTTATAAAATACGAAAAATAATTCGTGGAAAAGGAAGAAAAGAGAAGCGAAACAAACAACGTGTAATTATGAAGAATAAAGTGATTCAAATACGAAAGAAGATCGATCATTTTAATCTTAACATTAATATTTCGATGTTGTTTATATCATTCTTTTTTGTTTTTGGTTGTTTTCAAAGTGATGTTTCATACTTGTAAGTTTCTTTTTTAGTTTTTGTGTTTTGATTTTCAATTGCACTCTACCAGAATAGTATCATCATAGTATCATCATCTTTTTTGGTTCTCTTTGTTACTAGTTTGATTATCGTCCTTTTCGTTTATTATTTTTGTTGTTATGTGTCTTTTACTTCATATTATTTACTTATTTCTTTTGTACTTACACTGTTTTTTTTTTTTTGTAATTTTCCAATTTGCTTCGCTAGGGCCATTATTTTATTAATTTCATTGTTTTGTATCTTTATTTGTGTTAAGCAAATAAATATTGTTGTTTTGCCGAAACTTCAGCGAAAAATTGGATTAACTGTAGCCAGATATGCCATTAAAATAAACAATTATTAATAACAGGAAAACTTGAAGAAACAGGCATAGGGCATTGTAATACTATTCGATGCAGAATTTGATTCTGCATCTGATGATGTAACAACATACAGGCTGTTCTTTCAAACGATATGCAACTTGAATCTTGAAATTTGAAAGTGTCATAGATACAATTTTTTAAAGGGAAGGTTACCCAAACTTTTTTTTAAGAAATTTAAAGATATCTCAAAATCTGTTACATTCAGGCATAGAGAAGTCTTAACATTTTTTATTTAGAATAATGTGTACGTATCCCCCGTCTGTCGCATTCGTTGCACCCCCGATTGTTACGCCAATAACAATACTTTTAATAAATATTTTAGAAAAAAGAAACTCTGGATTGGTTGACGTTGTACTTACATTGGAGTAAAGCATTCAATTATTCTTACGTTAACATCGTCGTT
This sequence comes from Dorcus parallelipipedus, assembly GCA_958336345.1. Lineage (NCBI taxonomy): Eukaryota > Metazoa > Arthropoda > Insecta > Coleoptera > Lucanidae > Dorcus > Dorcus parallelipipedus. The sequence continues at coordinate 14,499,252 of OY284480.1, read as the reverse complement.
TCCTTCTTTCAGCTGTTATTTAATTAATTGTTTCAATTAATTCTAATATAATAATTTTTTTATTGTTTGTAATTGTACTAACATTAGCATCTTATTTCCATAAATTGAAGCAATTGGTTTTTTAAATATTTCTTTGCACATATTTGGTAAATTCTTTCTAAGAAAAGTAATAAAAAAGCATCTGTTTTGATTCCGAAACTGCGCTCGATAATGCCCTGCTAAGAAACTTATTTAGTTGGGTGCAACTGCGGTGCAATTTGAATAAAGGAAATTAAATTAAAATTTCGCGTCTGACGGCAAAACACAATCTTCCATTCCTCTTTCATCAAAATAATTAAATACCACTGTAGGTGACGCAGCGGTATCACTTTTCGCGCCGAGGATGGAAATAAAATAAGCAAAAATTTGACAAAAATTCAACCAAATTACGGCTTAATCACGTTAATCGACTGACTACATACATGTTAAGACGTTGATGCGGTCTTAGTCGCTCGGGTTCCATCCAACTCAATTAGTTACGGAGCGCAAACTGCATTAAGTGGGTTCATACAGCGACTGTATATGCATGAAGTAATTATTGTTACTTGTTACGCTTAATTGAAGCGAATTGTTCGAAACTTTGGACGCGGTGTACGTCATCCCCTTCGAGACACATCCCTTTTAAATTACTCAAACTGGAGATTTACGACTCAGTCGATGCTAATAAAGAGAATTAATCATAATTAATCTGTATCACATCCTCCAAACTTCCTCACGTTACCACAACCATAAGCAAGGCGGCGATAATTGATGATGATCGCAAAGGAACGACACACTTAGTTACCTTAATTTAAGAACGAAAAAAGCCTTCACTGGCACACGATCAATAACAAATTTAATAAGTCATTAATCCGAAAATAAAGATTATTATTGCCGGGAAGTCTGCAATTAGCGAACTTTTTTATTTTTATCATCGCGGATTAATCTTTGTTCTTACCGGCAGCTTTATGCTTCTTCCTACTTTTACACCTGAAGTACACAAGAAGCTCATCAAGTTTTTGCACCGCCGCTCGCTCGGCCGTCGTAATAACGATAATAACGAAAGAAAGGATCGTAAATTTTATTATCTATAACTGATGACGAGAAAAGATAAGAAATCATAAAGGTCCAGGTATTACGACATGTCGTTTACCGACGAGAAAGCTTTCTGAAGGCGAATAGTAAAGCTCCACATGTACAGGAGATGTGATGAACCCAGTTAAAGCGACAGGAACTTTTTAACATTTTTAACGAACGTTTTAATCAACGTTAAGACTCATGAGGCTTTTGAGGTTACAGTAGGTAATCAATGTATAAAAAAATAAGTGTTAGATGCTAATATCAAGAAATTGTTTTTGTTATTCTCCATTGTGTTGGCTTTTTTGAAATTAGGTTTGAAATGAGGTCGTCATTTCAGAGGCCAAAAATGTTTGCTTGCTTACTTATACAGTGAATTTTTTTTAAGTGTGGCCATAGGGTTTTACATGCTAAAAATTTGACCTCATGTTAATGTATGTTATGAGACAAATTTTAAGTAAATTTTTGTATTTAGTCGTAAATTAAACGATTTACTACAAGATGAACTTTGCTAGAATATCCTAGCACGTTTTCCTTAATTTGATTTTACTGTGAAAAGTTGAAGAAAATTGACACAAATTATTGAACGAATGGAATCCATGTAGGCTGACGTTATTAATAATTTGTCATTGTGATTACCGATTAACCAATTATTGCAACATTAATTTATTACCACTTGTAAAAACTACTTCTTCATACCATTGAAAAACGAGTGGAACTTGTTATAACGTACATAATTGACATTTTTAATCTTTGCTTAATAATAAGGGACATTTTCTTTATAAATTTGCAGTAGACTGACATTAACGGAACTTTTCCCTTAATGACATTTCAGCTACCTTGATTTTTGACTTCGGTTAATTCTATGCTTATTAATTTCAACTTCTAACCGGAAAATAATTAAATAGAACATGTTCATGTTATTCTAGCAATGTGCATTTCGTAGAAAAATTTTGATTTATTAATAAAAATACAAATTTGCTTCAAATTTGTGCCATAACATACATTAACATGAGGTAGAATTTTTAACATGTAAATCCCTATGGCCACACTTTAAAAAAATTCACTGTATAAGCGGGGTGCCGCAAGAGTCTGACTTGAGGTCTCTACTCTATTATTTATTCAAGCTTTCTTTGAAATTCCGTTAATTTTTGCTTTGTTAATCAGTATGCTCGTGGATACTTAGCTGTACCTATACATAGTACCAAAATACCTATACAAAATATGTAATTACAATTGGTTGGGTACTTCGTAAAAGTTTGTAAATGCATCAGATGTTTGTATGTAGTTGTTCTGATAAACAATAGGCCAACTTGATTATGTTCGTTATAATACGGAACACAATTTTTTTATTTTTTTTATAAAAAAAGGTCAAATTAATGAATCGAGGAGAAACTGTCATTTAGTTAGCTTTGACTCAATTAACGATACAAGACAGAGGAGATAATTTCACTAATTAGAAACTGTAATGAAATAAAAAATAAGTATGAAAGGGTGGAAACAATTATTATTATGCAAGGATAAAAGGACTAAATCGTTTGTCTCTTTCGTATTTATTATTTTTTAACGAACAGTTGCAGAAGTGTAGGCATAAAAATAATTTAAATGTAGTTTTCTGTGAATGTTTGAATGTATTTCATGATTATGAGGAAGTTTCTCGTGAAAAATGAAAAACTTTAGAAAATGATTGTAAATAACTGCTGATGTGCGCGCGGTAAGAGTACAACAATATCACAGTATCTTGCGATTCACGTCGTGTACGTTTTCAATTTATGAAAATATAAAATCAAACGTTAAAACGAGGTAGAGCGCGCGCACGAACGTAAACAAATAAAACTCTTGTATTGTGTGTACGCTGGAAGAATTTCGAATTATGAAAATTTATTTCGGCGAAGCTCAGGGGCGGCGCGCAAAAAGAGGCGGTAAAAATTGCATGCACGTTTGAGCACGCTAAAAATCAACTCGAGTTCCGTAACATAATTACATATTCGCACGGTTCATCAGTTCCACTTTATCTCTTCCAGCGGAAGTCGAGCAGCGGAAAGCATGCATTCGATATATTATTGCATTCCAGCAGCCCGTAACTAGCGCGCCCAAATCGAATGAAAACCCCAATAAAATTTGATTCTCTCTTTTTACACACGGCAACCGACGTGCGAACACGTCCGATCAAATCCGCCCTCTTTTTTTTCCGAGGAAGGAAAACCAAAAGCCCCATTTTAAATTTCAAATTCATCGAACTTAATTCTGTTTATTTATTCCGGGTGCGCGCGAATATTTACGTATTCAATGGAATATTATTAATGATGGCGATACTGTTTTTCGATGGACGGTAAAGCGTTGAATTAAATTAAAGCCGCGCGTCGTTGACAAAGCAAATGCAGTTAATTAAAAAACGCTACGTTTTTTTTTTTGGTTCACTATGATTTTTATGATTATGTATTTTAAAGAGGCCTCTCACGTTATATTTATGGAGTTTTTTTTGCCCCAAATGTATATTCATAACTCAAATTCCTTTTGAAACACAAACCGACAAATACGTGATATGTTTGAGTTTTCGCTGCAAACGAACAAGCGATGAAAATGAAATTAATAGAGCAAAGAAGTCCGCGAATTGGGTAAGTTCAGGGCAAAATAACTTATATCGCATTCACGGGCACGCTCCCGCCTCATATCCCCCCAAAGTTTCGAACAGAAAAAGAAACCCTCACGCGAACTTGAAATTAAGAGAACGAACTTCTGGGTCGACGCATATATGGCCGGAAAAATGAGAGCGTCCTTTTAATATGATTGCCGGAGTTACGAAACTAGGGCTTTAATTAACGCGGGCCCTGAACGTAATCTCGTTACCGGCGCGTTTTTTTCTGGAGGCAAAATAATACGATTCTAACTTTCCACTTATCGTATGAAACTTGAAAGGAAAATTGAAGTAATGTAATTCAATCAGCGGGAGTAAGCGAGGGATCGAGGGGGGTGTAATTGAGGCCGGGTTACTTTAAATTCAAGCGCCCTCCGTGTTAATCTAATACTAGCATTGTAAGCGCGCCCGATGATTGCGGATCCCGACTACTTCCGCTTTCGAAACTGCTTTCTCAACTTCCGCAAACAATACCTACAACTTATGCCGTTTATAGACGTGTGCGATGTTCCTCGAACTAACGAGGATATCGGATTCGCCTGTTTTGTTTAATCGTTTGATGATCTAGTGCAACACGCGGGGTAAGCGAACGATTTACATCCTCTCCCTTTCCCCCTTTGCTTATCTTCGAAGCTACACATGACGATGCATACGCCAAAGCAAATTTTAGGAGCGAAAGCTTTCAGCGATGGCTTATAAGCCCTAATCTTCATCATCAAATTACAATTGGGGGTTGATTTAAAAATTCTCTGTGGAAGTCATTCTTTTTTTGTTCTAAAATCCTTAGATTATTTATCAAACCTACATATTACGTAGTATTCAAAAAGTTCTTTTTGGGGGTCCTGAAGCACACAATAAAACTTTATGTACTTGAATGAATGTGACATCACAGTATTCTACCGTTTTCATTAAAGCTCACATTACTAGGTTGACATCGGCGTCGATAAAATCCCCCAATAACAAAGTTCGCAGGGCGCGACGTAGTTCGGTGAGGGCCATCCCCTATATAATACCCAGAAGAAACACCGAAAGACAGAATAACTTTATTTAGTTATAGCGCTTTAATCCCGCGGGATTTCGCCGGAACGGAATCACATCAAGGCCGAGATCTCGCCTTCGAGCGGCCACTTCGTGAAGTGGACGCCACCGCGGCGCTAAATTGCCGCCGTTGTTCGGGACGAATCTAATAAATAGTCGAAATTGCGACGGTGGCGGGCTTTTTCATACGTCCGCGCTTATTTATCGCCGGCTCTGTTATCCCGAACCGGCGAAAAATAGTTTCACATTCCGACGATTTCATTTCCATTTACACACCGAAAACTCAATACAGTTCAAATCAGAAAAGGTTGACACTCAGCTCCCTAAATATAAAAGATTATTTTTCCTCAAATTATATTTAATCATAAATAAATATTTTCGATAAAACTTCTAAATTGCGCAATAAATCTCGCCTTTTCATTATTTCCTTTCGGAATTCGCCTTCTGCCCGTCTCGTTAATGAATGTTGTTCTTGTGGGCGGCGGAAGAGGGTGGTTGGAAGTTGCGGCGTAAATTCCGATATTAAAAAATATATGATGCGAGGGGGTGGGCGAGGCGAAGGAGAAACCACAGTCGATAAATCAGGCCCATGGAAAATTAATAATCGCGGAGCAGATCGCCGAACAAGCGACGAGAATCGACGGCCGAAATGAGATACGTGACGAGAAACAAGCGCGAAACGCAATAAAAATAAATCAGGGGATGCGCCGCCGCCGCCGCACTCTGCTCTGGTCTATATCGTACGAAAAAATACAGAAGGCACGAGCCCCCCCGAATTATGAATTATTTATTGCCCGACCTCAAGGACATAGGAGAGGCTCGTCTTAAGCGGGATCAAGGGCGAAATGTGAATACTCGGGCTAAATGAGACCGAAATTTCGGAAGGATACTTCATATTATTGGAAACTACTTTTCAACCAATAAATAACCAACGAAAAATATCTTTAAGAGAAAATCAGATAATTTTCTTGCAATATTTTATTACGGAAAATTCTGCACGTTTAAATTTTACAAAGTAACTGATTATTTATTGATTCGTTTTCATTTTTGTATAGGGGAAAGGGTTAAGATTATTTTGAACAATCAAACAAAATTAATTATTTAGGTATAATTAAAAGACGTACTGCACGGTAGTGGTGGACCTACCGATAGTGTTTAGTATCGATAGTCTTATCGATAGGGGACTATCGTTAGCAAAAACTATCGATAGTATTAGGAGAACCGACAGTCCTATCGATAGGAGACTATCGATAGCAAATACTATCGATAGTACTGTCGATACTCCTATTGATATGTTTTACTGTAATACCTCGTTAATACAAAATAGAAACTTTGTTAGGAGCTGTTATTCTTTATAAAAATACTAAAACATTGCTCGCCCGCGATAACAAAACCATTACTAGAAATTATTCGATAGTTTTTGCTATTTTACTGGTCTTCTATCGATAGTTTTTGCTATCGATATTCTTCTATCGATAAGTCTGTCGATAATCCTAATACTATCGATAGCACTATGTATAGGCCTATCACTACCGCACGGTGAACTGAATACTAACGGTGGCAGCATTCCCGCAAGTGAGGTAGCGAACCGTTACATCACCCCATACCCGCTTCTCCTTTTACACAATACTAACAAACATTAACAGTCAACCAAACTGTCAACCGTGACAGTTAATGGGTGGTTGACAGTTAATGTGTTAGAGGGAGAGCGAGTATGCGATGACGTAAAGGTTCGCTATCTCGTTTGAATTCTGCCACCGTTCAGACCCGTATTCAGTTCACCATGATCGTACTGTGCATTCAATTAAATTCCTAATTAAAGTAGGCTATGATTTCAATGATTTTTCTCCTAAAGGGTTGCAGCATTGACAATTTGTTTGTGCTAACATTACTCCCCAACACTTGGCAAAAACGTTTGACAACATGAAGCATAGGGCACGTTTGTGCATTCAAGCTGAAGGACAGCATTTTCAGTATCCGCTTTAAGCTTTAGTGTTGTTCAATTAGGTGTGTTACATTTAAATCTCTATTAAATTATAAGGTCTAAGGTTTTAATTTCCACTTTGTTGGTATGTACCCACAGGTTGGTGGATTTGAACTGGTTTATGGGTGGTGCGAGCGTGCTTCCTTCTTTTTTGGTTGCCCTAACTAAAATTTAGGATAGTAGGTTATCAACTTTTTGGGTATTGTCACTTTTTCGAGAAATCTGAAACAAAAAATGAAAAGTTCAAATAAAATTATACAAGAAATGAACTAAGTTTCATCTTCCATCCAACCGTTTTCGAGATATTCAGATCGAAAGATTACATTACTTCAGAATAGAGTTGTCGTTCATTTTGAACGATTCTTGATACGAACGATTCAAAAGATTCGTTCTTTAAATGAGTTAATCCCGAACGAACGGATCTTTTGAGTCAACGGATCGGACGCGTACATTTATCGAGTGCGCTTAGTTCTAATCGACGGCTGGCTTGCGTTGACCTATTTTAAGTATGGTTCTCGTTAATGTGTTTCAGGGTGCCTATTCTAATTCAAAATTCGGACTCGTTTCGATGTCGAAATTTTGCATTGCTTTTCAATGAAATATTTCGATATCGAAACAGTTTTCGAGTCGAAATCTTGAATTAGAATAGACGTTCAGATTTACACTTATTTTTCGCTCGGACACATAAATAAATAAAACTGGAATGTTACGGCGCGGCGTAACGATTCGTTCATTTCGTTCAATTGAATCAAATCAATCAAATGAATCTGAACCATCGAAATCTGAACCGGTGAAAAATATTCAATTTTGCCTAAGACATATCCATCCTTGTATTTCAGTAGTCTTACATATCAAATTTCAACCCTCTAAATTAAACCTTTCTAGAGATATTTAAGAAAATGTACTTTCCTAGTTGTCCGTTTAGGAGGTTATATCTCAGAAACGAAAAACTTTTGGATATAGATAAATTAGGTTAAATCGCAATATTTTTATGTCCCCTATATGTGGTATAATTATTTCCCTTAATTTATAACATTCTGTATAATTTAGCGACCGGTTTCAATTTTTACAATCTTCATTAGGCTGTTATCGTCAAAATTAATAAAAATATCATTTTATTGAAGAACGACATTCGTTGGAGAGAAGAATAAGAGATGCTGTAGAAGTATTCTCTTTGTAGATTGTAAAAATCGAAACCGGTCGCTAAATTATATGTAGAATTAAAAAATTAGGAAGTATAACAACATCTTTCAATTGTAATTATTACCTAAATATGGACAACCAACAATTTAAAAATTAATTTTAATTAATTAATTTGCTATGTTCGGCAAATGTCGGGGGAAGTTCTTGTTTCGTAAAAAAAAAACAAGTCAATTTTAATTTATAATTATAATATATTAATTAATACAAATGAAAAAGTTTTTGGATACCATCCTAATCCGTCGCGTTTTATTTATCTTTTATTTTTAATGTATCGCAACCCATGTTTTGTGTTTATATAGAACACCCTGTGCGTGTAGTTGCAATGTGAAATAGTCATTTGAAAACAACTGAAAGTAATTAAGTTGTCGTCAGACTCACCGTTTTAAACAACGAGGAAAGAATAACAGGAGAGAAGATACGCAGAGAATGCAATTACATTTGACGGAAGTTACCACTTTGAAATACGTCAGTTTCTGCAATATGGCTGTTTGTTGACATCCGTAAACAAACGATACGTTGATATGTTATTATAGACTTCAGTTAAAAAGGGAATGAATTTTAGGTTAGTTTTGGAATTTTTCGATATTCAGTGCCGCAGCAAGCGTATACAATGTAAAGTAAGTTCCTTTCAGTATAGTTTTAGTTATACAGAGTGGAAAGTTTAACTGGAATAAATTCTGTAACTTAGAAAATTACCATTTGTAGCAAAATTCTTGGAACAGGTCAATTTTTAATTTTAATGGCGCATATTACAAAGGGACTTCTTTAACTTTTCAATTATTTGGAGGGGTGAAACAACCCCTAACTTTTTTTTTTTAAATGGAAGGGTATGTTGAGTAATTTTTTTTCTTAAAGCTTGTTCAATTGGGAGTACAGCTACGTTTTTATTTTTTAATTTTTCTTAAACAGTAAAAGGGGAAAAAAATTTTAAAAATTTTTTGACTAGAACGATTTTAATGTATCAGATGTTCAAACTGCTTGCCACCTCTCACTTGGCAATATCCTAATCGATTATAAATTCCATCCCTAACATTTTGTAACATTTCAGGCGTTACTCTCCTAATTTCATGCCGAATTCTTTCCTGAAATTTAGTAAAATTCAGGAAAAGGGGAAAAAATTTTTTGACTAGAACGATTTTAATGTATCAGATGTTCAAACTGCTTGCCACCTCTCACTTGGCAATATCCTAATCGATTATAAATTCCATCCCTAACATTTTGTAACATTTCAGGCGTTACTCTCCTAATTTCATGCCGAATTCTTTCCTGAAATTTAGTAAAATTCAGGAAAAGGGGAAAAAATTTTTTGACTAGAACGATTTTAATGTATCAGATGTTCAAACTGCTTGCCACCTCTCACTTGGCAATATCCTAATCGATTATAAATTCCATCCCTAACATTTTGTAACATTTCAGGCGTTACTCTCCTAATTTCATGCCGAATTCTTTCCTGAAATTTAGTAAAATTCAGGAAAAGGGGAAAAAATTTTTTGACTAGAACGATTTTAATGTATCAGATGTTCAAACTGCTTGCCACCTCTCACTTGGCAATATCCTAATCGATTATAAATTCCATCCCTAACATTTTGTAACATTTCAGGCGTTACTCTCCTAATTTCATGCCGAATTCTTTCCTGAAATTTCCTGAAATGTCGTTTGGTTTAGTCACATAAACTTTACTTTTTAAATATCCCCATAAAAAGTCTAAAGGGGTGAGATCTGGAGATCTTGCTGACCACTCAATCGGTCCTCTTCTTCCTATCCACCTATTGGGAAAAACGATTTTAGGAAAAAGAAAAAAAAATTTTTTATTTTTTTTTCCTTTTACTGTTAAAGAAAAATTAAAAAATAAAAACGTAGCTGTACTCCCAATTGAACAAGCTTTAAGAAAAAAAATTACTCAACATACCCTTCCATTAAAAAAAAAAAAGTTAGGGGTTGTTTCACCCCTCCAAATAATTGAAAAGTTAAAGAAGTCCCTTTGTAATATGCGCCATTAAAATTAAAAATTGACCTGTTCCAAGAATTTTGCTACAAATGGTAATTTTCTAAGTTACAGAATTTATTCCAGTTAAACTTTCCACTCTGTAGAACTCTACTGTATAGAGTAAAATTGACATATCGCACCCCGCAAGAAAAGTGTCACAACTCAAAATTTTTAAAATTTCCTATTTTAGAGGATCTGCATATAATAAAAGCCAAATTATGTTTTAAAATTTAATAAACAGCCCGTAAAAAGAACATTTATGTTTACTAAATATTAATATAAACGTAACACTGCCGTCACTGTGAAAAAAAATTGAAAAATTGAAAAATTGAAAAATTCACAAATTTTGTCTGTACTCTCCTGAACAATTTCGTGTTTTTGGACTTGTGTCACTTTTCTTGCGGGGGTGCGATATCTCGAATATTATTTAGTTAAATTTAAGGCCGGTTTTTCACCTCCAGTTAACTTTATCTGACGGTTTATTCTCATAGTAACAATTGTGATCACAATCGTTACTGTGGAAATTAATCGCCAGATAAAGTTACCAGGAGGTGAAGAAATCGGGCCTTAATGTAGTAATTGTGTTATAAATAATGATAAACTGTTGGTTTATGGACATTCTAGAATTATGTATAACGCTTGTGTGCGCCTATGACATACAGCGACCATATTTAGTGACCAGTTTGGACAAGAAGCTACTGCAGCTGGTATGACTCTCTCCTGTTAGTCTTAATTCGATTGTTAAAAATGATTGGGGAAGTCCCGGTATTCGTAAAGGTAAAGTCAAGTCTCTGACTTATCAGTTTTACACATATCATATCATATACATATGTATATGTGTACAGAGTACCGTGAATATGTAGCTATAGCGCGAAATAGTAATTTAAAAAGAATTTAAAATTGAAACCTTTTTTAATGTTCATCAGAATAATTAGGGAAGTAGAACTCAAATCGGTGTTTTAATTATCTAATTCATCAATCTCTGATTTTCGTGTACTTTGTTGTAGTTACAGCGCAAAATGGTTATTTAAAACAAATGAAAATTGAAAATCATTCCACCTTTTTTTTGTATTTTTCAGTTGTACATTTGTACAGTTGCACAATTGTACAGTTGCACAATTCTTCTTTCTGAAGACGATTCGTTCTTTTTTTTACAAAAGGACTTTGAAGACTGCTGTTGTTCTTTTACAGTTGCTGCTGCTGTTCTTACTGTTGCTGCTTCCGTTCGGTAGGAATCCACTATTTTTTTTTTAATGTTCATATGCTAGGTTATTTCACAAAGTTATGTTAGTGTTTCATTTCTCTGATTTTATAGTTATATTAAATTATTCTTTTATTTTAGAATCCAATAATAATTTGGAAACAACTGAAAACTGAAAATCATCGACGCCATCTTATATCATCAGAAAAATGATCGGAGAAGAGGCCTTTATTTTTCAAAGTGAAATCTGTGCTTAATTTGTTTGATTTATTAACTTAATAGAAAATATGTGTGGCTGTAATTACAACCCTAAATAATATTTGGCAACAATTGAAAATGTTCAGCGACATCTTTGACGATTTCCCAAAGTTAAGTTAATGTTTAATTTCTCTGATGATCCAGAGAGTCACGTGTCTGTAGTTACAGAGCGAAATAATAATTGGAAGCAATTGAAAATCGCAAATTATCGGCGCGTCTACCATTTTTCATTGTTTAGTAAAATGAATGGGAATGATCTGGATTTCTCAGGGTGCATCTGTAGTCACAGTGCGAAATATTAATAATCGATAATCATCGCAAATTATAATATATATTATATATATGTATATGCTTGAAATTAAAGGACCCACAGGGGTAACTCATAATAAATGTAAAAGAATCTAATCAAACTACGCAAATCTTCTTCATCAAAGTGAATTTTGATCAATGATTTTGATCAGATTCTTTTAAATATATGTTTACTAGAATGATTGGGGATGCCTCAGGTTTCCCAAAATGAAGCCACAGTTTCATTTCTCTGATTAATCAGCTTATGACTCAAATATGCATTGAATACTTTCTCTGTGTCATTATTCACAGCGCAAAATAATAATTTGGAAACAATGAGAATCGAAAATTATCAGCACATCCACCATTTTCTGATGTTCTGGTATACCAGAGAATTAATACTTTGATTTAATTTTGGGATATGCCCAATCATTTTGCAGAACATCAGAAAATGGTGGATGCGCTGATAATTTTCGATTCTCATTGTTTCCAAATTATTATTTTGCGCTGTGAATAATGACACAGAGGAATGACATGAGAAATGAACCCATGAGCCACGTCTTTGTAGTTAAAGCGTGGAAACAACTGAAAACGATAATCATAGGAAATAAATATTATGAGTTAGTAGAATGATTGGAGATGTCCCGGATTTTCCAAATTGAAACAAATGTTTTATATCACTCATAATGATTTTGCATTAATTTTAGTGAAGATAAAGAATGAAATAAGTTTTTGTGTAAAAGTACACCTATTTGCAATGTTATTTTTGGTTCTGTTAACCGCCGGCCAGTTATTAAAATTTTCCTTGGCAAATTTAAACTCACAATGGCACTTGCGCCTATATCGTACCATATAGCTCACAATACTTCTTTATCAATCTGCACTGAAATAGAAAACATATCTCCGAGGTTTTAAATGCTTACATGTTCAAATAAACTATCCCAGAGAACTATGGACACTCAAATTCAAACAGAAAATTCATACAAAACAATTTAGATGAAAAGTTAACTAAAGTAAAGAAGTAAAGCACGCCTAAGAACTTAAGAGCAAAAGAGACTCTCAAAAGGAAAAACAGCGTTAAAAAAAGACAGCCAACAAAGACAACAAGAAAAAACGAAGAAAAAAATAGGCAAAAAGGCCGAAAACTGGTTCGGTACGATTTTGGAACATTGATCTTAAATCGTACTTGTTTCCGTGTTTTTGAAAAACTTTTGTTTGTTAAGAATTCTTAAGAATCTTTGATTCGTTGGTGTTTAATTTCTGATTTACAAACTTATCAGTCACATAAATATGGAACACCTGTGTTTGTAGCGACGCGACAGTGTGAAATAATCGAAAGTTACCGGTGCATCCACCATTTTTAATTTTCAGTGAAATAATTGGAAAAGCCTCAAATTTCTCATATCCCCAAGTCCCCATTCCTCTTTTAAATTCACTATTTTTTTTAATTTTTGAAAAACAATTGGAAATTAAAAGTTTTGAAAAACTCGTGATTTCTTATTTGTTATTAAACTGCGCGTGTGTGTGTTTTTTTTTTAATGTTATTTGCCGATCCAACCCTGTCGTGAGCAATGACCTCTTCGCGGGCCGCGTTTCTATAGCAACGGTATAGATCCCCAGGCGCGGGGGTGGCTGGACCAGCCTCGAATTAACCTATTAGTGGAAGCTTTCTTATCTCACCTCGGGCCCCGAATGTCTCCCGTGGATATTGATGGCCGCGGCTCATTAAATTTAGAAACAGCCGGGGCGCAAGAAGCGCGCCCAGACGACGATATATCGCCCGAGCGAGACGTCGCAGGAAATCGCTTAAAAGGTCGACGTTTCGTTTTGTTTTGCTTTTGTGCTTTTGCTCCGAGATGGTCCGGAACGAAGAATTTTAAACGCCGACGTTGACCAGTTCTTAAACTATTTTATTATTAAGCTGAAATTTGGAGGTTTGAAGTCGTTTTATTAATGCGAAACAATAAAACAGCATTCCTTTTTTAATTCTGGAAATCTAGAAAAAAATTTCTTTTAAAATACGAAATTGAAGTCTGTTTTTAGAAAAGCAATAAAAATGTATATCCGGGGAAAATCCTCAAAGAAATCTTCACGAGCATCGGCGATATATATGTATATAAATATAAATTTGTAAGCAGTAATTGGGATGCTCGGGCAAATTACGTTAGGTTTATGCGCCACCGCCATAAATAAATATTTATCTCATGAATAATTTAAGAAGTGGCCGCGTATGATACGTGAGGCGAGCGGCAATAATGAAAAACCATAACATCGCTGATTGTGTTCCAGCGAAGGCAATTCCCCGGGATGAAAGGCAATATAATTTAAAACGCCCCGTATTTGATAAGGGACCGGAATGATTGATTCCGCAAAATTTATTAGGGCCCCGCAGACGACGCGCGATTATGATCTTTATTCTCTCTATCGAATTCGCAAACAAATCGATAATTGCGTTCGTTCGGATCCCACAGGCGCACAGAACTAACCGTATTTACTAGTAACTGTGTTCTTGAGGGCCGGTTCCATCTATTCGATTAAAATCTACTCAACTGAAAATTTATTTTCGAGATATTACTTCTTATATTGAATGAAACGTACACGTTATCAGAGAATTTAGGGAGAAGTCGTCTTACCAGAACAAGGAGGAAGAGAAATCGATTTTCTGTTGTGTTTCAGACTTGTTGTATGTGTGTAAGTCAGGATATGACACAGTTATCATCAACTGAAACAATCATTACCACGTTCGTACATTCAAGTTATGAGTTATTGCAGCGTTAAGCAGAAGCGTACTTCATGAAATCAGCATTTAAATGCGATCTGATGCCATTACATTTCGAATTGCTTTTTGTAGTTTTATGTATACAGGCTGTGTCGATGATGTGTTGCAGATGGAAGTACTCGTCTGAAGTGCTTAAGAAAGCGAGGTAATAGCACGAAGTAAAGGCCTGAAAATTGAAAATAACTTTTATTTAAACGAACAGAGCAATAAATCGCAGAAATCAACGTTTTCTGAAGTGAATCGAAAACTATCGGAAGAAATAGAACGTGTTCTATCTCCAAACCATATCTGCAGACCAAAAATTTCTTGTTCTGAATTGTATTTGTAAAAGTTGAAACTTGTAGAGTGATCTTATTACAAACACACACAAGATAGTTTGTAATATTATTTGTCTCGCTCAACTAAAACTTAAACTTAAACAAACCTTGGTTTTTTTTTAATTTGCTCGTAAGAGTCAGACAAAAAGTCAGTGTAAGTTTACATGTTTAATTTAGAGGGAGAGTCTTAAAGCGGATTACTCCTGCGTCGATTAAAATTTTATCGCCCGTGACTTAATATCTTCAGTGCAATCTACTTATTACATCGTCTTGCCTTCCTTAAGGTGACAATATCGTATTTTCAGGGTAATAACAGTCCTTTACGCGCTTAATATTAAGTGAGGCGGGCCGCGATGCCGGGGAAAAAGCTCGTAAAAATTTTAAACATTTAATTTGTAAATCTAAAATTACGCTGCAGCGACGCGACGTCCGTGACATGAAAGCGACGCTCCGACGAACAGGACGTCGGAATTTATCGTCCTGTTTTTTTTTTTGGAGCTGCGTGTTTTGTTGCTTTGAGAGTGTTTTCAATTACGGCTTTAAAGTGCATTATGTATGCAACTGAAATAGAGATTTTGTATTATGTTATATTATTCAAAAAAGGAAATAAGAGAACATATTTTTCTTTAGAGAATACATAAATTGAAGTATGGTATTCCCAAAGGGTCTAAGTGCCAAAAACGTAATTCCTAGAAAATTAAGGAAAATGATCTTTGTTGTTGAAGGCGTGCGCGAGGAAGAGTCATCTATGTGTAATTATAGAAAATATTTCCACATCAGATAGATACTTAGAACCTTTTCTAATGTGTGCAGCAAGGCATATAGATCCCTTTTAGAGAAAAATACGAATTTAATAAAATTTGACTTAGACCCTTTGGGAATACCACGCTTCAATTATTAAAGCAAGTATAAAATAACCAGGATTAGAATCAGTTTTTAAAATATGTTTTCACTTCAACATGAACACTGGCTCAGTTGTTTACATACAGATTACATACATCCTCAAATAAATGCATCTGAGCCAAGTCCAGTATCCTCGTCCTCTTGAGATGGTATTTTGTTTGAGTTAGACCTTCCGCAGTCCATTAAAGTGACAGCATAAACGGTGTTTGTCTTGGATTAACTATTAACTCGGAGGACCGTTCTAAATGTGCGGCCTCCGATATATTCTTTAATCAAGATTAAGCGGAACGAAGCGGGGCGTTTCAATTAAGCCGATGTTCGGGTTTAAATTTGGGCGTTTATTATCCGCTCTCTTCCTTCCTTTTTTCGCTCTGATTCGCGTCCGATCCCGATTTCGGACGCGCAAAATACGAGCCGAGAGGTTTCCCGAATTAACGTCACGCAGGGAAACGCCTTAAAGAATTATGTATATTGTACCAACTTGTTGAATTCATAATATTACCACGTAATACTCTAGATAAGGGTGGAAGTGTTTGCTGGCGATTTACAAACCGACGACCATAACAAAATAGATTTTGCAATGAAAGAATATTTCAACAGTGAAACTTTAATTTAAAAGTGGAAATCATTTCTGTTACGTTTAACTTCTTCCTGAAAATAAATTAGAACAAATCCTCTTTCGGTCCGTGTACGTGTTGCAACAGACATAACACATCAGCAAGTAATTACACCGTATAAAAGCTTCAACAAAGCTCAGCTCGAAACAATTTTCGAAACGCAAGAGCACAAGTTAATTACGATTCACCGACGCCAAAAAAAAAAGGAAAAAGGAAAACAAAGCAATGCTGCAAACGCGTTTTTGAACATCGCTCGAATTTAATGCAGTCGACCGCAGGACACGACGCCGGCGTCCCGGCGCGCATTAAAACGCACTAAAACGCTTAACGCGATGAGCTCGCGCAAATACGCCGGATGCAAGTCCTGTTTGAGTTCGGTTTAATTGCTCCCGCGCGTTTTCGATACAGCGTCCGTGGAGGGTGAAGGTTAATTCGGTTTTAGAATGTGAGAATAAACCGATAAAGTTGGGAATTGAGAACATTAAATAACCGACTGTAATCAAAAGCTGAATTGAGTTAAATAACTAATTTTGTTAGATTCTATCGAGCGAGGAGGATTTTTGGAAAAGGCAGAAACTACAAATGATACAAGGAAAACATCTTAAATTTAAAATCGATTTGTAATTGAGTCAAGGAATTGTCTCTATTTGTTTAAACATTAAGCCGCATCCACACTAGTGTTGGCTAGTGAATCGTGATTCGAATCATGGATGATTCGGTTCAGATGAGCTGAGACACTGAATCGATTCATTAACGCTGAATAGATGCTGAATCGAAGCACTGGATCAAGTCAGCGTTATTGAATCGACTCATTGTTCCTGAAGCGAATCGAGAGAAGTAATCGATTCAGCGTTACTGAATCTATTCATTGTTGCTGAATCGAATCAGTGAGTCAAAACAATGAATCGAATCAGTGAATAGAGACAATGAATCAATTCAATAACGCTGAATTGATTCTTTGATGTTGAATCGAATCACTGAATTCTGACAATGAATCGATTCAGCGTTACTGAATCGATGCTATGTCTCGGCTCACCTGAATCGAATCAGTAGATCCATGATTGGAAGTAGATATAAAAAACAGACCACACCCTTTTTTCCCCATTTGAAATGCATTGACTTCCGGCCGAGTTTTCTGCCTCATCTGAGCCCGTGGTAAAGAGTGAGATGGAGCTCCAGAGAGAGAGAGACGGAGACAACGTAGTTCGGGCGTCCGTCCGCCAGATGCCTGCGGCGCTGCTGCTATTTTCGTTAGTTCGGAAATTGCCCGCCAGATGGCGGTGGCGTTGCGCCGTCTGAGCGTTAGTTCGGAAATTGTCCGCCAGATGGCGGTGGCGTTGCGCCGTCTGAGCGTTAGTTCGGAAATTGTCCGCCAGATGGCGGTGGCGTTGCATCGTCGGAGCGTTAGTTCGGAAATTGTCCGCCGGCTGTCGCCACCGGCGCTTCGCTGCGGAATTTTTTCCTCCGTCCTGAGAGAGATTCGAACCCCGTTCCTCGGCGTTCGTGAGGCGTCCACCTAAGCCGCTCGGCCGTCGAGGCAGTTGTTCGTATTCGTTCGAGATGTGTAATATTAACGACGCGCGCGGCGAATGATGTCCTTATATTTTTTTTCGTCGAACACGGATGCGATGCTGGTTGCGTCAATTTTTTTCCTCCGTCCGGAGAGAGATTCGAACCGGTTCCTCTGCGTTCGTGAGGCGTCCACCTAAGCCGCTCGGCCGTTGCGGCTGTTGCTCGTATCGGTTCGAGATGTGTAATAATAACGACGCGCGGCGAAGGATCTCGTTTTTTTTTCGTCGAACACGGATGCGATGTTGGTTGCGACCGGCGGTGTCCATCTGCTGACGAATTGCGAAAGGACGATCGCCGGCGTCCATCTCGGAGACGTCGCGTCGCGTCGGTGGGTTTCTGTAAAAAGGATGGCGCGCGCGAGGGCGGCGGCAATTTCGAAAAAATGGGTCCTCGGGGCGTGCGCATTTCCGCGAGCGGAGGCGGACGAAAACGATGACTGTCTAATTGTAAAACGTCTTAAATAAAATTCTAAAAATAAAAAATACGTTTTACTTACGGATGTATGTTACAAAATGCTTTATTAACACACAATATAATTACTAATTACATATAATTTAATTTTAATACATAATTACAAAATTACATACAATTTCATTTTAATTTATAATGTCCCAACGGCAACGAATGAATGTCCGTTACAAGATCGTAATGTCGTTTGTCATCTTGAGCATCTAAGGCAGTTTTATTTATGCTAACGGTTAATAATTGATGATTTATTGACCTAATGCTATTGAATTTTGACATTAATTTTTTATTATCAAACAAACAGTCATAATAATCCTGAAAAGTTATTTTTTTAATTCCCGAACGACCTACGCCCTTCAATTTTTTAAATTTTACTTCTTTTCCCACTCTGATAGTGTAAACTTTAGCTCTAATTCCAATGAACTCAGTTATTATCTGTCCGCACAGTTCGTCTTTAAATTTACCGATAACTTTCTTATTAACCAAAGGTATTCCGAAAGGGTTATCTGCGGCGTAATCTGAAGTGTCAAAAATTTTATTTGCATCCCGTTTTATAATTTCATAAATACTCGAGACGCGTTCGGGATGTTTTGGAGAGAATTTAAAAATAAAACTGTCCGTGTCCGTGTAACATACTGTGACATTAAATAAGGGCTCCACATTTTCTCTGATGTAATCATAAAGAAAACTATACATGACTGTTTTTGAAATGTCAAGGACTGCCATGCCAACGTAGATCGGTTTATCAAATTTCACAGATAATTTGTTCAGTTCAATTGCGACCAGATTCTCATTGAAAATCGTAGCTTTTTTGAAATTTGGTTGACTAATATATTTTTCAGCAGATTTCCATTTCTTTATCAACACGATATTTCTGTATTTGCGTACAGATTCCATAAGTTTTCCGAAAACCATATTCGACATGCCCTTGTAAAAATCTTTATCGAAAGCGTTCGTAGATTTTGCCCTCAGATCGCTATTTAATTTAATGTATTTTTCTAACCAATTGCTCTCGTCAAATTCTATCGCACGATGAATTGTTTTTAATTTTAAGCCGTGTTTTAAACTTTGAAGTAAAACGCGTAAATGGAGGACGTACTTCTCTTTATTACATAAAGTTAGCATTAATTTTTTGTCGTCCTTTTTACCTGTGGTGGATATGTGTTCCGGACAAAATGGAAAAAATATATGAGAATCGTGCAAATCTTCAGGATATTCTAAGTCAACTTCTAAAATACAAGATTTACCCGTTTCATCCCCGTAATACATCGAACAATCAATGTCGGTCGTACTGAGCATTTCTAAAAGATTCGTTAATTTTTCGTCACTTACCCAGTTGAAGTTGTCGCACGGTAATTTTGTCGTCATCGCGTAAGAATATAGTCCGTTTGCGTCTACGTAAATAATTTCGCTAATTTCCTTATCAGGGTCGAAATCGGTTCCCATGTGTACAGAATTCGCTTTTGCATATCGGGAACTAACTTGAGTTATACCGCCGCGTAAACCTTTTTCTATGAATAAAATCATATCGATGTCTTGTAAAAGGGGAAGTTCAATTTTTGTTGTTTTAAGAGCCGCCGAAAATGATAGGCCCGGAGCTGTGAAAAATCCACACGCATCTAACCCGTAAGTTTTGAACGTCAATTTTCTAAAATTTTCAAAAATGTCTGCCAATAGAAATACGTCAATTTTTAAATACAAGTCCGCGTATTCACCGAGAGTTTTACATTGAAAATGTTGCCAAACGTTTACGGCGTGCTGGTAATCATCATCGTTGACGTTTTCGCCATGTAATTTATTATAAAATAGCGATTTATCGGGAAGACTTGTCTCCTCCAATTTGTCAACAGAATTCACGTAATCATAGGGAAAACATCCTTTACGAGTTGCTAATTTATAAGAATCCGGATTCGGAAACGCTTTTTGTACGAACTTTATTTGTTCTGGTTTCAAATTTTTCGCTAATGTTTCAAGAGACGAGGGCATGAAACGAAACGAATCTAAGAAACGTAACTTCACATCGCCTACCCTTTTCGAGAACGATATGTAAGTTTCAGTTGTGTTTGCTAAAATTTCGACATTTTCGTCGTTTACGTTTGCCAGAGCTTCTATTATAAAGTGACTATCGTAATGAGATAAATTGTGTAAAATCACGGGAATAATATTCTTAACGCGACATTGTAAATTACAATTATTGCACAAAGCAGCAATATAGTTCCCGGTAAAATGGTCGTGGTGATAAGTTTTAGCATTATTTTCGTTAAAATTAGAATCACAAATCTCACACTTTTCGGCATTTGCATGTGCCGTAGATTCTTCAAACGTTAAATCTTTCATAGGAACGGTAACGTGATTTTTTATTATTTCTTGAACATTTGTTGCTTCTCCTAATAATTTATTTACGAACCACTCAGCAGGGTTTTCGCCGCGGTAAATTTCAAAATGATTTAGTCGATCGTCGTAAGAACAGACTGTTAAATATGCAACGCTAAAGGCTTCGTGCCGTTGATAGGCGTTCGTGAATGCTTTTTCTAAAGTATCGTCACAGGAATGAATAGGTTTCGTTAGAGCTTCGAAGTCCGCGTAAATGACAAACGGCAAAGGCATGGTGGCTGCAAATTGTTTGAATTTAACAATGTTTTCTCCGTCTTTAGGTAATTCAATTTTTACGGCCTCGTGACGCGAGCAATCTGACACATGACGATTTAATTTGTCCTTGGATGAAAAATAACACAAGCAGCGATCGCAAATGAACTTGACACGCATATTTGATGAAATTTGATACCTGCACAGTTCTGATAAATTTTTAATGAGACAAAAATGACCTACGCGTTGACTTTTCTTTAAGTATAATAAATTTACGTGACAGTTTTTGACATTTCTTGTATGATAAAGCGGACCCACGATGCTCTTGTTTTCATAACCGTATACGTTAATTGAAATAAATTTATTGGCGTTTTCGAATTTCTGTAAGTCGCACAGATTTACAGGAAAACATATACCTTTAAAATTAAAAAAATCGTATATATTTTGATGATACGTAGAAGGATCGCACGCATCTTGACCGTTTCTCGCCGGAAATAGGTGAGCCAAAAGGCAATACGCGAAGCATCGTCGGTCTCGATTTTTGATGTTCAATATGACGTTACTTTTTCGCCGAAGTTCGTCCGGCAGATCCACGTAAGTGCTACCGTTATCTTTCTTTCCTGCTCCTCTCAACGGTGTGTACTTGCAAAACGCCACGACTAGGTTCACGATTGCCGATAACGCCCAACCGCTCTGTCTCTCTTGAAATTCTGAAAGCTGATAAGAAAGTGAAAAAAAGAAAATTAATATGTGGCAGCTTATTTCGTTTTAAACTTACCTGCACCATGATTTCGTTAAACAATTCGTTTAAAATTTCGTCTAGATTTGCTCCAATGTTGATCACGTGATTTTTGGTATTGAAAAACTTATATTCCGAGACATCGGTTTGAGGTTTTACAAATTCACCGCAAAATACCAAATTTATCTTCATCGAAGGCGTTTTCACCAATTGATTTCCGATTCTAGTTCTAATCAGAGACGAGGCGTCTAGGAAAAAGCTTTGCGGTTGTGTATGAGTTTTATTGATTATTACTCCGGTACGAATTCTGCTTTTAAATGCAGATTGCAGCTGTAAATTAAAAAAAAAACAAATTAGAAAAATACTTACGCATTTAATTTAAAACTTACATCCTTCCACTGAATTCGGTTGATTTTATTAATTCTCCGTTCTGTTCCGGGACGACGACTTGTTCTTAAACCTCGACCAATCGGCAACGTTTTAATTTTTAATTCCAGTTTTACGTCGAATGAATGTAATTTTGCAATTAAGCTTTCAATTTGTTTCTTATCGTGCACCGACGGACAATTTCTCATTAGCTCGTTTAATGTTTTAATATTTTTTTTGTTTAGTTTTGCAATTTTATAAGCATCTGATTTATCGGCGCACTCATCCAATAAACGAAACACATTTAAATATTCTCGTAAATCCATTTCAATGTTTAATAATAATCTAATTTTAAAATTATGTTTATAACTAAGCTAATATTTTTTTACGTTAACGAGCTGAAAAAAAAAGAGAGACTAATTCTAGTGACTTGAAATAAGATAATAAATTTTGTACTTACTTGTATTTTTAATATTTCTCAAATTCAAGGTCATAAGCCGGCTGCGGTTTACTGGCTAATTTCACCAATCCTTTGTAAATCAAGCCGCATTGCGAAGACAACACGTCACCTATCTTATCTTCGGGTATGGCTTTGTTAAATCGACGAGGCAGAAACACGACAAACTCTTGATCGAGTTCCGCCAGCAATGATTCTCCAAATTTCGTTTTTACATATTTTAAATCGGACAACGGATACTTGCGGTCGATTTCCAGCTCCGACAACTTCTTAATAGGTAATGATTTTAACGAAGTAGCACTATTTATATTCGAAATGGTATCCATAATTAACGCGCACGGAGAAAACGTAAAATGAACTCTTTTCTGTAGGGACAGATGATGCAAACTAAAGTGCTGTGCTGCAGTTCGCGGTGCATTTATCTTATCGGTAAATTGCAATGCATTGAGTAATCTACGTGTGCGCATTAGATTTAAAATTAAAAATACAGGATGTTTCATAACTCGCGGCGTAGAATTAAGGAACGTATACGGGGTGATAAAAAAAGTTAAATATTTATTTCATAACTTACAAAAATATTTAACATTTTTTATCACCGCGTACACGTTCCTTAATTCTTCACTTCGCGTTATGAAACATCGTGTATAATACGTCTTTTTTATTGGTTTAAAATAAATTACGCTCACATTTTTTCCTCTCCTCCTTATTTAAGAGCGCAAGTTTGCTTTCGATCGTTTAGTCTCGCAGCGTGCGTAAATAAGTGCAAGTATATATCTGAAAATGGCATCATCGTCGTCGTTAGAGTTTCTGGAAAGTTTCCTGCAAGAATGCAGACGAAGTAGTGATTTTCGTTTTGTTAGCGAGGTGTCTTACAAGCTAAGCAGATCTACAAAAATTTCAACGGGACTCAGTGTAATGAATAATTTTGAACCGTTGGTAAAACTAACGTACAGCTCAAAACCAAAATGTTTAACGTTTAACGGCAACGAGTGGAATCAATTCATCGAATACTTTCCTCGCATCGAAGATCATCTGAAATTAAAAAGTACGAGGTGCCAACAATGTGCGGACACGAAGACGATTTCCAATTTCGAGCTTTGCGACAGTGATATCAAATTATTTTTTATCGAGTCCAAAGGTAAATTTAAAGTGAAAATTATTAAAGGCGAAACAGAAATAGAATTGGATAAATCTATGTTTAAAATATTAAGTAAATTATTACATGTCGTCGATTACCGCATCAAAAGGCTCGAAAAACTTACGTTCAACGGCTACTACAATAAAATTATAGAATTAATCGCCACTTATCTCCCGGATAATGAAAACTTAATTTCATATGCCCGTAATTTTATTATCGGAATCCCAAAAGCAGAGGACGGAAATGTGCAATGGTATTCAGAAAGTATCGATTGTTTGCTAGAATTGTTGGCAAATCACGAGGACAAAATAAAACTCGACGTGGGAAGATATAAAAACTCGATTTTAATGGGATCAACCGTCGTCGGTCAGTCGCAATGAAAACGTTAGAAGAGATACTTGAAATCGTGGATAAAATATTGGAATATAACAATCAAAATTTCGGTTTGAGCAATATCGATACGGATCTAATTCCCTACATTCCCAGATACATTTTACTGCAACAATCTACGTTAAATTTAATTGATATTTGGGAGCGATTACCCGATCGTTTGAAGCAAGATAAAGAGCTGCAGCGTAAATTACCTTGTTATTTACATTATAACACCGGCGAAACGCAGTGGGACGGACCTCCGATTTCTCTGCATTTGTGCCCCGTGTGCCTAAACAACGACGAGAGTGCGTCCGTGTGAAAATGGGTCTCCTTGCTGCCGCGATTGTTTTCGCAGTAATTGCGAACAATACGTTTTATATAAACATTAATAATTCGAACATAAGTGAGTGTTACGTGTGTACAGATTATGAAAATAGCGTTTGGCCTGAGAATTGGATTCAACTTGCATGGAAAGGTTCAAACATGTTCGACGTAAATTTAACAAATCAAGATCAGGCGTTGCTGTATTACAAACTTCGTTGTTTTCATCAAGGTCGTCGGCAAGTTGAAGACAGCGACTGGAAGATTGCGCTAAATATTTCGCACGAATATGCAGATTATTTTTTCGATTCGGAATGTGGCAACTTAACGCAAATTGATTTCAACCATAATTTGTTTTTGTATAACGATAATGAAAATACTTATTGTTCGCATGCATTTTTTGTAAGTTGTATCGCACTGTTTTTCAATATATTGTTAACGATAATTTGTATGTGCCATATAAAATGTGTTTTTTAAATAAGACGAGTTAATAAAACTATTTTTCTTTAAAAAAAGCAAATCAATTTATTTCTATACGTTCATACAATTAAACAATATTTGACAATTTAACCCAAGATTTTTCAGGAATGCCCAACCATTTCACGTAGGCTTTTCCTCCTTTTTTTCTCAAAATTTTTTCCACCAAATAAACGTCTTCGTGTTTAGCTCGTTGGAGTTCTTCGTTATAGAAGGCGCCCAAAATCGGTTGCTTCGACATGTCTTCTAGCAGGTAAGTAACGGGATTAGTAACTTGAATTTTAGCGATTTTGAACAGTTCCGTGGACCACGACGGTGTAAACCCCTTTTCGAATACTCCTTTATATTTGCTGATGCGAACGACATCACCGACACGAAATTTCGCTTTGCCCGCAATTTTAATTTTATTGTATACCGTTTCTAAAAGTGTCTTTTCATTTGTCTTGTTCACATCTTTAGGAGCCATGCCTATTGTTCTGTGCACGCTCGCGTTGTATTTGTCCACAATCGTTTGCAATAAATCGAACCATTTAAATTTGCCGCGCATACTGAATTCTCTGTACAGATTTTCTTTAATTGTCCGTATAACTCTCTCTACCATGGCGGCCTTTATCGGAGAAAATGTTGAGTAGTGATTTATTCCGTATCTATTTGTCAAATCTTTAAACTTTTGGTTGTAGAACTCTTTTCCCTCGTCGGTGTGTAAATTTGCGGGCGTCCTCTTGTCGGTATTCAATATTTCGAGCATAGCTTGAGTTACGAGCTCGCCTGTCTTCCTTTTCACCGGCCGCGCCCACAAATACTTAGAAAAGCAATCTATTACAACTAAAATGTAATGATAACCTTTATTTTCACGCGCGTAAGGAATAAATTCGCACAGATCAGCTTGCCAAAGATCGTCCACAGACTTTACAATTATGGATCTCCTCGAGAAATTCTTCCTCGCAGGTTTGTGTAACTCATTGACGACGTCACGTTTAATTTGGCTCATTGCTGTGCCCTTCACCGAACCGCTGCTCCAACTTATCTAATCTAATATTAATCAGCTTCACTTGTTCTTGAAATACGTTTAGCTCTCGTTTCAGATCGCCGAGATAGAGAGCTTGCGATCGAAATATTCCTTCGATTTTCGATTTCACGTCCGTAACTTGATTTTGTATGGTCCTAGAATCGTTTTTGATTTTTTCCTTTATCTCGTCCACGTATTTTTTATTGGTCGCGTCTCTTGGATTGATGCTCGAGCCGACGTTGCACAGTCGCTTGTTCCCGATATCATAATGTTTATCACTTGTGAGAGAAAATCCTAAACCGGGAGGTCCTCGAGTTGTTTTCGTTTTGCGTAAATATCTGCCGAATTTATCGACGCTCATTCTATTACATCGGCTTCTTTCAGTTCTTCGATGATCGCAATAATCTCGTTATTATGGCCCGTGTGTCCCGCCTGTTGAGAAGCCTTCAACAATTTCAGGCGATCCACCAGCTCGTTGATGTTATCCCAGTATATATACTGAAACGGTTTATTTTCAATTTCTAATCCTTTACCGCTCCAAGTTTTAGCGCGAGATCTTCTTTCGAACAACGGTTGAATTATACTTCTGTATTTTTCACTTCGACTTCCCTTTATTTGCCCTGCCGGATCATTGCCTCTTCTGTGAGCGTGCGTGCGATCTAGTATATGATGATAGTTCTCGAGATCTTCGTTCTTATGACCGATCGGTTGCTTTTTAAAGAGTAATTCATAAAGCCCCGGTGTACCGCTATATGTAACACCTTTAATTATCAAATCTTTTTTTTTTAATTGCACGTCGCTATCGCCGATTCGCCAAGCGTCCGTAACAGGATTATAGCGAATGCCGTACACATTGTCGTACTCATTATTGACGTCTTGTAATAAACCATCAATGTATCCTCTGGGAAGTGGATCGTACATCTTAAGGTATTCGTCTCTAGGAGTGGGAGACATTATTTGATATAAATTTTGGTAGTCGGAAAGTCTTCTCTCTTCATCGATTTCTTCTTCCTCCTCGGACGAAAACGGATCATATCCGGCAACATCTTCCGATTGAACAAAACTGGGTTGTGGAAGACTGAATCGTCGTCGTTGTTGTTGTTGTCCGGCAACAAAACTGGGTCGTTCTTGGACGTCCGAAGAAAGCGGAACAACGTCCGAAAGCGGACTATATCCGGCAGCTGCTTCCGATTCAACAAAACTGGGTCGTGGAAGACCGATTTGCTTTTGCAGTTTTCTTTCCGGTTCCGCCAAGCTATCGTCGGCAGATTTCTTTACAGGTAAGTAATTAGCGGAATCTTTTTCAGTTTTTACCGTTCGCTCAAGCTCTTTGAGAGACTTGGTGATCGGTTTATACTTTTGCGCCAGCTCATAGTCTCGTTCCAATTTACCTCTTTTCAAAGCCAGATACTTGTTTCTTATCGCTTTACTTGCTTTGATAATTTCTAATTTCATTTTCTTCTCTTTGTCCATTCTTAAACCAATTGGCCGGTTTCCGAGCAGTTAAAACCAGTTGTAAAGCTGTTTTAGTTGTCTGGTCCAGTTCTTCCGCCGGTTAATATCCGTTTCCGAGCAGTTGTAAAGCTGTTTTACCGATCAGTTACCGGTTGTAAAGCTGTTTCGATACTGTTTTAGTTACCTGGATGCGGCGACGCTTATATCAGTATGTAACTGTCAAATCCTTTACGATATCTTCCGTCTTTTATATCATGCTCCTTATCAATGCAAATGAACCCGTATTTCTTCTTCCAACACTCAGCACACATCGACTTAAATTGATCGAATGACATGTCCATGCATACGTGGTCCTCAAATATATGCCGCAAATTCGTCTCGTCTTGTTTAAATAAAATCAAAAAGTTAGCGTTGTCGCGAATTAAATGTTTAGGGATTCGGGTGTAAGTTTGACAGAGATAAAAACAATTAATCCTTTTATGACGACCCATACTAAAGTAATCTCGTATCTTATCCTGCTTATCGCAAGCGACGTCGTCGAATATGAAAACCGAATTCTCTTCTGCATCCTCCGGATTCAGTATTTCTTCATTGTCCTTGAACGCAAAGTAGTTTACTTCTTTCACTTCACTTAGAATTTGCTCCAACGCTCGATATTTCGGTTGATACAGGGACTTGGAGTAAACGTAGACATTTTCGAAGGACAGGCCGTTCGGATGGACGATCAAGGAAATCGCGATGTTGGTTTTTCCAGAATTTGACGTTCCCGCGACGAGACATCTCATCGTTGAGGGTAATAAAGGATGACGGTTCAATTCTGTCTCTTCGCACAAAAAATTCATATTCATTACGGGAAGCTTATGCGCCTGCTTGACAATTCGCATGTTTCACGTACACGCGCGCGCGCACATATATATAAATTTAACTTCTGCTTCTGTCGACCGCAGTGTCTCTCAGACCAAATGACTGCGCGTAGTGGTGCAGGTCTCTTAAATTCTCTCATCAATAAATTACCGTTCGAATTGCATCTACCCGGAGGTTATCAATTCTGCGGACCCGGTACGAAATTAAAAGAGCGTTTGGAACGCGGAGACGTCGGCATTAACGAATTAGATCGAGCCTGCAAAGAACACGACATAGCGTACTCCAGGTACAAAGATTTACCGAACAGACATTTGGCAGACAAGAAGCTAGAAGAGCGCGCTTGGAATCGTGTCAAATCGAAAGACGCGAAACCCGGAGAGAGAATAGCGTCTCTTGCTGTTACTTCTGCGATGAAAATCAAACGAAAACTCGGAAGCGGTCACGGCGGAGGCGGAGGTTCTCGTAAAGTGGCCTTCGGAGAAGTTGTCAGGAAGATTCGCAACAATGTCAAAAAATTCGATCGTCTGGACAATACGAACGAAGCTATAAAACTCGCGAGAGCATCGGCCAAGGTTGCTCTGAAACAAGCCGGCGGTAAGAAGAACGTTCGAAAACCTCGAGTGATACCCGTTCCGAAAGTAGGAGGCGTCATACCGTTTCTCATACCGTTGTTAGCGGGTCTCAGCGCGGCGGGTTCCCTTGCCGGAGGATCCGCGAGCATTGCGCACGCAATTGGCAGAGCTAAGGAGGCGAAAAGGAAGTTGGAAGAAGCAAGACGACACAATCGAACGATGGAGACCATCGCGCTGGGAAAGAAGGGCGAGGGATTATATCTGAAACCGTATCGTAAGGGACTCGGTCTCTACATTCGTCCACCGAAACAACAAAAAAACTAATTGATAGACTGCCCCGAACAGCCCTGACCGATTTCCATCTGACGAAATTTGCAAACAAAAACGTGCCACATTTCAGAGGCGTCTTTATGCGTGACGATTTACCTAGAAAACCTCGTAAATTCGAAAGCGGAATAATAAATTTAGATTCGAAAAACGGTCCCGGGACGCACTGGGTCGCTTATTTTAAAAGAAATAAACACGTGCTGTATTTCGACAGTTTTGGAAATCTTCCGCCACCGTCGGAAGTGATTCGATATTTCGAGGGCAGTCGAATAATCTACAATCACAAGAGATATCAAAAATTCAACGCCAACAATTGTGGACATCTGTGCTTAGAATTTTTACATAAAGAGGGCAAAAAAATACGCAGTCATGTCGAGAACGTTCACGTTGGTGGGCAACAGTAGCGTACTTTCGGCAAATTATTACCCACCTATCGAACTGGATCCCCGTTACGAATATCAAATCGGATTACTAAGTCTTTACACCTACAATACTGTGCCTAACGTTGAAGAGCGAAAGAATAACAAATTTTATTACGGTGACGGCAAGATTATCGAAATTCCAACGGGCTCCTACGAAGTAGAGGATCTGGAGAAATTCCTGCAGACAGAACTAAATGGTACGCTTTCGCTAAAACCCAACAACAATACGCTAAAATGTGAAATTAAGTGCGTGTTTAAGATCGACTTTGAAAAACCAGATTCGATAGGCCGAATGTTGGGCTTCTCGCCGAAAATATTAGAACCGAATCTATTACATCAATCGGATTTACCAGTGGAAATTATAAAGGTGACGACAATCCGTGTGGAGTGTAACGTTGCTACCGATTCGTTTTACAACGAAAAGATATCGCATACGGTTTTTGAATTTTCACCGTCCGTCGATCCCGGTTACAGCATAAACATTAATCCCAGCAACATCGTCTATTTACCTGTAAGAGTGCGCAAGATCGATAACATTACGTTGTCGTTACTCGATCAGAACGGATCGTCGATAAATTTAAGAGGTGAACAAGTTCGAATCAGTCTGGAATTGAAAAAGCAAACGTGAAGTGATGGGCCTTCGTTTCCACGACAAAAATAACGACAGCAGTAATAATATACAAAACAAGCCCGCAGAATTCATCATTCAGAAGACAGCTCCCCAAAGGTTAACATCGAGCAATATATTGTTCTTGCAAAGTTTAGGCTATAAAGTGAAAAATATCGACGGTAATGTTGCATCTATCCGAAGGACTCGACTTCGACGAAGTTATCGTTAAGAAGCAATTTCACTGGTATTCTCCGACGTACAAAAATTTTAACAACAACGACGAAGTGAGAATCTTAATCAATCATCAAGATATTTACACCTATCCGCACGAAAGTTATCTGTACATCGAGGGAACTTTCAAGCCGAGCGACGAAGGTACCGGCGAGTGTCGTCTGACAAATAATCCTTATTCGTTCCTTTTTGAAGAGATCCGATACGAAATCGACGGTAAGGAAATAGATAAAGTTCGAAATGTAGGCGTGACAACTACCATTAAGGCGTACCTATCCTATAACGATGCGGAAAGTAAAGTATTACAAGTGGCCGGATGGGTGCCCTTTCAGGACCAGCATCCGACTTTATTAGATGATAAATTTATGGCATGCATACCGTTAAAATTTCTGCTCGGCTTCTGCGAGGACTACAAGAAAATCATAATGAACGCCAAACAAGAAATAATATTACTTCGTTCCAGAAGTGACAATAATTGTTACATGAGTACGGGAACGAAAACGGCAAGCATAAGCTTAGAAAAAATCGAATGGCACGTGCCGCACATTACGCTCAATGACGAGATGAAATTGAAAATGCTACAGTTTCTACAAGAGTCAAAATCTATTTTCATTCCTTATCGGCAATGGGAACTACATGAATTACCAAGCATGCGCCCAACCCTTAATGACGTGTGGCCAATAAGAACGTCTACGAATTTAGAAAAACCTAGGTATGTTATCGTCGCTTTCCAAGACGCTAGAAAAGACAAACCTACTAAAAACGCGTCAGAATTTGATCATGCACACATTCGAAATATTAAATTACATCTCAATTCTGAAAGTTATCCGTATAAAAATTTAAATCTCGAAATGAGTAAAAATAAATTTGGCATTGCTTATCTGATGTACGCAGATTTTCAAAACAGTTATTACGGACGTGGCAACGAACCGATTCTAAATTTGGCGGAATTCAAAAAGAAAGCTCTCTACGTTATAGACTGTTCGAAACAGAACGAGTCCGTAAAATCTTCGACTGTCGACATTAAATTAGAATTAGAGAGCGAACAGGAATTTAAGGCGGATATGGTCGCATACTGTCTAATTATCCACGACAAGATCGTTGAATATAACCCTGCAACGAATATAGTTAGAGATATAATTTAAACAAAATATATATTATTTTATGTATTGAATTATCTGAAATATATTTTTTTAAACAATGAGTGCTTTTATTTTCCCCTCCACTCTAAACAAAAAGAGGCCGAATGCATTTTCTCGCTCAGTCTTTGCGTTTGCATCATCGAGCGGTGAGTGTACGCGAAATTATGAAGAAAAACGTAACATTTGCCAAAGAACCGACCGTTGTAATAGAATTTAACGGGAGTGATGAAGAAGAAGAGCAAGACAATAACTGGATGCAAAACGCACGCGACAGAATCCGTTTCCGTCAACGTATTAAGAAATTATCGAAAATTCTCGACCCTATTCTACTCCGGAAGCACGAATTGTACAAGAAAGAAGCAAACGTAAAATCGCTAGTTGTTGACATAGAAGGATTCCAATTGGAACGTTTTGTGGTAAAAGAAATGGCAATCAGAGACGCGTGTGGCATAGCACATTTCGTATTCGGTCCACCCGACGTTCCTTTCAATAAATTAAAAAAGGAACATAAAAGACAAATTATTTGGTTGGAAAATAATTATCATTATCTACGCTACTCTGACGGTTACATTCCTTACAGACAAGTGAAGAATATTCTTCATCAATTTACACACGGATATCAGCGAATCTACGTAAAAGGTCACCAAAAAGCAAATTTCCTCCAAGAGCATTTACCAGCGATAGAAATCGTAAACCTGGAATCCGATCCTGACTGTCCGAATTTAAACAAAACAAATTCATCTTGCCTGCATCACACAAACAATTACAGTATTTGTTCCATGAGTAACGCAAATGTAATTTGTAAATATGTATTATCAAGTTATGAATATAAGTTTTTTTCATAGTAATAAACTACATACGTAAGCAAAACGCATCTTTTATTTCTTAATACGAACATCGGTATCGTTTTCGTCCGCCTCCGCACGCGGAAATGCGCACGCCCCGAGGACCCATTTTTTCGAAATTGCCGCCGCCGCTCTGCGTGCAGCGATCTATATGCTCGCGCGCGCCATCCTTTTTACAGAAACCCACCGAAGCGACGCGACGTCTCCGAGATGGACGCCGGCGATCGTCCTTTCGCAATTCGTCAGCAGATGGACACCGCCGGTCGCAACCAACATCGCATCCGTGTTCGACGAAAAAAAAAACGAGATCCTTCGCCGCGCGTCGTTATTATTACACATCTCGAACCGATACGAGCAACAGCCGCAACGGCCGAGCGGCTTAGGTGGACGCCTCACGAACGCAGAGGAACCGGTTTGAATCTCTCTCCGGACGGAGGAAAAAAATTGACGCAACCAGCATCGCATCCGTGTTCGACGAAAAAAAATATAAGGACATCATTCGCCGCGCGCGTCGTTAATATTACACATCTCGAACGAATACGAACAACTGCCTCGACGGCCGAGCGGCTTAGGTGGACGCCTCACGAACGCCGAGGAACGGGGTTCGAATCTCTCTCAGGACGGAGGAAAAAATTCCGCAGCGAAGCGCCGGTGGCGACAGCCGGCGGACAATTTCCGAACTAACGCTCCGACGATGCAACGCCACCGCCATCTGGCGGACAATTTCCGAACTAACGCTCAGACGGCGCAACGCCACCGCCATCTGGCGGACAATTTCCGAACTAACGCTCAGACGGCGCAACGCCACCGCCATCTGGCGGGCAATTTCCGAACTAACGAAAATAGCAGCAGCGCCGCAGGCATCTGGCGGACGGACGCCCGAACTACGTTGTCTCCGTCTCTCTCTCTCTGGAGCTCCATCTCACTCTTTACCACGGGCTCAGATGAGGCAGAAAACTCGGCCGGAAGTCAATGCATTTCAAATGGGGAAAAAAGGGTGTGGTCTGTTTTTTATATCTACTGGCATTTCACTGGCAAACATTAGTCCACATTAAGGCAACAGCGAGAAACTTACCGTTGTTTGTTCAAATCAAAGTAATCAGAGGAACTGTTAGATTTTGTTTCAGTTTCAAGTCCACTATATTTCTAGTAACAAATTGTCCGTAGCTAAAGTGAAATAGTGGGTTTGTGAGAATCGCGAAAAGTGACCGAAGATTTGCTTTTAGTAGCTGCAACATACATACATTAGAAGAAAGATATAACGAAAAGTGTGGGTTTGACTTATTCTTCAAGTGCGACAAAAATTTATGAATGTTTTGAAGCTTTAGGATTTGTTTATCTCGAAGGAACAGCATGGAATTGTAAGTGAATAATTTGGAAATAAATACTACTCAAGCTCTTGATTTCTTCATAGAAGATAGCTTACTTCTCTCCTTGTAGAACTGTGAAATTGAATTTTTCATTTCTCGCTTTGTTTCCACTATAGCAGTCTCTATTTTTTATCTGAAGGCATCATCAGCAGACAATAATATTTTTCATATTCTTCAATTAACTTTAAAATACAATAATTATCCCATTTCACTTTTGACATGTTCATTGTGTCAGTGGTTGTAATACCTGGGATTCAACAAGAAAGCATAAACACTTCAGAAGAAACATGAAGATACATAAAGAAACAATTGACTAACAATTGACAACATTTCTGTTGAACATCAACGAGAAGTTCTCATTATTGCCTCAGCGTGGATACAACTTTACTAATGCGTATTAACACATGGTGGGTTGTTCATATTTGGAGTTTTAGAAACCTTGTCACATGTAAAAAAAATCTGTGGACATCAAGAAGTTCCTTGTTCTTTTTTTCTTTTCCAATTTATGATCCCTTTCATCTTTTTCGTGTTTACCTTTTCTCTTTCTTTTCTTCATCCAATGTAAGAGCAAGATTTCAAATCACGTTGAAACATTCTTCGAAGAGCTTCACATTATATGCTTCAATAAGCATAAATATCAAAATGCGAATGCTATACGGAATCATTGATCGTTTCTTGTTATGAGTCGATCTTGAAAATTTTCGAATAAATTTCGAATTTTACTGAAAAACTATTATACTTGCCTGTGTTTTATTGTATTCATTTAACTGACGATAAAACTTATGCGGATGTTCCAAACCCAGTCCTGGTAAACTCAGAGTAATCTCTTTAGCTGGTTTTGTAAAAAAAGGACGAGTCCTGTAAACTAATAACTGCAAACTTTTGAGTACAAAGTTCTTTATAATGAAGACTATTTCCGCGAAAGCAATTTTTTGCGAACTTTTCTCCGTTTCATACTTCATTCACGTCTGCGAACTTCGCAAGTAGGTACGCGCTAGATAAAAGGAGGAAACATCGCATTAATGGGGCAGTACTTTGTTCGACTCAGGGGGAATCCGGGAGGGTGACGGGCGGACATGTATTTAATTTCGCGGCGGCGGCTAATTTTTCCCACCCTTTAATCTTTTAATACTTTAGAGTGCAACACGAAGGATCGGATTTATGCGATTGCTATTGGCGTCGGTGATATCTCAATACCCGCTTGGCCGAGTAAATAGGTCAAAGAACACTACTAGATTCCAGTTTTAACGGCTCTCCAAATAAGATGTGAGGTTAGTTAGAGAGGGCCGCTCATAAATAGTTAAAACGGAGGCGATCCCAATATGTGCTCTGGTCGTGTTATTGAGGAATTGATTCCCGGCGCTCGCTCTCCAGGAGACCCTTACGATCGGATTTCTGTAATTGAATGTCTTAGAAGGAGCTAGGAGCCGAGGAAATATTTTAAGTGTCTCGTTGCACGGAGTTTTGTCCGTTCGTCCAAAAATAATAATAATAAAACGACGCTCGCGCGCTCTGTAGACCCGGAATGCAGTCGAGATTTAGCGAAATGAAAACGTTTTGCTTGCTGAATTTAATATTTGCGAGGCGAGTAAGAATTTGGAAGGAAGGACGGTAACATATGAGAAATGAAAATAGTTTAACATCATATATTTACAAGTTACTTTTGCGCTTGATTTTAATAACACAATAGTTCTTGGTTTCCCCCCTTTACAAGCTGATTTTTATATTTGCAATTTTCACAAGGTAAGAAATCAGAAATGAAAAAGAATACCTACATGCAGGTTTTTGTAACTTTTCACTGATACAGGAAGTTGTTAACAACATGAATCGCACATGTATATAAATCCAGCCTTAATTATAAAGGGTGCACGTTGTTGATCATCGTCGGATCTAACACAGGTGCGAAGCATCATCCCAGAAATTAGACAGTCGGGTCGAGTTCCCAATTAGCGAATTAGATACTTGACTAATTAGTTAGAGATTCGAGGCACGCAGCAGTCTCTACCGAACGAACGCACTCACCCATCCTCCTCAACCCTCCCCAACCAACATCGTCGTCGTGTGTGTCGACGACTCATTTAAATACAGAACGAGGTGCACGGGAACAAGCGAAAGCATAATGGATTATCGCACATTGATATACGAGGTGTCATAAGGGGTTATTTTCGGATCCGCGAATAAAATTTATCCTGAACGGAATAATTGGGCGAGGGGTTGCGAAAACATATTTTTTGCGTTACCGTGACAGAGACGAATCATCGAGCTGAAAAATCATCAAGGATGAGGACTCTATTACGTGGATGCAAGTTGGAAACAAAAATAAGACGGAGATAAGGAGGAATTTCATCCCTTACCTGCGCTGCGCTAATTTGTCAGAATTTAAAACGCTAGTTTTTTTTTTGTTTTTTGCCGCCGTGAATGAGAGCGTGTCGCAGCGGCCCTAATCCCGTGATATATAAAGGCCCTGGCATTGACTAACGCAACTAATTAATCTCGCATTAGGGGTAAGCTCGGAAGGGTGCGTTTTCTTGCCAGCCGAGCAATTCCCGTTGTCTCCTCGCTGTTACGGGTTATTACTGATGCCTTAACTACTATTACCATTGATGTAGGAAGTTTACGCAAACACAACTGCGCGCACAATGGAATGAAGCCATCGGGATGGAACAATGAGGGAATCTACTGGGGATTAACTGTTGAATGAATGGTCTCCATAATTTTTTCTAGGGTAAGTAAATGAGACTAAAATAAGCTATTTTTGTTATAATCTGGGATCGGAAATTAATGATTGCTGATGAGACTGCAAAAACGACTTAATATTGCAGAGACATAAAGAAATTATTAATATACTAAAACGAAATAATTAATAATTTAATAATTAATAATTTAATTAATTAATAACATTTTGGAAAGCGGTTACGACAGTTGTTCGAAATGGTTGCCCCAAACTTGCACACATATCTGACAACAGTGTATTAATGTTTGCCTTATGCGTTCAAAAATTCCAGGATTTGGATTTATTTCGACAGAGGCTTCAACGATACACCCATAAATATTGCCGGAATTATTGGAAGATGTTCCATAGTGGTAGGAAGGGCATGTGGTTCCAGGATAATGGAGCTCCAGTCCATTATGCGCAACAAATAAAAGAACATCTATCTGCTCCTTTGGACCGTTGGCGAATTGGACGCGAGAGACCCGTTGCATGCCCTCCTCGGCCACCCGATCACCTTGCAACCAATTTTTGTGGGGCTACATGAAGGACTTCATTTTTCCGACACCTATATCAAAGGAAATGAAACTCGCTAATTTCCGAACCTATGTTATACAACAAAAATGGTTTATTTTAGTCTCATTTGCTTATCCTAGAAGTTTGGCAATAGAATTTTTCAACACTCTGTATAAATTGTTATAGCAATGTACAGGATGTCACAAATAATTCGTGACACGCTTTGTGTTTTTATCTCAAAAATAAAAATCGCTTCAAATTTCTTACACTCTTTCTATTTTATAGAAACTTTCTGGAGGTATCCGAAGAACGAGAGAATTCTTCCAGGTTGCACTGAGTCAAGCTACGAAGAATCGCCTGTGAAGGATGAAAGCAGAACCGAGATCAACGTTTCAACGTTACCTTGTCCAACATGGAGGTATAGACAATTGAAGAAAAATGATGTCCACTGAACTTATTCATTCATTATTATACCGATTGAGCATTTTCAATCCAGGACATAGGAGATAAGCATGACTAACCTTTAACAATGACACTTTTAATGACATTAACGCTGAAACACTAACGAATGTGATTAATGGATTTTATAATTGCTGCTTTCCTTTTAACGATAGGAGCTGCACTGTGCAACTCTGATACGCACTATGTTGGTTTCCTTTTGACTGGAGCTTTTAACACCGGTGCTCTACGTTTACCTCTTCCTTTCCCCTCAAGCACCTACTTTTTGGCTGGTGCAAGAAATCCTAATGTCAAATTTGCGCGGTAAAATTTAAAATTACGACTACATGTCAATCGGCAGAAAATAGATGAAGATTCTAAGTACTTAAGACGTATTATAAGTTATAGCTAATGAACAAACTGAAAATCTCACCATTTATTTAAATAAATTATACAGGATTTACAATCAAATATACACACTTTAGGTTAGGTACTGTACATCTGATTCTGTGCGCCCCTGTTTGCGTTCCTTTTACTTACTTGCGTGATTTGACACTGAACTGCTCCAAACTTAGAGCACCAGAACATCTCCCTCTCAAAAGGAAAACAGCAATTAGGTTAGGGCACTGTTTAGCGCAAAATGGAGGGTTATTTTAATTTTTACTATAATTTATAAGAAAACGTTCAATTTGTTTTTAATCTTTAATTTGTAAATTAAATTCAATAATTTTTAATATGATTTTAATTAAATATGTCATTATTAAGGGTAGTCATGCTAACTTCCTATGTCCCGGATTGAAAATGCTCACTCGATATATAATTTCCTTGTGTCACTTAAAAAATATACAAAGTTTTATCAGAAGTCACTTGGAAAACATCGTACTCCTAATACCCTGTCAACCCTGCACATCGACATTTAAATAGTATGACAAATAATAGTATAATATATTTGAATAATCTGTATACCGTGTGCATATTGTAGTGAAATATTTTGAAACATGTATTTTAATAGAAACTTGTTGAAATAAAAAGATTTCTTTTACTTGTCTTTAATATCTTCATTTTTTTTGAAGAAAAACAAATAATTTTCTCTTTTGAATCGATCAAGTTCGGATTGCTCAAGTAGTTAGCGGTCATGGGTTCAAATCCCTTAATAAATCTTTCAAGTCTACAATTTTTATAGCCTCAGATTTATAGATTCAGAGGAGAAAATTGTATAATTTCTCTAAAGTTGGAAACACTGCATCTATATTTTTAACGAAAAGGAGCGCCAGTCGTTGCATAATGGGCAAAAGACCAATGTGTGCCGTCAAACCTCTCACTACAACTACAGCACCTGGAAGGGCATATAAGGCCGACAAGCAGATGGTAGATCGAGTGGGGGAACTGGACGTTCGTTAATGAAGAGCGTAAAGGGGGAGGAAGTTCTCCGGGGAAAGATGTCCACTATTTATAAATTATTTTCAATAAATGTTCATAAAGATCTTCTCACATGCGCACGTAGTAACTTTACAAATTTCCGTAATCTGAGCTTTGACTACTGAATTGTAGATGGCGCTGCAGTAGTTGCGTGATTTTGCTGTATAACGAGCAAATCCTATTATGTGACGTCAAACCTCTCACTACAACTACGCACCTGGAAGGGTATATAAGGCCGACAAGTTAAACGGCATGATTAACTTCAGGTTAACATTCTTTAATAAAGAGCGATAAAGGGGAAGGAAGTTCCCCCGGGAAAATAAAAATCTTTGTTTTTTGATGAGATCAAACTTTTTTTAAATGTTCATAAAAATCTTCTCACACGCGTACTTAGTAACTTTACAGATTTCTGTAATCCGAAGTTTGACTACCGAATTGTAGATAGCGCTGTTGAATTTAATTTCATTAATTTGGAATTTTAGTTAAAAAATTGATTATTCGTAACATAATTCGTAAAAATCGGATGCACGTCAGTGACTCTACAGATTTCTGTATTTCGAACTTTAGCTACTGAATTGTAGATGGCGCTGCGTTCTGTTGACTTATTAAATTTGAACCAAATTTTTAAACCGGCGGGCGCCTCCACCAAATTTATAATGATATGATACATAATAATAATATGATGGATTTTTAATAATTTGTTTATAATTTTGTGTCCGCAGATAATTAATTCCTGGTGAATAGTAACTTGATGGTTCTGAAAAGAACCGTTTTGAAAGAATGGTATCCTCAGATACGATCAGGACGATCTCCATCGCAATCTTTCTGAAAAAGAAAAAGAAGAAATTGAAAAGAATTTCAAATACCGTGTGATTTTTTAAATTTTTTATCAACTATTGCCATGAGATCTGGGCGGCATGTCTTAGTCTACGAGTAAGTGAAAAGTACGTGATTGCACTTCTTTATGTTGTTTTACAATAAAGCCGTCCAAGTTCCATGGCAAGAGTTGATAAAAAATTTAGAAAATCACGCGGTATTACAAAGCACTAAGTCACGATTGCAGAATTGTAACATGTTAAAAAAAAAACGGAGAATTTTTTTGGCAATCATTCGTGAAACATAAAAACTTGCAGATTCAATGATTTTTTTATTATGAACGAATAGCTACATAAACAGTAAAATTAATAATTAACTGATTAATTTCTATGTTTTAATTTTAACAATAAGTTTCTGTCTATCGTAAAGAAATTGTCCGATAAGTTAAACCCATTACTGAAGAGAAAGAACGAAGCAAGCAGTTTAAGGAAAATGCATCAATCAAATCAGGGTTGGAAAGACGCAGAAGTTACATTGGAAAGATAAAAGAAGAAAGTAAAAAAAGACCAAATGGTGATAAGTTATCACCAAAACCATGAGAACAAATGTATAAAATAAAAAGTAGTAATATTGAAAGACTAAAATCGAAAATACTTCAGAATTCTACAAAGCAAGCACAAAAGAGCAAAGCAAAATAAAGAAAGTTATTATTCTTCTTCCTCTTCTTTGTCTTTGTTTTTAGCAAAATAAAGAAAGTTATTATTCTTCTACCTCTTCTCTTCTCTTCTCTTCTACCTCTTGCTTTGTAGAATTCTGATGTATTATTGAGTATTGAACTTGAACTCTGCTACTCACCATCCTCATGTTTTTGTATTCTTCAATTTGAATTTCATTTTCTAGATACAAAAGGAGATAGGTCCGAACTTCGCTGACTCCAATCAAGCATTTCTCTATCATCCAGTTTTTCCATTGCTCTATTCAAATCGTTTTGGTTATATTGTTCTTTGTGTTATTTCATTTTTCGAACATGCCAAGTAGGTAACTTTTAACATTCTCTTTCGGCAATAGCCGGAATTGTTCGACTCCCAAACTATATAAAAACTTCAAATTTCCAAATTCTAGGACAAAAAGTAAGAACATAAACCAATTGTTATCAGTAACATGTAAAACTCTCTCCTGTAGTGTAAATGTGAGGCTGCCCAATTATGAAATTATAACAAATGTATTATTTAATCTGACTACGTCCCTTATTTAAAATATACCGTAACAATATATGAAAGCGTTACCTCAACTGTTGCCTTAAAATTGTGCATTTTGGTTTGCTAGGCTAGTTACAAGAACAGAAACGAGATACTAAAACAAGATGATACTTGTAGTAAAAAGTAGGTAACAAATGTAATAACGTGAACAAAATATATAAGCCGAGAAAGCATAATTAAGACGGCATAGAAAGAAACACGAAGGAAAGGAAATAGTATCGATAATTTAGTAGATTATAAATTAAAATAAATACATGTTGGGATAAACTCCGTGTTGAATTAGAAAAAAATAAATTGATCTTTCAATAAATAACAATAAATTCTTTAAATGTTAAAATATTTTCACTTTCTTAATTAGGAAGGTCCTAAAAGGATTATAGTTTGAGGCAATATGCAATAAAACTCGACTTAAAAGCGTTAGTGAGCTAACGACAACATTAACCCTTAAATTAATTGGTTTGTTCTTCATATTTGCGTTCAATTCTTTCACGTATGCATTTCATTATATATTTTTATTATACTTCTTATAATTGCCACGTAACTTTATGTTTATTTGTTTCATATTCTCCATTTTTACCATCTTTTCTCTCTTTTGTATAAACGT
Organism: Dorcus parallelipipedus; assembly: GCA_958336345.1. Taxonomy (NCBI): domain Eukaryota; kingdom Metazoa; phylum Arthropoda; class Insecta; order Coleoptera; family Lucanidae; genus Dorcus; species Dorcus parallelipipedus. The sequence goes on along the minus strand of OY284480.1, from coordinate 14,457,842 downwards.
CTTGTGACTTTATGCATTGCGTTTTTTCTTCTATTAATAAAGTTTTTATCATTTGTTTTACCTTAATCCTTGCCAAAAGTTTAAATTGGGACATCCTGCGATCACTTTTTGACCTAACATTGCAACAAAGTTTTTAAAAACTTAATCCTTATATTTTTTGTATTCCTCTTCGTTATTTGAATTCTGATTCTATTTCCTTGAATTTTTGTACATTTGAAACTGTTTTCTTGATTTCTTTCGTATGGGTTAAGGGAGTAAATAAATAAAACAACACGTTTTAACAGGAACGTACGTTTATTTTTGCACTGAGCGGAAATACAAGCTAGCGTACGAAATCTCGCCGACTGATTTTGTCTGTATGACGAACATTTATAATTAACTTCTTCACAAGAAAACAAATATATTAAATATAATTTTCGAAAGAGCGCCGAGCGGCGGTCGCCGGCGGTGGCTGGGGGGCGCGACAGGCGATCGCCGCTCGACCGAAATTACATACATGTAGAAGAAATTTACATATATAAGACTTTCTTAAAAATTTCAGGAAATAAATTATTTACACGCTAAGAAAATTCAATTTTATTTATCACGTTCATGAAGAGGAGGGTCGGGGAAAAAATATTTGTGAAAAAAGGGGACTTCAGGGGGAGGGGGTTCTAATTATTTACAAAATCGTATGATCTAAAATTTTAATTATTTAAAATACATTTACATAAAGTTTTGCTTTCGAATTGGTTTTCTAAGAAGATCAACTTCTGTTGGCATTCTCGGGTTGTATTTGCTAACATCTTAACCACTAATCCGGCCTCGGCGTAAGCCGGCGAGCGTACTTAAAACAAAAAAAAGGAGACAACACAGGACAACTTTCGGAAAATCAACGGAAGCCCGGACGACAGCGAATTTTGGCGCAGACTCTGATTTCCGCTAAACAAATATGGCACCTTTTATGGCGGGCGCACGGTGATTTTCCGCAGCTTTCCGGAGACGACATTTAAGAATGAAACACTTAGTAGGCTTGAGACCAGAGTTGTCACCTCTAAGTAACAGGAGGAGCTTTCGGTTAGACACGAAACCCTCCTCACCTTTCTTTCATCTGGTGTATCACGATGGAAAAGAAATTTCTCTCTGCATGGAGGAGGAACTCGTCTAACCTGAAAGCCGACAACAGGACACAAGCAAAAGAAAACAGCAATTAATGGAGGTCTTCATAGAACTGCGATGAAGACGTCGTGAAGACCACATCATTAGCAATTGCCAAAAGTTTTCTCTTTTTTTAAACAATCTATGAAATCAATGGAATTTTGTTTTTAATAAAAAGGTAGGCCTTCAATGGATGTCTTTTAATATCAAAATTTGTGGTGTGGTCAATGATGTGATTGATGATGTGAGCAAATTTTTCTCTAGCCTTAAATTCGTTGTTCCTTGTATGTTTGAGTCGATGGATCGCAGTTCTACCAGACGACAATGAAGGGAATCGGAAACAAGTCGAACATCAACATTCGCTCTAGCAGGTAAAAAAAAACTCATTATACTAATTTTAATATATTACTCTGACGACTACACTAAGGAAGAACAGGGAGTTCTCAATCAATCATACGAAGCCCATTTAAACAATTTACAAAGAGCTCGAACATACAATTAATTTAACATTAGTAATTATAATGAATTAATAAAGCATGCAGCTGTACAAAATGCTCTTCTTTAAACACTAAGAACTATCATCATCAGCATACAGCACGCATCGGTTTCGCTCGTCTCTTGCACGCGTTCTTCACACTAACTAGACGGGAGTAAAAATATAGAATGCATTAATAAGGAATGCGTTTGGGAAGCAGATTGGAATTTCAACAATCTTGGAACTTATGAAAACGGTCTTTCTCTCGTGTTTTTTTTAAATCACTTCTAAATATGTACACATCTAAAATCTTCTGTATCAAAATTTTATTTATTTTTTAATAGCGTCGACGACTAAATTTTATTATAAAATTGGAGAAAATCTGAAGCATTTCTTCAACGTTTTCCGTCAAACGAAAACATGATATTTATACGCTCGAAGCTATAACGTGTTCTTTTTTTTTGAAGCGCCTAAAATTAAAAAAAGCTCCTAGCATCGACCTTGTTTTAATCAATTTCGACCTAATATTTGGACATCCCCGATTTTCCGCAAAATACTTCAGATTTACGTCTCGTCACATTTCAAATGTTTCAAGTTTTTTTTTATATCTTAATATCACCGCCGTAATTTAATACTAGCCTAATTTACATTTTCCCTAGAATTTCCTATCTGTAGTAATGGCTCAGCCACTCTATTATATTATTATTATTATACAAATCTTTCCATTTTTCTTTTTTTCTAATGTTAACAAAATAGTTTCCGGGTGTCCAAAATTATTGGATTCCAATTACGCCTACAGAAAGAGCCCACTGTACAACAGTACACACGGCTGTCGTTGCATTTTTGAAAAAAGTAGATTTTCATCCAAGGTCACTTTCTCAAAAATATAATTACCTATTATAATACTTTTCTTATCAGTTTTTTTCAAAAACTTTTTTTGTTCGATCTATTTTAAGTTTTTTGATTTTTTTATTATAAACAGTGACATTTAGCCTAATATCGGGCGATGTGCGCCTGCACAGTCTTTATTTAATACTTTTGACACATTCGTACAGACTACCTAACTAACATGACTAATAAATTACATCACGCCATCTGTCTGAACGTTACGGGAGACATTGCACTGAGACGTTTCGCCTTAACGGCAAACCATCTTCGGAGGTATTTATTATTATTATTTCGTGAGTCACATCATATTGCACGAGTTTATTATTGAAGAACTTACATACACACTAAACGAATCAACAAAAAATTAATAGTTAAATACGAATAAGTAAACAAAAAAAACAGCAATAAATAAGCACGTTTTGTTCAGCCTTAGTACTTGCGCTTTGTTGAAGGCAACAAAACCTTACGACTTAATAATAAAATTTGTTTCATAAACTACACAAATAAAGTTTAACGAAAGAAATGCAACAAAATCAATCACGTACACACGTCCGCAGTTTGGAAAATCTAGAATTATTTTACAGTTAATAAACTTTTGAAAAGTTTATTCCGTCCACTGTCACGACAATAGCCAACAAAATAAGTTCAAATTAAAAAAAACGTATTTCGTGAAGTTTCTGGAAGGCTCTCTTTCTTTTATTTTGTTTGACATTTTCATTGCAGTAACAGAGATCAGTTTAATGAACGACATAATTTAAAAAAATTGCAAGAAATAGTTTTCGCAAACAACAAGTTCCAGAACAAAATAAAATGTTTAAATCGTTTGTTATGCTAGTTGAAACTAACTCAAAAGTTTAAGGTTATTAAACAACTTCTGGTAATAAAGTCCTGTCACCCAAACAGTTTTGAAAATATAAATAATATGCGTCCTCTTTTTAAACTATTTGGATAATCAGAACAACATTTGCAATTAATGATCTGGCACTTTTTAAAATAAATTAGACACAAACGTTTATTAATGATAAATCATAACATTATTCATGCTATTTTATTATTTTATAATACTTTCGTATTATAAACGCCATTTTGATTTATAGCTTTAAGGAGAGATCTGCAATTACACTTTCAAGGATCACTGAGGTAACCGAACTTTTTAATCCTACGCTATAATTTAACTACGTCTCTCAATTTCTTTATAAATTTCTTTATTTTCTAATCTTTCTCCTATCAAGTTGACAAAATATTAATTAAATTTAAGTCATCTCATTTATTTCCAAAAAATGTTTTCTCAAACAGTTCCAAATTACATAGTGTAAAGAAAGGTCCAAATTTGAAATCGTTTTGATCACATCCAATTCGATATCTGCAAATAAAGATCTGTGCGATAGATGATCCCACTGAATTATAATTGTTTACCTTGTTAGACACTTTTAAATAAAAATTGAGAGAGATTAATAAGAGCTAAATGCAGAAAATCTTTTCTATTTAATCCCAAGAAACAACAAAAAAATGAATGACATCCTTAAAAATGTGTTCGTCTCAGGACCATTTCACATTTAAACTTATGATATTTCAAAAAAAAAACTATCGTAATCAAGTTCCAAATAGCATTATAAAAAAGATCCAAATTCTAAATCGTTTTGATCACATACAAATACAATATAGATTTGTGTAACAAATTATAGCAGCTAATAATCCAAATGAGTTATAATTGTCTATCTTGTTAGATAGTTTTAATCAAAAAATTAATAATTAATAAAAGATTAATCCTACGAAAAAAAAATTAATTGACGCTCATCTCACCTTTCTGCTATTCTTAGATTTGCTTTTCTTTGAATAAATTCTTCCATTTCCTTATTCTGTCCACAAGATTGAGCGGAGAAAAATTAATTTTAATTCCAAGGTAATTTCAGGAACATTTCGCATTTAAAACGCAATGCATTTTTTGATTTACTCCAGTTACTCACATTACATTAGAAAAAAATATAGTGATCAATCAGAGGTGATAACTTATCGTTTTAATCCTACGAGATATTCTGCATTAATAAATTAACTTGTATTCAGAAAAGTCCAGATTTATATTAGGGACGTCCCAGACACACAAAAAGAATTGAGTAACACTGACCTGACCTGCGATGAACTCATTGTTTAGGTCTGTATTCATCTCACTGGTTAGTTATCTTTAATTCACAATCTAAAATTAAATTAAAATTCTGAAAAACTGTTTTCTTTGAAAGTCTGCAGGGGAATCCCCGTAACAAATACATTAAATAATACTCATTCAAATGTGATTTTCAACATTTGTGGTTATTACAGTGATCATCATGTTGATCCCACAATTTATTTTGCATCAATAAATTAAGATAAGTACGGTGAATTGCAGATTTATACTCAGGGGAATCCCAAACAAACAAAAAAAAAACAGTTGAGTGACACTGACCTAATAATCAATGAATTCATCGTTCAGGTTAATCTCACTGGTTAGTTATTTTCAATACGTATCCAATAAATTAAACTGAAATTCTGAATTTTTCGAAAGTCTCCAGGGACATCCCCGATACAAAATACCTACTTGCAGATGAGCCTGATCGTTCAAGCGTGATTTCTACATTCAGAAATTAAAGAAAGCGTTTTAGAAATTTGAAGAACACATTCGATGATAGATCTAGCAATATTTGACGTCGATCTTTACTTTCTTTTCTTTTAAAAAATCAATTTTTCTCATAATGTTAAAAACAAACAAAAGTCAATTGAATGTAAAACAAGATTTGAACAGATTATGATGTTTTGGAACTTAAAAAAAATCATTTTGTGGACGATAGTATACAATATGTAGTAAAGTAAGTAGTTGTACCGTCCGAGAGATGGCGTAAAGTATTACATCTACAGTAATAAATGCTCTCTAGGTGTGTAACGGCTGTAGCCGGCGATGTCGATCACAGGAATGAACATCACTGAGGATACCCTCGCTATGTGTGCCCCGAGAGTTCACACCTAACTATGTACACTAGCGGTAACTGGCAGTGATGCGGCGTGGAGGTAGGCCGTCTAAGCATGGCGCTTCATGTGCAGGGCCAGGTGGTCCGAGCGGCTGAAGCAGCGGTCGCAATGGCGGCATTTGAACGGCTTGGCGCCCGTGTGTTTGCGGTAGTGGCGGGTGAGTTCGTCGGAGCGGGCGAACCGCCACTCGCAGCCCTCCCAGGAGCATTTGTAGGGCTTTTCACCTGCAACAGAAACGGCCGAATTAACCCTCGCCTTTGTGCACAAAGGCGTTCGGCGATCACCCCGAACGCCGCCCCATTAAACTCTTTAAACAACGATTAGAAATCGCCCTACCAAAACACGCACTTTTTGATCGTTCGCTTTGTACCGATGTCCGCCTTTGAACCGAGGAAACCTCTTACGGTGAGAAAACATGAAATATTTGCTTTTCTAACAACTTATTTTATAGTACTCGAAAGCTAAGAAGAAAAACAATATTACATAAAATCAAATAGTTTTCAGAACATAGTGAAAGGCTGAAAGTGTCCGAAATTCGACGTTTAAATAATAATATTAAGGGCCTATACTTTAGTCATTTTAATCCTTGGTTTATTCCCATGCCTACAATTATTGTAAAGACAATTGTTGCTACGGAAATAAACCAAAGATAAAGTTAATCAGGACTCTAGTACCGGCCCTTAGTCGATGTATCTATTACATCGAAAACACAAACATACGAAAACATAAACAAAAGTAAAACTACTTCGCGTTAAAAACATAAAAGCAAAATGAAGCAACATGCCGGGTACCCCAGCAAATCAGAGCCATAGGGAATTAGCATGGATTTCACTTCTTGTTGATTATTATCTGCCTAAAACAAAATATGACAAAAATAGGGTAACTGGATTTTCGAAAATCTTTTTCTTTATGTAATTGTGACATAATTTTTCATGTCCACGAACTAGCAGACGCAATGTGAATTTTGTCGCTTTTTGTATTGGGAAAATAAAAATCAATAATATTCGAAATCCTATCAAATTACTAGATATCACAAACTTAGACAAATATGAAATTTAAATGCAAGTTCAGATTACTTTAGAACAACATACGAGATAACATAAAACAAATTCAAAATAATTTTATAACGAGAAAAACAGCATCTCATAATTAAAATAAGCAAATATTAGTTTATAAAAACATAGCCAAAATAGTAATATCAATAATTAAATTCTCACCCAACCATAGTACTAGATACAGAGACGGACGGACTTTTTGGAGAACAGTCACACACACTAAGACATTCTGTAAATGTCGATTACGCCCTCGAGCTTATGGAGATGTACTCCACAAGACGGGCACTAGCTGTCTTCACGACCAAACTGCTAGAAGCTGTCTGTTGCCTATCGTGCTATGCCATTGCCATTTATACGAGTTTTGTAAAGGTCATAATAGATTACGTAGTGCCATTTCTCTATGATTCACGAGGTCGGCTTTCAATGCCACTACAGTTCTTCGAATTTACAAATGTCAATCATGTCGCATCTCGGCCAAGGCTTGTTGATAAAGCGCTTATTTACAAAATATTTAGGTGGGCGAATTTTTTTCGCGGTCGCTTTGCATTGAATTTAACTTCGGTACTAGGCTTGTTAATGATGAACAGATCACCAGTAAAAAAAAACAACAAGAAAAGATAGATAAGATATTAAGCATGTTACAAAATTTAACTTCAGAAGTAAGCCAAATAAGACAAAATCAACAAGAATACTAAGAAAAAATAACATTTAGAAAAGAAATTTTAGATGTAAGAGTAAGAAGGGGTCCCGAAATTTATAGTGATCATTATCTAGTGACAGCAAAAGTTCGACTAGACACAAAAACCAACAAAGTCGTAAAGAAAAACACCAAAGGGTAAGAATAAATGAGACCATAAAGACATACAAGCTACAAGAGGAAGAAACGGCAAACAAATTTAGACAACAAATAGGAACAGTAATGGAAAAAAGTACAGAGCACTGGGAAAATATGGATTTAGAAGAAATATGGAGTTGCTTCAGGAATAGAATTATACAAGCAGCAAAAGGAACGTGCGGAACAACCTTGGTAAATAAAGGGAAGAAACAAACGAAATGGTGGAATCGAGAAATAAAGAGCAAGTAAAAATTAAGAAAGAAAAGTGGAAGTTACATCTTACAAATAAATCTATAGAGGACCACACAGAATACAAAACGCAACGAACAAAAGTAAAAGAGATGGTATCACAAGCTAAACAACAAACTTGGGAAGAATTTGGAAAGAAAATGGAACAAGATAGTAAAGCAAACCAAAAATTATTCTATAAAGTATTAAAGAGTTTGAGGAAAGGTAAGAAATACAGATTAATTCAGGTGAAAACAAAAGATAACAGAATACTAACTGAAAAAAAGAGATTATGCTGGATGAAATATTTTCAAGAACTTTACAACACAAACGAGGTACATGAGACGGATACATGAAGAAATAATAGAGAATATACAAGAGGGAGACGATAGCCCTATACAAATAGAAGAAGTACTAGCGGCATTAAAAGTAATAAAGAGAGGAAAAACGGCAGGACACGATAGGATAACAGGAAAAATGGTGAAAAACGTAGGGAAAAGAAGTACGGAAATATTAGTACAAATTTTTAACAATTTTAAACATTGTTTAAGAAAGGAGACAGTAGAGAATGCGCAAACTACAGAGGTATCACGTTATTAAGTACAGTATTTAAAATATACGAGAATATTAGAGAGAAGGTTAAGAAATATTGTAGAAGATCAGTTAGGAGATGCACAAAGCGGTTTTAGAAGAGGGCGAAGTGTGCAAGACCATATTTTTAGCATAAAACAAATGATAGAGAAAGCGAGAATAACAGATACCGAGATTTACATAGTATTTTTAGATCTACAAAACGCATTTGATAGAGTTAGACAAATAGACGTACGGGAAAGTTTGAAAAGTAGAAAGGTTAGTGTAAAATTGAGAACAGCAATAAAGAGTTTATATAAAAATAATAAAAATTACGTAAGGAAAGACAAAACGGAATCAGACTTTCTCGAAATAAGAGATGGATTAAGGCAAGGTGGAGTGATGAGCCCAACACTGTTCACACTGCTAATGGATGACGTAATTAAAGCGACGAGAAAGAAGACAAAAAAAGTACACGTCGGGTATAACAATTTAACACCAGTGTATGTATCAGAGTGTGCATTCGCAGACGACCTAATGATATGCGCTAGTAGAGAGAAAGAATTACAAGATAACATGCAGATATGGGTAGCACAGTTAGAAAAAAGGAAAATGAAAATAAATACGAGTAAAACGAAGGTGATGGTTGTCAGCAATGAAAATAAAAATATAAATACAGAAATAAATTAAGAAAAAATAGAACAAGTCGAGGTTTTCAAATATTTATGGGTGACAATACAAACAGAAGGAAACATGGAAACTGAAGTGCAAGAAAGAATCAATAATGCGATCAAATTGTACCATAGTCTAAGTAACTCTTTTATAGGAAAGAAAGAAGTAAGTAAAAAGAACAAAAATGACAGTGTACAAAACAGTTTTTAGACCCATCTTAACTTATGGTAGTGAGAGCTGGATATTGACGAATCCAATGAAAAGTAAAATACAAGCAATCGACATGAAATATCTAAGAAAAGTCAAGGGAATAACAAGAAGGAACAGAATAAGAAACGGCACAGTACGGGAAGAACTAGAAATTAAAGCAATTATAAGATCATAGAAAAACAACAAATGAGGTGGTTTAGACACGTGTAGAATGGATAAAAATAGACAAATAAGAAGTATATGGGAAGCGGGAGTACATAAGACTAAAAAACGAGGAAGACCAAAGAAAACATGGAATGACGAAATAGCAACAATATTAAAAAGAAAAAATAAGAAGTGGACAGAAGCCAAAACATTAGCAATGGATAAGAAATTGAAGAATTTTGTATATCAAGATTAAGACACAAACACCTTACACCTTTGGATAGAAAGGTTTCCGATTATATATACAGGATGTCCCGTAAATAAGGGGCCATAATGTGAGGGCTAACACAATGGTGCATACAGAGTCCGCGAATGTAAACGAAAGTGGTCTGCTTCGATAATTTTTTTGGGAAATTTTTCAAAGAAATTACGATCGGAATACGGTCCCGTTTTGCTTATAAACTCTATACGTCATAGGTAAGCGAATGTGAAGATAATTCGATTATAAAAAGATAATAAAACTGGCCTGCTCAACATAATGACACATATTGCTGAGGTCTTTGGACTGCGATTGTTATGTCATTAGTTACCGTGATGTATATAGCAAGTGTTCGAAATGCCCTCCATTGCGCAGGTCAGGGAAGGCAAGTTCGTACTCAGTATTATACTTTAACATATCTCCCAAACGATGCTGTTTTCGTAATTTTATTAGAAGAAAAAAAGTTATTGTGTATGGTCACCTATCCATTGCTACCGTATGGCCCCTTATTTATGGGATACCCTGTATACTAGGCTTGTTAATTATGAGATACTTGGATTTTCTTACATAATAATAAAATAATTTTCGTTTAGACGTTTATGATTTATAGGTTTATGATATCTTAGCAGTTGTTGTCAGAAACTAAACTTTTGAAGAATATATCGTTTAAAGAAGAAAATTGCAAAATGTATATTTTGCAATCAGATACAGTCGAAAGCAAAATATAGCAGACAATTGTTCTTTCTCATTTCTTCATTTATAAAAGGCATTTTAAAAATGATTTTACAAAAGTTTTAAGCTTGTAAAATTTTTAAATGTCAACTGTGAAGTCGTATTTAAACAAATATCATTTTGTGAAAGAACAACTACAGGAAACCGTCTTTGTTTACTATTTTCTGGTATCGACTGTATTGTGACTGGGATGAAAAAGCATTTAAGATCATGTGGATCATGTCCAAATGGATAAAATAGAAATATTTACAATCTGTGATAAGTTTCAATGGAGAAAGGAATGTCTTTATTTATTTTAATTTTAAACTAGACTACAGTTCATTTTTTTACTATTTGCCGATCGATCGATAAGTCAAAGGACTTTTATGTAGTTATCTCCTTATAACTTTCGTGAAACAGCCTTGCGGCTTTTGTCATGACACTTCACTTAGCAGTATATTTTCTTAACTCAGATTTATACGCTCGGAACATAGTAAAAAAATGATTTGATACTTTGAAATTAAGAAATACTGAGAGAAAATATGAAATAATAAAAATAAAAAATAAATTCAAAACCCCATTGTGTAACAAAAGAAAAAATGATGTAATGTATATTTAATATCAAATTAATCAGAAAATTTTAATTAAGCATACATTAAATTTTTAGTAAAAAAAATTGTAACATTATCTGTAAGGTGACATTAAAAATAAATTTACCGGTAATGTAACAATACAGCACTGGTTGGAATACCCGGTATACCTATCATCTAAATAGTACAGACTCAGCATTGCCGGTTTAGATGGGTATAATTTACTTATAAGTATATTACTAGTTTATCCTATTTCTTGTACAAGATTTTATTCCATTTCTTGAATAGTTTAAACTATTCAGTAAATTGCAATAAAAATTAAACTGAATCAAATATTGTTGCGAAAATAGAACCTGTTCTAATTCCAGAGTTTAAACATTTTTGAATTCGTAAAGAAATCCGCTTAGCGATATATGTCATGTACAGTTCAGTTCAAATTTTTGGTCACTTTCCTCCGATATTAATTAGATAATTAAAATTATAGATTCAAATTTTCGGTCTGTCGCTTCTGAATTTTTTTAATCCTTTATGAAAATTCTCTTTTTTTGGTTTTGAAAAACCTTCATTGTTTTTTCAATAAAAAAATATATAAATAATTTGAGATTGTTTCTAGTTTTTTGAACAATCTATTTAGTTTTAAAGCTCAGTTTTGTGAAAAATCTTTTGTAAAAGACATTTTACAACTTATCATTCTTTATGTTAGTGCTCGAGTTGTCAAGAGTACAATATTTATCTTAAAATAAAAAAAATATGATTAATGTACAGGTGGGTTCAAATTTTCAATTCACCCTTTATTATTGTGGCATTAATTGTTTATAATTTCTGAGCGAAATTCTCTGACTCAGTGTTTACGAATCAAATTAAAAGCAAAAAAGGAAGTTCTTAACGTTGTCTTTGTCGCCTTTTATTCTTTGTTTAAAAAATGTAAATTTTTATGCGTTTTGCGTAATTATGGCTAATGACGAGAGTACTAAGAGCATCTTGCACCCCAGTGGCACAAACCGTTGCTACGCCACTGTTTGCTCTGTAATCAATTGTATAAATCTCGTGTTAAAAATGTAACTTTAAAGTGACGATGAGCAGTTTCATATTGAAATACGTATTTTTTAACTGGGAAAGCTTGTTTAACGCGTTCTTGTATCGAATGTATTCCATGCATACATATTTCGATCGCAAAAAAAAATATTCGAAAACATGATGTGCGAACTAATGCAGCGAATGGAAAATTGTGAAATATTTTGCTGCATGTAATAAAGTACCGCGGATCATTTCTGAATGTTACATTGTGCTGGGAAAATGAAAATAATTAAATTCACAAGTGTGAAGCGCACTAAGAAAAAAGGAGATACCTTGGCATAAATAGTTTACTTTATTCTGGTAAATTTAAATTTCCAATTGGAAGTTGAACATCCTTCGTCGTTAAAATTTTGGTTTTCAGTTCAAATATTATTCACATTCAGTTCTGATTGATGTACGTATATCATTTATTGTTTACCACAAAGTCTACGTCAGTAACAATGGATTCTATAAAATCCGTTATCCTTCAGTAAGGATAAAATTAGCATGAGACGTCGCAATCGAGAACGAGCGTCGTCCTCGACGAAATCGCCTCTAAAAGCGAGAGACGCACGAGAACGACTCCATAAAATAAGAAAAGGTGGCGCGGTGAGTGAGTGGCTCTCGGTTAATGGCACAAAGGTAGAATGGAAGAGAAACCGCTCCTTTGCAGGAACGCATTCCTGTTATTGCAGGAATCTTTAATGGATATCCGGCAGAAAGCTATTGACGCCCATTACACGCTCCGATGGGTGCAGGATCGCGATTACTTAACTTTGATCAATGGCAGGGTGGAATTGAAAACGCAATTATATTCGTGTTGTTCGGGAAAATGGGGTCGGGGGGAGGGTGGTAGAAACTGCCGCCTCTAATTAAGCAGGCGCTAATTAAATTTGAACTTGTGTCGATTTTATAATTATGAAATTCTTTTTTTGTTCTCTATCAAAATTTTGCTGAATTTTTAACGTTGGATACAAAAACTATCAAAGTAACTTGATTCTTCGCCACAAACAAGCGAATGTCACGAGAGCTCAAAAAAAAGGGGGGAAAAGGGAAAAAACAAAACTCGATCGCGTTTTCCGCTCCCCGGAGCGGCCCGGTCGAACAATAAATAATTCACGGCCCGGATTTTTTGCGCGCGGCGTTTGTTTTCGCGACGAGCGTTGTTTACCTGGGGAAATTCACCTGTTGAGTTGACAGCTCCGCTTTGAATAAAGCGCTTCGACAGCGCGCGCCCTCTTAATTGTGTAAGCTCGCCCGATCCGGATAAGCTCGACCGGTGACCGCCGTTTTTCCGGCGCTCTGAATGTGTTTGTTAGGCGAAACGGGATTCCATTAAACGATGAGGCTGTAATTTGATTGGTGTTTTAGATGAAATCATTCGATTCTCGACTTTTTTTTCCTACTTCATTCTGCTATCTTCTGAATCATTTTCAATATAATATGTATATAAATCGGAGTGATTTCGGGGGAAAAGAAAAACGATGAAATAAAAACCTTAATCAAATTTAATAGAAAAGGAACAGATGATAAGGAGTGGTGCTTTAATTGAATTCATTTAGCTCTTTTACGTTATTTTATTATGTTCTCGTATGTTTTTTCAATAAAGTAAGTATTTATTCAGGGAGAAGATTGCAGGAAAAGCAAAAAATACAAAATCTCAAAATTTCACAGAACTAAGAGCCGTATTACACTATGATATTTTTTGTGCAAAATTTGTTACGAAGTGAGTGAGAAGTGGCAATTCAACCAATCAGCATTCACTGTGGTAGCCTATCTCTCACTTTGTAACAAAAATGTTATCAAATTTAACAAGTGTAAAACGGTTTTTAAATTGAAAATTTATAAAAACTGATTAACCTGATGTATCAACAGTAAAGAGAAAAAAGTAGTCCATACAATTTTAACGCAAAAGAAGAACGATGAAATAAAAAAAACCTATATACAGACTTAATAGAAAAGGAAGAGTTCGTAAAGGCAAAATCTGAAGTAATTTGATGGAATAGAAAGAAGAAAACTCAAATTCTAGGATACGAACAAAAATCTATACATAAGCAATATCATCTCTTACGCTCGAGGAAAAATTGATGGAAGATGTAGAGAACTCAATTTCTAGGATACGAACAAAAATCTTCTAAAAAGTTGTCTCATTTAATAACGATCATGTCTACTGACTAACTACAAATAGGTACGAGTAGAGCAAATTAAAACCCAGATAAAGGAAGCTCAGAAAAAGAATGATAATTCGCAGATATGCAAATGAATTCAGTATAAATAAATAATAGATTTTAGGCTTGAAGAAGACATTTCAGTGTCGAAACCGGTAACAAGTAATTACAGTTAGGAATTATTTATTTTTCAACATCATCTTAAATAAATAACCCACAAAAAATTTCCAAATAAAAATGAATCATTCTTTTTAAATTGAAGCAATTAAAACAATGAAAGAAAACAATAATAAAATTAAATTGGAACTTAATGCTTCTTAATACTCTAAAGACAAAAAATAAAATGTGGAACAAACTTAATAAAATTGAGTAATTAAACAAATCTAAATAATGAAATCTTCAAAGCGGTCTTCAGCGAGAATGAAAAGGGAAAAGAAAATGCGATTAAAACCAATTTAACCAAATGAATGAAACTATACCGAGTGATTTAAAAAAAAATTTATCAACTCTTGTCATGAAATCTGGACGTCATGCAATAAAAAGCAGGAAATGTCAACTGATTACAAAAAACTCCTTGTCTTCTGATGTCTATTCTTTAGATACTTTGTAGCTTTTTGGGAGTAAAGGGAATACCAGAATTCTACTATCAGAAAAAAAAAATTGGCAAAGAAAAACTTATATAAGCAGAACTATCAGTTGTTTAATTAAAAAGTTCATCAGTAACATTTGAATTTTTCATAACATCGCGAAGCACGTTCTGAATTAGCTCACTTTAGGTTATGTGACGTTAAGTTATAAACTAGCTCTAACAATTGTGTCATTCGTCGAACATCAATCAGTTTAGGAAATCATCCCCTTTCATCTTTTTCATAAAAAAATCAAAACTAACTTGATAAACTTTTCTATTGAACACTTGCTCTACACTTTTAAAAAAGAAAGGAAGTTGTAAATCTTTTTGTGCCGAATGTAACTTCCTTAACGTACCTTTGTTGCTCCTAATTTAGCAAACGATTCTTTGCAAGAATTGGCCATGCAGCTTATGGTATGACATTTATGACTTCTGTGTTTTTTTTTGTTTTGTCTAGTGCTCAAAAGCGACAGATTAATATCTGTTGATGTGTTTAACAGCAGTTTTCACATAAATCTGATAGGTCCTCCACTAATTTTAAATCGAGTTTCTACTTTTAATACGATGATTAATTAACAAATATCGCTGTTACTTAAAAGTCAAGGACCTGTAAAGCAGTTGCAATGTTTAGATTACAATAACAAATGAAGTTGTTACCTACTTAAAACACTGTTGAGATGGCTCTGAGTGGACGATCGAATGTCATCGAAGCCGCTAGTGCGACATCTAGCATTTTGTTCACGTAAGATGTAAAATATAGTAAGCCTACCAGAGTGTTTCTTATCATGTTTATACGACAAATACATCTCTTCAAATTCTTGACAATCTAGCACAATGCTGGATGATATATTACCATCCCTTAGTGAAATGTTTATATGAAAACATTGAGAAAATGGAAAGTTGAAATCAATGAATTGATAATGACAAATTGAAGAGTGATTCCTTGGTCTAATTGCAAAATACTGAATTGATTTTTTTAACATGTTTCGAGTAATTCCTTTTTAAACGTAAATTTTCCTGGCTTACTATTGGACGTTATTAACGTTATTAAAATTAAATACACAATTTTTTATAAAATTTTACCACACAGAATCAGAACTGCCTTTCTATTGATAATAAAAGATTCTATATCAGCAAAATTTGTAACACTACGCCCCAGGAAACTATTAAATTATTAACCAACTAATTAACCACGGTAACAAAAACTTCAATGTTTATTGTATAATTTTACGTAATTGATATTTTCAACGTAAACATCCAACCATGTTAACAGCGGTTGCATTCAAGGTGGAAATTAAAAAAATGAAATAAAAATAAGCTTTGAGGACGTCGCATCTCGCGCAAAGCAATCTTTGAAGTCCATATAAAAGAAAAACGAAGTGGAAATTATATTCAGATGTTTTTGTCTTGGTCCAGAAGAAAAAAAATTGTATTCATCGAACGAAAATAAAACGAAGAAAGGAGGAAATAAATTACCTTCGTTAAAGCAATAAAATTTCCCTGTGCGTATATCTCGTCGACGTCGATAAAATTTCGCCGGTCATCCCCGCTTTTATAAACCATAATAAGAAAATATATAGCAATAAAAGTTTTCCGGGAACGGCGGAGGGAATCCGATATTTCCTAGTTTATAACTTAAAAGTGTCTAGGATAAAGGATGCAGGGAAATAGGTGGATGGGGGATTTCCCCCGGCCTCCTGGGAAGAGACAAGAGGCGGACATGCTTGCAAATGTTTATATAATGCTCATTGGCACCGAGGTCTCGTTCCTCGAATATAGCTGCGGAAATCATCTGATTATGCAGGAAATTAGTATTGGCACTCTAACTTAATTCCGACGACTTCGCGACGTTACAGCTTTCGGGCCAAAACTTGCCGAGACGAGATGATATCTCACACGTGTGTGAAACTCTGTTACAAGCTTGTAAACCGTACATTAGGTGCCTTCACACTCGCGGCTAAGTATATTAAGTTCGCTTTTGATGAAAAGTGTACGCGTATCGAGGCGATAATCGAATGTCACCGGAATTAAAAGCTTTGGCAAAAAGGAAAATAAAATTTTGAATTGCATTTTCCTCAAAGTATATCAGGTATCTAAAGCAAATTTATTATAAAACACAGGTTCTTTTCGTAAGAATTCGTGGATCTAGTAGCACTCAAGTAGCACTTTTCTGCATTAAGATCCCTTTTAGTAATTTCTCTTCTTTAAGGATGACTTCTCCCCATTAAAATATAATAGTTATTTTCCTTCTTCGTAGACAACTTCTTCTCCTCAAGATAAAAGAGAAGAATGTCCTTCAGTCCCACTCTTCGAGGATGACTTTTCCTCATTAAGATAAAAGAAAAGAGTGCGTTACAGTCATTTTCCTTCTTCAAGGAGGACTTCTCCTCTTCAAGTTATAAGTTTCCCTTATTTCTAGGATGGGTTCTCCTTAATAAGATAAAATAGAGGACTGTCCTTTAGTCCAGGGAGAATGTACTGTAATATTAGTTATTTTTTGGGAGTTGATTTGCTGTCTTATATTAGGATTCTTTTAAGATTATGAATTTGTTCTTTGATGCTAATGGCTAGGGAGGGTATTTTTAAGAGAAATTATTTTTCTTCATCGGGGATGACTTTTCTTTAAGCATCATAAATTGGGGTGATTTTCTAAAGAATCCTCTTTGACTTATGAAATATTATTATTTCCTTAAATTAATAACTTTAAAACACGCGTAAATAAATCTTCTCCTTGACACACAAAAAAACTGAGAGTAAATGTTCGCCTAATGGTAAGAAACAATTAAAACGGTGGCGGGCCACCCCTGCGATCATAGATTATTCAGAAATCCCGGTCGGTAAGAGTGAATCAAACGTCTTGTAAATTATGTGTAGGGATGTTAAACGGCAGTAAACTCCCGAGATATTCACACAATTGGATCCAAAAAACGACAGGCGCAGGGAAGATGAATCTCCTGCGTAATGAAACAGGAACTGTACGCAAGTGGAAGGAAGGAAAGATGGATCGGCGTGGCGGTGGAGTTTCTGGGGGGTGGCCGCCCCTAGCCGCGCGAGGGACAAGTTTCGAGCCTTTTTCCCGGGCGCAGAGACAGGTACAAAGTAAGGTCGTTAGCTTAACGGAAATTAAAAGTTGAAAATGCGCGGCTATTTGTTTAGCTTACCCCCTGTCTCGGAGTGTTTGCGTGGCTCCGGAGTCGGCAACCCGTGATAAGACTCGCGTAAGAAAAATTAATTGCTTCATCCCCGAACAATATGTACACATCCATTAAGTAGTTAAACACGAAAAAATTAACGAGTCGTTTTACTGTTTACTGAGTCGAGGATCGGGGAAATTATTCCAAACAAAATGAAAGAAAAACAATGAAAAAAATTATTGTAAATATATTGTTACGAAAATTTAGTAATTAAGTTGGCTTGGTAAGCAATACAAATTTACAAGTACATAATTTCTAAGTTGCACAAAAGATGTCGCTAATTTATCACCAACTCTAATCTGAAATTTCTTAGCTTTCGTAACACACTGACCTCTCTTGAACTTATATTTTTTTGAACTGCGAAAATGCTGCGAAAATCTTCGAAAGCAATAACTCGATATTAATGGGAAAATGAGCGGTTTTTCTTTCTATGAAACAGATGGCGCCTCCGGCGTCGTTTTCCGGAGATATAAACGCCCGCGTCGCATTCGCCAGTGCATTTTTAAAGCGCACGCAATAAAGTGCTTTTCACCCTTAGGCGATCTTATGGTAGTTGCAGCAAAAGCGCAACGGAGCTTTAATAAAGCACGCCATTCGTCCGTGCGCGCTAATAAACCCACCGCCAGAGGGAGTGCTGTTTGTTTGAAAAATTAGCCGTTCTTATTGCACTCGCTCTTCAACCCCAATTCAGTCTCATCGACAGAGAAAAGTTTGGATAGTTTTTAGTTAAGAAGTTGAAGTACAGGAGAAATTTGGAAACACGTCGTTAAGCAAATTAAATTTGCCCTATTTTGAGTTAAAATTAAGCGGAATGTTGTTCAAGTGCCGCCCTCTCTCCTTGGTGATAAGAAATAAATTGGACGCCTTGCTTAATGAAAGACGCGTGTCTCACGCTTCAAAGGAAGAAGAAGAAGAAGTATTTTTCCCCCGAGGAAAATGCGTCGCCGAAGACGGACGCGCAATTGGAATTTTCGGGCGCCTTTGTTCTTAGATCTCGTTTCAGATTCAATCTGGGTTTATGTTGCTTTTCTTTTTTTGTGCGAGTCTTCGCGTGATATTATGTTATAAAGTGATATTTAATTTGTTTGCATCAAAGGCATTTAATCTCACAATTTTCAAGACATTCTCCGTGTAGGTATATTTTTGAAAAATATCTCGAAATAAAATTTAATTAGAAACGCCTATCCCGCTGATTTGGTCAAAAAATTAATGATTTAGGGAAATAATCGATTAGATAAAAGACAAAAAGATTATTAAGGGCAACTCCCTTAGTGTTTCCATGATTATCACAAGTTTAATGCACTTCTAAGTAAGGGTATCATATCGTTGAATTTTCTTGGAGGCATTTACAATGAAAATTTCATTAAATAAATCATCGGTTGAAATAAAACTTATTTAGCGTCCCACGTATAAATCGTATGTGCATAGATAGCCACGGTTAAGAGGCGCAATGTGTTTATTACAAAATAAACTTCAAATATCATTGTCTGACTGAATCCGTGCAGAATTCCGACTGAACGAAGAATTAATAACAACTTCGGAATTATTAAAAGCTCCAGCTCTCGTCGACATTAAGCATTCTCGAAACGTACACACAAAGTACACTCAAAAGAGACGGAAATTACTTTAGTGCTGCTAATTATGGCGAAACGAATAATTCGCTTCGTACTCATAACAGAACTTGTACATTAAAACTTGAGTTTCGGAAGCGGCCCTAATTTCGATTTTATTAGATTAAAAACTAGGGGGTGGGTTGGGAGGGCGTCCGTCCATCCGTCCGTCGGAAACGTCGTCGATTAGGTAGGCACGCGCAGCGCCCGGTTTCATTTCGGTTAATCAGTGCAGCGCGGGCTAATTAGCCTAATAGAGATTTATGTCCTCGAAATAAATACGTCAATAATTAATAAGCCCGACGGCAGCTGCGTTTCATCTTTAATTACGCGTTTATTAGCATCGGGCTCGTTGCGAATATTCAATGATAATGGGTGCACGAAAATACTGCTAACCGCGGTGGCGAGCTAAATAATATTGTACATGAAAGATATTGTATGATTAGCTCGTTCAAATTAAACCCAATGAAATTAATACAGAGATAATAGAAAACAAAATAGAAGGGTTTCCAGAGAAAGTCGAGAAAAAATTAAAGGATGATTAACAAAAAATTATAAATTCGGGATTGAATAAAAAAAATAATGAAATCAAGTAGTATAAAATAAAGCTGAAAAATGGAAGAAGTTGCAGAAAAAATTGGAGTAAAAATTAAGCTCTTAAATAATGAAAAATACAGAGAAACTCAAAAAAAGAAGTGAAAAAGAATTTAACAAGTACGAAAACCATGGCAATACAAAGTATAGTACAGGGGTGGGCGACCTTTTGTAAATAAAGGGCCAGAATGAATTCTAAGTTTCGTCCGCGGACCATATCAGTTAATCGTTACTTCTTTAGTACTTACTATTTTATAATTTTTTTATTACTAAAAATAAAGACATTTTCTTCTTATAATTTATTTAAATTGTGCTATAATTTTTTATTGTTTCACATTTTTGTTTTTATTAATATCTACCAACTATAAATTTTACAAAAAAAAAATTAGATTTAGGTCTCACGGGCCGGATGAAAATTTTTCGCGGGCTGGAGTTGGCCCGCGGGCCGGGGGTTGCCCACCGTTGGTATAGTATAAATATTGCAAGAAAAAAATGTAGAGTATGTAATGAAGAAATGAATAGTAATGACAGTAAAAAATTGGAAACATATTTTAAATGAACCACATCAAAGAACCCGTCGAGTTAGCTTGAAGGATCTGCGCTTTGGTTCAAGTTCTTTATGGTTTCCGGTGGTACTGCTTCACTTATTTTTTTTTGTACCGACGTTTCGTCTTTCGTTACAAAATCACTTGCTTGGAGCTACTGTTCCTGTTCTTCTCAGTGTTGAACTGAGGATTGTCTCGTTATCGAGAAGAAGAGTTTTTCTGTAACAAAGGACAAAACGTTGAAGGTGGAAGAAAAAATGACGCGGTGCCACCGGAGCCCGAAAGAATATGTGTTACAATGTAAATTTCTGTCAAATGCAACAGTTCTCCAAGATGGCCGCTAAAACGGCGTTTCACTTTCACGACGACGCCGCCGCCGGCCTCCGGTCTGAGTTTTGGGTACCCGCGCAGAATCGAGTTAGTACTTTGTCAGACGCGTTGGAGTGCTATTACTTTGTTTTTGGCTCGTGGCCATTTTGTTGCTGATCCCTTAAATGGTGTGTACTTGTGAGGGAAGCCGAATGAAGATTTAATCCGTGATCTGGGAAGAAGCGCTCTACGTGTGACTCAAGCATTTTCAATTGCTTTTCGAAGCCTGATTTCTGAGAATAAAATCAGGTAATTTCTGCACGCGAAATTGTGTGCGCAGTTCTATTCGTAACGTTGTTTTCGTTCTTTTGTTATTTAGACTGTGTCGTTGGGGTACTTTGATTCCTTCTATGCAAAGTTAACTGGTATTGTCTTTTGAACACAATCCAGAGAGTCGTCAAACGAGTATCGCGCTGCCCCTTTCCTATGTGAAGCATTGAACTGGACTCATCTTATTGACCGAGGACGTGGATCAACGTATTGACACGGAATTTATTTATCTTTTGTCTTTAGTTATGTAAGCGAAGACGGGCCCCGTGCTTTGTTGATTTACAGTTGTAACTTTGTGTGCTATTTATCTTCTTTTTAAAATTTTAGTACATTTTCATTATTACAGTTTATGAAATATTCAAATTGCTCGATTCTTGTAATAAAGACAAGTGTGCCTTAACTAGTGCTTTTTTTTTGTTAATTACCCGGTATTTTAGTCACAGTTTAACTTTAACCTTTAGTTTATAATTTAATTTATAATATATTATATATATAATAGATATAATATATATTATATATAATAGAACATGAGTAGGAGTGAGAAATATAGAGTTAAAGGTGTTAAAAGTGTAGAAAGTGCAGAGCTATCGAATAGCCCTTTTATCATAAAGCACTAAACGGCATTTGTGTTATGCATTAGCTATGAGTACTGTCACGAAAGGGATTTTCCAGAAAAAACACAAAGAACTTTGGGGTTATATTCCGCGAACAAATAATTAAAACGCGAATCTGTGTAATCAGGGCACGCGAACTTGTGTAAACGGGGACACCGCAAACGTGTCGAAATGTAAACACAATAAGGAGGTAACAAATACAACATAACGCAAGGCTTCATAATCAGCGGAATTTACACCGCAAACATACGAAATCGCTGGGCGAAACACGAGGCAAGAACAAAGAAGATACAACATGCAAACTGGCCAAAAACCGTGTATAAAAACGCGGGCCAAAAAATTAGGAAGCAGTCGTTTCCACCAGACGGACTCAGGGCACTAGTGCCAATCCACGAGGGGACGCCCAACATCGCCGTCCAGCAACATTGCCGCCGCCAACGTCCAACATCGCCGTCCAGCAACATTGCCGCCGCCAACGTCCAATATCGCCGTCCAGCAACATTGCCGCCGCCAACGTCCAACAACGCCGTCGCCGCCACCCACAACGTCGTCGTCGCCACCCCAGCATCAACATTGCTGGAAGCCATCACCTGCCACTGCCGCCAACAACATTGCCGTCCGTCCTAAAGGGAACAACGTGAGCTAGTCGTCACCGCAACCACCCGGACCGCATTCCTACATTTCAAGACAAACCCCCGAACTAAAATTATTTAATTCTTTTTCGTGAATAAAGAGGTATTAATTTCTTTTTTAAACAACTGTGTTTTCAAGCTCTACCATCTACTACCATCTACCTACGCCCATACCGCGACATGGTGAAGGCTTGGGCTTTACCGTAACATGGCGGAGCCGCCCTTATCGTAACATGATGAAGGCTTGCCCTTTATCGTAACATGGTGGAGGCGCCAAAAATTCCGTGCGTGTCACCGTACGCGCAAAAGTAAAACCCGGACTCGTGACATGGTGAACAGACATGGAAAACAGAAGAGGACATTAACACACCGACGGAACTAAGAAAAAATACAACGAAAAATTTACGAGGTAACAGACAAGTTTTAGGAAGCTGTCCAGAGAACAACATGGAATCGAGAGGCACTCAGAGTCAGGCGTCCACGGAACCCCAGAAAAATTACAAGTTGATCGTCGACCCGTTTCTAGTGAAAGGAGCTCTCATATGGTACAGATACGACGAGAACTTTCCCGACGGACAGCCGTCGACCCCTGTGATACCGAGAGATCCAAGGTCACACGTAACCAGGATACGGACAAAATTGGATCTGCCCATTCCCAGGTTCGAAATCGATGCAAATTACGTGGAGTACCCATCGCCGAGTAACAGACGTACTCACGACTCCGGCCAGCCCTAAGTCATATACATTATTGGAAAATTAGATAGTAAGAAATTATTTTAGATATATATAGTCAACGTTAAATATTATTAAGAATAGTTCGTAACAACATATTTATCAAGCACCGTGGACACCACCAGAATTTCAGCCAGAATATATGAAGTATTCAGCATGCAGACTTAATCCAAGCCCGGAATGTAATCATAAGGACAGAAAAACTGGGTTACGCACTACATCAAGGCTCTACAAGAGGAATGGAGTAAGAAAGAAATTGAATTAAGTTTTTCAGATATAGAAAATCCAACACCGAGTTATCTAATACAATACATCAAGCCGGCTACCAAACGTTCATGAACATGAAACGTTTGTATATGTTAGATAGCTCGATGAAGCATTGAAAAGTGAAATGCCCACACGAATCGAAGAAATTCGTCATTATCAACTTCGAAGTATGTAAGCCAGAAGAAGAATACGAGATGAAAAGTTAGCGAGAATTTTACAGAAGAATAAAGAGGAGTTTTAAGTAATAAAAAGATGAATATATGATAGAAGATTATGAAGCAATCACCGAGGACACTTGTCAATTAGTATTATGGTTATCATGATGAAAAACTGTCGTCTCAACAAGAATTTTCTGTCTCAGTTTGGAGAAGATATTGGTAGTGCACTCCGAATTGATGGACACCGAATTCTTTGGGTACGAAGAAAATATCATGAATACAACCAGTATTCCAGTCACTAAGGAATGTGTCTCCCAAGTGATAAAGAGAATAAGAAGAAAAGAAGTTGCAACAAATTCGCGGGAAAAAATGGATAAACCCCAACTCTGTCACACAAAGAGAAAAGACCCTCTGGATTATGCCATGTCCTCTTTGAGACACCAAGTGGGAAAGGTCCGCATGAAGAGAAGCGAACAAGATCCAACCAATTGCCTCGCCAAGGAAAAGACCCTCTGGATCGTGCCATGTCATCCTTGAGCCAGCCAAGTTGGAAAAATACGTTCGAAAAAACGAAGATTTAGTGTATGAAGTTATAGAAGAAAGTGTGCCTACGCGAAGCACAAGAAGCAACTAAGACGAAGGTGATGTAGAAGAAAAACTAATTACGATAGGTATCCTCTGGCTATTTCGAAGAATCGCAGTAGTGCTCACAATGACGCCAGCCCACTGTAAAAGTGTTTGTCGCTGCGAGTATATTTGTCATGGGTATGTTAATTATTATTTTTATGATAAAACTGTTACTAGAGAGAAAAAAGGAGCAAAGACACGAGAAAATAGGTGCAAATCCTCCTGCGAAACGAGGAACAAACAGCGATCACCAGCATCATCAAGGAGCAGACCCTCTGGATCATGCCAAGTCCTCCTTGAACCGCCAGGCAGTACAGTACCGCCCAAAGGTGAATACGCGAGAGAAAGAAGTAAATCAACATCGGAAAGAATATACGAAGATATAGAAGAAATCGGGGCCATAAAAAACGCTGCAGTAATCCACAAGGATTCTACCCAGTCGAAGCATGGGATCCACGAGAAGAATCAAACATCATCGCAGATCCTGGCTGAAATACGAAATGGAAAAGACGAAATAACTACGGTATCCTTAAACGATTTATGTTTACGTTTTGTTTCCACAGACTATTAATAATTCAATGTCAAGGTGTTATAAAAACGAGTGCGCGCCGCGATTAATTAAGAGTAAGCGAAAAAACTTTAATGAACTCAGCAGGTTATTCACGACCTGCCTTAACACGCGACGAACGTTAGCATTGCTCTGGGACGAGCAATTTGTAAGGGAGGGGGTAATGTCACGAAAGGGATTTTCCAGAAAAAACACAAAGAACTTTGGGGTTATATTCCGCGAACAAATAATTAAAACGCGAATCTGTGTAATCAGGGCACGCGAACTTGTGTAAACGGGGACACCGCAAACGTGTCGAAATGTAAACACAATACGGAGGTAACAAATACAACATAACGCAAGGCTTCATAATCAGCGGAATTTACACCGCAAACATACGAAATCGCTGGGCGAAACACGAGGCAAGAACAAAGAAGATACAACATGCAAACTGGCCAAAAACCGTGTATAAAAACGCGGGCCAAAAAATTAGGAAGCAGTCGTTTCCACCAGACGGACTCAGGGCACTAGTGCCAATCCACGAGGGGACGCCCAACATCGCCGTCCAGCAACATTGCCGCCGCCAACGTCCAACATCGCCGTCCAGCAACATTGCCGCCGCCAACGTCCAATATCGCCGTCCAGCAACATTGCCGCCGCCAACGTCCAACAACGCCGTCGCCGCCACCCACAACGTCGTCGTCGCCACCCCAGCATCAACATTGCTGGAAGCCATCACCTGCCACTGCCGCCAACAACATTGCCGTCCGTCCTAAAGGGAACAACGTGAGCTAGTCGTCACCGCAACCACCCGGACCGCATTCCTACATTTCAAGACAAACCCCCGAACTAAAATTATTTAATTCTTTTTCGTGAATAAAGAGGTATTAATTTCTTTTTTAAACAACTGTGTTTTCAAGCTCTACCATCTACTACCATCTACCTACGCCCATACCGCGACATGGTGAAGGCTTGGGCTTTACCGTAACATGGCGGAGCCGCCCTTATCGTAACATGATGAAGGCTTGCCCTTTATCGTAACAGTACTTTTACTATGTTTTTCGAATAAATGAGCTTTCAAAATTAAAATTAAAAACTCATTTAAATTGCGTAAAGGATTCTGATTTTAAATAAGGCCACAAGAAGATATCGTTTAGTATTAAATCCGGCAATCATGCAGACCATCATGGATTAATAAGCCTGCATTCAGTATGGTGCTTTTTTTAACAATAACTTCAAAAGAGAAGCAGGAATTTACAATTATAAAAAATTGCATTGAAATTCCTATGGTGCGTAATCAAAGTGGACACCCGGTATAATCTAAAACTAAAGAACAAGAGAAATTAAATAATGAATAAAGAAAGAAGAACTGAAGAACAGAGTAATAAAAGGTTGAAAGCAAAATTGGAAATTATGTTACCTTGAAAAAATTATTTTGACAATAGCAGACCCCAACAAAGAATTAATTAAATTCATTGGAAAAACTGAAGAAATAAAACAACTGAACAAGACAAGAAAAGATAAAAGTAAGAAATGAATTAAAAAAAAATATTTACAAAGGCGAAAGCCATACCGATATTAACAACTACATGTAAATACAAATAAATAAAAATGGAAATGGAAAACAGTGCCGAATTATCAAATAGACAAAATAGGCACCTGCCCATAGGCCTCACAACTCTTAGGGGCCACAGCCCGCGGGCTGATAATTGTTTTTTATTTGTCAGTTTCTCAGAGTCATTTAATTTTGTGCTTTGGTTTGGTTTACAAAGCACAAATGAAAATTAATTTTACATTTGTATGTTTCTTATTTTCTTATTAGCATGTTACTCATACATATCTTACTTGAAGAAAATAATAAACTGTTCCAGCCATCAGAGAAATATTTTTTACCACTTTAAATTGACGCAATATTTTCTTATTCCAATTTGTTATAATATTACTTACATAAAAACTGCTTACATAAGCTCTGTTCCAACATCACTTTCTGACCGTTTCGAAACCGTCATAATCAGTTGCCCACTGAAATAACGATTGATTTTGACAACTTTATCAAGAAAGATTAGAAATTAAAGACACGAGTAAGAAGAGTAAATGGGGAGAAGATTAAAGTTCGTAGAGGACTGTGCACAAAAAATGTGCCAAATCATAACCAACATTCTAATAGCAAATGCTTTACGATTCAAAAGAAAAGAGAATATGAAAGAAAATGAAATAGGCAAAAGAACAAAAATGTTGAAAAGAACATTAGTACTTACTTTAAACATCAAAAACCAACTACGAAAAAGATCGATTGATTGACTTCTTCAAGAAAAACAAAATTATTCTTAAGGCAACAAATTCCAAACAGTGAAAGTTGCTATACCACGTATCCACCGAGTGCGGTTTTCTTTTCTGGTGTCTAAACCATTTAAAACAGAAAAAAATTTCAAACGCTATCATCCTCTAATAAAAAAAAACTCTATACGCTAAATTTATTTACAATTACACAGGGTGTTCATTTTACAAGTGTCAGCAAGTACCTTTAATATTCCAAATGGAATACCCTATATATTATTACGAATTTTGATAGATCTATTAATTTGGAAAATATTTTATTAACATATTTCTATACGTAAACCTACTATTTATCGAGATAAATGCCGTCAACGAAGAAACATCTTAAATGCAGACCCTTACTAAATTGCTTTTAACTTGCTTAATTGAAGAGTCTTCATTATCATTTATCAGCGTGTAATTACAAATGCTTTAAGCTAAGTAACACTATATTAAACAAACCTGAAGACTACGCAGTTTGTTGGTGACTGGCAATTCTTTCTGCTGAATTTAAAAGTGAAATATTTCAAGTTTTTCTTATGGAACACCCCATAAGTAAAATCATCAACCGATGTAGAATTAAATTTGCTATCTTTTTGCTAAACAAAATCCTATACCTAAAACCTACGGTTTGTGAGATAATTCTGGTTTTCCTTTTGCTTCATGATTTTTGTCATTTTTAGGGTGCCATGTAAGTTAATATTATTAGAAACAACTTTTGCAATACTGCCTGTTCTTTCAAATCTTTCCTTTAATTTACGAAAAGTCTTTGCATTTGGCTGTCTTCTATCAGGAAATCGTTGAATATAAATTTTAAAAGCTAAAAGGCAATTTTGTTGACATTCATAGCACCCTAAAAATGACATAAATCATGATGCAAAAAGAAAACCAGAATTATCTCACAAACCGTAGGTTTTAGGTATAGGACTTTGTTTGGGAAAAATATAGCAAATTTAATTCTACATCGGTTGATGATTTTACTTATGGGGTGTTCCATAAGAAAAACTTGAAATATTTCACTTCTAAATTCAGCAGAAAGAACTGCCAGCCACCAACAAACTGCGTAGTTTTCAGGTTTGTTTAATATAGTTGTACTTAGCTCAAAGCATGTGTAATTACACGTTAATAACTGATAATGAAGACTCTTCAATTAAGCATGTTAGAAGCAATTTAATAAGGGCTTGTATTTAAGATGTTTTTATTACACCTGAATCAAAATCCCTGTTTTTAAAACTAAAAAGCGTGCGAAAAAGGACGATTAAAGCACGCCTTGTTTTACAGTTGCCTAGGGAACAACACATACAATCTCCACGTTAACGATTCAAAATGCGATCCACAGGCAACTTTACAAAATGAATTTAAAATTTAATGTCATTCAAATTTTCACGAAGAATAATAGAAGAATAGTATCTTATATTACAAGAGCATAAGAAAGCCTTTAAAGCAAGCGCGACGGGTTTAACGGCGCAAGTGCTTTAAAGGCTCTTATGCACGTGTAATATAAGATACTATTCTTCGTTCACGACAATTATCTCTGTAAATACTAGGTTTAGGTATAGAAATATGTTAATAAAATATTTTCCAAATTGATAGATCTACCAAAAAACGTAATAATATATAGGGCATTCCATTTGAATTATTAAAGATACTTGCTGACACTTGTAAAATGAACATCCTGTGTAATTGCAAATAAATTTAACGTATAGAGTTTTTTTTTATTAGAGGATGACAGCGTTTGACATTTTTTTCTATATTAAATGGTTTAAACGCCACAAAAGAAAACCACACTCGGTGGACACGTGGTATAATCCAAAATCTTTCGTTTTAGTAGTTCTGCCAAACTAGAGGAATATTGGAAGTAGAATTTCAAAGAAAGGGAGAAAGGGCATCTCAAAAAAATTCCTTCCTTACATTTTAAATTAGTTTTCTTTGAGGAAGCTTAATTGGATTTATAACCAAACTATCTTTGATCTTGCTTTGTTTTCGACGAAAAGTTACGTTCTGAAGAATTGAAGTTAGAAACACTTATTAAATTTATCATTGTTAATTAGAGCGAATGATCCAAAAATCAAACGCATTGGATCGCAGTCACGAACAAAGAAGAAAATTCAAACAATCACAGTTTTCCTACTTATAAATTACACTCCTTTTTGTTTGCAGTCTTAAGCGAGCGAAAGAGCGCCGGCAAAAAGAAAAAGAAGCGAAGGACGAGGAGGAGGAGGACGAGGCGAACGCGCTCCTCGCGAAATGCGATTTTTATCTCTCCACGAGGAATTCAAGTGACGCGGATGCATCTTGCAGAATGAATTAGACCGGAGGAGGATCAGAAATGTAAATGGCGTATATTTAACGTTTCTGGGCGGCGGCGCTATTTGATTATTTCATATCGCGTTGCAGATGGCGTGCTCGATGGCAACGCGACGCGGTGCGGGCCGGCCACATCTACATATCTTATTCCTATTCCACAGAGCGAGAAATATATTAGGAATGAGTTCGCCGTCGGCGGTTATCGCTTTCGGACATAAATCAATATTTGCGCCCGTTCGCTCGCTTTGAATACAACTCGCCCGCGTTATCGCACTTTTTCCCTTCGCTTCTTATTCTAATTGCCAAATGGGACAGTTCACGGGAATCCAATGGAAAACCGCTATGAAAACGAACGAAAACGTTTTTGATCTTAGATTTTCGCCATTAAAAAGAAAGTATTCTAAAAATACTGAAGCATCAAAATTAAGTTGTGTCTCGACTTTTGTTTGAAAACCTCTGCTTGTTCGTGAGATATACTTGCGTCTCCGATTTTTATAAACACATGGTAAAACAATAAAGCTCCAGCAAAATTCACGGTCACTCGGTCAATGTCACCCATATGCAATTCAATAATGGAAGAAAATTCTAAATATCCACTTGCGTTGATCAATAAATTAATTAGGAAAATATTTTAAGAGTGTTTCCATTAGTTTCAGTTTATGCTTACAATCATCGTAATTAAGTACTTATTGTATTATTAATTAAAGCTGTCGAACGACGGCGAAACGTTAAGTGCTAGTGCACATATTTAGTGTCCGTTTAAAAGATTTTGTGATATAATATTTTATTATTATTAAGAAAATCGTAAACCAACGAGTGGCAGGGGATTTGATGTGCATAAAATTGAAGCTACTGTTTTCTTAACACTTGAAGTTAGAGAAAAAGGAATATGTATATGATTTTGAACGCACGAGTATTATTGGGTAGGAATTCGAAGCTCTTTTTATGTAGTGCTTCGAGCTTTTTCTACGTTTCTCTCCATTTAGTCAATTATACGAGTCGAGACATAAATTTTGGAAAATTTCTAAACTTGCAAAGGAAAATTGAAATGTTAATTTATACGTCAGAAGCGAAGGCTCATAGAAAAACGCCCTTCCGCCTCGCGGCCCGCGCCGTTCCGGAGAAATTCATTTCGCCTAATGCACGTAAAAGGAAACTAAACGAATTCCTCGCAATTTTTTACGCGCCGCCCTCCTTTGCGTTTCCGCTCCGATATTCGAATACTTTCAGGAGCGTTCCGCCCGAACGGAGCTGCACGCTCCTGATAATAATACACAATTTCGCGTGCGACTTCTTAAACATTTTCACATGCAAACGCCGGGGTGCATTTGCATGGGGTTTGTCACGCGCCCAGACGCTCTAAAACCGCAGAGCTTTCACGAGATGCATCCGACGCGACGTGTGTTCGTCTACCCGGATTCTGCAGATCAGAATTTTAAATGCGCACAGCAAGAGGACGTGTCTTAAATTATCATGAGATTTTACTCTAAAAAAAAATTAAACCAAAAAGAACGACTTTTTTTCGATAAAACGAAACTTTTCTGAATAAGAGATTTTCGAGAATTTCAGAATGCTAACAACAGAATAGAAATGAGAATTCCCCGGCGTGTAAACAAGGAACGTGCAAAATAATATTGTTTACGACGTCTCCCCCTGATTGATATTTGTGATTACCCCCTCTTCCCTCCCTTCATATTCCGGGTATCAATAGAACGCCGGGTTATTGTTTGCGGTAGCGAAACTTGCACGACGTGGTCTTCTAACTTAGATCATTACTTCCCGACAGGGCGAGTTCCCCAACTTTAAACAATGACAATCGTGCTTCACGATATGTTTGTCGAGACTCTGTGATGCGAAGACAAGTTTGGCTCAAACTCGAAAAAAAAAATTGTAGATTAGATCGCCATTCAATGAAACGCGGCGAAGGCCGTTATTTGCATCTGAAAAGTGCCACCCCCGAGCACTCCGGAGAGAGGAGAGACAATTTCTCGGATGTCGGATCAACTCAAGACCGTCATGAATACGGCCCTAATCCCCGGCACAGCTGACCAGCCAGGGGCGCAGTTGCTGCGATAAATTGAATTTTCGGATTTCTGGCTAGCGGTGCGCCATCTGCCCGAGGAGGACATCCAAGATTTTGTTTGGGGGTCGTCGAAATAAACAGTTAAATGAAGAATTTTTGTTCGAACGCAATTAACATTCGAGGGATTGATTCGGTCCGGAGAAGCACAACGGGGGTGTAAATCATAGCGGCGATTTTTATCGCGTCGTAATAAAGATACCATTGTCGGAATTACATTACTTACTTACTCGTTTCCACCCTCAATAAATTTCAAAACACAAGTTTATCTATGACGCGCGTAAAGTCTGTTTTATGTAACCAAGAAAGGAAGCATCTGTTTTAGACTTGCGAGACTTTAAAAAATTTAGAATAAAAAAAGAACAGCTGCTGAATGAATACAATATCTTTGCTCTCTTTGCCTAAAGCTATATGATGACAACGTAGGTGGCATTGTGTTTTAATTTTGGAAAATCATAAATGTAGAGGAGGTAGAGAACCGGAGCCAGGACACTACTTTGTGGCACTCCAATTTTAATTTGTTTAAGACTGGAGTAAGCATCCCCTTGTTTAATCCTAAAGTATCTTTCTGTTAAGTAAGATGTTGTTTTAATTTTTGGTGCAGTATCCAACTCTTTTCCATTCTAATTTTTTTAAATAATATTAGTTATTCAATGGACTTGATGTACCTTCTATGAATGTTTTAGTTTTGATAAATTTAGAGTTTATTTAATGACAAAGTCATAAATTTTATTAATTAAAAAGATTTCTACGTGATGATTTTGCCATATATTTTCTGTTGGGTACGTACTTTAAAATTAAAGTATCAGCTAAAAGTAATAACCTGTAGACCAGAATTATTTCCCTACAAAAAGGTGTAATACTTTCTTTTTTATGAAATACTTAATTTGAAAAGTCAAAGCTACAAGGGTTATTGCCCTTTGATGTGGATTTCATTTTTCGTCCGTCCGGTTTACGTTACGTTAATTTATGTTTTAAGCAGATTTCGAAGGATACCAAAAGTACATTTTTCCTTTACAACTAATCTTTTGTGACGTGCTTATCACCAAGTTGTGGTATGTCATATGTTGGTTAAAAATAATTACCAATTCGCTTATGGACTCCAACTCCCATTTAGGGCCAGTTTCATAATCGAATTTAAAGGAGACTTTAAAATTAAAGTCACTTTCAGATGTGTAACCAAACGTATTTTCACAGTTGTTTTTACATCTGAAAGTGACTTTAAATTTAAAGTCTCCTTTAAATTCGATTATGAAATTGGCCCTTAGTCTCTAATCATTATTAATTAACTTAATCTTCCTCATAATCACGTCATTAATTTTGAAACAAGTTACCCATTTCAAAAGATGCGTACCGTATATCAATGAAATGTTTTGGCCTAAAATAAAGAACTCTTCTTCATGTATCTTTTTCATATTCTCTTTGATGGTCGACTTCATCATCGTTTAAAGATTGGTTTTCCCTTTGAGAAGCCATAAATCTTGTTTCAGCAATTCGAATTTTTTTCTTTCGTTTGCTCGTTACAAAGAGCGACTTTTTGTAACAGACTACCAACATGTGATATATCGAATATTCGAATGTGGATTTGATCCTAAAACATCATCACACTTCCCATTTAGTCTCCAATTCTTCCCAATTAACGTAATCTTCCACATGATAAGTCATTTTGGATAGTCACAGTCATAAAACAGGTTATCTACTTTGAAAGATGAGTATCACATATCACTAACTAACTATGTTGGTGACTATTAGATCAAAATAAAAAATCTCCTTCGATATTTCTTTATCTTTTTCGTTGTGAGACCCATAAGGATTGTTTTGACCTTCTAAATATTCGTCTCTCGTTCGAGCTAATGATGTGGGGAAGCAGTCCTGTCCTGTCATGCCTTCGCTGGTCGATGTCATTAGTGGTGTAAAGTTGGATTTTCGTTCTGAAAGTCATAAAGCTTGTTTCGTCTTTTTAAAATCTTCTTTTATTAGCTCTTGTGATGAGGAAAACCAACCGTCCTGCCAAATAATTGTTTTAATTTTTCATTTCTGATTATTTTGGCCTATCTATTAACATCCCTTCGTTTGGCTATTATCCGTCTTAAAGCGTTTTCTGTTTGACATTTTTAAGTATGTTTTCGCGTATGAGCTTTTGGTGGAAATATACTTATTTTTTACCATACAATTGTCCATAGTGCTCTCCTCTATTCTAACAATATTACTGTCTTGGCATTTGCACTGATCTTCAGAAATCCGTGGGAAGAGAAATTTTTATATCTTATTGTGAATATAATATTGCATTCGTAATATTTGCCTAATAGTATGTGGAGAAACTTGTACTACATGCAACAGGGTCGGTAGAATGTTTATTTCTGAATCCAAACTGGTGACTTGAGATCATTTTTTTTTTCTCTCACTTTAGAAGATTGGTCCATAAGATGAGGAGGTTTACCTGGTTTCGGTATCATGACTATTTCCGTCACTTTCCATATTTTGGGCACATATCGTAATCTAAATGCAGCATAATTGGATCGGTGAGCTTTACCTATGCTTTTCCTGATGTCAATTCAAAGCCAGGAGCTTTTTTTTGTATTAATGTAGTTTTCAATGTCATTCATAACCTCTGCAGAGGAACGTGTGTAATTGTTCCTTTTCCTTGCATGAAATTATCATCGAATTATTGCTTATCCTGTATAATATTTATATGGTTGAAAGATGTGTTCAGAAAAGCGTTCCGTCTTTTGTTCCTTGCTTCTAACCCAGCTTCCATTTTCGTGTCGTCTGATTGGTGGTATCTGCATAGTACCGAGGGTCATTCGATAACTATGAAGCCTAACAAAGAAAGTGCAAGTTTTTTGAATTAAAAAAATTTATATTTCGCTCAATACACTTATTCCAACGATACTCCAATTTACTAATGCCATCATTGTAGGTCGATGAATCCAAGTCCTCGAAATACGTAGCTATTTCACCAGTGATTACCTCGAAATTGGAAGAAAATCTCTTACTGCCGAGCCATATTTCATGTTTGGAAATAGATGATAATCGCTGGGAGCCAAATCTGCCAAATCCCAATTCATTAAAGGTCGATTCAGACACATCCGTGATGGTGCTGGAAGAAGCACGGACCGGTCACGGCACGGACACATCACGGATGTGTCTGAATCGACCTTAATTTTGGCTATTGCAATCGCAGACTTGTGGGCAATTGTTGTAACAAATTGGCGTAATACTCGCCATTTATTGTGGCAGAATGGTAAAGATGATTTCTTCGAATTCGCGGCGTCTATGTGTTAGACCACCTTAATCATCGAAAGATCTTCATAGGTTTTTTTTATTCTTTTGGTTGTCTTCCACAGTGAATGGTCTCTACTGTTGTCCTTAGTTAATGCTCTTAAATAGGAGTTTACTTTAAATCTTAAATTTTCTCCTTTCAGTTGTTGTGTGAAATTGTTTCAGTTAGTCTTGCCCTGCAAGGTTCTAGCTTCGAACCATTTTCTTCTTGCTTTCCTTTTTTCAGCTAATAAGTTCCTGTCTCTCTTGGATAATCATTTCGTTTTAGACGCTTTTTGATTTCTGGAGTATTCTCAAAATTCGACTGTTGCATGAATTCCTTCACTTCTAAATCCAACTGTTTCAACTTCTCTTTTGAGTGGTATAAAGGTGTGATAACTAAAAATCGGCACAAACTTTATTATTTGTTTACAAAATTATGAAATACAGAATTATAATGTCAGAGATAAAACTAAGTTATATTACATTTAAAGAACACAATCAGGCCCAAAGTCAGCTGCTTTTCTTACTTTAGTTTTTGTGGAAGCCATTAAATTGGTAAATACTGATTTTCGCGTTTGACAAAGTTTAGTTTTAATTCGTTTAATTAATTCATTTCCTGAATTTGCAGTCCAACCTCCTGCGTATGGTTTTTGTTTTAAATAATGCCAGAATCTTTCAATAGGACGTAGTTGGGGAACGTTTGATACATTTTCTTCGCGAGAAATGTAAGGAATCTGGTACCTGTCTAACATACTCTTTGTCACTGCAGCATAATGCGAGCTGGCCATGTCTGGCCAAAATATATATTTGCCATCAGAATGCATTTTTTTTCAAAAAAGGTACCAAACGTTTCTTCACACACTCATTACTGTAAGTTTCGTCGCTTATAGAATTTCCAGAAGGAACAATATACGGTACTGATCTTCCATTCTCCGATATGGCAAGCCAAACCAAAACCTTTTTTGGATATTTAGTGTGCCGTTTGAAACGCACTGTTTCTTGTACAGGAACATTTTCCTTATTATAATAATGTCTATTTTCAGCACAATCACTTCCATCTACTGTAAAATAGGACTCGTCATCCATTACGATTGCAGTTGCATTGGTTGGTTTTAAAACACCTTCCCGTAGTCTCCGTAATTTCATCTTTTGCGTCTCTAATTGTTTTTCAGTATAGAGAGGGGCAGAAATTCTTTTTTTAACTTTTATATTTCTTTCTTGTAGTATTTTGTGCACATATGGCTGAGATATCTTATATTTTCTTGCAATTTTTCTTTGAGTTTGCCCGAGAACACCTACGATGTCGTTTTCCAAAGCATCTCGTTTCTTTTTGGGCATTTTTCGGGCTTTTCGACCTGATTCTTTGTTGCGGCTAAGTTGTTCACCCTTTTCTACTCTTCTAATAATACCATAAATAGTTCTCCGCGCAATTCCCATCTTAACAAAATGATTCACCGTGTAACTTTTAGTTTTATTTCTATTAGACATGTAAAATTCGCCAATAACATTTCTTTTACTATTTTCGTCTAACCTGTTCATTGTACGAAGAACTAGGAGTCGTGCGATAATAAATATTTCTGTTTGACGTTTTGAGAAACGAGAAACAATTGGTGAACAAATAAGTAGCGACAATTCAATATAACCTACTAGATTCAACTAATTAACTTTGTGCCGATTTTTAGTTATCACACCCATATTTACTGTTATTTCCTATTCAAGAAATAATAGTGCATCTATTCACTAGCATTAGGTTATGTGGAGGTGGTATGCAGAAATAAATTGAAAGTGACTGTAAAAGAGTCAATCAGGTACACTTGTTAGGGTCTATTGACTTTCCTGTGGGTCAAATTTCACAATAGTACTGAGGGATTCTCTACCTTTTGTCGTGGTTAATAGAGACCCCCGCCCAGTGAGTATTTTTTTTGCGTTGAAGTCACCCCGTAATACGAATCTGTTATTTAGGTGTCCAAAGAGCTCCAAGGTATTCGTTTTAAAGAAGATTTAAAAAAATGGTTCTACCTTTAAAGACTCCCGAGACCATTTCAATAAAACTTTCGGTAATGTTCGGTTTTCTCTCGCGGTATGAGGGCTTAAAAGTTGCCGGCGAATATCAGAAATACGAAGAATAAAATAGGAAAAACTTTTTATATTAAAAAAAGGAAAAAAAAATGAGGAGAGCAGAGTATAAATTTCCGGAGATGAATTGTCTAAAGTCGGTGAAGTAAAGCGAAATAAATTCCGGGGGGTGGGCGGAGCGCGCGCAATTCATTAAAAACTGATGAAATCGACGGAACGAGCGAAAAACAATAAATCTATCTGCGGTATTGGAGCAAGAAGCGAGGCATTCGCGAAATTTATGGCTAATTTATTATGCGTCTGCACGGGCTCATTGGAGCGTCAAAAGTTGCAGAAAGTTGGATGTATTTTCCGCCGGAGCGGGGAAGTTTTGAATTAATTGGCTTAGTAGTGCGCTGTTCCCAAGTTTCGAGAAGTAATTAAACCGGCGTAGGTCCGGACAGATTGCTATTGGTTGGCGTCGATGAGATTCTCGCTACGTTGTGAACGAGCCTAATCAATTTCATAAATTATCATCCACCCCCTTAATTACTATCGCCGTCATCAACCGTCACTTGTACTTGAGTTCGTATGGAGTGGCCACCCTAATAACCTAGTTACACACATTAAAATAACACTGATCGTTATTTGAACAGTGCGGCATGCTCACGAGAACATTTTATTTAAAAAGGGCACGAAATTAGCTACAGGACAGATTAAGCAAAGCACTCTTGGATCCACGAGACCTAATAAATGTAAGTGTACGCGGTTGTCCATTAGGGGGAGAACGGCCGGGACATGATTCAGAATGACGGGGAACATAATGCGACCGGGGGCGCGATCTCCCGGCCACTATTTGGTTATCGATTTCGTGCTTCATCGGGCCGGCGGGTTCGAAAGTCTCTGACGGATAACGGCCGACGTATGATGGATCGTATTGTTTTCGGAGCGCCGCCCGGGCCCCCTATAAATTGCGAAACATATTGATAATTTCTTTCGCCGCATTGCGCGCCGGACCCCGTCGCCCCCAACGCCGTGATAAATTATTCGCTTCACGCCTCATCTGCCGCCACTTAAAATCATTTATTACACAATCTACACGCTTGCAGTAACCACATTTAAAAGGATGTCCTCGAATTATCATCCTGGTACGTAGGGGTGGATAGCATGTCGTACAACTTTATCTTCCTTTAATTTTATCAAAACACTCTAGATTATGAAGATCATTTCTTTAAATCATTTGGTCCTAAAGAATAATGATAATTTTTTTTCATCGAAATTTATTTAATGAATATTATTGATACTAAGGCCCAGTTGGAGATAGTTAGTTTAAAGTTAAGGAGAAGCTTAAACCCATAACAGCGATTATTTCAACAATTGTTGCTAGGGGTTCAAGCTTTGGCTTAAAAGTTAAGCTGTAATTGTACAATTGGGCCTAAATAAACTAACGTCACAAGTTAAATTAACGTTATAAGTGAAAAATAAAATTAAATAGCAAAAAAAAAGATAAACATGACCCACTATTACTCATTAGTTTGTTATGAGGACTCTAGACAAATACTGTTGCAAAGGTAGGTAGGGTTGTGCCCCATTACATTTATTTCGTTTAAAACACATATTCATATTATGCTCTATATAAAATTTCACTAGATATGAATAACTTATTAGATTCCATATACACCTACATAATTACATTTTAAATTAGTTTTAACTTTATTTCATGTTTATACACGTATTTTCCTACATTTTCGTTCTACTAACAAAAAACTGAAGTCGGGAACTCATTATAATAGACCGTAGTATGGCAATGAATATCTGAAAGATCATCTGTTCGAATGCAAATTCATTCCGTTGGGAATACCATTCGTTTGGTTTGTTTTGAAATTTATCATTATCGGAATAATTGAAGGAAACACATTTGCCTGGGCAAATGATAGGCAATAATAATAAATATCTTTATTGACCAATGAGGCTTAGTAAATTAAAAGCGTAAAAGTAAAAAATGAAAGTGATGAATAAAATAATTAAAAAAGTATAAAATGCAAATTATTTTTAGACGAATAATTTTACAATAGTCGCGTTTTGTATTATCAGTATCACCCTTCATATGCACAATATTGCAATAATTAACTTTTGTATTAAACTCTGACGCGGGTCGGAAACAGGTACTGAAAAATCAAGGGAGTAAAATAAATACAAAAATACTGTCGCTGTATGCATTTTTGAAAGTTATTACACAGTTCTCAGCAAAAATATTGATGCCTGTGTATAGTGTGCGGGTATCCTTTATTTGATGAAAGTTTTTGCTCCGCCTAGGAAAGTCGGTTTCGGTGCTTTAGGTTTTCCACTCGGACATGTAAAAAGGAGAGTGGCTCTTCACGTAACCGCTTTTTACGTCGGGTCCCTTCTTGTGTAATGGCGGAGGGCCATTAATAACGCGCTCTATCCATCATGCAGTCATGGATATTCATGTCGTGCTGGCTGTATCCGCTCCCCGCACGTGCCGGATTCGTCCTCTGACGGGTGACGGATACCCTCCATTTACCTCTGCGCTCGTGCTCGCACTGTAAAAACAAGACAGCATAATGAAACCCGACGGTATTTGTACAGGATACGATCCGGCATACATCTCGGCCTGGCTCTCGCCTCCGGGACGTTTACTTTAACCAACTCGCTTATAAACAAACGGAATTTTTGACTGCGCGAAATTACGAAGGCGTCGCGACGCCAGACACTTTAAGTCTTCTGTTGTTCTTACCACCGACTTGAAATAATATCTTTTTGTCATGGATGAATGAAAACTACGTGTTACATCTGGATGCTGTTGTGTGGGATACACGTGCCTTCGGGCAAACCACTCCACTCATCACACCGAAATGGCAAACGTGTAGGGGTGTAGAGTGTCTCTTTTTTTTAGAAAGCATAAACTTTTTCATGAATGAAAAACAACTGTTAAATATACTTTTCATACGTTCCAATGTAATCACACATTTCTGCAAGCAATTCCGGACACCTACTTTTTTCTTTCATTCAACTATATTTAAAAAAAAAAAACAAGATCTTTTTGGCACGTTTTGGTTACGATACAAATCATTACACATAAAACTACAAAAATGACTGCTTAAGGTTAAGATGTTACTTCTACTGACAACAAAAAATAGTACATACATATATTTGAATTTGATGACCAGATATCGTCTATGACTGAGACAAAACCTGGCGTTCCATAGGGTTCAATTTTTGATCCTATTTTATTTCTCACTTACACGAATGACATAAAACAATCAATTATTGTGTCGAAACCTACATATATTTGTATGCTGATTGTTACATTGGTCTTGTCAGGTGATGTATTTAATAAAAGACCTTGGCGCTTTAAAGCACTTTGTTTTGCTTGCTCACTGGTTGCTTGTATTATTATTGTAGTCTGTCCTGAAGATGATCACCTCTGTGATTGAAACTAGCCAGGCTATTAAATAGTTCCCGAACTTTACCGTGTTCAACTTTATAGTAACCTAAGACATATCCTACAACATCGTTTAATATTAACTTTTGGTTACTAATATCAAAATGGAGCAACTCACCGAGAAAGACCTTGGTTTCTTTCAAATAATTTGTCATTAAATCATTTTAAAACAGTCAAGGTGATTTTTACACACAAAACTATTCATGTCACGGCTAACAAACCCAGACGTAGCAAAATTTTTAGGGTTATACATACAGCGTGATTCATAATAAGTGTCCGACCCGTTAACCTCACGTAGTACATGAACAAACGAAGAAAAATTTTATATGAATAGGGGGTCTTAGGTGCATAGTTTTTAAGATAAAATTAATTGAAGATGCACATGTAAATAGGTTTGTTGGTACTGGAATAACTGACCTAACTCACAAAATCATTTACTCTTGAATCAAATTCTAAAACGCCTGTATTTACAACTTTTCTCAGAGATTTATGACGGGCAATTCAATTATTGCAGACACCTTTTGGGAATGCAGACAAAATGAAGTTTATTGTTACAGCTGATTACTATGAGAATAAAATTTATTGTCGTTATAAAAATGTCTGGCGGCGGCAACAAGCTATTCATATTGGTATTCATAAACATCGTACCTATCACATTCTAAAAATAGTTGTCAGTGATACTCTAACGGTTTCAATTTGGGATTCAAAAGCGTTAAATTTTTGAAATGCTTGTAATTTCGTACTTGCGTAACCGTAGTAAGTACACTCCTAACGGGTCGGACACCTTATGAATCACGCTGTACATGAATCCTCAATGGAACTGA
The DNA here is from genome assembly GCA_958336345.1 of Dorcus parallelipipedus. NCBI lineage: Eukaryota > Metazoa > Arthropoda > Insecta > Coleoptera > Lucanidae > Dorcus > Dorcus parallelipipedus. Next base: position 14,416,745 of record OY284480.1, on the reverse strand, counting down.
AATAACCATATTGAACATCTATCTAACAAAATTCCCAAAAATATGTAGGTTTTAAGAAATATAAAGGGATTTGTTGACCAAAAGGTTTATTGATTACATATCAGTCGTTAATTTTATCCTAAATGTCCTACACTATGCTTATTTGGGGTCATACTATGACTCATCTGGTATATTTGTATTCCAAAGAAAAGCAGTTCGTATAATCATGGGTTTAGTAAAATATAAATTCATTGAAGTAAAAATCCTGACACTACCTTCATTGTATATTTATCTCTGTTTAACTTATACTCATTTAAAGAAATGCTCTTGTACAACACATAGTGATATCCATAATTTCAAAACCAGACATGCTTATTCTGAATTAGGTAATATTTTAATAGATTAGAAAGCAGCAGAAATAGCTTTAATTTTATTATGGGTCTAAATTCTATGTGTAATTTCCAACCTAATGAAATAAAAGTCTTCAGATGGCGTACTTTAGATATGTTGTTAAATCGTTACATAAAGCTTTTTACATATTACTGAATTCGTTAATATAACATTTTGTAATGAAAAGTTTAAATCGCGACATACTGCGATCTCTTTTTGACCTTCAGGTGACGAGGCCCGAAATAGGGCCGAAACAGCTGTACAGAAGAAGCTCGACGAATCCACTGCAATAAAAAGACCGTTTTGCAACAAATTTTATAAGATATTGTATTGCATTGTTATGTATTTTTTTTCCGGATTACAGTGAAAGCTCTCATAGGCGGACACCGACGGTTCCAACTTTTTTGTCGGCTTATGGGAGCTGTCCGCTTATAAGAAAGCTTTAAGCGATCGAGGTAAAATTAAATTTTGGTTCCAGAAAAATTGTCCCGTCCTGAGAGATGTCCGCTTATGAGAGCTGTGCGTATGGAGAGCTTTTACTGTATACCACCGTTAGGCTGTAAATATGTGATATTTTAAATTTGTTGTACGATGCTGTAACTGCCGATGTACCAATTAAATATTAATCAACTCACATTTCTTTTGCTTTTGTTTTTTTTGTATTGCTTACGGAATTGTCAACATCCGTTCGCCTTACTTTGTCACAAAAGTGCATTATTCACTTTGCCATTTTTTTAATGGGTAATTTTTCTTCATTTTCTTTTTTTCTGCGTCTTGACTCTTGTGTGGTTTTCATTTAAATCTTGGTTTCGTTTGGATGCTTAGATTCCGTTTGTGTCTATAAGGCATCACTTTGTACCTTTGATTATGCTACTGAATACTGATACATCATATCCATTTAGAAACATTCCATGGATTTCATTAAATTTTAAAAAAGCAATCTGAATTTTTTGTGTTCACCGAAAAAAATTAACTTTTCTGCCGTCGGCAATAATCGAAAAATTAATCCTTCCCTTAAATTAACGAGGAATGGATTAATAAAGTGGGCGAGTAAAAAAAAAACGTAATCCTGACAAAACAAATAAATGGATTATCTTCAATACAAACAAGATTTCGCCGAACGGTAAGCGGATTTATTTTTTAATGTGCACGGTGTCTTGATTACGAAAATAAGCGGGTAAACAGCGGGGGCGGCATTCGGGCGAGATGCGGGCAATAATGAGCGCGCCCTCCAGGATTCATTTATCAAATTTTAATGGCCGTTCCTTTTTTTCGGCGCGCGCGCCTGCGTGCGTGGAGGAATTAATCTCGCAGATAAATAAAATATGTAAACTTTTATGGGCGCAGTGAAAAAGGGGGGCCAATTAATTTCGCTAATGTACCTCCGTCCGCTCGCCGCCCGCCGTCGGAATGTAAAAATTGGTGTAATTTTTACGCGTCCGTATTCCGCGCACGCACTTTGATAAACCACTATCTGTGTGTGTGTGAGCCGTGTTCGATGAGGGGGTTGTAATGTTGTTATGAGGGGTGCAACGCTGATAATTTACACAGAACTCGGTTTTGTTTAGTTGCTTTTAAACGTGATGAATTTTTATTCACGCTAATTAAATTTTTTAATACTCATACAACCCCCTAAATTTAATAACGCTGATATGTTCTGAATTTTTATTATAAAACGTTTCAGGGACTATGAACATGACGACATGACTTAATTTAACTTTGCTTTCAAATCCAGCGCACTTCGCTGTTGCCTCTTTAGATTGTTTTCAATTGCGCATCCAGTTCTGCTTTTATAAAGAGTGCTCTGGATCCGTTGAAGAATTTTCTTCTAGTACCATCTAAAGAGCATCTAAAACTAGCGTGAAGCTTTAAATGGCAAACAATTTTATATTAAAAATTAACAGTTAGCAAGTTACTGACGGAATGTTCTCGAAAAAATCAATCCGGGTTGCAGGTTTAGGTTAAAACTCAGGAGTGACGTTATTTTGAGAATTGTTTTCAATTATGTAAAAGACTCCAAGAGTTATGGTGCGAACTAGTCTACTCCTTTTTTTAAAGATCTGTAGCACAAATTCACGTATGTTTACACGCTCAATTTAACTTGTAATATCTGCTGCTCGCCGTTAGATCCTTACATGAACCGAGGTAAATAATACCTGCGAGAGGGAAAATATAAAACTCCAGCGGACAATAAAACGTGACTCGCGTAACAGATACCCTGTATTATGAAGTTAGAGCACGGCGCTACAATTTCAGATTAGGTGAGTGTATATATCGTCGTCTGACTCTAACGAACAGAAGAAAGAGGAGGAGGAGAAGCTCGTCTCCCGAAGCAATATATCTTAAAAGTGGCACGAACAATATGGCGTTGCCGTTAAACAAACGGCGAGATATCTAAAGTGCCGGGAAGCTTAATCTAAATGAAACTTAGCCGGAGCTAATGGTCATTTCGAGCACGTTCACTCTAGTGTTAAAAAGATAATTCCGCTCTCCGAACTGCATCCAAGAGCTCGCTCGAAAAATGTATGCAAGCCACGTCATCTGTATAAACTCGTTACAAGTTTTTAAGGGGATCAAAAACCAGCGGCGAAACTTTTTGGGGGCGCGAGTAAAAACCTCCTTTCCCACCTCTCCGTCGATGAAGTAGTAAAAGCGTTAATTAACTGCCGAAGTAGGAAAATTTAAACGAAGCGATTGTTGATTTTTCCAAGAGAACGACCTCGCTTAATTACGACGTCCGCTCGAGACGTCGAAACACCTTCTGCACTTTTAATTTGACTTGCCCTCCAGAGTTTTCTCGCCGGGTGCGACGGAGGTTCTTGTTTGCTCGTCGTCGGAAAGTTCACGCGCAATTTCCGAAAGTCACGTAGCACACAGAGACCGCGATATTTTTTAAATTTATAACTGAATCGGGCTCCCGAAGTTCGAATGTCTGTCGGTCGCCTCCGGAGACCAATTCACAATGCCCCTCTCGCATTAGATTTTTCGGTGAACGAAGAAAATTTAGAAGTTTCCTGAGCTTCTGCTTACGTTGACCGAACATCTCAAACAGTTTCTCATCTTCCATGCGTCTGTCCTCTTTCGACTTTTGTTTTTCTCTCATTGTTTATGATTCTTGTTTTTGCAACTACACCTCCATTGGCATTTCACTACCTTCTTCATTATCATTAGGTATCAAATTTTTATACTGTATGCTTTGGAGCAGCGCAGCTGTGCCATTGCTTTCAGACTTTGTACATCAGTGCGTCATAACTTCATAGAAGTACGTAGTTGAAAAGAATTTACTATTTCCACATGATGACGGCAAACTACGTTATTCCGATCCCTAATTGTTATCATATTTTAAGTACTCTTTCGAGAAACTTAATCTGAGTTTAGTGCTCATCATGTCTTTGAACTTACAATCAATTTACTTCATGAACATTCAAAGAGAAAAATAAAACAAAGACTAGAATTTCAAATGGAACTTGATTCGTCTTCTTCTTCCTTAGCCATTCGTCAGCCATCCTTGCACATAGATGTCTCTCAACTTTCGCCATCTGTCTTTATCTTGAGGTCCTCTTCCAATATAGATTCACTGTTCTTTCAAGATCTGTCACCAAATTTTAAATTTAATTTACTTGCCTCTACTTGCCACGGTTCGGTTGACAAGCTTCTGCCGATGTTACGATCAGCTAGCAACAGTGAAAAGGAGCGAGTTAATTAAAGGTAGTAAACTTATAAAGGGGGCCAGAAGACAACTCGTCAGCTAAACATAATTCGATCAGTCGACGTCTCCAATCGACCAAATCATGCAGAAAATGAATCAATAATAATCAGAGGCGAAACTTTACTCACTGGTGTGCGTGAATGTAGAAATTAAAATCGTAGTTAAAGTTAACACAATTTATTACACAATTAAAAAGGAAAACACTTTACACTCTTAATAAACAACTACAATTGGCTGCTTACTTTTGGCTTAAATTAACTACCGTAAGCGCAGCGCAATACGTAGTTCGAAATTCGTACTCGCGGTTTACTACTCACGAGCCAAGAGTAAAATTAAAAAACCGATCGGTCCGTAAAACGTCAGATTAAATTGAAAACCTAACCTTGAAATAGCACGTCCACTCGCACGTCAAAATCAGCGGTGCCAACCGAAGCGCAGAGGCCGGTGGGTAGTTACAACGCCCTCTCTCAACCGCAGGAAGCGTCGACAAACTGGCCTGAACTGGACCCGCTCAGATCGTCAAGATGGCTGATCAGGTTTTCTCGATCGGGTCTCGATATGACTATGGAGCAGGAGCGCCGCCGGAGAACTAGGCCAAAAGGTCTGGTCTAATAGCCTGCGCCAGAAAACTGCGCCCAAATAGAAAAGCCTACATAGAAGAAATGATTTTTCGTTAGCGACCATGTTGGCCTATTTGTCGGCATGCGTCGTCATATTTTACCTGAGAGAACTGGGGTCTCAGACTTGGTAAGGAGATTAAAACTGTCTCCAATCGATGTTCGGCGGTGTCAATTGATCTTCCAGCAAAGCCGCAATTGAGTTACTTCTCCAAATGAGCAAGTACTCCGTTAGATTTAACGCACACGGAAAACACGTCCCACTGGCACAACGCTCCGAACAAGAAAGAACGCGACGAGATTGAAGATGGAGAAGGTCGCTTCGACGCGCGGGGATTACCGACGGTAACCAATGGCAGGCAACCTGAGAGTCACATGGTGCCTTCATAGCCTATGAAAGTTCAGCGATCACCGCACGCAGGTTTCCCCCATAGCGATGTAGAGGAGGGGCAACAGGGTCGCCAATTGTGTTAAAACGCAGCTGAATGATGTTATATCGCTACGATATTTTGGCGCTAGATTTGAACGTAACAGATCATGAACCTACCTCATTTGGAGTCGTCCTCGGTTTCAGTGTTCCAGATATGGACTCCCGTATTAAATTCGATTATTCTATTTATTATCTTGTTGCCTTACTTCGTTTGTCCTAATCTTCATCAGTTAGTTACGGCCCTTTGTGTTTTTATCAAGGTCTCCATGTCTTTTCTTTGTAAGTGTCCAAGTTTGACTTCCATATATAATGAATAAGAGGATACAACTTAACTTGAAGACTTCCGCGGCTGTCGTTCAGGTTTGAATTGGCTTCCGGTTGGAACCGCGTCACGTTGACTTCTACTGCCGACGTTTCGTTCTCCTTTGCAGAACAATTTCCTCAGGGCTGCTGCTGCTGGTGGTGTTGTTGCTGCTTAGTCGTTGAGATTGAGGATACACTTCTGTTTATTATGACATGGTGGAATAGGGGATAACTATTCCTCAAAATGCAGATCTTTGACGAATAAAACCATTACCCTTGAAGTTGAGCATTCAGATACTAATAAAAATGTGAAAGCGAAAATTCAAAATTAGGAAATAATCCCAGCGTTTAATCTTCGCGGGCAAACAACTTGGGAGTGGTCGCACATTGTTGGATTATAACATCCAAAAGATGTTGAGACTCCGAAGTGGTGTTAAGAAACGCAAGAAAAAGAGCTACTCCCAAGAAGACCAAGCATAAGAAGAAGAAGGTCAAGTTAGCTGTCTTCAAATTTTACAAGGTTGATGAAAATGGAAAGATCCATCGATTGAGGAGGGAGGCTCCAGTGAGCAGTGAGGTGCAGCGGAAGATCACCATTACTATCCATCACCATCACTATTACGGACCCACTTTGGTGTTTGCCACACCAGAGGAAAAGTGAACGTATTTAGGCTTCATGTAAGAAACGTTCTTTTGTTGGGGTATTCTACGGTTTACGCCTCTGTCAGTGTTATCCTTGTTATTTCAGCTCCTTGTTTTTTTGTCTCATTTAAGGACCTGTCCTGAATACACGTACTCGTTATCTTTTTAGTGTGCGGCCATCAATATACACGTTTCTGATTGCATACGTGTTTGCGACTTTTTATCTTTTACACATTCATTTTTAATTGGATTGGAAGATCATGCCTTGTATTTCTTCAAATGTATTGGCGATGAGGACTGCTACATCATCAGCGAATCTAAGATGACTCAGTCTCTTCAAAATTAATGTTCACTCCTAATGTGACCAATCTAATGTTCTCAATACATCTTCTAGGGCCAGTGTAAATAGTTTGGAAGAAATTCCGCGTTTAATTGAATAGAAAAGAAACTCGATGGCCTAGGCAAGTTCAATCAGAAAAGAAAAAAAAAAGAAAGGCCAAGAAGATCAAAAATGAGGCTAAGAAGAGTGATGGACAATTTTAATAAATGAAGAGATAGGCTTAGAAGAAGAAGTTGCACAAATTGCACATAGTTGAAGATTGATTTGTTACAATTGCCAATATCAAGTTCAATCATTTATGAGTCTATCATTGGTGGTTCGCAATTTGTTCTATGTTTCCACAACCATTCATTACGTATTTCTTTCACATCATGTTCTACATCAAAAAAAGTATGTGCCTTAACAGGAACATCAAGAGCTTTCAATTTAAGATCACCCATTTGCTCGAGGTCACTTGATTCATTTCCTGGTTTTATACCAACCGTCCCATTTAACCAAGTTTGCAGTTCCTACCCTGACATTTAACCTTATAAAACGTGACTACTCAATTATTTTTAAACTATCTTTGTGCAGTTTGAGTTACTTTTAAAGCAGTGCAAATGATAGTCAACAGGTATCATTCACATCAGCTCCACGTTTTCAAATGAACTTTTAGCATCAGCAAATAGTTGCACGTAATAAATGATCACAGTAAAGGAATCAATAAACCATCTTGAGTTACTCCGGTTTAAATGCAAAGATTTGAAATTGTTTTAGGTTTTATCATTATTAAAACCAAAAACAATAATAAACAGATTTGATTTCTGTTTTTATACTTTATGTCATCGATATTGTTAAGATTAATTCTTTTTTTTATGGTTCATGTCGGCTTTTTTAAAAACTATTTTCAGTAATGCCATAGACACTCTTAATTGGTTAACTGGAAAAGCAGTAACGAGATGGGGAGGAAAGAACGAACCGGGAATTAAAAAAAGCTATGCAAGTCTATTCAAGCTATGCAAGTCTGAAAACACTAAAAAATCGATGACTGGGACATTTTTTAATAGGTTGTTCGGAAAAAAAGTCGCAGTATATCTAGAATTTTTTTATTCTAAAAAAGTTGGGTGATATCATCGTGGAATACAACTGCTAGCAGAAAGTTGACAAAAGGTAACTGATGCAAATGGTGATTATATAGTTTAATCGAAATTTATATACTTATGTATATCGACTTGGCCTGGCCACTACTGCCTATGCGTTTGTCGTGAGTAAATGAAGGCTAGAATAATAGAAAGCGCATAAGTAAAAGAAATAGCTACATCAATCGACGTTGCCGATTGATAACGCGGGCCACGCTCCGGCCGCAGCATTCCTACCTTTGCACGCAACATTGTAATATCTCTATTTCATTTCCACAAGTTTCAATGAGCCTCTCCTTCATTTACTCACAAAAACCGTATGCGTAGTCCTGGACAGACCAACTGTGTATAAACATTCTGAATTAAAAAGAAAACATTTTTTCTGAACAATCAATGAATGGATAAGGAATACTACCTTTCGAAGTCAAATGCATTCATTTCCGAAAGGTTTTACGTAATTTGAATTAAACTGTACGGTGTACGTTGAGGAATTAAATAAAATTTTAATTAATCCTCGAAGAGTCGTTGGGTGAGAATAAAAAAGCTGTTATTTCGTTTCGGCCCTTTTAAATTTAATTTTATTATCGTGAAACTCCAGGGCTCGTAGAAAAATCGTTAGGTATTAACGCGAACGGATAACAACATTCATTACAGAAGAATAAACGCGCGATTCTCCTCCACATTAACCAGCGGCGTTCGTCTCGTTCGTTTATTTTGGGGCCGACGCCATAACGCGCATTCATCAGACCCTCCATTGTTCGTTTTTCCGAATGCGCTGAAACAACGCCATCGAGAGCGGTCCGCAGCGGCGCACAAAGGAAAATAACGAAGCAACATTTGCTCTTTATTGCGCTTAATTTTTGAGCAGTTGTCTCCCTAAGCGTTCCTATTTATTTCCGCCGGCGGCGCGGCCTTAGATTAATTCCGATCGAATGCGTTCTTTTATAGATATTAAGAAAGTTTCCGCCGCCGGCATAAATTCGTTTTTAATTGGGCAGTTTGTTAAAACGGGCCGCGCCAACTTTATTCATAAAGATTACGATTTGATACTTTGAACTTTGTACAGTGGCGTCGACTACGGCGGCGGCGAAAACAGAGTTTAACTCCGAACTTACGGCCGCACTTAACCAAATGAAACAACGCATGTCAATCCAGGAAAGTTTTTTTTACTAACTTTTCATCTTCATAATGCATGTAACATCCAAGATACAAACACAAGAATCAAATTGAAGTTTAGTATAGCTGAATTCTTAATTTAATGACGCACACCAAAAGTTTGATTCTTTACAAGATTTCGTAATAAATAAATAAATTCTATTTTCACTTACGTATATATCTTGGTTGAATTGAATCGTACCTGTAACAAACAAAAAAAGTTAATTAAAGACTTGTACCCAGGGGTAAACAAACGTTATTTAAAATGACAGCAATAAAACAACAAATTACGAAGTCGTACGAGGAAAGAGGGTTAATAAAACTCTCGAGATATCGGAAATAAAGCTCGACAGAAACACGGAGTTGATGAGTCTCCGACGCGTTCCGGGTTGATCCGGTGTTAAAATAGTAAACAGTGTTGCACAATAACAATCTCGCAGTAAAAACCCAAAGCTGAGAGGGCATTACACCCCCGACGAAGACGTCCCGCTGATATCGGTAATGGTTTCCCGATGGAGCATGATGCATGGCGCGCCAACAGAACACAACTCCGGGCTGCGACGAACTCCAGGACCGCGCATAAAAATTTACGAGCCTCCATTAACAATATGTTCCGGATTGTATCCGGTTTTATTTCTTAATAAACGCAGGAATCGTTAGATCTGCAGCGGCGATTGCGATTTATTCTTCTCTTTTTCGGCGGTTGAAAGTTCTGCGCCGCGATAAATAAGGAGCGCGCGCGATCGTGTATCCCAATTTCGGTCGGAGGATCTCGTTCCTGGGGAAATATGGCCGGACATTAAAGGAAATCTACCCCGGAGTCAGTAAATTTCGTAACAATAAGAGAATGCAAAAGGTAATCTTAATGGTAGAGTTGTCTCATTTATTTTCAATTTTACAGAAAGTTGCTGAACAGAATCAAATGTATCAAATTTGATCGATTCGTCTAAAGTCTAAACCAAAGGCAAAATGATCGAAATTTTTATGTAGCAGAAATATGTTGGAAACCTGGATCATTAATTTTGGTCACTATTATCAAATGGAGATTATTAATAATATGTTTAGTGAACTGGTCTCTACAATTCTCAGACTGCAATCGCGTAGAATTGATAAATATTTAGAAAACAGTACCAAACATGAACTAAATTTGAAAGTTAATGTCTGGTTTACTTAGATATTCTTTGACCATGAACGCCCCCGTGACTTTTTGAAAGTATAAAGTATTTAGTACTGATTAGGATTTGTGTTAAACCTTCAATTGCAACTTCAGTAAAGTAAATTGGCCAAATACTGAACGAAAAACTAGAACGCAAAATGCTTAATAACATCCTCATTTTTTTGACAGGAACTTACTTTTTGTACAAAACTCAATCAAAGTAAACGAATAGTGGGGGCACGTAGCTTTACATTCAGACCAAAGCAAGTCTTCTTCTTCAGAAAAACAAACTTGATTCGCTTTCTAAATGTTCCAAAATCAGTAAATGTATGGTAATTAAACTAAATTTTTGTTCGATAAAAATTTGCATAGAAAATTCTCTCTCCTTTGTACTTCAGTGGAATCTTAAATTAATGGTACTTAATCTAATTTAATTAAAGCATTTTAATTTTCTAATTAAAAAAAGGAAACTCTAGGTACATCACTAGAGGCCATCATGTGATATTAGCACGAGCAATTTGGGTTCAAAACCGTCAATGACGCTGTCGTAGAGTCTATTTCCCTAGCAATCGCATTTTACAGGAATTTAACACGGCCGTAAAGCCGAATAGTGCCACGAGGTGGGCACTTAAAACGGTTAGTTGAATGTCCGCGTTTTAAATTGAGCGTCCATTATGGGACTTATTTGTTCCGCGGTTACAATGTTCGTACAGCGTTCAAGATAATTAATGGCACCTTCTACTAAAATTAAAAGTACAGGAGAAGTGCATGAATAAAAATTTATGGAATTCAAATTAAATTAGAAGAAGTTTTAGAATGTGATGCCAATTCAATCCCAAATTAACTTTAAAGTTAGTTAAATATTTCGTCCTAAGTAACCACATTTTTAAAAATTCTTATCTTGGACTGCTTTCAATTAATTAATCAAATGAAAACCACAAGCGCGAATTTAAAACAGAACATTACATCACATTACAATGAAAAACGTTTCATTTGCATGAATATATAAATAACATCGCCGAATTTTACCTCTTCCGGTTTCACCGCAAATTATTCTCACTTTCTTATTGTAATAATAGAGAATCCATATATCAGTTTTTGTATATCTCGATAGTATTTCCCGAATATCAATTCATGATGGCTTTTGCAAAAGATTTTCATGGTTATTGCAGTCAACAGCTTTAAATACATCTCAGAAAACGCCGCATACAATCTATTGTTGATCTAGAGCTTCAGTTACAACACTGACGTTTCTGCTGCACTGTTTCTTTCCTTCAGTTCCTTTAATCAAGTTGGTAAGATTAAAAATTTGTGTCAAACACATACAAATAAAAAAATGTAAACTGTAGGTAACTGTTCCAAACATTTTGTAAAATACTAATAATAAACGATATTTATTGAAATCTTTTCGATCACCATTTTTATGTACTGTTATGATTTTTTGTGCGAAAATGACATTCATTAAGGAATCCTTCTCGCCTAGTATGCGAGAAGGAATCCTTAATGAATGTCTCAGCGGTTGGGACATTTTTTTATTAGAAGCTGAAGTATATTGTCAAATTCAGATGACTTTGTATGTTTGAGTTTTGGATTATGTTGTACATTTCGTTTCCTCTTACCAGATATTAAAAAAAAAACTTCTGTTGAATCTCGCTTATTATTAAAGCTGCAATTTAGTTACATGGGAAAAAAAGTTGCTCCTTTAAAGATATTTCAATAGGTTTAAAATGTTCCTTATAGTTTCTACACAATTCGAAAAAAAATTCTTGGATTTGCCCAATACATTTTTTATTTGTTATTGAAATAAGATAAAACGTTTACGTTTCATTGTCATAGATATCCTTTCGTGCATTTAGAATCAAGATATCCATCTGTTACAGCTTGTGAGAAACGACATTCAACTGTTATTACTCAATTCAGTTTGTTATGGAATAAAAGCAGCAAACATTAGTTTTGTGATTTGCATTACATAATCTCATTTTATTAGTGTAATAACTCAGCAGCGGACGGGCGTTGGGCAGGCGAGAGTGGGGGACGTGTCGAACGGGCGAAAAATACATAAATTAGTAGAGGCGATGTATTTTTCGCCCGTTCGACACGCCCGTCCGCTCCCTAGTAATAACACTTCGATGTTCTTTTCTGAAATAGCTGATTAATGCCTACATTTAATAGAAGCAGATTTTTTTAAAATAAAAATACTAAACACACATTTTTACAAAGTAATCAGTAAAGACAATATTTAAACGCTTGAAATCAGCACAGAATTTTCTACATTGCCTTCGTCAATGCAACACCCTGTGTGTGTGTTCTAATTTTCGTTTTAGAGCGCGTAAAAAGCAAGGCATTTTACTTTTGCTATGGACGTTCTGGCTCACTTTTTTATAGAGATTTAAGGTCATGTATTAAACGTACATGTATGGTTGTATCACATGACTCTCGCTAGGCGCTGGTAGCAGATTATAAATAACAGGTAACACTTTTCAAATAAAATAGGCAGCAGTGCTAACAGCTAATGAAGTCTGACATTACTTGCGATTGAATATTAATGTGTATGTCAAATCTTGCTGCTCTAATCGTTTATAATTTATTAGAGAAGTAACGCTTGATTGATTATATTGAATAGAGGTAACTTTTTGCTTGAAGAAATCTTTACAATTCATCTCGTGCGCTTACGTTTAAGTCACTCGAGCGCGGCGTCACTTCTGTTATCATAAAATCGTGAAAAATCCATTCAACAAGTGAATGGACGCAATTACCCGCCGCAAAGTTATTTACTGTTTCCATTTTTTCGTCCTTCGTCGGCGCGGCCATCAACGAAGCCGCCGCGTTTTCGTTTTTCATCAGCGTCAAATACATCAAACGGACGCTCGCTCGCGAACGAAAAGTGCACGGCGGCGGTGTAATTGCGTCGTGACGCCGCAGACGCCGTCAAGTGCACTCGCCTCCGCCACTTACCTCCGCGCATTGTGTACACGACACTATCCGTTATATGCGAAGCTTTTTATGCTAATTAGCTTCTAGTGTTTCGTCGTTTAATCGTCGCTTTTTGTCCCGCTGCAGCCGCCGTCGTTATCGCGCCCATCCGCTGCAAGCAGTTTCGCCAAACTCTCGAGAGCTAATGTTTCTGAGCGCGACTGAAGATTTAAACAGGAGAAGTTTCGCCTGTATTCACAACACAAAAGCAAAAGCTTACGAGGGCGTTTCACTTCAAACAGATTTGAGCTTTCGAATTACGCTCACAGTTATTGGTAATCCCATAACGAGATAAAGTTCCTTGTGCAAAATCAAAGAACTTGATTTCATTTTTTTTAATTTCCCATAATTCATCTCGTACTCTAGAACCATTCAATAATTTTTGGTAGACATCTATTTACATACATGTAAACCCCGTTTTGGCATTTGAAACATGCCGTATAATAAACTATACTCAAAAAGTGATAAAATTGTACTTTTTTCCGTACGTGCTCCTCAACACGGGTAAAAAAGATAATTCCCAATTAAAATCACGAAACGTCCGAAGCCCACCTGCCACCCGCCACCTCTGCGCGTTTCTAAGTGCAATTACGAGATAACGTCGACTAGGCGTCCGAATTTAAAATTCCGCGTCGTGATGCTGAAAAGCGCTTAATAATTCGGCGGGCGAATTAGCGCGCGGGCGGGCGTATGCAAAAGAGGGACGGAAAAATATGCGAGGCGGGTATGCAGGTGGCACCACTGCTTGTACCGCTTGTAAATTGTGGTAATACTGATATGCAAATGCGCATGGATATTCATGAGGACGAGCGTGGAGACGCGGCCGCCGTTTAGGATTAGAATTAGTCCTGGAATTTCCATCTAGCGTCTGGACGGTTGCCGTCGATTTTGTTAATCTAATTGGGCGCAGTAAATTCGAATGGATAATCGTCAACGAACATGAAATTTCTCTTTAAAAAAAGCGCACGCGTGAGTCTCATTTCTTAATTTCATTTTTCCAGTTTTCCTTTTGATTTATACACTACTGAAAAAGACCGGTGTTATTTGCAGACTTTTGTGTAAAAATTCACACGGAACTTTACTATGAATACACACTAAGCTACAATTGTAGCTTAACTTTAAGCCGAAGCTTAAACCCTTAACAACAATTGTTGAAATAATCATTGTTATGGGTTTAATCTTAAGCTTAAATTTAAACTGGCATTGTACAACTGGGCCTAAGGCACAATTTTACAATCGTCGGATAAATTGAGTATAACAGTATTCTTCGAATAACAGTGATGAAGATATGGACGACGGTTAAGTGATTTTCGGCGAATAGTTATCTTTCCTTATTCTATGTATGTAAAACTGAGCTTACGCCTGTGTAAATTTACATGCATACAGTCCGTATGTAAATTATTCACACGAAAAACCCGTGTTAATTTTCATACAATAATTGGTTGTGGCCGGCAAATATCACAATTTCTTCAGCAGTATACAGAAGACTCTTTATCTTTAATTAATTGAATACACACCACAACGAAGTCCAACACTAAGGGCCGGTATTATAGCATTAGTTTAAACTGCAGTTTGACAGTTAAACTTCAGATTTTAAGATATTCTCGTTTTATACTTGCCGATGACAATAGCTTCTAAGTTTAAACGTCAATCGGTGGTTGAAGAGAAGCTTAAACTTACTGTTAAAATAAGTGAGGTTAGTTTGATCGAGTTTTTTTTTCATTTTATTGTCTTTCACACTCATTAGTCTAAAAATATTATACTGATCTGAAGTTTTACCTTTAGATTAAACTGCCATTTTAAACCCATGCTATAATACCGGCCCTAAGCATTCTACTTTTTTATTCTCGTCGATTTATTTACATAATTGAATTGCATAGAGTGGTTTACATTCGCGTGTTGATTTCTTCGCGAACTTGTGGAACCCCCACGTGGTTCGAAACCCCTTTTTTTTTTGATCGGTAATGTTTGCGTTGCGCTCAAAAATTCCGGTTTGTTTTGCGACGGCGGAAATTTTCGGTCGAGCAGAATTTAATTAAATTCATTTACGGCCGGCCGTAATTTATGTTTTATTGCGACCGAATGATTTTTTGCGGCTCACCGCCGTTGTTCGATTTCGTAATTTATTCAATTAAAATTATAATTTTGGGAGGTCACACCTTTCACGAATCTCTCTCTATAATATAATCGGTGCGAAGTGTTTGAAATGAAGAAAAAACTTAGGTACGATGATAGTTTATTGATTCATCAAGCTGGTGAAATTTCTAATTGGTAAAATGTAAAAGCCAAACGAAAAATTAATTCAAAATGATATCACATGAAACAATACAAAACAAATATTAATTCAAAATGATATCACATGAAACAATACAATACAAATTTAAGAGTTTTATAAAGAGAAGAAACGGTATTCTGTACATTAATTAAAGCAGTTAGTTAGTTGACGTAACACGAAAAAAACACCGTTGATTTCATCAAAGTTTTTTTTATTCACTATGCACATTTCGTATGCTAAGCAAATATCGTCGGTAGTATACAAATTATTTTCGTCTTACGGGCTAGTTTATATAGGATCGTTTATATACGATAGTGATTTTTTCGTGTTACGTTAATTCATAAAATTTCATAAGAGCTCAAGAAATAACTGTTAGTTACTTAGTTACTAATTAACATCAAGTGTTGTTTCTAGATACAGAGAGAGAAACGGAACTTTGAATCACTTGATCACACTATGATATTATTCGAATATCAATTATATCAATGTGTTAACAGCAATAATCATACTGACTGTGTGAAGGCAATTATCAACATCAGCGGTCTTTTATTTATTTATTAAAACGAAAACCTCTATTTAATTAGGATCAAAATCTGCAGGTTGAATTAAACAGTAGACGTGCAGATAGCAGACGGTTCCAAAAGGGATACATAATAATGAAGAATAAATTAAGAAGCCTCTACAGGAGGACATCCAGAAGACAAGACAGCTGGGACAACCTCGACCAAAATTGGTATGTTTAATTTGTTCTTTAACCTTTCTTATTCGTTATCGTGTAAACCATATTATACCTACTTTCCTAACCGTCGAAAACCACATCAAAACCCACACTTTTAACAAATTTCTTCAACGCACCAGTTTGGCCTTAGTCCAAGAATGTATCCAGTTTACCCGACATCAACCCTCTAATTTCTTTGCTACAGTATTTCGTCTTCGTCTAGAACTTGCTAATACGCTCACACCAACGGGCTGGCAACTAATAACAAGCTGCCCACACCCGCAAACACATCACTAACTAGTACCCACATCCGTAAATTCAATCAGTTAGCTTCCAAACAACTATCCAATCGTCATCATGAATTATTCTTTAACACATACTGTGATAAATAAATCTCCCTATTCCTTAACCGTAAACGAAATCTCCGTTCTCTCCTAAGGCCCAAATTTCGCCATCACCCCAAAAACGATACCCATTGATGACATCATAGCTAGAGTTGATTCAGCCCTTATCAAACTTCCTCCCCACATTGCAGACCCTATTCGCCACGAAACTTCCAAAATTCTAAAAACAGCCAAACCCCCTAAACTAGATAGTACAAACCTGAATTTCAAGCTTTCAAGACCCTGAAAACTAACCTAGACATAGTCATACTCTCTGTAGACAAAAGGAATGCCACCGTAGTTTTGGATCGTGTAGAATACGACCAGAAAATCAACACCATATTAGACGACCCTGCCTACCAACCCTTGTGACGCAATCCAAGCTCACATATAGAACGTACCATATTAATAAATAATAATGAAATTTTGTAGCTTTCCAGAAACACAAAAAATCTTGATCCCGTGACTCCAGAATTCCCAGACTTTACGGTCTCCCTAAAATCAATAAAACCGACAGACTTTCATGTCCCATAGTCAGCGCAATTAACTCATCAACCTATAAAGTCTCCAAATATCTAGCACACACTCTCAAACCGTTTGCAGGTAAAGTGAAACCTTCATCTTCAATTCCCAGGACTTCGTCCAAAAAATTCACGAGATATCCTTAGACCTTCAGGACATTCTGGTCAGTTTCGATGTAGAATCTCTTTTCACCAAAGTCCCAATTCCCGACATCATCACAATCATGGGGGTATATAGTATGTACCTTATATACTGTACACAATCTACTTTGTAATTATATTGTATCTGTACATAATATAACTACGATAAAGAGGTATATTGTATATTGAATATTTATACAAATTCTAGGACATTATGAGTAAATATCCTTTTCCGCACTTGGGAAATATAATATTCAGCATGTTATACATATTGTATATTATATACAAATATACTTTCATTTAAACTTGGTTTCAACAATCTCTGTTGCTAGTTGACATAAACATAAACATAACATAAACATAAACATAAACAATTTTATCAATTTTTTAACTGATACTCCAGAAAATGATGATTTTAACGCATTAAACAAAGAATGTGAATTCTATCTTTTACATGAAAATAGTGAATTAATTTCACTGTTAAAGTATCCTACTGTTAAAAATATTTTTCTTAAATATAAAACACTGTACTGCCGTCGTCAGTTCCAGTCGAGCGCCTATTTAATATTGGAGGACAAATTATAAAGCGGAATCGTTTATCTGATGAAATGTTCGAAACGCTCTTATTTTTAAAATCTAAAACTTAAACTTTTATTAGTGATATACAAGGTGAGTCCAAAAAGCGCCTAAACGAATGATCTGTTTTTATTGTCGGTTTTGAAAGGTGAAGATATCAAATTAAATGGCGTCTTTAATACATTTAAGACAGTTGCATGACAGCTGATAACTTTTGTTTTTTAAATGTCATGATATAATTATTGTAATAAATTTTTAAAGAAGCAAATTTACGAGAAATGACGTTTTTCTTTAGTATTCTTTGAACATGTTTTTGAGAAGTGTCAAGGTTTCTTAAAAGCACCGTATTTTCGTAAATTTGTTTCTAATCTCAAATTTGTATTCTGATCTAGAAATTGCCAATTTGGAAATCGTTCACCGCATGCTCCTGCAGCACCTATCTGGCACTCAAAATAAAAACAAAAACAAAAGTACATCTGTCATGCAGCAGTCTTAAATGTATTAAAGCGCAAGAAAGTGTATATTGTAGTATTCTTTCTGCCATTTCATTTCATAGTTTGCCTGTTCAAAACCGACAAAAAACATCGGCGCTATTCGTTTAGGCGTCTTTTTTTTAGACTCAGCCTGTATATACACATAACACTATTATTATTGTTTTTAAAAACTGTTTTTATATTGAACATTTTCTTGTTACTTTTTACAACATAAATAAATAAATGTTAAAAATAAATATAACGGCACAGATGGAAAAAAAAAGTCAGTGCATATATATATTATATATGTACATATCAAATATACTGTATATGTATAGAGGCACTACTAAATTGTTGTATATTGTACATGTATATACATATACCTTTTAAATCAAGTATACAGTATATGTTTAAGATATACATTTTTTAAAGTATATGTATATGTATCTCAGATCCAAAAATAAACCCAAACTGGTCACAATTAACCAACAACTGCTCAGAGCCCATAACCAACTCGAAGATTTAATTTCCTTCATAGAATGTTGTTTAACCTCAACTTATTTCAAGTTTCGTGATCAATATTACGAACAGGTCTCAGGCACAGCCATGAGTTCTCCTCTCTCTTCAATATTAGCAAACATTTTTATGGAGGCATTCGAACAACAAGCTCTCACTTCTCCCCCCCTTAAACCCAAGTGTTGGTTCAGATATGTTGATGACGTCTGCAATTTGGCTACACGGTAAGGAATCCCTAGACAACTTATTTGAACACCTAAATTCCCAACATCCTGACATTCGCTTCACTTTGGAATACGAAAGTGACGGCCCTTGACAGCTTAGTACGCCCCCTCCCGAGCAGTAGATTAGGACACTCTATGTATCGCAAACCGACTCATACTGATCGCTATCTGAATGAACATTGTCATCTTTATCCTTATCAAAAACAGTCAGTTAATAACTAACAATAATAAACAGTCAGCCGTGCCTTTGCCCTAAGCTTAAGACTAGGGCAAATGATCACTAAGAGAGTTGACTTTCAAAATGATATCCAGAAAAAAACTGTGCCTGTTTTTATCTCATACAATTTGTCCTTAAAGGACCAATTGTTTTACAGCTTTTACAGTTTTACCCAGGTTCAGCTTCTTTTTTTCTTGTTAAAATCATGAGATAGAGTCGTAAATTTGGATCATCCCTCGTCATCGCAAAAACCAAAACCAAAAAATGAAAGACCATCCCCGTCCGTCCGTAAATCAATGCGCGAGGACAATGCACAACTTCGCGTTTTCGGATCTTAAATTTAATTTACGGTCGCGTTATGAAACAAAGAAGTGGAATTGCATTGTCGGCGGGATTTATGGTGGTCCTAAATTCCGATCGCGGCGCGTGAATATTTTTACGGTGGCGGTTTTTGCCCGCGACGCGCTGCAACTGCCGCCGTCGCTTTTTAAAGTTGCATGGCCGAGCTTCGGCCGTAAATTCGGCGCGGCCGTACGTGTGCTCGTCGGACCGGAAACGGTTCGCAAAAAACGGAATATTTGCGTGCTTATTTCAAATTTAATCGGGCCCCATCATCCCCCGCATGCAATGACGAAATCGTTTATTCTCATGCAGTTAGGAATTATTTATTCCATGTTCTAATTTATTTAGTGGTTTCGTGTTTTGCAACGACATAAACTTAAAGAAGCCACGTAAAGCAGTCAAAAAAAAAAAGATGGAAGAAATTTACTTCTGACTCTTTTTTGGAAGAAAAGAAATTTTGATTTTGAACTGAAGATGTTTTTACCTATGAATAATGACGATTTCTTTCAACTCTATATTAATTCGTGACGATCGAAAGCGAGAGCAGATGGATTTGCATTGACCTTCCAATTTTGCAAAAAGTGCTTTCATAACGTGTTAGCGCTTCCCCTGTTCACCACCGAATATCGATTCGTTCCAATTACGCGGAGTGTCGAAAGCAAAAAAATTCGCAAAAAATGCAAACACAATTCGGAACAGAGCAAATAAAACCCGGTGCGCTCGGGCGGTGCACGTAAAAATCCTGCCAATGAAGTAGATCCGGGGATGTGCAAGGTAAGCAGTTTGCCACATTTTATTTACGTCGGGAACGATGCGACAATTTACGATGATACGGGCATTCTGAAAATACCGCATTCATAATGGAATAGAATAGAGAGAAAGAGAGTGGACGGAAATAAATCACAATTTCGTCGACTCTGTGTTCACTCGGATCTATTACATATGTAAATCTAATTTCGGAGAGCTTTTGTAACTGGGCAATTAATATTTTTAGAAAAACTACCGGCGCGTCCACCAAAACATTGCATATACATATACGTTATCCTAAAATGATAAATTAGGGACCGTTATTATCAATTATGCATATTTACTAAGCAAAAGAAAAATTTTGTTCATATTATCCTCATTTATCATATTCATCAGCCACAATTGGTCATAACAATAATTTATTTGGGTTTTACATTTTTTTGTGGGGTTTATCAAATTCACCGGAATGTTTACAACTCTGCATTTCAAAACGGTTCATTTCATTCCTTTCATACATTTTAACAATTAAAAAAAAATAAAAATAAATGTAAATTATAGTCCATGCGATACCATAATATACAATAATAAGAGGGCAAATCGTATGTCTTAATTTAGTAGATAGCAAAAATGTGTCCGGTGTTTTCTTTATAATAGCAATAAACCTAAATAAATGATGTCCATAAATAAAAAAGCTAATGCTTGACTAAGTAAAGAGTTTTGCATTTTTGCTTTAATTCTGCAATCTTGGAATACTCTGTGCAGCAAGCTGCAGTAAAGTTTGATGTTATTTTTAAATAAATTTTAATTTTTTGTTTGCAACCGCGTCGAGCGGTGTCTTTCTTCAAATGCGAGGCATTCTTCCTCTGAAATATACACACGTGCGCGCGATAATAGAGGGAAAGAGATTCCTGTGTACGACACACGCATTCCTGCATCCCACAGGAGCAGCGTCCTTCCGGGAGGAACATCGTCAAAGGATGCCTCAGACATTCCGGGCGAGCGCTCCGGGGAAGATGCAAGAGGGGCAACGATTCCGTTTACGTGAATACATAAAGGAGGTCGCGGCTGCCCGAATAATGCGTACAAAGGCCGACGTTAAGCGTTATCTGATAACCGCAGGATATTCTAAGGACAATGATAAGGTCGAACAAAGGCGCCTTTTTCGTTCCGAATGCATTAAGCTCCTAATTGGCGCGGGATTATCTTGATTCAAGCCTAATTACGATGGTCGCCCACCTAAGGATTCGCCTGTCATTATAACAGTAAACAAGAAGTCCTTTTCTAAGTGCTCGTAATGATTGTAAATACGTCTGAGGGACAGGGGCCTTATTGAGGAAATCTCCTCGTTAGGCTCGACTAATTATGCAGGACTAATCTCTGACCTTTACGTCGATCCTAGTTTAATATAACTAACGACCGATTTAATTGACCCAATGAGATAAAATTCTAATTGGACCTCAAAATATACGACGACAATTTGGATCTTGTACAAGTTCTGGAAGTTGATATTCGTAACTCATTCATAACTCAGAATTAATAATAATATAGTTTTCCATTAAATTTACGATAATAACAATTATTACACAAAGTTGTTCCAATCCAATATATTGCCGCTAATCGTTCTTTTTTGTTTCTTTTTTCCGTTTTCAAAGCAGCAAACTTTCGTTTCGTCGTGAAAGAAAACTCTGCCCGCCTAAGTTTCCGTTTAATCTTATTCTTGGCGAGAGTTTTTCTCCGCCGCGCATAGATATATCTATCTAAGTGTTCCCGCGATTGATTGCAGGAAATTTATGAGGAAATGAAGGAGCATTCACGGAACAACTTGTGCGGATATTCCTCGACGTTAGCGTTTTCCTCGGCCTCGTGCTCGTCCTTATCACCCCCCGACTGTAACCGGAAACGTGAAAAGGTGTTCCTCTTTTATTGTTTATATTACGCAGAAACATAATGTTATTAAATAAATTCAGGGAAAACGACGTGAATGTCGAATGATCGAACACTTACGTTGTCGTTTGTCTTCCGTTCGATGATTAAGGCGGTCGTTTCGATGAAAATACGTCGTAAAAAAACGGCGGCGGCATTATTCAAATCGAAGCGCCGAACTTATGCGAAAATATTCCCAACTTTAGAACGGATTAGAGTGAAAAGTACGTGACGAAATTCGAAATCCGTTCTCGGGCGCGAAATTTATCGCCGGCGAGAACTGCGCCAAGAAGCGGCCGTTACGTCGTCTGAGCAGATGAGAGGATTTAGGGGGCCACCAATACATTATTTCGATTCGGATTTTCAGCTTTGCATTCTTCTCTTTTACATGAAGTCACTGACACAAATTCCTAAGCATATCTAATCTAAAAATCCTAGAAATTTCACATGCTTGATGGTAGTACTAGTTCTATGATCTTTGTCGACTAAACCAATGGTAAACAAAATTTCAAGAAATAAGAAATCAATATGATTAAAATAAGATTAGCATGGTGCTTTTATCCCTTCACAATGACCTAGAATAACTTCTTAATTTACAGAAGAGAAAGATTTTTTATTAGCTAATAAAGTAGTAGGTACACACATAAAAAATTTTGGGATAGTTTATCCTCCTAATCGGTGTTGAGATATGGATAGAAAAGTTGTAAAGCTTATCAAATTTAGTGATAGTGTTCCGATTAAATTGCTTCTAAAAATAAGTGTTAAAAAAATAATAATTTTACTACAACAAGGATAAGCTCAACTCCTGTTTAACACCGTACTAACTCCTTTAGGGATACAAACTACTACCTCAGAAGTTAAGTCTCTCTCTTTTCCTGGATAATATTAACTCCTTGAAAGACAGAAATAACTACCGCAAGGATTAAAATGCCACTTTTGAAGACAATGTTAACACTTTTTAAAGATAAACGTCCTAACTCCCTTTATTTTAACACCAGAAACGGATGGAGGCGAGGGAACACCGAGAAGGAGTTGAAAAAGTGTTAGAATTAACTCCAGATTTTTATGTGTGTACAGTACAAAACAACAAGAAGGAAATTAGGACTTAAAATGTAGAGTTATCTTTATTTTATTTCCAGCGGTTATGATTAATATAAAAATTAATTTTAACATATTAAGAAAATACAAAGTGGTGAACTAAAGAAAGTTTCCAAACTTAGAGACAGATAATCACAAAAGCAGTGTTATCAAAAGCAAAAAAACTCAAGCAATAAAATTCCTTTTTAGTGTTTATGGTGTCGCATATAGATGACTGATTTAATATAACCTCAAATACAAAGATTAATTGGAGTCATACCGGTCAAGAAGTAAGACCAGCTTTTACAATCCATCGAGTTCAAAAGACGTCGTGATTCTTCAGCATTACCAGGCGAGATGCTTGTTTCGTCATTATGAAAAGAAGAACACATTCATGGTAACACCACTTAGGGTTTAAAGATTCTAGCAAATGTTTCCGTGTTGCGTTGGTTATTGCTGAACCGTGTTACTTGCCAAATCTAATGAAGAAAAGAGAAGAGCACAGCAAATTCTGCAAAGTGGAAGAGGAAAGAACATGCCATGTCGTCCTTGAATAAACAGATTTGATGAAGAGTGCGCCTGTCCAAAGAACGTTAATCAGAGAAACGAAGCAAATCGAACTTAGATCTGGTTTATGAAGATATTAAAGAAAATTCAGGGCGATTCATAAGTGTTTCCAGAGTTTTGGAAGTCGAAAGCGTAATAACCATGATAGACAGCAGAGCCCAGCAAAACTGACCATAAATTTTATTAATTTTTTTAAACATCTTCTCATGCATAGAGAGTGCACACCGTATATGAACGACGATTCATTAATATTAATTGAAACTTTAATCTTCTCCATTGTATTAGAATCTTCTCCACTGTACCACAATTTTCTCTATTGTACTACAATCTTCTCCATTGTATTAAAATACATTGCACTACAATCTTCTCCATTTTACTACAATTTTCTCCTCTATATTATAGTTTTCTCCATTACATTAAAATTATATGAAACTTATTTTCATTCTGATTCTTCGCTGAGTATGTTGCGTTATAAATTAAATTCTTAGTATTGTAACGAAATCGTAAGACCGGCGAGAAGGAGTAACGTCATCACCTCGACGACGCCGCGCCGCCCGAGCCACGACGCCGACACCTTCGAAGACGTCTCGCGACGTGTGAGCCTATTCCACAGGATTCCAGAAAGTCTACGGAGAGATATAAAGTTCGCCCCGTCGAACGGTGGAGTCAGTCACAATTAATGGGCGACATAAATTATTTTAGACATATAAACTAGTTATAGTGTTTATTTAATAGTCTTTAAGATTAACATTTTTGTGTAATTTTTGTTTTTCATTCATACTTTTTAATAAAAAATTTCTATTATATTCTAGATTTTCATTTAGAGTTAAAAAATGAAATAAAACGTCAAAAGCATGTATTTAATTTCGAAGTAAATTACAAGAACTTGTACTATCCGTGTCAGAAAGATTTCAGGGGAGTTCCAAACTTGCTTGTTTGTTTTGTTCGTCGACGACATAAAACGGATCGAAGGTGGGCCGTTTCGCGCGTAAAAACCCTTGGAAGAGGAGAAAGTAAAACGCGGCCCTTGTTTTTGCTGGTCAAACTTCATTAGCAGCCGGGCTGCAACAATGTCCATTGTTTGCTAATGACTGGTGAGACCGGAAGTCGGACAAGCGGCCATTACGGTCGTGACCCCGATCGACCAATCAACTGTTAAATGACACCAGCAGATGACACCCAGGAACGAATTGTAAGGGTCAATGTCGGAGAGGACGCGTCCATTGTTGCGTTCGGTGCACAGCTGCGAGATTAATAGAAAGAAACTTGATAAGCCCGCGACGTGACACATCTTTCTAATGCTCTGGAAGGCCTTTATATAAAATTTGAGGAACCGCTGGTTGAAAGCAACGATCTATAAAGAATCGTCTTTACGAAATTTAAGCACCTAATGTTACTTAGTGTCCATTTTCAATTGTGGCGCCTTAAATTTCGAAAATAGGTAACCATTTATTATGCTTCTGAAATGCCGCTATGATAAAAACGCGAAATTGTTTCTGTCTTGATTGATAAATTGCCTATTCCGAAATATTCAGGGGCCATGATTTAAGATGGACACCTTGTAAAAATATAAAACGATATTTTAAATTATCTAGTAATCGTTTGTGAAATGAATTTCAAGAAAAAATCAGGAACCACTGCTTGAGGACCATCGTCTACAAAAGTTTAAAAAAAGGATTTTTAAACACATATAAAAAGTTTTTTAAATAACGCGAACCTAAAACATTAATTATTTTAAACGTTCATTATTCTTTTAATTAAATCTGCAGTTCCCAAACTGCTGTCTTCTTATATTCAGATAACCAGATGTTGCCACAAACCTTGTCTTTTTCAATTCTCTTTTTTTTAAATTATCAATGAGTTACAACTCACTTCACTAACAAAGTTTGTTGATTCAAAATTAAATCTTCGATATTTTGAAGAGATTGGATTCAAGTACTTCAGAAGGAGACTTTCATTTGGATTATTGAACGATTGATTTCAAAATTATTTATAATCAAATTTTTGTAAATGTATTGTTGTTTTATTTTATTTTTTGGTATTCACATGTTGAAAAATATTGGGGCTTAAGCCAGGGAACGTAGAACATATGCCAATAAAGCGGTCGGCGTCGGATCGATCCACGACATGACCTTGAAACACTTCTGACGCCGGTGACATCGACACGACAACAAATAAAACCGAACCCCCGACGGATTTCATAAATATAAAAGCAGTTACCGCGCTCGCTCGCCGGATAATAATTTATCGAGAGCGTAAAAAAGTTATTGGACGTTTTCAATTAAATTTAGTTTATCGGTCGCGGGTAACCCCCGACGCAATTACACGCCGGAATTAATAAATTCTCCGCATTCGTTTTCAATTAAGTCTGAGCCGTGTATGCATAATGAAATTAGAACGACAGAGGCCGGGCCGGGGAAGTTTTCGGGGGCGCTTGTGCTGCCGATTAGCGCCGATTTAAATTAGAACTTTGCGCTCGCTTACATCGAGCTTTCAATACATATTCATATGGAAAGAGTTAGGTTCGGCTTGTTGGCCAACAAATTAGCGTTCGCACGTTGATTTGACTGTACAAATAGTTCCGGGGACCTGCTGTTCCTGAATTGTTCCCGGGCGATATTCGGGATAGTTGCTGATTTCAACGCTGCCGCCGAACTTTATCGTCCAAAACTCCCTTAACTAACCCCAATCATTTCCAGAATGTTGACTGTTTAATGCTGAACGGATTAATGAAAATTCTAACTTACTACTCAACTTTATACCACGTTTTTAGTAGTTCCAATAAACACATTCTTTTCATAGTTACACATTTTTTATGAAGCAATTTTTTTTAACAATTTTCATCGCATATTATTGTAAGCAAAAAAATAAAATAAAAACTGTTGTAACCAAAAGATGACGTTATAAATGACATTAAATTGTAGTCCATTTGTTAAAAAATCGCAGAAAACATTTGCGGTTAAATATTTTTCAATACAGAAGAAGAAAATTAGCCTTAAATTCTGCGAGCTTTAATTTTGGCTCCTAAACAGTAGATGGCATTTTACACTTCCACCACAATTAACTAAATAATTAGGCGAGCGTTGTGTAAATGTTTCCGCTAGTAACCAACAGATGGCGCTCGTTGATTAACTATTTCTGTTCAGGTTTGAACTGGGCTCATTCTATCAAAAAACTTACCTTTCCAAAATTGATAAGAGTTTCAATCCAATAAAAATTCCAAGGTTTCACAACTTACTGAAAGTATAATAATTGTAAGCTTTTTCTACTAGGCAATAGATGACGCTCGCTAATAAGCTGCAACGTGCAATTATAAGTTGTTTTTAATCTGCCGGTCTTTAATCGCGTCGGTCCTCCCATCGTCCAGTTAAAGTTATCCGGCGAATAACTTGATTTTTATGAATTGTTTCCAAGTTATCAAGTTTAGTTACTTTATCAAGAGGTGTAAAGACCGGCCCTACATTAAAAAATAAATCGTTCGGGAGAAGCAATTTTAGCAACAACAAAGTAACTTTTTCTGTTGCTCGACAGAGAGCTTCAAACTAAGTTGCTCCTTGTAACTTTAAGGAATATTCTGTAGATCAAAACATAAAAGTTTCAATTTAATTAAAAATTTCAGGCTTTGCCAATTCATAAAAAAACTACACAATAATTTTATTTCGTTCCTACCCAAAAGGTGGCGCTGTTGATAAGCTGTCTTCGTCTGATTTGAACTAAAGAAATTTTCTTTAATTTATTAAAAGTAGATGCAGTTTTGTTAGCATTACTCCGAAAACGAGTCCTTCAAGAGAAGAAATTTAAGATAACAAAGTAACTTTCATTGTCGCTCGAAAGATGGCGTCCCAAACTAGATCATTCGCTGTAACTTTAAAGAACTTTATGTAGATCAAAACTAATAAAACCTTAGTTTAAATCAAATTCATAAACTGCACCTTGTGCATCTCCATATAGTAACCTTAGCTTTAGCCACTTCGCTTGAATTCGAACGGCGTTTATTGTACCTAAAGACACCATCCAGGTTTTAAGTTTGCTTAAAATTCTGGTCTGTGCAACATACACTGTGTCCCCGGATTGAGTACGCGATACGTATAATGGACCAAAAATTTTTGAATTCAGATTTCATGTTCTGAAGTTCAGGTCTGCTTGGCGTCAAATGAATTTGTGCCAAATTTGACGTCGAAAGTCTTCAAGGTGGCGGAATTAACACAAGAAGAAGTAAAATCTGTGTAGGTAAAGTGGTCTTTCTTTTGAATTTAGGAGAAAAATTTAGTAAGATAAAATGATTCCCATTTCAAATTAGAAAGATATACCAAATTCCAACATCCTAGAAAAAAAAATTGAATTACGGAAAATTAGGATTTCAGTAAAGTTGTTAAGACATTAATACTGTCAGGTGCTAATATGGATGAAGCATTATTTGAATAATAATATTTTATTTATTTTTGGCCAATAAATATGTAGATGGCGTTAACATTTTACAGCTTTACTGAAATATTATTCATAATTAGTAATTTTCCGTAATCCAATTTTTTTCCTAGGATGTTGGGATTTGGTATATCTCCCTAATTTGAAATGGGAATCATTTAATTTTACTAAATGTTTCTCCTAGATTCAAAAGGAAGACCACTTTACCTATACAGATTTTTCCGCCACCTTGAAGACTTTCGGCGTCAAATTTGGCACAAATTCATTTCACGCCAAGCAGACGTGAACTGCAGAAGATGAAATCTGAATTCAAAATTTTTTTGTCCATTATACGTATCGCGAACTCAATCCGGGGACACATTGTATAAAAAAACTTAATAATGACTGTGTCAGAAAAGCTTTCCCCTACCAGTCAATAGATGGCGTTGGTTGATGATCTAAATTCGCATGTAAGTGCTGCGATAAAGTAATTTTTTCTCGATTGAAAGATGCCACTTCGAATTACAGTTGCTGTAGTTAGAGCACTCTAAACAGGTCATGGCTGAAGAAGTGTTCATTAAAAAAAGAAAGAGTTCAGAGACAATATAATTTCACGAAAACTGAATGAATAATTGGTTTCTTCTACAAGCCAACAGATGGTGTTTCTCGTTAGCGAAAGATGGCGTTTCAAACTACAGTCGCTACTACTTTTAGCAGGTGAAGACTTTTTTTTAATGAAACTTGATTTTTATTACAAAAAAATAATAATAAAAAATCTCCAAAACGGTACGATTTCATGAAAATTTAGCAATTGGTTTCTTTTATTAGCTAACAGATGGTGCCCGTTGTCTATTCTTGGCTAAAAGTAATGGTTCTAACTTTAATTACAATTTGCGTTTGCAATTTCATTGGAATTGGATTTGTTAAAAACGTCGTCAAATATAAAAGAAATATTCTTGATTTCTTTTCTGATTTCTGACAGGAAAGCTTTAACTTATTGGTAAATAGAAGACGCTCCATATATATCACTTTAGATGGAAAATGTATTTGTCGAAATCCCATTTTTAATTGGAAGCATTCTGATTGAAATTAATAATTAAATTCGTAAGAAAATATTATTGAACTTTTATGAATCAGTCGACCGTAAGCAATTAATCAGTCTTCTAATTAACGACGCTCAAAATCAATAGCACTCCGAACAAAAAAGTCTCTTATATATTTACGAGGCAATTATTGTCAGCAGAGACAAATCAAGTTAGATAGCACTCTTCGCGGAACGTCTTTCTCTATAGGTAGGGTCGGCGAAGGGTAAAAGAAGGAAGGGGCGCAGCGGTATTGGCGGCGGCGGCGGCGGCGTCGAATTTTCTTTTTCAGCCCCTTGTTCGGTCCCGATATAAAGGAATTTTGTTTTTCGTTCGAGTTGATTGTAATAAAATGTGAGGCAATCAATGCGATCCTTCCAGTGACGTGGAAGGATTCCTTTCGATTCTTCCATTATTCGGCGCGGCCCTATCGAAGTAGGCCGTGATGAATGGACGGCAAGAAATATTGTTCCCGTCTTTCATCCGAATATACAGCAGTCTTTATTCGAGTGTATTTAAGCTGGGCCCGATTGTAAATCGCAACAATTTATCTATTTCCAGGGAGATGTTTTAAGCTTTTATAAAGGGGGCGGGCGGGCGACCGGCCCTCTCCGCGAAATGATTAAGTAATAAAGTTTGATGCGGGGAGTTTCTCTCCAACGCGCGCGCACTTTTATCAGACCTAAGAATAATTTATGTTCTTCTTCGGACGAGAAGAGTGTGCGGATTCTTCTTTGGAGAGAATGAGAGGGTATCGAGAGGTTGATCCTTAATGAAATTGTTAATGAGGGCGGTGGTAAAGTGCGTCGACTTGAGGAAACTGAAAACCTTTGTGTACTATGAACGTTGTGAATTAAGAAAAGATAAACCTAATTAATAGGAAATTCAAAATTAGTTTTATGCCAGAGCGTACTTCTTTCACCACTTCTGGCTTACACACATTTTGAAGAGCAGTGGTCCTAGTATCGACTCTTGGGGAACCCTAATCATAACACAATGTCGTCCGTTGGTATATCTAATCGTCATCATTTGCGTGGAAGCGTGAGTGTATCCTAATGATCAGAAAATAATGGGCTAATAATAATTAACATATTAATCTTGACAGGTATATTTTTCCGATTCTGGAACACGAATTTGCTTATCTCTGTTTCCCGGGGCACGGATATGCGTCTGCGAACTGAAAAATAAAAGAAAAAATCCGATAATAGGGGAAATATATCTGGTGACACGTGCCGCCTGACAGGTTATTCCTAAACAAGTCACGCTCGCTGACGCAGGCTTGTCAATTCCCAGCAATTTCCCTGTAAAACATAACCGTATAAATTGCACCCTCCCGATACCCGGTCAGCAAAACTGAGCTCCACCTGACTCCGGCTTGGACGTGCCGTGATCGTGCGCCGAATTTTAAACGAGCTCAAAATGCGACTGTCTCTTCATTCATTGATCAATCATATTTTTAGTGCATGAAGCTTTATTAAAATCATAAACGAAAAGGTGAAATTCTGAATCAGCTTTAACACTTCGGCCTTATGAAGTTTTTAAAATTGAATTGGAAGGAGTTAAATTCAAAATAAATTTTAATAGTGAAGTAAATGGATGCGCCCCCATGTATTCTAATCAATTTTCAGAAGACCATAGGCTGATTATAATTTTGTACTTCTTTCTGGCAACGTTGATATTTCCACCGGTGCGGCATGAAAAAAACAACAGTAAAAACAGAGAATGAAAACTAAACCCCCAGGTCTGCGAGGGTGGAAGCCAGCTTATTTAAATTTACGCCGGAGTCTCAGTTGGCTGTGCAGTGAATGCACAATGCTTCCGGGCGATTCCGCCCCAGGAAGTCGTACATTACCCCTAACTAACTAACTAAAGCGCGTCGGCGTTGCCGTCGCCGCTAATAGTTGCAAAATCTCTGATTTTAATCACTATAAATGGCTGCGAATTCTTCTTGTGTGCGTTAACGAATTCGAAACACAAAACCGGCAATTAACGGTCCGCTAGGGCGAGCAGATTTCGGAACGTTTCAGGCGACGGCCCGCTGATGCGACCTAATTAATTAATGTAAACGCTAATTAGACGCGAGGTTCTCCTGAAAATTATTAATTCGAGAGGTTTAATTGCGTAAGGTATGAATTTCAGAGAGCGAAAGCGAAAGTGCGTAGATGAAATTTGGATTGTTACGACTTCGCAATTAACTTCGAAATTTGACGATTTCTTACAGTTTATTGCCATAGAAACAATTGTTTTCATAATTATATTATAACTATGGAAGCAAACTGGTAGTAAAATTTAACTTACGATTGTAAAACACATACATAAGTTTTGGGAAACTGACTATACTATTTTGTCGATTTAACTTGTAAAGAACAACAATCTGTTGTGAAACTGTAAAGCACATTTCAGCGTCAGAATTTAGGTCTTCAGCGATTAAACGCCACATGCCTTGCATTGTGAACTGAATGTCAGCGCTCGTGTGGCGTACACTGGAATTTGTGTTGTAGGTAACGTCCAATAATGTATCTTTTTAGTTGACGAGACTTTGAGAACCACCGGATGAAGTGATTCAGCGTTAACTAACATAGGTGTATCAAGTACCCTCCGAACAAATAAAAAAAAGTAACAATACTTAAAATCAAATTTTTAAAGATGAGAAGTAAAAGAATACAACATAACAACAAATTAGGAATTTGATCGGGAATGCAGTCAGAAAAGTCGAGCTTTCGAGAATGGTTATTCCCTGCATCAAGACGAAAAAATGAAGTTAAAGGTAGGACAAAAAAGCGTGTCTAACGAATGGAGGAATTTCATTGGCCATTCCCGAAAGTTCGACATAAATTAAAGAAATTTTATTTAATCTTTTCTGATTGCATTCCCAATCAAATTCTTAATTTCGAGATATTACATTTATTCATAACAACAAATAATACGAAAAACAAATGAGGTCCTCATGATATGTTTCGTTTTGTTAAGTTAAAGATTAATAGTATCTCTTGATACTAAAATCGAGATTTCTATTATATTCGGAGAAAATTCTTCAACTTTTGAGAACCCAACGCAAATACTGACTTTTTAGTATTTTGAGAAAATCAGAAATCATGTTTTATTTTTAATGAAAAACTATCGTTGGTGAAAATTTCGCGATTTCTTTTATAATTCCGATGCTTTCTGTCTTGTCAAGAAAATTCTGAACGGTTACATTTAAAGCTTTGACTCTCAATAATTTTGAAATCTCATGAAAGATTTCCGATTGAAAATTCCAAATGGCAAAATATTTATATGGTTCCTTGCATAGCCGTACGATTTATTTATTTTTAATTTTATCCTTTCATTCTTAAAAATACACCCTGTATCACGCGAATGAATTAATTCCAAGTAACTTTAAAGGCAGTAATTTTTGAAGTATTATGAAATACCTACGTCAATTTTCAGCTTAAACCGGAGGCATTTTATTCATAAAAACAAGCACGCCTTCCTTCATTCACCGACACCCATCAAAACTTCTTGATTCCTTACATAATCCTGCAAGTTGTTTGCACTTGAGTTCGTTCTTCAAAAAATACAACTTGTGCCAAAAAAAAGCAACACAAAAACTTTGGAAATAAATACTTGTTGGTCTGTAGGTTTTAAATCAAAAACGACACTTTTATTTATGAAGAATAATCGGCAAAAGAAAAAACGAAATATATGGCTATATGTACAGGGTGTAATCGAATTTTTACCTACTGCAACCACTATTAACCCTTTCAGGATGGGTGCGGGTTGCTATGTTCAACGCACGGGATAGGCACAATGTATCGGTACGGCACTTTAGGGTTAAATACATATGGAGCAACAAAGACACCGCCTATTCCTTGTTTTGTTCTAACATATACTCTTAATTTATTGTATATTTTATTAATAATATAAATAGTTGCAGAAAAAAAAAAGAAACCCTAATAACACGGCACCCGTCGAAAAAGCGGAAACGTATCGGGACGTCAGTCGTTCTACAAAAAGCGCTTTTACACTTTTAACACAAGGTTTTCAAACAAAGCAATCACGTTGTACATATACGTAGCTAGGGGTTGTGAGAACATAAAAATTTTACTGTGTACGGCTCTCGGGTATGTAAGGTGCATGTAAAATAGTACATGTACGGCACTCATCTTTTAACGGCACTTGTTCCAAAATGTACCAACATGTTACTAGTATCGGCAGGGTAAAAACACAAGAAAAAAGTTATGACATACGTGTGGGGTAAAGGTCAATAATAACTCCGGAAAATCTACGTTTACTTTTTACAAAAAAAAAGAAACGTTTGAGGAGCACTGGACGTGATTTAAATGTCCCAGCTGAGCGAAGTTTACTATTATGTGCAATAAATGACTGAGCAGTAAACCCTACAACAAATGTTGAAGCAGGGACTTTCGTACGAAAGAATACTGAGATTAGCAGTTAGTGATACTACGTAAACAATAAAAAAATAATGATAAAACATTTACATTCTACTTTTTTTTATAGTATTTAAGTAATAATTCTTACTTTATTTCCTTAATTAATTAACTCAATAAATTAAATTAAAACAGTAATCATGAATCATAACTAACAATAAGTAAAAAATTAGATAATAATTAATTAAATAGAGGTCACATTCTAAAAGTATTATTGAAAAAAAAAAAAAACAAGCCGATACTCACCATCCCTTAATTTATGATTTTATTACTTTATTACATTCAGACTACACAAACAAAATTCCGAAAGGTCGTGCAGGTTAACATGTAATCATTCAAAGACATAAATAAATGCATTGATTGTATTTAAAGTATTTAAATTACAGTGTGTATTTGTTTACAAAGTATAGAATATCATGATGTAATTATTATCTAATTAAACAGACGGTCGTAGATTACAATATGTACTTTGTTTTACTGATATAAATTGCTCCCCTTATGAGCAGCAGTTTATAAATTGTATTAATAGTACGTAACAATTGTCTTATATGTAATTAATTCGTTAATAAACCCGAGTGAATATTTAGAAGATTCTTACGTTATCGATTTGCTAATGTCTGACATTGATGCAGTAACCGTGAATTTTGATGGAGCTTTATTGTTTCACAATGTATTTATAATAACCGCAGACGTACGTATGTATACCTCACGAACAAGTAGAGGTTTTCAAACAAAAGACGAAGTGCTCTTGTAAGAATCCAAGTATCTTATAATTATCAAACGCATAGTACAGAAATGAACTAACTAGAACACGAAATCCGCCCACATAAAAAATTACGTAACCGTAGCAGGTGTTCGCTTTACTAAAAAAACCTTGCGCTAGATTAAGACACGATGGACATTACAAAATTCTAAGAAATGCACCTGCAACTGCAGTAAAGATGTTAGCTGACCTCGTGCTATATCGCACACGTGATCATGAAAAACCAAATAAAAAGGTAGCGTGGCGAAACACAAGGATCAGACAGCTTCAAGCAGTTTGGTCGCATACATCTCCAGAGCCCGAAGCCATTTATAGAATGTCATAAATGGGTGTTGCTGTTCTCCAAAAAGTCCGTTTGTCACCTTATCTAGTGCAATGGTTGGGTAAGAATTTTTATTATTGATTTTTTACTATTTTAGCTATGTTTATAAACTAACATTGCTTATTTTAATTATGAGATGCTGTTTTTCTCGTCCTAAAATTATTTTGAATTTGTTTTATATTGCCTTGTGTGTTGTTCTGAAGTAATCTGAAATTGCATTTAAATTTTGAATTTGTCTAAGTTGTGTCTCTAGTAATTTAATTAGAGTATTGTATGTACACAATCAGTTTTAAAATTGTCTTAATCAATTTATAATTGTTTGCTTATTCTTAATATATTTATTCATTAAATTCTCCTTATTTTCAAGTCAATGTTATTCTTAAAAGGAAGAACGTAATTTTTCGTCAATCCCGAAAATTATATGTAGTGACGGGCAAGGGCTGAAATCTCATTCCGTATAAAGAGGGCGTAATAGCAATATCTGGCTCAAAAGCTCAAACCAGACACCTACAAACAAAGAAATTGCTACTTGTGTCCTTTACGGTCTGATTAAAGTTTCAGTAAAAGAGTGAGGAGAAGAAGTACAAATTGTTGATTATTGTGGTGGTGTGATTGATTTTGGAAATTAAGACCAAGTTTGGGCGTCACAATAGAATTTCTCTCTTACTCTCGTCGAGATATCTAGACGGACATAGTGTTTCGACGAAGCATTGTACTAAAATTGATAAAGTTGAAAGTAAAGGATAATTCATCCCCTTTTTTCTGTTATCATTCAATTTTAACCACCCGTCCCTCTCACTCTAGTAGTGAGTCTTTGTTTTATTTACCTATTTATTTCATTTTTGAGCTAGAATTTTTGCAGAATTAATTCTGTAATGAAGAATTAACAATACTAATAAGTGAAACTTATTCGATTACGCCCTGTATACAGCATCAAGACTTTTTCAATGGTAGACTATCAACCTCCTTGCTATTAGAAATTTTTAAAGAAATGGCCGGATAGAGCAAATGAAGAAGCGTTACAGATTTTTATTTCAAAACCCATCCACTTTCGCTAATGAATAGTTTCCAAAGTTTTGTAGATTGCTACTTTTAGTTAGTACGAGGTTCTTCAGAAAAATCAATAAAAGTAGAAACAATTTATGTAATTATAAAAGTACTGGAATGAACTCGACATTTCGATTGCGATTTTCATAAGGCCTCAATCTGCCTACTCCTCAATGTCGACTGAATCGAGGACCTAGCTCTCGTTTCGTTAATGGAGGGGGCCTTGTTAGATAATTATGTAGAGATCGAAACACCTTTCAAATGATATATGCAGTAACTTCTTACTATTTGAATTTTTTGAAGGGGTGGCTTCATGGAGAAAGTAGATATGTATTTCATGTGCCCCTCTTGAAATCAATTTATTATTGTTGCGCGTCCACAGTGCTTCAAGATAATTTCCTTAGTCATTGGAAATAGAAAGTTGTAACTAACGAACAAGTTTTTCTTTTGAAGCGACTCTAAAAGTGGCGTTAGAAGTATACTTATATGTATAAGCTTGTGCAGAAGAAATGAATGTTAGTCGGAATTAAAGGTACACTGAATCACACATTGTAAAGCTAGTTTTACAGAAACTTGTAGAAAATAGCTTTTGTTCCAGTTTTTCTGTAGAAGTTATCTTGTACAAGTAAACTTTTAAGCAATTAGTTATTTCTGCGTGCAAATATTAGACAGAGAAAACTTTCAAGGTAATTTGCAAAGAAAAACTTCATGTAAATCGCTCTTAATACTTCTTCTTTACTTAATGGAATTACTGTTAGCGACATAATATGATGGTTTTCTTGGCCTATGGATAGATGTGACTTTGCTTTCTTTTTCCTCTTTGTGCTTTGAAATAACTAACGATTGTAAACTTAGCAAGTCGTATTGATTTATTTTGGGTTTAAAATTGTTGTAATAGTTCTTGAATATTCCTCAAGCGATGATTTAATGTTCCTGTTATGATGAAAAGCACGCCCTCACGTGTGTATACACGTCAAGTAACCGGCCGCGACGGAAATCAACGCTTTGATTGCTTATTTGCCGAGGCCGCAATTAGCGGGGTCGTCGCGATGCGCCCCGACGCTTAATGAAGGCGTGTGCACGACGGAGCTTAAAGTTTAACATTCTCGTCGCGATGTCCACGCCGTTTTTCGATGCGCCGCACGTAGTGTTCGAATATATTTCAGCCCATCTCCTACTTAATAAGAAGAGAGATTCTCGTCCGGTCCTGTGCTTTATCAGGAACTTCGAAAATCGTTAGTTTAAGCGATGGGTTAGATATCACCTTTATTACCTTTTTAACATTTCCAATTTTTTCCCGAACTTATTATTGTGTCTTGCGTGTAATAGAAAGTCTAGACGTTTAAAAAATGCTCAGCGAAAATTGAACTGATGTTGAAGTAACGCAAAGCTAACAAATAAGAGATTACTATTTGATGTTGAAGTTAAGAAGCTTAGAATATTAATAAGCCTGGGGTAAAGTCAGTCTTTCAAAAGTCAGTTTACAAAACCGCGTTAAAATAATGTAAGTTCTTAAGGGCGCTTTAAATTAATTTTTTTTGGCATTACATACGCTGACGGCGCGGAAACGACGCTAATTAATTAGCAGCAACGCTGATTGCCGCCAAAGCACCGCCTCCTTGTTAACAAACCGGTTTAATTACAATCAGGAACATTGTATTCGGTGAAGGGGAAGCACATAAAGCGTTTGCGTCGATCTGCAAGGATATTCAAATCATGCGTCTTTGACTCGTTATTTTTTTTTATAAACAAATCCTTTCAATTTTCCTTCCTGGAGATTCAAAGCTCGAATTTATTTCGACTTTCCATTGACGCTTTGCGTCTTTCGGCGTTGATTAAACCCAGTACGACTTCCGGCCGGCTTTTAAAAGCTTGCAGTTGAATTTGCTTTTAATGAAGTCGTTCAGAAAATTCAATTACATTTTTTATTCCATTGTATGTAATTGGAAGTATTTCCGAACGACAGACAGACACCTTTGGGATAAATGATCGCGGAACAATTGCAGCGAACTCGAACAAAAATCGCCGATGGACGGAGATGGAAAAACTTGTGAAATATGCAGTGGATGGTTGTTGTTACGACCGTGTCTGAATTTAACTATTATGTCCTGCTCTAGTGGCGTAGCTGAAGTGGAAACGGCGTTGTTATTTCGCTGCAGCTCGTTCCGGCGCTCTTTTCAATACATGCAACTCCTTGGACTCCATTATAAAGCCGGAATTTTGAAGTTGCAATTGCGCACTTAAACTTTACGAGCGACAGTTTCGGATTCTGTTTTATTAACTGCTTGTAATACGGATAAATAGTTATTGATATGGGCGCATAAAGCGTACCAGGATTATGGCCCTCGTCCGAAAGACTTCCACATCCATCCATTTCATTAGTGAAAATTCCAAACGAGTTATTTTCAATTTTCTATCAGTTTACTGGAGATAATGGGTGGTATGCATAAAACGAAGTACATGCTAATACTTCAAGCACCTACTTCGAAACTGAAGTACCTACTATAGTAACATAGTATTTACTATGCGATCTAGCACAAGAGCACATAGAAGTTTTTACTTCGCTGTAGAAGCACCTACTGTAGTACCTACTTCAAAGCCTCAGATTCATTTTAATAGTAAATACCTACTAGTGCAGCGTAGTATTTACTACGTGCTGTAGTATAAACTTTGCTTTCGTAGTATACGCTTCAGAGCTGCAGTGGGTACTTTATGTAATAGAAGATACTTCGAAGAATATACTAATTAGAGAAGTATTAGCATCTATTTCGTTTTATGCATACCACCCATTAAGTATTTCAATAAAACTTGCGTCATATTATTTCTGTCACTGCAGTTTCTAGACTGAAATGGAAACGTTGGAAAAAATCCATAATGTAAAATGTAACAAGCCTTCTTTCTGCTTTAGAGTAAGTACCTAAATCTTT
Organism: Dorcus parallelipipedus; assembly: GCA_958336345.1. Taxonomy (NCBI): domain Eukaryota; kingdom Metazoa; phylum Arthropoda; class Insecta; order Coleoptera; family Lucanidae; genus Dorcus; species Dorcus parallelipipedus. The sequence goes on along the minus strand of OY284480.1, from coordinate 14,378,258 downwards.
AATATCGTGTCGCACCACTTCGTTTATTTCCCTTGGAAAATTCCCAGCCTTTTAGAAAGAAAATGAAGAGCAAAGTAAAAATCCGTCCTCAGCAAATTACTTCTTAAAGATATCAAGTGCAGTCTGGGGCGGTGGTGATACATCAAACAAATCCTTGCAAGGCTTCTGCAGGAGTAGCAGGCAGATCCGTGTCCCGGGGGCCGCCAACATATTTAATATTAAACCAATCATCTGCTCTTGCGGTCGGGCCCGGAGTCAAAGAAGACCTTCCCGTCTGTGTCAACAAGGGCCGCCGCGAGGCCCACCGCTTTGTGCTCTCCCCGAATAATTTTTTCCGCTCCCCCTCTTTTTATCCTTATCTCGCGGCGCTTACTTAATTGCGCACTTGAAATTAAGACGTTGAGCGCCCGAATTAAGTCGGCCGTTATTGTTTTATTTACGGCCGGCTCATTTTTGCTCGGGGCTTTGTTTCTCATTAGGTGATTTATTAGCCGGCCCTGTACTACTGTATTTATTATAGCGGCCGCGCAGGAAGAGAACGTCCTTTGTTATTGCTTCTTTTATTCTCTGGTAATTAGACTTCCCGCCCCCGTGGATTCTGTTTAGAAAAAGAGCGTAAACATCTCAGATATCAAGTAATTGTGATATTCTATACGTATTACAAGACAGCATTTATTTTCAATTCCCCTGTCAATATGGTCCTGTAGGCGCATGGATTTAAACTTACCGAACTGTTTTAAAATCTTTAAATTATTGAGCGCACTTAGGAAGTGCTGCAACGTAGTTCGTAATTTATGGCTAGACTTCCATTTATTATTTAGACTACGTGTTAAGTGTTTCTTGGGTCTAAAATCAACTAAGTCGGCTTGTATTTCACGCCGGCGTTCTCCTTGATTTTCTTCAGAATATTTCAAAACAGTCTCCACGTTCGAATTCAAATATACTAGCGAATTAAAAAAGTTTTCAAACTGAATCGAAGAAAAAACTATTATTATCACCCAGGAAGCATCTTATGGTTTATGAAGTAGAGTAAAAACGCGATAAACGTTTAGGAATTACAGTACAAACTCGATAAGCCGAACTCATTATTACAAGAGGATGCTACTGCTGAGTGATTAAAAATGACTGGTTTACTATTGAAATATTGCAATTTTTTAGTCCACAATTAATTGGTGTTTATTACTAAGATATCAATAATAACATCCACTCAACGCTGTGCGTTAGTTGACTTGTTTCCTGGGGTTATTTAAGTAAATAAATTAAAAAAAAAAAAACAGAAAGCAACTCAAAAACATATATTTCAGTCTTTCCTCAAGGTTCTGTACTGGATCCTTTTCTATACTTAATCTGCACGGTCGATTTTAAGAAAAACTTAAAATATGCAGAAGTTATTTCGTAGTAGTAGTAGTCGACACCTAATCGTAGGTAGCTATATCAGTTTTGATTTTAAAAGCAAAAAAAAAAATGTATGAAAATCTAATTAACGAAGATCTCTGTGTAATTATCATTACTGAAGATAGACAGAGATACCGATACGTTAAAAATGAGTTGATGTTTATATCAGTCATCGGTAGGCATACACCAGCATTCAATAATGATGTCATTCTTTCCTTCGACAATCTTTCCCTTCAAGAAATTGAAATGGAACAAATCCTGTTCTAACCCACTAATACAAACTGAATCTTGGAAATAGTGGAGGTATAAACAAGTGTACACGAAATAAAGTATTTATCGTGTCGGTCAACAACATTGGAACATCCCTAATATGATTCCCGAAGGAAGTAAGAATGTTAGCTAGTCATCTCGTACTTCACTAATTCTTGTTCTTTCCTTCACGATTGCACTTTCCTGCGGGATTGAACGCTCGTGTATGCTTAGCTAATGGCAATCCTTAATATACGTTATTGTCTGTTCAGAAGAATTAACAAAAGTGATATTTCCTAAGCAACTAAAAATATTTTAACTGGTAGAAACTGTATTTGTGAGGTTTTATTGTTATAATATTATAAATTATAAGGTATTGTTTATTACTATCACTTTTCTTCTGCTCACAGCTTTTCAAACCAATAATAAATCCGTTCTCTTTCGGTTCGTGCGGAGGATACTAATAGCTTCCGGAATCAATCGGTCAAAACAGTTTTTGTCTTAATTGACGTACCGGGCGCAGTTTGCAAGATTTAGGGCCCGCCCGAGATGCTAACGTATGCACTCCGCCGGCGTTAGGCGATATTTCAAAATTACGCCCGCCGCGATTTCTCCGCGGAATTGCCGCCGACCGTGTGCGCGACCCAGTTCCGGGCAAACTTGCCTAATTTCCGAATAAATCAGATAGTTGCGCTGTAAATCTCGGTTTATTTACGCGGAGACGACGACCGTATTGAACCAACATTCGCCGCTGTGCACCAGTAATGTCTTTTATGGGAAGACACAAATGCGATATATCCTAAAGCTCGTGCTATTTACAGATTCATCAAAGAGAAGAAGAGCAAACGTTATTCAGAAACGAGTAAATACTGAGAAAATGATCGGGCGCTTTTTGAAAGTGGAGGAAACTGAAGATATGAAAATCCGGTATTGACGAAGAAATCATAGATTTATTTGATCTCGTTTATTAAAAGGATAATATAGAAGAATAAAAGAAGTGCAAATATACTTTACGATTTTCAAAAACCAAAAATTGTTTTTAACAAAGTGTAACCATAGGGATTAGTGTGTTTGGAACGAACAGATTTGGAGGCCGGAATAAGTCGTCCGGAAATGCAAAAAACTGCGAAGTGAAAGTGATTGACGATGTGCTATGTCCGGTGTAGCGTCCGGACGTAAAGCGCAGCTCTTCCCCCGACGCCCGTCACGCGGTCGAATTCATTTGTCAATTTCCCTTCTCTCCCGATCGCCCGCCATTTGTGTTTTATTCGAGCGTTTTCCGGCTGCTCCTTTGCAAGATTTCAGGCGCTTCCTTATATTAAAATATTAAAATTGTGTACACAATAAATAGGTGGAGACGCGCGAAACTCAATATCCAGCCCGAAAGAATACCGGCGGAAGAAAGAGCCGCGTTATAAATATTAAAGTAAACCGATCGTGAAAATGCAGGTGGAATTGATTCTTTCAGGTTCTTTTGTGTTCTTATTGCAAGGGCGCGCATATGAAATTTTAGTGCCGTTTCGGTCCGAAAAACAGACGGACTTGCTTCGAAACTGTGTTGTGTTTGTTTTGACGACGACGTGAACTTTCTGAATTACCACCTCCAGATTCCATTATCTTCTGTCCGGAATCTATTCAATAAGTTTGCGAAGTTGCAGTGTTTTGCAACGTGTTCTTTTTGTGTTCGAAGACGCAGACTGAGACAGAAAGGAGACGAAATTTCAGATAATTGAAAACTTATTTTTAATTTTTGGATATATCAGTTTTAAAATAAAGAAAAACAATAATTTGTTTTAAATAATGTGTTATTTGAAGGAGGTCATCTATTTTGTAATGATCTTTGAATACGGTGGTTTAATTGTGTAATTGCAATTGCGCTTTTCTAACTGGATGTTTCAAATAATGTGGTAAGTTCTTTACAGTACAAAATAATACCCATTACTAACAAAGTAAAACAAACACAATATCACTATTTTGCCTTTTTTGGTTAAAGAAATAGCCTTAGTATTACCGGCCTTGTACTACGCAGGGTTTTATGCCTGGGGTATTAAATAACGTAACCAAGGTTGATTGGTTAATCTCTATTGAGCCCCGATTTATCACATAAATAAACTCGTCTTCTTAAAGTATAAGGGTTATTCTAAAGTAAGTTCCCAGTTTAAAATAGCCATAAATTGGGAAAATTTTTAGATTCCACAAAAATAAAACACCGATTTGTTCGTAAAGAAATGGGGGTTTTTGTCATAATAAGTTAATTATCATCACAACCATATTGTTCAATAAGAATTATTATCGTTCTTCTATGTTATAAGCGGCATTAGTAAGTGCATTCCTAGGAATGTTTTTAATGACATCTGATGGCGATTGTTTTAGTTCCTTACCCTTCCTTAGAGGTAACCCCATAATCAGTAGTCAGCCGCATTTATGTCTGGTGACCTGAACTGTTTGGAAAATGCCTACTAATTACATAGTTAATATACCAACGATATATAATATACCAAAATATAGTATTGAAAAAACCACAATCATTATATAGCAAAATGATATCTATATGGAATCAACTCTTAACTTTTACAGAAGATACAGCGATTTTAAACTGGATATTATAGAATTAACCTTATATACAATTTAAAATAGAAATTGAATTAAAGTGTTGTTTGCGTTCATAATTAATTATTTCATAAGATGAAATGGAATCTTAACCTGTTGCATAAGTTATTTGTACTGAGTTTTTATTTATTGTTGATCCTTATACTTTATTAATTTGATTAAGTGATTATTTTTATTTTCTAAGCTTAGAAATTTCCAATTAATTTTACCCCACCTAAAACAATGAATTTTCTTTACTGCGATAAATACGCTTTTTCATTTATAATTAAATTAATTTTATCATTCGAGGCTTATACAGGGTCATGTGTCGATGTGTGTATTTAAAATAATCTATTTATTCGTTCTTTTAACACGGTCATATTGAACGGATTTAATTAGAATTGCTTACAAAGTAGACGATTTATTAATTTTTTTATTAAGAGGTTATTTCTTCCTTATACAGAAAAGTTTCTGATAAATCCTAATTTCTCGAAAACACAGCAAATGTTAAAATTTCTAAAAAAATTTCAAAGAATGTGATTTTAAAATTAAACGCAGCATTCAAACGAATACTATTATGCAGGTTGTTCCAATAACAAAGGACCGGAAGCTCGCTTACCGTGAATGACCCATGTATAGTTCATTATTGATAAAATTTTCACAAATATATTTGTTCCTCATTTCTTCATCTATGAAATTCTTTTACATAAATCTCTTCACACAATGGAAAACAATTGATTTAGGAAAATTTTCAGATTTTCCTGGATTTTTCTGACTCTTTTGTTTTTCTCCCCGAGATTTTTTACGATTATTTTGTTTGATATATTTATTAAAAGATTTTTCCAAAAACTTCCACTCAAAGCATTAAACAAACCTCTTCTAGATATTTTAAATAATTTCTAACATTTTTGTTGCACTTTTCCTTTCCATTAAATTTATTATCTTCTTTTTTTTGAAATTTTACGCTAACAACGAACTTTATTTTGCTTCATTTGGGATTTTAATTTTAAAAATTTTACCTTAAAAAATTAACTAACAGAATGTAACAGAGTGCTAAATGAATCAATTTAATAAAATTTCAATTTTATTTCGGGAAAATCAAATAAAAATTTATTTTTTAAAAATAAAAAATTGAAAGTGTAATTAACTTATCGATTGAATCCGCACTCAAAAGGGGATCTTTTTTCTCGGTCGATAAAAGATTTTCTTTATTGAGTTCAATTAATTAAAAAAAACTGACAGAAAACAAGATGGTGTTTTCGTTAATCAGCAGTGGTATTCCGTTCCTCAATTCTGGTCGAATTCGCTATTCTTGCCACTGTCTAATTCGAATCAAATTGAGGAACGGAATTCCCAGGCAGGATTGCGATAGTTAATTACGATGGCAAGAATCTATCAAATGAGAGTAGGCACTAGGCCCCACATTAATACTATTGATATTGTTACGAATTTGTGATTTGAAGAAATATTCCTTTAATTTGTCTTGAAGGCTTCCGCGGCCGTCGTCCATGTTTGAATTGGCTTCCGGTTGGAACCGGTTGCTAGCAGCAACACCATCAGCAGCAGCAGCAGCCCTGACCAAGTTCTTCTGCAATGGAAAACGAAACGTCGGCAGTAGAAGAAGTCAACGTGTCGCGGTCCCAACCGGAAGCCAATTCAAACAAATATTCCTTAGTCGATTGTTTAGTCGATTAAAACAATGAAAACACTAAATAACGAGTTGCAGTAGTGTTCTATGTATACTTAATAACACCTTTATTAGTTATCGTTCTACTAATAACACTAATTGTTCTACTATTAATCGCATACGAAGTTTGCTCGATAGAAACTCCTTTAAATCGCGTCCTTTATTATAGAGGTCCTTTCATTCCACAAGCCGCGACATCGAACGACTGGGTTTTAACCTATAATTGTATAAGGTATAGCAAATTCGCAGCGATGCTGCTGCCTCATAAGCTACCAGACACAATATGTGGTATGTTTACATTTACACGCTAATTTTGCGTAAATCATGTTGGTCGTCGGGATTGCGATTGAGTTCTCGAGATACTCGTCCGCTGATGAGGTCCCAATTAGGTCCGAAATAGCTACATAGAGGATACTCGGGGACCTCATTGTAATCCAGCCGACTTGCAGTCAAAAAAATTTTGTAGGTCATTTCATTCTCGCAAAATCGAGTACCATCTATTCGATTCGAAATCTCTCAAATAATCGTTAAGACAAATTTGAAGATATCGTTTTACTAAATGAAAGGCAAATTCCGAAAACTGAAAAAATATAAAAATTTGCAAGGCTTTTTCTGAAAAAAAAAAATTTTCTTTCATCAGCAAAAAGTTCTAATTAAATTGGGGTTTTAATTTTTCTTTTTCCATTCAGCTTTTTATGTCAAGTAAATTCACAATACAATTTCGATTGAGGTTTTCGTTTTAAGGCCGTTTTACACTACCCTATTTCTTGTACAAGATTTGGTTCACTTTCTATAATAATACTTAGAACAAGACATTTTTGGACTGCAGATACGGTTTGGAGATAGAACACGTTCTATTTTTTTCAGATTAAATTTTGTTAACAGCATAATTTGAATTCGGAGTAACTTAAGGTTTTTCGTTCTTTTTTAATTTTAATTTTTCATTTTCCAATACATAGTTTCAATAATTAGCGCAACTTTTTTAAGACCGCTGTCGTCGACAACAGAATCCTTCCTCTTCTTTAATTTTAATTTTTAACTAACTTTGGTTTTAAATTCATCAAGACGGTTATATTTAAATTTTAATAAAATGAAAACGATTTCTTTTCGATGAAATTTATCAAACAAATTTATAGTGCTTATTCGTCGCACAGTTTTTATAAACGCTTGAAATTTTCCTAAAGAAGTCATTAGTGTACGCCGAAACGTCGATACAAACGTTTATAAAAGCGGTCCGATGAATAAGCATAATAAATTTGTTTATATTTATTAACTGAAATTTAGGTGTTTGTGAAAGTTTAATATTGTACAGTATGACATCTATCAAGTGTTCAATTGAAAAGTTCATCAAGTGGCCTTTGAATTTTTCGTCACATTTTGAAGCAGGTCTTGAATTTGGATTTAAAAAGTCATATGTTCCACAGCGAAAGCCATCGTTAAATAAAAAATAAAAACATGTTCGTTTAGCCTTGAATACTGCTAATTTGTAATAAGCTCACTGGAAGCGAACTTTATTCATGGAATGAAGACATACGGAACCAAATACAAGTTTTAAACAAGTGTTTTACAACTGTCATCCATCAAACGTCTATCGGTTTAGAGGGTCATCCTTTTTTCACCCTTTCTTCTTTCATCAAGAAATTAAAACCAACTTGATGAACTTTCCAATTGAACACGCGTTAGATTTTTTAAGAGGACTGTATGTTTTTTTTTTAGAAATTACGAAAAGTTTAAAATTGAGTTCATTTCTTTAGCGAAAATCCACGTGACCTATCTTTCCCGTTCGAATTAATACAAAAGGGTGGTTTCAGAAGTCGCGCAGAAAAGGAAAATTAATTATTCCGAACAGAAGCGCTAGCTCCGCGGCGCGGTAGTAATCCTGCGAAATGAATTAATGACCTAAAACACGACGCGTTAAATTACTTTTGCAAATTCAATTTAAATACCGTCGCGAATAAACAAAAACAAAAACAGGAGAACCGGCGCAGAAGAAAATCTATTATTGCGAAGACGTCGACGGCGTCGTCGTCGTCGTCCTCGTAGTCGGCGGTGAGGTATTAATCAAATATTTAAGACAAGAGATGAATAAAATTCAATTAATTTCGTAATTGAATTACACGACTACATGCTGGTATGTAATTAATGGTTGTATGGAGGAGGCGTTTGTAAATGCCGGCGCGTCTTGTTAAATCACTACGCGGAGTCAAGTATCACTCGTACAAGTAATAAAAGACGGGAACGGAATCATCCTGGGGCCCATTAATTTTAACTCCTCCGCTAATTTCCCGACGTTTGCTAGCTGCGACGTGGCACGTCTAAATAAACGGCCGCAGCGTCGCGACGGCGACTTATTATTTCGCGCGAGGACCCGTCGCTCATCCGTGATGTTAATTATGCGAATTCTTCTGGAATGCGCCGGATGTGGGGCGGACATTTATCATCTTTGTCTCCGGAGCTACGTGAGCCGGAAGCTGATTCGTTTTTAAGTATGGTTTTATCGACGCGCCGCGTCTCTTGCATGCGGAAATAAAATTAAAACGTCTCGCATGCATGATGTCGGAGGCAAACGGAATAATAAATTTACGAGCGATCGTATACGAGCGAGATTTTCTTTCAAAATGTAAAATTATGTCGGAGCGTATGCAAGGAGTAGTTTTCAGGATAGTAAGTATGTCAGGATCGTATTTTTAAAAGTTTCAAAATGCAACTGGAAATTCTGATTTAAAATTAAGCTAATACGCACGTCTCTTTTAAAAAACAATACAAAGTTATATTTTATGTAGTTGTAAGAAATTTGTTTATTTTAAATAGAAAAGAAATTATAAACAAAACGTTGTATCAAAGCCTCAGCGCGTCAGACCTTCGAAGGAACAAAGCGCACCTGTGTCCGTTCCATAAAACACGTGCGTGATAAATTTGTTTAAACGTGTAAACTTTTGACGGAGCTCTTCGGTTGCAAAACTTTTGAAATATACCTAGTTGATGTTTGTTAAGCGAATTATCTCCTAATTACATCTGTTAGCAAAGAAATGTATTTCTTCTGTGTTGAGTCGGCACGTGTGTGTCCCTTCTTCAACATTATAATAATTGAGGGCGAAAACTTTCCGAGTAGGTATTCCGAAGTCGCAGAACAAGACGCGTAAAAGTTTCAGTGGAAGTTTTTACTTTGATCCTTTTATCTGGTACAGACACCGAACGTCCCCGAAAAGGAATAAAACATTCTCGAACAGCATTAGATGCGGCTGTGGCTTGAATTTGATATGCTGTTTCCTGGCCTCGCAAGGGCCGGGGACAGATTGCGGCGCGACTCTTAAAACTCCATATACACCAACTTCTTCCTCGTTTCGCTCTTATTTTGCACGCCGCAGACTCTCGAATCGTAAAACCGAGCGTCTAATACGACTTTTTACTGCTTCCCCGGCGTACGTGAATATAAAGGCGGGACGTTATCGCAATCTCTTCGTATATTGGTAATTGGAAATTCATCAGCGCCATCTGTTTCGAAGGACCTTTTGTTTATGGTGGACGGACGTTTGTGGAGGAAACACAAACTGAAATGTGACACACTCGGGGCGAAAACGAAACCAACCCCCTTCGCATTAATACCAACCACCACCGACACTTGAGTCAACGACGCTCGCGAGGACGAGATGTATGTACGTTGGGGCGTGAGTTATTGGCGTCGTTAACGTCATTCGATGCGCAATTGTTGCTGGAAACGCGTCGTTATTTACAGACGCCGAGACAGGACAACAGGAAAGGAATACTTCACGTGAAAAATGAGGTTATTCAAAGTACCATCGGCCGCTAACTGCTTGTTAACAAGTAAGTTCAATAGTCTATGCCATACTAACAGGCAACTAATTGCTTTTTTCGTAATTTTCAAGCCAGCCAAATCTAGATCAACATTCTTAATTAAGCTAGAACTCTACTGCAGGACTTTCTGAGAAATTTCTAAGAGACTAGTAGAAATTTTCTTCTTCCTTTATGATACTTATTACTTCTTTCTTCACTACTACAAGGACCCCCTTCATCTTCTTCTTCTTTGATCGACTTCTAGATCTCCTTTGTATGGGTTATTTATTTCTGGCGATTCACATAGGTCAAGTCTACTTAATTGTTCAAGTTCTTGGAATTTTCGTGGGATTCCAAAAATGGTTAATAAAGACTTGGCCAGTCCGTGACTGTGCTATCATTAAAGTAACGTTGTGATGATGAAAGAACGAATGGTTTCTTGATTTGCAGCATAATTTGTAGATTTCTGACATAATGAGAGGAAACCGAGATGAAAGAAGAAAGAGGAGGGAAAACGTAGACGGAATAGGTGAAAACGGATTTGCAAGTATTGCACCTAGAAAAAAGCACATACTAAAGGATCAAAAATATGAGTTTCTCTCAAATCGTCACTCTGGGTCAACACATTGAGTTGAGACAACCGACTGAAAAGGTAAGGCTAGTAGCTCCATCATTAAGAATTAAGAGAAGGAAGAAGGACTTTTGGTGTCGGAAATGTTCACTGTGTGCTCTTATATTCAAATGCCATTGTCCCAAAATGCACTTGTAGTCATTCAACTTAATCGTGTTTCTCGTTCTTTAAAGAGAAGAGAGTTTTCAGTTACTGGTCGAAATAATATTGATGGAAAAATCGAATTTATCATTCTGGAAGTTGTAGGTTTATGTGTGCGCGTATTTCTGTAAAGGAAATTGAGGAAGGTGTTTCGTAATGGTTGAAGAGGGATTGCTACCGGATAGGTTTGTTTCTCCGGGGGGTGCGTCAGTGTAAGGCAGGTGTATAACTAAGTTTCTCTGAAACTAATCTGATTTAATTTGGTGCTGCGTCGTGAAGTCCGGTTGGATGTCAAAGCGAAGCATTGTCATGGCAACACGACATTAAGACGACGAGGGGCACGGTCGAGAGACTGCGAACACCGAGAAGCAGAGGAGCGTAATTGCGTTAGTACAGCGTTTAACATCGTCCTCGTCCAAAAGCAACGTCGCGTATCGATTATTTAACGTAGAGCTGGCCTAGCACTTTGTGATTTGCACGCTGACCACAGGGACGCCGACGCCGACGCCTTCTACGAGAAGTAATCTCCGCGTTTGGATTAGCACCGCCGCCAGACACCAAACACATTGAGTAATGCTAAGAGGATTAAAAGCTGTTAGTAGCCGAATAAATGGAGCAATTTGGAGCCGTTTCATGAGGGATTAGCACCGGCGGAAATCTGCCGCCCCCGATATGGGCCGGCCCGGTTATTGCATAAGCCCCCGAGAATCGCGAAAGTCCCGTTATTCATTCGGAGAGAGAGAGATACGGACGCCTTGATTTACGACGGTTCTTGCCTCCCTCAGAAATGCAATTAAGGCTGCAATTATGGCCGAGTGCTATGAACAGAGCTCGCGGGCCGTGATGCATGTGCACTCTCTTGCAGAGTGTCCGCGGTTCGACCGGCTGTTGGCATCGACAAAACACGACTCCGCTCCCCGATGTAATTATGCACCGTTGATAAATCGCGTTATAACTAGTCGCTCTCATCTGTCCGACGACGAACACTGAAACTGAATTTGCATCCCCGTTGTGCTGCTCTGTGCACGTTGCTAGACAAAAACAGATGAAAATTTATCGACCAACTAAAACTAAACAAAAAAAGCACTTTACTCGTGAAATACAACGCGCACAAAACCAAAGAAAACTAGAAATAGAATGTGTTCTACAATAGGGGTGGCCAAAATGTTTTGACAATAACTTGACGACGTCCCTTTTTTATTTCAGTTGGATTTGAAAAAAAGGTTTAGAGTCTTACCTGTATGCGTTCTTTGGTGCGCTTTTAGGTGTGAACTCTTGGTGTAAACCTTTTTGCATCCGATGAATTGGCACTTGTGTATCCTCCGCTTTGAGTCCGGTGAGTGATCGAGGCGGGTATGTTTGGCACCGACGGGGGCAGCGGGAGAGGCCGGCGAGGTTGTTACCCGCGGAATAACCGAGATATAGCCGAGACTTGAGGCTTTGACCCGCATGATGGGGCTCTTGGAAACGGCATTCACCCTCAGCTGGCAAACGTCCAACTCGCTCGCACTAGAACTCTCGTTGCTGTGACCCGGCCCTGACTCGGGACTGGAAGGCGGCGTCAGCGTGGTCGAGTTCCTGCTGGCGACCAGCCGAAGCTGCAAAGCGTCTGCCGAGTCGCGGCGGTGCCTCTCATCGTAGCCGTCGTCGTCGTCCTCCTCGTCGTCGATCGGTTCTTGCTTGACGAGGACGTCGCACGACAGCGACGCAAATGAGCAGGTGGAACTCGTCGAGCTCGTACTCAACGAGTCGAGGTTATGCCGTCTCAGTTCATCCATAGGCATGTCTATGTCCCAAGGATTCGCCGGCGTCGACAACCAAGACGTGTTGCTGGAGATTTTCTTCGGCTCATCTTGAAGAAATGCCTCCATCTCGTAACAGTTCTGAAACACAAACATACGCATCACAACACTCATCCATTAATGCATTTAATTAATAGCTTAATTTGTGTAGACCTTTACTTAGAAGCTTAAACCCAATTGATTCTGTTCAAGTTCAATAGAGCTTTTTTTTTGTATTAAGCAACTCTTTTGATGTAGCCTTGAAATTTGGTTCCGAGAGGGCAACGTACCAATCATTCATACTGATTATTACAAAACAAGTTTAAGATATATGGGCCGGCGTCAGTCTGTCTGGCCCGCATCGATACCGTAACGCCGGCTTCAATTAGCGGCATTCGGGCACGATGCCACTTGGCCGCCGGCTCTGTGTCACTAAACCGCCTTGCACCCGGAATAAACGCCACCAAAAATGCGATTGCATCTTTCGCGAAGATTTACAAAAATGTCTCCCCGTCATCCGATGCGAGAAATATGACTCGGTTTTACTCGCCTCTCTCCTCTCTCCGGGGATGCAGCACGCGAAAACGCGATAAATTAAGAGTGTCCGCTGGGAAAATTATAGATACAATAAAGCGAGATGAATAAATCACGCGGACGGACCCCGGAAAACGAAGACTGAAAAATTAAACAAATAAACAAAAGCATCCCCTTTTAAAGAGCCTCTGTTAGTGGCGAGGAGTTTCAGTTGTCTTAATCATCTCTGCGCCGTTTCTGACCATTCAATTTCTTGTACATACGAGGTTTGGTTCAATTTCTAAAGTAATATTTGGAAAAAGATTTTTAATTATTGAAGGAATTGAACCAAAAATTGTACAAAAAATAGAGTAACTAGTCAAAACAGCCTTTAATAAACTGTTGTCTCCAGATCTAATAGAGGAAGCACACGGAATCGAAAGCAGTGTTGCCAATTTAGTAGTAGTGGTAGGTTCACCACTTCGTCTTGTTAGCAAGTTTTAAAATAAATTACAACCTAGGGTAGTGAGCGCATGTGCAATGGCAAAAAGCAACTGCCAAAGCTTCCAAAAAGTAGGCACATGTACCGCACTAGTAACTTTTTGCAATAATTAATGTTGAATCCTTACGATCAGTAGACGCAATTGCTTCAATAATTCTCTTAAGATTTTCTGGTGAACGCTTTTCATCATTCAACATGTGGTAGCAGGCGCCATTTTATGAAATACTCTAAAGGGGTACACTAAAATGATAAATGTCGTTATTTTAAAATTGTTTCTAGCAAGGGGAGGGGGTACCACATACACTGAAATGGAAAAAAATTGATGATAAATAGATATTGCAATTGATTTCCCATAGATGTCGCTGATTTCTTAACAGACCGAACAAACCATTATTTTTGCGCTTTACAAATAGTAAAAAAAAGTGGATTTAAACGAAGCTGAATTAATTCTAAAATCGCTTTCGAATAAACATAAAATTTGTTTGATTTCCGCCCCGATAAGCGAAGCGGTGCGATTCATATGCTCGTTGTAAAAAGCGAAAGGGAGCAAAACGAGAAGAGCGTGGTCGGTCGACTATCAGCAGGAATGGAATTGGAACTTTGCAGAATTAAACGGCGACAACATATTTCTGTTAATGTATCGATCGGAAGGGGGGGGGGGGGCATTTGCAGATTAAATGCTGCGCTCAAATTGAGGGTAATAACAGCTAGCCGAGATTCTTGTTGGTCTTCGAAAATAACCTTGCTCGTATTAATCCGTGAGTATCGATTTCCCGTCCCTCCACATGACTGGCATTTTTCAAATTTTATTACGGCGCGAGCTCTAAAGTATCGGAAAGAGGCAAGAAGAACATAAACAATAATCGGGTAACTAATTTAAGGTGCGTGCCGAGTACTCCTAAAAGCCACATTTTCCCTGTTTGCCCGGATTATTTTGTTTGACGTGCGGGGACGCCCGCTCTCTCCCTCGTCGGCTTCTCCCCCCTTCGGGGACGATTTACCTACGACCTGCGAGGATTTTAAATTTTCCTCGTATAAAGTTTCGCGCGCCCGCTCAAAGAGAACCCCGATAAGGCACGCTCCGTCTTAGGAGTTACGTAATACTCTCTGTTAGAGGAGATTATTAGATTTACTATAACTTCGGCTAACTATCTTAACATCTAGATTGTTTACCTCAATATCGCACCTATAATAATGTGGAACTTTAAATTCGCGCAAGCTTGCCAACTTCTAAACACGTTTCCGCAGTAAGCGGTATAAAAAAGGTGATGCTTGAAAGAAAACAAATTGTATTTTTTACAAGTTTGTCGCCTCAAAAGGTATACTGTGTTTTTTGATCATTGTAAATTGACGGCACTAGAAAACCAATTTTAAACAGTCATTTTCTTTTTAACATTTTAAAATGTTTGAGTAACGAGTTATTTTCTGTTGAACTTGTATTCTAATGGACTTCTTTTTCTACAGTGCAGCCATTTTATTTTTATTCTATTAGCAAATCAATGTTAGTATAAGAGGTGAGGTAATATTTTCGTAGGAATTTTCCACTTTTCCTTAAACGTTAACGAAGTCTCGGCGTTTCGCGTTTTTCCGCCGTTTTAATCTCCGCGCGCGCACTTTTTTCCGCCGAGCACCCTTAATGAAAATTTCAAAGGCCGCCCTTAAATATTTGATTCGTTGTTTATCTACGTTCCCGATTTTGCAGGATTTAATTTGCTTAAAAGATGGAGCCGTTGCGTCAACAGAAAGTTTCGAAATAAAATTCGATTCCGGGGTCCCCGCCTCCGACCCTTGCCCGCCCTTCCAAGTATTAACTTGATAAATTTCGCTTATTTATTATTCAAATTATTCTTTGTTCTTCGCTCGTCTTTTCCGCGCCGCCGGAACACGAAACGAACAGACAGTTTATCACGGAAAAATCGGAAAGAATATTTCAACCTTTTACTTCTTCTTACTTCCTAAAGTAAACAATGAAGGAAATAATTGAATCAATTATTGTAGATTTCGCGATTATCCCAAAAAGTATTATTATTATTTATTTAATTATTTAAGAAATCATTTTTTTGTATTTTAAAATTACATGTTGCTATATTATTTTGGTTTGAAATTTGAATATTGTTGTAACAATATTATTTGTATTTATGATTTTGATGTATTAGGTAATTGTAATTTAGTTCGTGATTCATAATACAATAATTAAATTTTGAACATTAAAGAAAATTATGATATCAAGGTATTTCAACATAAATGTTGTTACTGAAACACAAATTTCTGTTAAGAAAGGCAAACATGAGAGGAATGATTAAAAGATGTAGTTGCCGTCACCAGACTGACACATACACACACTAGTCTAAAAGCAGTTCCGATGGACGTACACCATCGTGGAGGACTTACAGTTCTTGAAGGCACTTCCGAAGTCAAACTCCTTAGGAGCAAGTCCAATTTAGCTGATTTAACAACATATACGGTTTCATTTGTTTGACCACTAATTACATTGCGATTCATTTAAAATCAAGCAAGAATATCAGAGACAAATAATAAGAAAACTATTTTTTATATCAAAATTTAATTCGCGTTGTCACAAAAAATTGTTTTACCATATTCATCATAACGTAGCAATATGTATTTTGTTTTAGATTTATTTAAATACTTGCGTTTGATGTAAATGACTCAAAAGTGCATCGTTCTATTCCCGAGAATTTAAAAACGTAAATTCCGCCGTGCTGAAACTATTTCATCGAAGCTTCCACCCGGCAAAAATAAACGTCCTCGCCGACGTCGAGAAGAATTAACAAATTCCTTTTAATGAAATTTTAAAATTCCGCGTCTCGTTCCGCGTAAAAGCGTGCGCCGGATTTTCCGCGGTCTTTCGCATCTTCGCCGTTTTGCCCCCTTTTTTTTTCTCCCGACCGCCAAGGATCGGACGTGCGAGACGAGAGAGATTTTCGCATTATTTCGCTGGAAAAACTGCGAACAATTTTTCGAAACATCCGGACGAGAATTAATTAATTTTACCTAGGATTACGAGAAAAGCAAGTTCTTTTTTCTTTCTTTTTTTATTCACGCTGCTTAATATCATATTACAGAAATTAGATTAGCTGATTATAACTTACTCATGATCAGACAATCCCTGTGAACAAAAACATTATAGGTTTATTTTCGGAGACGTTCCAGACTAGTTCGGAACCATTAACATCAAATGATCAATTTCAACAACGCTTTGAAGCGTACAAATTACAATGAATGGATGTTGCGACTGCTGATGATTTCAGGGTAAGTTCCCTGGAACTTACAGCTCCAATTGTTGAATTACTTTCATTCGAAACAAACTTTAAACCACCTCAGACTGTTTCAAAAAAGAACGAAAAGTAAATCGGAATTGAATTAAGTGACACTAATCAGAAGAATAAATATCGTCCCAAAATTTTCCAATTTGCCGAAACTTCAACAGCTACGGCAATTAAATTTAGCAAACCCAACGTAACTTACACTAGAACTGAGGCGAAACTCAAAAAATCAGTCAAAAAACTTTCCTTGTGCAAATTAAGCCAACCGAGAACCTTTGAATCTGAAGTCGACCCCAATCCAAAGAAAAAGCGACAACGAAGCGATCAGGTACATCAAAAAACGAGATGGACTTAGGGTGGTCCATTGAAGGAAACTCAAATTTTCATAAAAATTCAAAGAGACAGTAAAAAAATTAACGTAATAAGAAGCAAGACTTCAGTGCCGACCAAAAGCTCGCAGGTTTCTGTCATTATATTTCTATTCATTGCAGTGAATTTACTCGAAATTTACTGTTGAAAGATCAGCAGTTTAGAAGCAAGAGATAAAACTGAACGTATCTTCTCTTTTTGTTTGATAGATGTTCAATCTCTTGAGGAATCTTAAATGAAGTTCACTTGGTTGGGAAAAAATGGTACAGAGAAACGCACCAATATAACCAACCAATTCAGAAGATGTGCCCAAATGTGTGAAAGATAAAGAGACCTTTGCGTTGACATTGGTCAGATGTCGAAGAAACAGAAGGAAACGAGTTCCATCAGTCTTAACAAAAACAAAACACAAGATCACAGCTTCGTCACCGACAACATCTCAGAAAGAGAAAATAAGTAAAAAAAAACTTCAAGCAAGTGAAGAAATAGAGAAATAGCTAAATTTGGAAATCAATTATGGAACAATTTTTGCGGTTCCCTTCTTAGGCTATCGAATGAAAGAAGAAAAAGAGCAAGTGCATCAGCAGTTGACAATCAGCCTTATGATGTATCACTCCATGTTAAAATAGAGAATGAGAGAACAACACATAATTATAACATGCGTTATAATATAAAATGAATATCGAATGAAAGAAGAAAAAGAGCAAGTGCATCAGCAGTTGACAATCAGCCTTATGATGTATCACTCCATGTTAAAATAGAGAATGAGAGAACAACACATAATTATAACATGCGTTATAATATAAAATGTAGAATCTCGTATGATATATCAAACATAAAGCTTGGTCTGTTAAAGGCTCTGTTATGTTAACCTGCGTTTCATCTGTTAAAATAGAAAAAAGGTTTGGTGCAGACTAAAACGAGACAGACTTATGAGGAAAACTAATAGTGCAATAAGGAAGGCGAACGACGTGCACAACTGCGCGCGCTACGCTTCAGATGACGGCAAACGTCAAAATCTGCCTGAATTGCGAATTTCTATTTTGTCAGTGTTAATAAATAATGAAATGTTAATATTGCATCCTCGCATTACTAAAGATTTCGTTTTTCAGTTATTATTGTGAATGTGTCGCGCAGTTAAAATGAAAATAAAGCATAATCAGGAAGACTGGGCTTGAAAATCTGAAGCATCGAATAAATACTTCCTCTCGAAGTTCAAACGGATTACATATTTGTATCTCTTAGGCCCAGTTTTACAATCGTGGAATAAGGACGGAATAACTGTTCGCTTAATATCCTTTAACGTTCCTCCATATCTACGCCACACCTACGTCACATTATTCTAAGAATAATGCTTATCCGACGATTGTAAAATCGGGCCTAATATGTGTACCTTTAAATATTTTCTCGAAATCTAAACGTAGATTGCCAAAAACTCTGAGACTATTCCTGAAAAGTATGGACTACTAAATTATTGTTGCAAGCTAATTACAATTTTAATTATTGGTATGGTCTTTTTCTTTGAGGAACACAATTTTACAGCACTATTTTACAAAGAAAAGGAACTTGTAACTAATAATTTACAAGTTCATACTTTTGAGGAACAGGCCCCTGGAAAGTAGGGGAAGTTATAGTAATTGTTTTAATTAATCTTTACCTTTCATTTAAGATTTCCAGTTGTTGTAATAAGTTTAGATGTAATAATTCACCCATAACTGGTTCCATTTAAGCTGTGATATCACCAATCAAATTCATTACTTCTTAATGCGAAATCCCTCAGTAGGACGCGTTTTAACATCCATGTTAACGGCATAACAGGACCTCCATACTAGAAATTATTTTAACATGGCCAAATAACATATTATGTTGTAATAACATAACATATAACATGACAAGAAGATACATATTTCCGATATGTTAACATAACATGAAAAAGTCCGTAACATGCAAGTTAAAATAACATGGAGCGACACATCATAGGGCTGAAATGTCGTTTTCGGTGAACGTTGAATGTTTATTGACTTAACACCAGAAACAAATCTAACAGTTCGTCCTCTAAAAAGAAAGCAGAAAATTCTAAGCCAAAACGCAATAAATCTTTAGTTGATATTGTCATGGGCAAAAACTTTTACCTGAACTATACTCTTAATTATCTGAGTTGTCAGTCGTATGCTACTAAATTGATTATTCTTTTTCTTTGATCTAAATTTGTGTCGGAAAATAATAATGAGCAAGTAAGTATACCATATTATTAATGAACCTTCTAATTTACTATTTGTGAAGATTCTTTTGATCAACTTTCATTCTTTCCTTTTTCTTGGATTTGATTTGAAAATATTAATTCTATCACTCTCTTCAACACAGGTGAACACACCCAGTTAAGAACGATGTCGTTGCACAATTAAACGTTACCCACAAACAATTCCTATAATTGAATCAGCGTCAAGTTGGACAGTTTTCTGAAAGCCTCTTATTTTGGCACAATTCCTATAACTATCGCAGAGTTCTCACAATGGGGCCGTTAGCCGAACTTCGGCCGAAGTTATAATTCCGTTAGTTTGGAGTGCTGTAGATTTGGAGCGGAATGGATTTATAGACGGCCCAGCTTCATCGCTAAGCATTACAAGATTACGGCCTGCGTAATTTCTTTGGTCACCTACGTACGATGTTATTAAGATCTCATCACGACGTACTCCGTGCGCAGATTTTTCGCTTCAACTTCAAAGGGGGCGCGCAATTTATTACGGAGCGTTTTCTCCGGGGGACGTCTCCTCTTGCCTGCCAAGCGTTATTAAACGTAGTGGGTATGTAATTTAACTACGAAATCTAATAAGCCGCTGGCACAGTAGGATAATACGCGAAGTATAAAGCGTAACTGAAAATCGGTTTCAACCGAGAAACTCGCCTAAATGCAACAAAAACTCACCGAGGCCTGGAAGTATTTGGGGGGTGAGTTTTTGATCGGCGATTTGGCGCAAGAAGCGGTCGTCGGTCCGAGCGAGGTCGACGTCTTGACAGAGCCGAAAGGAAACGCGGATGCCGCCGTTGTTTGTCGATTCTTCGTCGGCAAGTTTTAATTTGACAGGCCGAGAAGTTCCCGCTGGAACGACGTGAATAATACAGGCGGAGATGGATACGATGAAAATTTAAAGACCCGGGGGAATGGTCGGGATATACGGGATCGAGATGGATTCGATGATGTAACTGCTATACATAGTTGTTAGGATTAAATTGAAAGCCATCAAGTAATTACAGGGTGTTCAAGATACTCCAGCTTCACTCAAAGCCACCGCTATCTTCTTGGGGCATCCACAAGTGTAGCAATAATCGATTTTGGAGGCATACTTTTACAAGTTAGAGCTTCGCAAATTGATTGAGCATCATCTTCATTGACATATCAGATGAAATACCATCGAAAACCAACTGAAACTCTTGTGCGTGACGTGTACGGCAAGAAGTGTTGGTTGCCTGTAGGCAAAGAGTTTGTTTCAACTCTTGACTTTAATCTATTGAAAGTATAGTGGATGATAAATCCTGGAATGCGCGCTGTCTATTAAACTATCGGAGATAATAAACGTCCATGCATTTTTCGAGACGCCATTTCCCGTCGTTCTTATAAACACTCCAGATGCCAAGTTCAGCGAGCGTCGCGACGGCAATTTTAATTTATCTTCGCCCCTAATAAAGCACAAGTGGCCGCGCAATGCATACGCGATGAGGTGATTGTGACGTCGGCGGCGTTTAATGAAAAAATAGCTGAAATATGGCCGCCGGAGACGGATGGCGTCGCGGCGCACGAGATATGAATACCGAGCCGAGCCGAGGACGGCGAAAGACGGCATGTTTCGCACGCTATTTTCTTCCCTCCTTCTAATTCGAACGGTCTCTTTTTTTGATAGATGGCCTTAATATGTTGAGGGAAAAAATGGCGCTGCTCGAAGCGTTTCGTCACTGCGTCGCTCGTTATTTATCTCACTTACATATCGTGTCGGATGAGTAATCGGCTGTAACGGAAAAAAGAAAACGCCGAAGACATATGGACGTAAAAAAGAAAAATTGTGTACAGGACCGTACTCTATTATGAAATGCGTGAACACAGTTTACTACTCAACGACACCTCAACACCTATAAACGTTAAAAATTAGAAATCCGGGACAGTTGTGAACCTGCATATTACTCGTAACAATAACTTGTTTCTGATTCCCGCTTATCCTTTGTCTTAATCCTTGTTTTCTTGTGCGAAAGAGGTAATTTAATCTTTCCTTATTTTACTTCCGTTAACATTACTGGAACTGTTTTACTTTAACATTTTATGAAACGCATGAATACCTACTTGCTTCGATTAACAAAATCTTAATTGGTTAATGATTGAAGTTACTTTGCACGCATGAAAGACGTTCACTAATTCCCATACCTAAAGTAATTTTCGCTTTCGTGACCTTTAGCAATTTCTTTTTCCGATTAAATTTAAACATAGGTCCGCAAATGTATCGAGGAAGGGAACTTGCAAGAGCGCAACTATCCCGACACCAAAAATTAGAGCATAATGCTTGTTGTCTATAGCTTTTGAGCTAAAGCTGTGGGAGGAAGTCTCGTGACCATAATAGGCGGTTTCATTTTATTTTTGCCCTTTTTACATTGTTTTTGTGAAGTAAGTGATTCTTGTTATCAAGATCATATCATGTATTGTTCTAATTACTTTTCGTGGCGTTTGCCCCTTTTCTCAGAACGTTTTCCATTTTCCTGCGTACTTCGCAGACCATCTTGTTTTCAACTTTGTATAATTACTCTTCACGTTGTTTGCATACGAAACAAGTTAAGTTGGCGAAGAGGACGAAGGCGAAGAAACTGCCTCCCTCGCTTTTTAATAAGGGCGCGAAGTTCGAGAACAAAGCGGCGTTAACACACATATCTTCCGCCCAACATCGTCCCAGACGTTGTTTACATCAAACAGCGTAATACCCCAATTTCTGCGCACGTATCCCTACGACGTATTGAAATTCGCAAACCGACGGCAAATATCTTCAGGGAAATATAATATATTCGCGAGTATTCGGAGGCATACAACAGCAACCGCCGATTCTGAACTTACTTGTGAAGATATGTATGAATGTATACTTGTATCTAATGCCAGTGCAACCACAGAAATTCAGTTATGTGATTTAAGTCCGGCTCTGTATACATACAGATATAAAAAAATCGGAATTAACTTTATAATCTATATCAAACGGACGTTTGTCTCTTTGAAGTGGCAATTAAAAATTGAGATCGGGGAGGGCACGTGCTCCTCGTCAAAAGAATCCAAATTAGTTCTCGAAATAATTTTTCGGCGCGATCCAGAAATGAGCCGGAATGAATTCAGTTTTAATTACTTACCGGCGGTTTGAAGTTGGGGCGGTTATCGTCGAAGATATCTCGTTCGCGACGCTGCTGAAAAGGACTCGTCCAAAGTTTCCCCGAAACCGAATCCGTAATGCGAGCGGCCCCAAAGGTGATTACAAGTTGGAGAATTCCCGGAATATTCATTCGGGCGAGACGGGCGGCGGCGCTATGCAAATGGATCTTCGGAAAAACACGGCCGCCGCAGCCGCCGGTTTTAATTAAAATATGCTTGTCTTAACAATAACAAAAGTATAATCGCATTATCGGAATTAGCATTCGGACGCGGCGAAAGGGAACTTTTTCGCTTCGTTTTGTGCCACAATGCGCCGCGCCGCCTTCAAACAGACTTACTTATGGTTGGCAGGCTGATTGATTTCGACGTCGCGCCGCCAACTTTAATCCCCCACGTTTTCACCACACAAAAGTGGAACGAAAATAGCCAGATCACAGAAGAGAAACTTCTCAAAAGTGAATTTTTTAATTTACTTATTGTGCAACCAAATTAATTAACTTGGATTGAAATCGACGAGAGACATATTGAAAGTAGGTAGTAAGTTCTTTGGCTTCAATGGAACTAGTCTGCAACATGCAACATACAAATGTTTCGATAATAAGTAAAGGACGATACTGAAACTTGAATGAAAAACTGAAGGATCAATTTCGGAAACCTCATTGTACCTTTGTGTAACAGTTCGAAAGACTTCAGTAAAAAGAAAGATTTCAGTAAAACAAATGAAATGGCACGGAAAGAGAATCCTTAATTAAGAAGAGCCGAAACCAAATGAAAACGTCCATTAAATCGGCAAACCGAGCGCCGAACTAAATTCTCTGTAAACCAGCCGAGCAGCAGCAGCAGTTGTGGAGTCCTAATGAAATTGATCAGGCCAGGTGTTATCGACGCCGTGTAGTTTTCTAAACAACGTTATCATTGCATGCACAGGCCCCATTATCGCCCGCCGGTGACTCACTCCGATCTCGTTTCACCTAACCTAGCCCAACACCGGCGGTCATTTAGGAGGGCGCCCGCCCCACCGCCCGCCGACAGCACAATGCGAAACTACCCCGTGAATACGTGCCGTTCGAGGAAACGTAAATACAATTAGCACACAGTGATCACCAAAGCCCCGGGTATGAGGGATTCGTTTTGGAAAGAGTTTCCAATTACATCAACAGAAATTGGGGTAAATACACAAGAGTACATTTGTAATGCGAATAACAACAATAGTAATGAAAGACGAAGTTTTGATTATTGATTGATTTTATACTAAATACGAAACCGTTTGTGTAAAACCAGAACGTTTCTTTCAAGTTAAAGAAAAAATAAAAAATCAGTGGGAAGGACCAATAAAAATAATGAAAGCAAAAATAACTTCAGGTATGGGAACTAGTGAAAGCCTTTGATGTAAGCAAACTTATTTAAAATTAGTGTAGAGGATTCAGTTTTAATAGAATTTTAATAACATATAAGAAGAAAAATCGTTCAATACGACGTGTTTGAATAAAAAAAATGGCAGGAAAGAGAGAAATGGGACTTTCTTAAACAAAATTTAATTGTTTTAACTGTTGAGGCAAAAATCTTACCTTTTGTAAATCACTGTTCTGTCAAGAATATTTGCTAACCTTACCTTAAAACATTACGATATTCTACAGAGTGAACAACAACGATTAAAGTCACTTAAGTCACGCATTCGTCTGTATAATTTTCTATAATGTGGAGGAATGTTTTTTATTGTGTGAATTTAAAAATATGTAGTATATTCGTTACTATGTTAATTTTATCCATCGGTGTACCTCAACAACAATAAACCAAATGAGATACTTAGATGAAACCAAAACCGACAACAACGGAACATCATAGATCAAGGTCGTTCCGTCCGCTGCAAAACGACGCCGTTCAACTAACTTTATAAATTACTCAAACGTCGCGTTAGTGGTGCACTCTAGCGGACGTATTTCAACGGAACTATTTTAGAAACAGAACCGCCGCCGTCAGCGGACGGGATTTTCGAGAAAATATGTCGGGCTGCACGCAGTCGGTGTATATCATTTCGCGAAATCATAAATCACCGCCTCCTTTCCGCGAGAATAAACAAGTGCAAACATCCGAAGGGCGGCGACGTCTCTTAAAAGAATTAAAAGCGGGGGCCAGGCCGCAGAGGAAGAAGAAAAATGACGTAATCCGTCTGGCAAACGGTGAACACTGCAAATTACACCGCAACTTTAGAACTAATGCAGTAGCTCGTAAAAATTCCATTTGTGTAACTACCACCTCCGCACAGAGTGGGTCTGCGCCCCGGCCCCGCCGCCCCCCTCGCCCCGGCCATTTTCACAGGAAGCCTTTAGTTACCTGTCATTTTCGTAATCCATCATTCCGCGTGTTCTTTCTAATGCGGCCGTCATTCGCAGCCAGAAAAAATTCCCCCAGAAATTACGTCAAATTTATTCCGCCGGGAATAAATTAGTTTTTAATAGCGCGATGGAACGAAAGAAGCACGAAAAAAAACTTAATTAACACTTTATTACAGGGAATCATTTTATTTTATTTGGATTAGTTGAAAGAAGGGTCGCACATTTTAACTTATCGTAAGTATGAGAGTGAGACATTACTTTTGAGTATCAGCGTACCCGCTATTTTCCTGTTGTGAAATAAAAATTTTAAAAAGAAGTATACTCTTGAACAATGGTGTACTTCCTCGTCGAGGACTGAGGAGTGTATCTGACGTTGACGCCCTAAATCTAAGCCGAAGTCGACGGACCCGCTCCCTGCAGGTGACTGCCGACTATAAAGGGAAATTCCGAAGACAAATCTATGCAATTTCGCGCTGATATTTCTTATAGCGCCGCGGCGTTCCAAATCGATATCCGCCGCACTTACGAAACGCTTGCGACCCGATGCATAAGATTTAGTACCGTCCGCCGCCGCCTCCTTCTGCGCCCAAACTTCCAGGAACGTACTTCTCGGGCCATATATTCAACACTTGACGAAACGGGTGCATTTCACAGAACTTCAATTTTTTATTTTGGAGATTTGAACCTCTTCGACCTGATTGATGATAATTTTGGTTTCTCTTCACATTCCAAGCGTTCTAAAATAGTTCTAAACGAATTTTTACGATATATGCGAGTTCATACGCTCTTGTTTTTTTTTTTTTTTGCTTGAACGAAGATCTGAATTGAAAGACGCGCACGATCGAAATGGAGAAACCGTGTCGAATTACGAATATCCCGGATCCTCGGACTGAAAAGCGCCGCTTCTAAGTGAGCTATCGCTTGTCGTTTAAGTCCTCGGCGTAGAGAAAGGCGCCGGATAGATCTAATTTACGCCGGCTTACGACGCTTCTTCGTGCGCTAAGCGGTAATGGGATAATTCGACGCCGGCCGTCGCATTTCGATTTATTTAATTCTTTTGTATCGCCGCCGTGTCCGACTCAACACAGAAAGAACGCCGAAATCCGACGTGAAAGCGCGGTCGGGCATTATCCTAACTGAAAACGCGAGCGGGGGCGGTGGTGGAGAGGAGATGGTCGCCACCATTTCGCACGTCTTCCGCCGGAATTTATTCGGCTCGTATAAAAGAAGCGACGATTCCGAGGAAATATATCAGCCGTGCGTCCGACAATAAGGAGAATAATATTGGACTCGGGCCGCCATAAAACGGCCGACCCTCGAACTCGAATTAAACTCGAACGTGAATGTATAATGCAAAATGCGGCCCATTTGCGACGATTGTACCTTAAATACAGGGCCATGATTTATTAAGGGAAAAGGGACGAGAAAGGGTAGGGTCATGTCTGTCTCTCGCTCTCTCTCTCTCAGTTCTGTTATTTTTTTATGGCGATTACGTCACACTCCGGAGAATTTGTGTCTTATTTAACTCGATTTAGCACGACTACCCCCAGAAAGATCTCACAGAAATTACCGTAGCAGAGGGGACAGCTTTATAACTTTATCTTCTATTTGTGTTCTATTTGAATGAACATATACAGGGTGTTCACGGGAAGCCGCTACAATAGCTAACTTTTTTATTTGAATTTTTATGAGGTAACTTAAATTAGAAAAGTTTCAGGATCTCTCCTGCTGGATTTTATGGCAACATCAGAAAAACAAATGACTGTCAGGTTTTCGAGATTTTCAATTGTTTTCAACTTTTTTAAATGGAACGTTATATTTTTTAAAATCGCATCGCGTTCAAGGCGTCAAATTAATTATGTCTCTAAAATGTTACCTTACAAAGCCTACTATTTGACATTTTTAATATGAACTAAATTTCAAGAACTGATTAATCAGAATAGTTAACAAAACTGACAATTTGAAAAAAATTTCATTGTTCTCTTGTTTCAACGCACACCATATTGTGTTCGCCAACAAAAAAGCTGTTGTTGCTATGCACTTCCCGCGAATACCAATGTTTATATACTAAATAATTCATAAAATAGTAGGCCTTGGAAGGTAATATTTTAGAGACATAATTAATTTGACGTCCTGAACGTGATACGATGTTAAAAAATATAATGTTCCATTTAAAAAAGTTGAAAATAATTGAACATTTCGAAAACCTGACAGTTATTTGTTTTTCTGATGTTGCCATAAATTCCAGCAGGTGACGTCCTGAAACTTTTCTAATTTAAGCTACCTCGTAAAAATTCAAATAAAAAAGTTAGCTATTGTAGCGGCTTCCCGTGAACACCCTGTAGAAATGATTTAGAAAACGTTTCAACATTTGATAAAGTTATCAAGAAGCTTTTATTACTGATTTAAGTTTTGTCAAAAAAAATCCTAACGACGAACAAAGAAAACTTAGTCTTCATTTCTAATTAAAAAAAAAAAACAGCTCGAAAGTAGACGAGATTGTGAGAAAAACGATTATAAAAGCCCAATCAACTTTCAGTGACCAAAAGATGGCACTTTACTGGTGCATTATAACTGCGTGGTACTTTCCAGACCTAGAGGCTTCAATGGTACTTTTAGATCAAAACTAAGGGCTTTAAATAACAAATTGATAATTACTACTATTTTAAATGAATTACATTCTTGAAGAACAAATTGCAATGGAAATGTCTCTGTAATCAGTCGACCAAAAGGTGAGCGATTTCTTTAACATTTCGTTGTAACACATTAATTCAAAGGCTAGAATTATGACAATTTTGATTAAAATAAAAAAAATTTCATGGAATTCTAAATTCAACAATATTCTTCGATTTTACTGGTGAAAAAATTAATGGGTTTAAAAATGTACCTATAAATAAAACAGTAACACAGGCAAACGTAAAACTTTTTTTTTTCTCTAAGCCCACGTTAAGTTGGTACGAAATTGTGCTGAAGTCATGCGATGCAGAAGCTTGAAAACAGTTTAAATAAAAATGTGTAACTTCTTATTCAGTTAACTTTGTCGAATTTGCAACAAAAATATTGCAACTGCAGATCAATAGATGGCAATGTTGAATTTAAACTAATCTAGAACGGCAGGGCATGTGAATGAAAGTTGCAGCGGCTGCGAATAATAAAATAAAATAAAATTTAATAAAAATTAACCTATACAAACTGATCCATAAATAAGGGGCCATACAGCAGCAGTGGATAGGTGACCGTTTATAAAAACTTTTATTCCTCTAACAAAATTACGAAAACGTCGTCGTTTGGGAGATATGCTAAAGTATGCAATGACCTGCGCAACCCGATCCCTATTGTGCCGCAAAGCAAAAGCTTTCAGTGAATCACAAAGGTTAATCAATAAAATTCATTTGTGACATTGTGTTGATGTAGAAGCACTTATTGCAGCATGTCTAAGACTGTAGAATATTCATTCCATTTTTGTTTGGTTTCTTATGATTAATTTAATTTATATTTTAATTAATTATATTTGATACTTCATACGAATTGTTCTATTGTTTTGTTTCTGTTGACGATATATATATTCGTATGAAATATAAACAACAGTATACATATAAGTTAATAAATTACAAAGCAATAAGTTAGTTTGAAACTTATAAATCTTTTATGTTCAGCATCCACTGTAAGGCTTCAGGAGTGACATTATGTAGCCCTGCAAAACCATGTTGAAATTTAGTTATGGCGCAATCTTCCACAATGTGAGAAATCGTTTCGCGTTCTACTCCACAATCGCAAACTGGACTTTCAGCTATGTTCCATTTGTAAAGCAAATCATTACAACGTCCGTGCCCTGTTCGAAGACGATTTAATTTGCTCCAAATTTTCCTTGGTAGGTCAAAACCGGGTACTCTCTGTGTTGGGTCCTCAATTAAATTTTGATTGAAAACTTGATTTGCCTGCCATTGTATTTTCCAAGCTTCAGAAACAGAAAAAGGTCGGTGTAAAAAATCTTCTTTCCACAGTGGCTTACGTGATTTTAACCTATCAGGAGGAATGTTTTGTAGGTCTGCATTGATTGGAAAGAAATCTGGAATCATTTGATACATATCCCATTCACGTTTCATGACCTTCTTTCTTCTCAGACGGTTGTAACGTTCACATTTTTCGTTGCCCGTTACATTATTTTTTTTACGTATTTTCTCGTTATTTTGCTATTGAAATTCAAGTAAAAACTGTTTCGTTCATTTCATTAATTTCGTATTTATGACTTTCACGCCTCTATCTCTCAGGATTTGTGTTTTAATTTCAGATAGTAATGCGGACTTTTATTTTCTTCTTTAAAGCCATTTGTTTGTTTCGGCAATTAATCTGTAGATGTCGTACATGGTCCTTTGGTCGATTTTATTGATCGATATTTCTTGATGACGTATACGGAAATTGCGTAGAAA
Organism: Dorcus parallelipipedus; assembly: GCA_958336345.1. Lineage (NCBI taxonomy): Eukaryota > Metazoa > Arthropoda > Insecta > Coleoptera > Lucanidae > Dorcus > Dorcus parallelipipedus. Next base: position 14,349,161 of record OY284480.1, on the reverse strand, counting down.
ATCTTTGACGAGTTTCCGTCCTCTTCGATGATCGTGTACAGATTTGGGTGTGTGCTCGTGCGCCATTAAGACGCGTGGCGTGCGTCTCCAAATTTTTGTGGTTTTGTGAAGCTCTGAACGGCTTGAGATATTCCAGTTTGGCAAATAATCACGTCTCTTTCTCGTAAGCCCAACTGTGTCAGTTTGCTGTTTGTTTTCTTGCCACAAAACGCTACCGTATTCCGCTACCGTATCCGAGCACGTGTTGCTTTAACGTTCTCGATCAGGAAAAAACTAACAGAAGATTGTAAGTACTCTAGTTGTTTAGGAGAATATTTTCTAAGATTCTTTTTCTCTTTATGTAGTTTTTTTTTTTTTGGACTTCCGAAATTGTGTTGAACTTTAGAAGATTAGTTTTTTGGATTCCCGAAATTGTGTTGAGTTACCGAGACCGAAGTTTTCCTCCTACTGCACGAGTTTTTATGGGAAAATTCCTTGCTATTTACTGCGTTGTCGTCTGAAGCTATTTACGGACAGGATTGCCTCTTTTTGCGGTGTCGTTGGATGGAATCAAGGTCAAGTTTCTACGGAGTCGTTTGAAGATATAATTCAACGGTGTCGTTTAGATAGAACTCAGGTCAAGCTATCGTCAGGATTGCGTAAGAAACAACCATTTGTATTAGTATCGTATCGTATCGACAAAACTGTCAGTATCGTTTCGTATGGACAAACTTATCGTATCGTATCGTATCGTTTAGAGAAAATTACTGTATCGTATCGTATTGAATTAACTATCCTACCGTATCGTATCGAAGAAATTACCGTATCGTGCCGTATCGTTTTGGAAACATTTTCGTACCGTATGGAAATAATCCATTAAATTCATTTTGATTGTCTGTGGACAATAATTATAGTATATTGGGTCACCTTCGTATTTATCTAGTGCTATATTACATTTATTTGTATGGGTCATTTATATATAGTTTGCATCATATTAATTTTTTCTACTTTAAGTTTTTTTTGTACACATGTTAGTATTTATATATATTTATTTTGTTTGGTCATCTACCGTTTATTATTTTTTTTTATGAATTACGCAAGTTATGTTTTTAAGAATATAGTTCGAAGAATTATCCTTCCGAATCCACCTCAGCCTCCGACTAAACTGAGCTATGGCAACCAAACAGGTGAGAATCTACTTACAAAAAAAGTATGTCACACGGTGTGGCTCGATATTTGCTAAGACATACAGCCAAGCAAGTGGGGTGGATTTTATAGTGCCACATAGTATAATTCGCAATGAAGTATTTAACTGCGAATCAATTTTATTTACATGTATACTATTCATCCATACTGGACAACAATATTCTGCAGTAGAATAAACTAAAGCTAATGCTGTTAAACGTAATGTATACACATTTGCTCCCCAGTTTGTTCCTGCAAGTTTTAGCATTATATTATTTCTGGTTTTCAGCTTCTGTCTCAATTTTTCTGTGTGCTCTCTGTATGTCAAGGAGCGATCCAAGGAGACACCAAGATATGTAGGACAGAAATTATGTTTAACAACAGATCCATCGAAAGAAACGTGAAGTATACTATTTTTCTGATTATTATTCAGATGAAAACAAGACACTTCTGTCTTCGCTGGATTTGGACAAAGACGCCATTTTTTAAAGTACTGGTTCATAATTTCTAAGTCATCAGACAAAACATCTTCAATAGTTGTGAATTCCTTATGTTGAACAGCCAGAGCCAGATCATCAGCATATATAAATTTTCGTGAATTTGTGCGGGGAATATCGCTTGTGTATAAATTAAATAGCAATGGTGACAAAACAGAACCTTGAGGCAGTCCATTATTTAACAGTTTGAATTTACTGTTTTTATCTCCAATAAAAACTCTAAACTTACGGTTGGATAACATATTTTCTAATAGTTTAACCAATCTTCCACAGCGTACTACATTATATAATTTATGTATCAAGCCATCTTTCCAAACTGTATCATATGCTGCGGTAAGGTCCACAAAAGCCACACCGGTTTTCAGTTTATTTTGAAAACCTGCTTCTATATGAGTTGTTAGTGCTAAGACTTGATCACAGCAGCTTCTGAATGGTCTAAATCCTGCCTGCTCTATTGGAAGTACTTCATCAATAACTGATGAAATACGTTGATAGATTAATCTCTCCAAGAGTTTGTAGCATACGCTAAGCAAAGAAATAGGTCGATAACTAGATGATTCATCTGGTGGTTTCCCAGGTTTCAAAATGGCGATAACTTTTGACTTCTTAAATTCAGTTGGTATCTTGCCTGAGAGTAAAATGTTATTGAAAAAGCCCAAGAGCCATTTCATACCCACACTCCCCAAGTTCTTAATAAACTCCGGATAAATACCGTCCAGTCCTGCTGCTTTACGATTCTTTAAACAATTAATTGCCGTCTTCAACTCATCAAAGACAAAGGGCTTGGAAAGTGTATCTGATGGTAGAGCTGTTTTTCTCTGATAGTAGAGCACCCTTTTCATTTTCTTTAAATCATTCTTGTCAACTCTTATGGTATTAGAGATACTTAGCAATCGAGATGCTATAGAGTTCGGACTGATTTGGAACACTGATTGTTTCTGTTGACTAGAAGCCCCTAGTTTACGAAGCAAAGCCCAGCTGATACGACTAGAATGAGTAAAGTTCATATTTTCCATAGTCTTATTCCAGGAAGTTTTTCTGGATTGATTAATTGAAGTCAATAATTGATCTGCCGTTTCTGCATTAGGCTCATTTTGATACTTCTTAAACAGTCGATCAGCTTCTTTCGACCAGCATGGGATATACTCTACGCGGTATCCTCGTGGAATTGTTCTTTTAGCAACGCTTTTAATGACACCAACGAACCTGTCATAATTTGTAGAAACTGGAGGTATCCATCGAATATTTTGATCAACGTTGATTCTAAATTCCTTCCAGTTTGCCTTTTGAAAATTCCAACGTGGTTTAGGTAAAGATTTAATTATGGGAATTTTCACTCCAACATTTATTAGGATGGGTCTATGCTGGCTATGTGGGAAATCATGTAATACTGATCTAGAGGTTTCTAATGGTTCATAATTGTCATTTAAAGTCACAAAGCAGAGATCAGGATTGTATTCTCTTCTCCATCTGGCAGAGCGGAAACTTTTCTTGTCTTTAGCATCAAATACTAGATGTAAATTGTTCACTTCCACCCACGACACCAGCGATATACCATTTTGATCATTATCAGCGTATCCCCACAAATTATGATGGCAATTGAAATATCCAATAACTATTGTCGGGCGTTGAATATTTATATCAATAGTTTCGGGCCATAGTTTATTTGGAGGTTTATAAATGTTAGCAATATACAAATCTGCAACTTTGATAACAATTACAAAAACACCATTCATTCTTATATATTGGTTGGTAATTAGACAAGTCCTCTCTAACATAAGTTGCTATACCATATATTGGACTGCATAAATGATCAATAATAATAAATCCTGGAATTCTTCCTCTTGCATATAGATCTTCTATTGTGGCAGTGTGTGTTTCTTGTAAAGCTATAACGTCAATTTGTATATCTTTAGCCATTCGAGATAAATATTGGCATTTGTCCTTAGAAATGCCTTCAATATTCAGCTGACATATATTTATTCCATTACTAATTATTTTGTAATTCTCCAAAACATTATGTCTACTGTCAGTTGACCGGGAGGATCTTGGGGATCTTGTTCGGTCTTCAAAGTGACGACCATTGTGGACTGTATCATCTAAGCCATTATGGGCCTTTCTGGAAAGGCTGTCGTCATCCATCAATTTAAAAATGAATCAAGTATTAGAAATAATGTAAATATAAAAGTAACACACTTAGAAAAACTGACATGTGTCGAGTTGACTTTAACAATATCTCTGATTGTTGACGATTTGTTTATCTGATACTCCTCCAGAAAACTGTCAATCTTCTTTAAATATAAATACATATGTAGAGAAATTTAAAATCATGAAAAAACTGCCTACGCGTGGAGAAATGAACACGCAGTGTTCGCAGCCTTTGGACGTATTAGCCACTGATGGTTTATTTAATTTATCAGTTTCTTTGCAAACCTCCTCGTCGTTACCGAATATGCAAACCAATTTCAGTCACTGTCATTAGAAATTATCCTGCCCTTTGTGAACAACCAGATTATTTAGCGTTAAACTCCATCAGCTGATCGTGTGAACTTCCAATTGTTCATACAATCAATTCAATTCAAGATTGGTAGACTTGAATTGTCTAATAGGGATGAAGAGGGAAAAGGTCACTTGTTACAACAAAATCTATTGAGCAAATGAATCAAGTTTTTATTATTATTATGTTGTCGTCCAACAGGAAAATTCCCAATTATAGGACGAAATAGAAATATTAAACATAACTAAACTAAGAAATAACAACAAACAACACTTAAACGCAACTAAGACTTATCATGAAATATGTCGCTATAGATAACTTCGGCATTACGGCACATAGAGTAAAGCGGAGATTTTAAAAGAATATTGGTGTTAGCAATTGGTAGGTGAAATGTTGTGGTCCATCTCGAGTTAAATCACAGAAGATTCACAAATTCCAGGATTTCAGGACAATCAACTTGGTTGTGAAGAACCTTTCAAATAAATCTGGCTCCATGGATATCACGACGTTCACTGAGTGATTGAAAATTGTGCCTAAGTAGTAAGCAATCACAGTCAATGCCTCTAGGAGGCCCATTTCCCACTGATTTTAAAAGTAAGGAACTTCAGAAACCTACGTTGTACGCGTTCAATATCTAAACGGTAACAAATATAAAGGGATGCCCATACTTGCGAAGCATATTCTAGTCTGCTAACAACTAACGAATTAAAAAGACACTTAAAAACATCTAGGTTACTGAAATATTTAAGCGTACGTAAGACAAAACCATACACTTTTGAAGCAACTGTAATAATATTTTGTATACGATTGGAAACGCTAAGCGCAGAATCAAAGGAAACTCCAAGATCAAGAGTGATATCCTTTCTTTTTAACGGTTGACCATTAATAAAATAATTGACATTGATAGGATGAAGCTTTTTAGTGCAACACAACACAACATATCATTTGCTGACATTTAAATTTAAGTAATTGTTTGAACACCACAACACAACAGCAACAAGACACCGCTGGAGTTCTTAGCTTCAAAGTCATTCGTAACTGAGGCATAGATTTTGACATCATCCGCAAAAGCAAGAGCTCGACCTTCTAGAAACACCAACAAGTCATTGATAAATAACACAAAAAGTAAGGGATCCAAATTGGAACCTTGTGGGACACCAGATGTTGCTCGATATTCGAAAGACTTGTAGCCATTGTACATAATTTACTCTGTTTGTCAAATACGACTCCATTAAATTTAAAGCAAAAGTTTTTAAATTAAATGGTCGAGAGGACCACAAAATTGATTCCATTCATTCCATCCAAACAGTTAAAAATTCACTCCATTTACTTCGTTGTGCCCGACAGAAATGTTACCTTATATCTAGGAAAATAGTCAAAATACGAGATTCAAATCAGAAGGCAACATGCTAGGTACAATATCAGTTCCAACAACCTTGATTCAATTATTCATTTCACTAGTGTGACTTATAGCGTTTTCAATTGACTGCTCTAGAGGACTCTCAGAATATCTCCATCCCTTATTATTAAAATACATGAGGTTAAAATAAGATGAGAATACTCTGAGAGTGCTCTAGAGCAATCAATCGAAAAGGCTATTAGATTTTGACAACAATATGTAAATGTATTGTAAATTAGGCGAGTCATTAATGAAATTCTAACTTTCATGTCAAAATCTTACAGGTTGATGGTGGAAATGCTAATTTGGAAAAGCTTCTGGCACGACGAGCCTCCTGTTGGGAGTCGGTAGGGTGCGAGTCTACCCCTTCGTAACCATCGTTTAGTGGTGGCATCCACACGCATGCACAATACCCGTTTAAGCGGGGAACGCCTTAATTAATGAAGTCCGCGTACTGAGAATCGCCCAAGAAAATTGTTTTATGCAAGTTTAGCCGCAAGCCGGCCCGGAAGGAACCGCATCCCTCGTAAAGCACATCGGATACCTTCACACGCGGAAAATTAATTAATTGCGACTTAGTACGGCGCGCGGCGTAAGATAATTAAATTGGGGGGCGCGTTCAGACACAATTTTAACGCGCCTAATTGTATATATTAATCCCGAGGAATTTGCCGCCGGAAACTTCGAAGGTCGTTCCGACGTTGACGGGTCAAAATATTTCCGGTTCACCAGGGAACGCCGTGGCGTAATTTGCTTAATTCTTTTCCGGACTCGGTCGCGGCGATTTCGTAATTTCGTTCTGGACGGATCGGGGAAGGCGGTGAAACTTTCCAGATATTTAATTTCTGTGCCGAGACGTGGGTCCTAGACCGTGATAAAGTTCTCATTCACGTCCGTCAGGCGAGATATAAGCTCTTCCCGGAAAAATAATAACTTTTCCAGTTACTCCGGGGGGATTTGCCGGAGGCGCACAGTGAGGCGGGGCGGTCGGTACGGACGTGACGTGCCAACCACAATGCGTCTAAATTATCACGTAGACTTACGAAACTAACTGTGGCACTCTATTTTCGCTCACAGAAACCTTCAGCTGCACATCAAATTTATTATTTTCTATAATATTTGTGTCCCGTGTTGTTCTTTTCGCGACATTACGTGAAATTCTGGTTTTAGTTGGTTTTGAGCCGAAAATATTTCGAGTGAATTTTAATTAGATGGTAGTAGAACTCCCGGAAACTAGATTTTATTAGCGGAGTTCGCCCTCTTGCATTTAATGGAAATTAAAATTTCCAAGGGCTCCGGTTATTATTATATCGCGTGCTCTCGTCGGCGGTGGCGCAACCGCCGAAGCGAACCAGGACGGCGGTCTACATTCAGCCGGAAACCCAATTAAACTTCCCGGCTCGAAACTCTCTCGTATACACGTCTCTCCTGATCGACATCGACCGCATTTCAACTGCACTCCAAAACAATTTCGATTAAATTTTTCGGTTCTTTCTTTTGCTTGTCAGCGGAGGTGTCGACGGACGGTTCGCGTCGTTTTGGTATTTTTACGTCGGGACGCGCAATAAAGCGCGCCGATACTTGCCACCGTAAAACATCTGCCGCAATAAACCGAAGACAGGAAACTAACTCCGAACTAAGAGACCGTAATAACTCAACCTGGTTTCCCGGGCAGACATTAAGAAGAAAGAAAAATGAAACAGAAGGTCTTTTACCGACTCTACATTGTAGCTATTAAAGTACAAAAATGCTGGATGAACAGTCTAGAATATAATAAAAAAGAAACCATTTTTGATACATCAACTTCCTGGTGGTGAAAGAACCACTCCACCATGAATATACTAGAATTAAATCCTAATAATCAAGAGTATCAAGACCATACTTACGATGACTTAACGTTCTAAAACTGCATTATTTTTACCATTCAATGTGGGGTATCGGTTGCAACGAGTTACTCATTAAGATAGTGTTTTGTGCAAATCTGGTTAGTGTCCCCTCAACCCACAGACGAAGTATATTAATAGAAAAGGATCACGATCTGGAAGCGTTTTGTACGAATGCCCCATTTCTTTTCCATCCCTTTTTTACCATAGAGTGTTAACGACCCACTCGTTAAAATATTGTTTTGCCCAATATCACATCATCACTTGAACTTGATTATCTACAGAGTATTCTTTTTTCATTTCGTTTCTCTTAAAACACTTTTTGCAAGAAAAAAATTAACGGAGCAGAAGTGCGATCGTGACCGCGCTAATCAAAATGGCTTTGTACGGAAAGGTTCGCGGGAAAAAAGAGCGACCCCGAAAGAACTTAATTAACGGCCGGCGCAACAAGAAAACACGGAATATAAATTAGAATATTAGCTCTCTCCAAAACACAACATAAATATTCATGGGCCGTTTGAAGTTATGGAAAAAGCAGCCCTCTAATTTAGATATTGATATAATAAAATCATGAATTTCTGATAGGACGTGATGTAAATTGGGTCGTAAATTTGATCGAGTTTGTTCTTGGTGGCGGCGGGTCATTCTCTCTCGCCCCTTTTCCCACTTCCACCACCCCTCGGTGCAGCTGCGTCGCGACCTTACTTGGTTGTGTGTGTGTTTTAATCAAGCTTTCGTCGTATTTAGGAGGTCGAAATACACAGGGCGACGTAAACTTGATAAGATATGGATCTAACGTGCGTCGAAAGGGCGGTAAAGTTTGTTGTTGTGTGCGGTGGAAAATTTAATTCGCTGCTTTAAACCTGTATTTACATTCGAGGGTGTTTCCTGTTTTCCTTAACGTCGTCAAGTTTGCATTTATTATGCTAGGTCAATAGAGTCGCACATTGCAAACATCATCTTAACATAAGTAAATCGTTTTACTTGCACATTACGTAGTGCACTCGACGAGGGTTGAAATAGCCCCTTTATGAGGGAGGAATTACATTCTGCATCGAAGCTCTAATGAGATTTCAATTCATTCTTTTGTCCCTGCGACGAAGAAATCTAATAGAAATTACGCTTAATTTCGACGAATTGAAAATGCAAACGTCCATTGGTGTCGGGAAAGATTGCTCAAAGAAACTTGCGATGCAAATAATGGAGCGCCTTTTCTGGGTCTCAATGCATATAAAGAACGCATTAGGTTAAGGTCTCGCCTTGGTTGCCGGATTAGGGCCCTGCTGTCCCTCAGGAGCTCTGCGGGAGTGCGCCCGAGTTACGACTGCGCCGGGAATACGGCCGAACTTGGATGTAATATTTCCACGAGCAACTTCCGAAACGCTCGGGTACACGGGAAACTCAACAATTGCGTTTTTCTTTTGTGCAGGAGCAGCCGACGCTCGCAGATAATTCGTAACGAGGGCGCTTGTACTACACCACCGGCGGAAATGTATTCAATGCGGTCGTTTCTTGTCTGCCGCTTCAAGAAGTAACACCAGAAAACCACGAAAAAGCTCCCCCACCCCCTTCAAAACGCAACACACCGTTGACCTAAAACAATGACAATCAATAGCTCGGAAACACAGGTAAAAAGTACAATAAAATCTGTTGACTTCGATGGTCTTTTTGGACTGATTCACAGACTTCTTCACCACAGATTCTTGGAGATACTTTTACGAGGGATAAAAAGTGCATCGTCTTGGTCCTATAAAAATGAGCAAGGTGAAAAAGTTCACTTCATTTACTTTGAATCCTTTAATACCCTTAAGTATCCGTTAAGCTCTCAAAAAGAATCCAAGATTCTAAAAATTAATATTACCTGACACTTAAAAAGAAAATCGTCATTGAGGTGCAAGTAACTTGGAAGAAATGAGAGTAACTATCTCCTACCACTATACAGTTTCGTTCCATGAAATCTTCATTCTTCAGATCTTTGTAAAGCAATTTTTAAGGGCGGCGAAGAAGTCGCTTAACATTAAAAGACGAAAGGAATATCACAAAGAAAAATGACATCGTTCATCATCTTCAACTTACTTTAAAGCAGGGATGGAAAATGTAACCGTAACCGTTCCACGGTTCTCGTGGATTTAAGCGGAAAGGAACCGAATTCACGTTACTTTTCCATCCCTGCTTTAAAGAAATAAAACTCGAGATACATTCAGTCGCATGCCTTTTAATGAACTTCGATGTTATATTTGTTTGGTCCTTCCAAACGGCGCAGGCTGAGACTTTGAATGCGAACATGAATAAATGAATTGAAACAATCGAGATATCCTTCTAACATCATGTTAATTTAAGAGACCGAAAAAGAAAACTATAAATGAAAGAATAGCAATTAGCAAAGTCGTTTGAGGTAACAAAGGACTTGGGCGACATAAAAAGATACACGTTTCATCAATCGTTACCTCTCACTCCAGATCTCGGGCAATCTTTGAGGAGCTTTTCGATTTAAAGTTTTAAACATATTAAAAGTTGATTGGATGGGACATGGGCTATAGAGCGATAACAATATGAAAGAGGCCATTCGATTAATTTAATTTGACTCCCAAAGTTGTTCAATGTCTTGAACAAATTTGACATAAATTTTTTGAAGAGCGAGGTTGTGAACCCAGAAGGAAGTAGCAGTGAGAAAGAGCAGCTCAGAAGGTAGGATAGATGATTCTGACCTATCAAACCTCCTCTGACTTTAACCGAAAACTTTAAGGTGAACATCGGAGGAGGTTCCATTGACCTATCCTCTCTACTTCGTTCATTTTGGGCTTTGAATCTTATAACTTAGTTCACTTTGGCCTTTGGTTCTTCTGACTTTTGAACTTTTTGTTACATGAAGGACGCTCTTCTAGTAAAATTATCTTCGCATTAAAGATAACGACAATTTTCAATCTTCCGATTCTATCGTTAGTGTCACTTTCTTAAAAATCTCGCCAGATATTTAGATGTAGTAAAACCAGGACTATTGGCGGTTAAGAGCTTACAAGGAATTTTGCAAAATTCTGTCTGTGTTAGGCCAATTTCTTGTGGTAAAATGATCCTATATGAGTCTATCCATCAAAATGATCTGCTCTATCCAGCACTGCTAATTGTTAGGAGGAGGTAATTTTAAAGCACGTTGGGGAAAAATCAATTACCATTTTTAAAAACGCCGTTGCTCAGCGTTTCATATATCATATAAAAAGTGAACAGATAATTCTTCCTTTAAGTAAATGCAAATGCATGGTGCTTTAGGAGGAAACCCAAACGCAAAACAACTTCACACTCATCTTATCCCGGTATACGGATTTGTACAGGTCATCCTTCCTTTTTCCTCTGGAGGATCTAAGAAGATTTTGACGGCTCCCCTTCTTCCATAAATTATTTTCTAAACTGCTGCTTTGTCGCCTTCTGCATGGTCAATTAGTTCCATCGAATTACACATTACTGACTCAACGATCGGTTTAAGGACCTGAGCAGCAACTGACACCACCACCAGGGTTAGCTGCATCATATACTTGATTAATTTAAAGTTTTTCAGATTTTAAAGTATTAACTAATTATAGTTTATGGCCAAGGATCCTGAAGGTTCGCTTTCGTACAGGTTTGTACAAGTCATCTTCTCGTTTTTCTGAAGGCTTGGAGATTTACTTTTTTATCTAAATCAGTTTCTCAATCGCTCCTTTGTCGATCTTCTACTTGGTTTGTTACTTCCACCAAATTACTTGTTAATGACTCAACAATTGGTTTAAGGTCCTGGGCAGCAAGTGACACTACCACTAGGACCATACAGTTGAAGGTTCTTCACATTTTACAGCATTAGCAATTTCTGCGTTGGGGACTTTGATGGTTTGACTCTTTCCTTAAACGAACTTCTAAACCTTAGCTTGGCTAGCCACCATTTCAACGAAACAGCACGAGACAATGACTCAATTAAGTGACATTCTCTTTAAAAATGTCAACTCTGCTTTGTACTTTTGAACTTTCTGAAGAGGTCACTTCTCCACTGGATGAGCTTCTGAACTATAGCTTGATTGATCAGTCTTCTACTTGGTCTAAAAATGCCCGAAATAGGATAGAGTTGAAGGTTTTGAGCCTTTCACTATTTCTCTAAACAGCTGCTTGGTAGGATTGATAAGATTTGGTGGAGTGATCAGTTAATATTCCAGAGCATGAACTGATAGCATCATTAATGCAACTGATTGCAAGTTCTGCATTGCAGAATCGAGGACATTATTTCTAAAGAAACAAATTCGATAAAAGCACTTAAACTGCATCTCCTGCATTGAATAAGTAGAGCACGACGACTAAGTACACACAGTTTCAGAGCGGCGGTAGTGGCCGTGCATCGAGGGAGTCGCATTATATGCAAGAGAACGTTCTCTAAAACATCCTTCTGGCCCCGCCGACTATCATCGTAGTAAGCGTGTTTCGTCCTCGTCGTTTTTTCAAAGGAAGCGCTTAAAATTCACTTAGACGTTTTACGGCCGTTTAAGGAGCGCTCGCGGCCGAAGGCTCGTTCTTTATCGACGTTTCGCGGCCCAATAAACATGCCGAATTATTGATCACGGCGGGCTATGGACCAACCCGAAATGAACTACGTGCGCCAGTAAACAAATCACGCTGATATTATCGCTTGAATTTATGTGCTCGGTGCGCGGAATCTGTTTGCGTACGGCGGCGGTTTATTAATAGTCCGATCCTGGGAAAAATTCATCATTCCACTAGCTGGTTGATTTATCGATCCAGCAATTACATAACAAACTACTTAATACAATTCTTTGGATAGTAATAGAGAGGGCATAGAATGAAATGGTGGATGTGTTGATACCTTCAAATTCCAAAATCGTATTTACTGTAAATTAAAACTATACTGGAGTGATCTCGTCGTGTTACGCAAACATACGACCTCGATTTAACCTACCCCTTAACGTCATGGAATTAAGCGGAAGATTTCGCATTACCATTCGAAGCGGATTAACCGTAAGCACACACATAAATTGTTTGCATTTCATTTCGCCGGTTTTACGGCATCGATAATTGGATACGGCATCATTACCGTCGTCGTCGTCGAAGACGTACGTGTGCGTCGTCCGGACGGCTTCCGCTTCGACCGCCGTCGCACACGATGATCGTAAAAAACGTCTGGCAGATAGAGGGCGGATTATTTATGTTACGTGTGCGGGGTTACGACGGGGAGGGCCGTAAAACCTAAGTACTTCATCCCTAAGATACATTGCAGGTGTTCACGCAACTTGGGGTAACTTGCATATACATACAGGCAAACATGCCAATCCACTTAACTGTCTCGTATATAAAAATTGTTTCCACCTCTATGTTCTTCATCTTCTCTCCTCCTAGTGCTACTATCACGAAAGCGAATGGAACTTTTACGGGCGCTAATAAATTTATTACAAAATAAGCCACGACGTTTCAGGACAACCAATCATCAAATGTTCACTACACTACTTATGTGTATGTAGTAAGATGACTATGAACGGAATGATTTTAGAATACTTTTTAAAAGATCTGTTCCGGGTTGGATAGGATAATAAGCTGAGGGTTTTATTGGGAGTGACACACACACGCTATCAAACCCCTATGAAAAACACGGCCGTCAGACGCGTGCCTTGTCAAGGTGATGGAGCACCCCTAGTCACAACCAATACCATCGACCCCTCGACGTCGAACGAAATTACAAACGCCCAGAGACGGCGTCAGGGTACAAAACTTACATCGCCCGTTTTGTTCTCGACGCAATTTTACATCTTCATCCGAATGAACAGCAAATAAAACTCGGGAGGGTTTTACAGTCGCAGGAAATGGCGTAGGTTTGCACCGGGCCATTGCCGACTTCCGGTCCTACAGCACTTCACGGTCGTCTTCGTCGTAAAGCTGCATTTGGATGGCGGGTAATCCGAGGTTTGGTAAATCTGCGAAACCAATTGGAGCCTTTACGGCCGATGCGGTCGTGTTTACCGCGAGGGCACGTCGTAAACCGGCCGTCTCTTAATCAATGTGATACATTTTAATCCGAAGCTGAGAGCTTGTGTGTGTCAAACGTACGTGATCTTTTCACCCTTCGCTATTACTCAAATATTTTCAGTGTACCTACTTATCGTGGAGCACCACGTCATGTCATTGTCAGATGCAATTCAATCGGAATAAAATAAAAATATTGTAGCATCCCGATTTCACTCACAAAACAGAATGTATTGTTTATAAATGTTACGTCATCTAGCAGCTTCGCCCGAGTTCTCGCACTTTATAAACGATTCAAATTGTTCTCAAATCGATTCTGGAACATTTCTCAATAAAGGAAACCTTTACAAAAGCAGAACTGATCGCGAAATTTGAACAGTTTTTACACGACCGTGAATGAGGCAAAGTAGGTACTACAGCCTATAGCCCATTTGCTAAACGTTTTAATGTATTCGGTGAATAGGAAGGCGGAAAGGAAAAATAGTAGATTTACTTTTGGGATACTCTTCATATTTGTAACAAAGACGTCGTAATAGTAAGCTCATTAAATCTGGAGTTGTTAAGCGGCACATAGGTATTTGTTGTTTATTTGCTTGAATTCATTGTGCCGCATGATAATAATGGAGAACCGATACAAAACCTGTTATGCTAAGTGTTAATAAAATAGGAGACGAGTGAGTTTTATTACTGAACGACTCTGCCTAATAAACCTGACGCGATAAATTCCAGCGGTTTTAAAACTTTTCGAATTTATTAACATCATTAAAGCTTCAGGCCAAAGTTAGGTGCATCGCACAGGGACGGAATTAAAAAAAAATTGTTTGATATATCAAGACACGTCCGGCGCAGCGTGTCTTTCCGTCGGCGTTTTATTGCGGCCGCCCCCCGCGGCGTCCGCGTCTCGGTGTCGCTATGAATCAATGCGGGTCCATTATGCCCCTGCCTCTTCTCCATTGCGCCTCATTGATTTTGCAATTCCTGTCCGGAGTTTAGGCGGCTTCGATGCGCCCGCCTCAATCCTATCGGGTTTACCGCAGCCCGAACAATATCCAACTTACAATACATTACTTATGAATAAATTTCGCATCCTCCTCTTCGTCCGTGCAACCGACGCCGACGCCGCGCCGTTTCGCGTAATGCGAATTTATATCCGCCCTGAATTTTCCGAGCGGTTTGCCCCATCCCTGCCTTCCGCGGTCTTCCATTGCAACCGAAATCCCCCACGTATTTTTGTTTTATTAACGCAATATCCTAAACTGCATAAATTCCTAATTTCTGGTAAACCAAATTACTCCAAATTAAATGAATTTTGTTAAAAAAATGTCTTCCAATCTTCTTCCTGCAACGCTTCGGCTTTTCCTGTGGACGAAAAAGAGGAAACGAGTTCGGTCATTCATTATACAGAATAAAAAGCGTTCGTACACCTCCTACCTTAGTCAAACTAAGCAGTAAGATTTATGTGGTGATTTTCCGTATGCAAATCTGCTTTTTCCGGGCGTCGTCGTCGTCGCGATAAAAATTCGACGTCGCCGAATCCGACGGCAGCAGGCGAGTAATGTAATTGGTCCTTAATGCCGCCGGGACGTTACAGTTACATTTCGCCTAATTAAAATATAGCAAATCCGGACGGGATCTCCTCCTTGTAATTCACTTATGCGCGTCATCCGGGCCCATTTATAAATTACAAGCGGCCGGAGAGTTTTAAGTGCTCCTGCGATGCCTTTGAATCCTTTGGCTCGCCGGCGTTCGGCGTATCGACGCTGTCGACGCGCTCGCTTCAGACATCTCGTATTAATCGAAATTAATTATTTAATAAAGGATGTTTAAATTGGCGAACCGAAGGCTTCTCCTGCACTCAGGATTCCTCTAGTTTTAAGAGCACCCTTTACAATACTGGAGAAGTAATTTCTAATTTTGATAATGAGGTTAATTCACGTATTAGCCCAGAATGTTCAAAATCTCTTCACCATTTCGCTATTATTCTATTATTAAAAATTGGTGGCAGTGTGCGCTCCTGCACATTTCGATTTCCATGGATACAGGTCCGCAACAGACCCAGATTTTTTACAATTAGTCGACTTTCTCTTAAAAAATGTTTTTCTTTTCATCGAACAAAACATCTACATTCTAGACCTATGACCTCTTTTTCTCTCTTCATGTTCATCCTTTTATAACATGCTTTCAGAAACTCACACGTTTGGAGTTGGCGTCGGTTCGGTAAACGTATATCTCTACTATAGTCCTAACACTCATAACCAGCTGATCTCACTGTTGACGTATTAAGGAAGTCATCGTTGATCTCTATTGGACACTCTTTAAAAAAGAGTTTTCATATTGAAACTTACATTCGCAACTTAACAAAGGTTAATAGAGTTTGGAATTATTCAATAGAGAATGCACTGAAAAATTCTATCACACCTTGCACAAACTTTAAACAGATGTGTAGTGCGAGCGGTACTGTCATGGTAAAAAGAGATGGACAAAAGTATACCAGTGAGGTCATTGCGGAACTACCTGAAATGATACAAAATGAACCCCACACTTCTGCACGTCCCTCATCGCAACAAATAAACCTCTCTATGGGAACATGTCATGCAATATCACGAAAAGATGCTTACACACATATACCCCTGTCTTTTGACAGCAGTTAACCTCAGTTTACTTTACTGCTTATTTTTGTTCACGTGTAAGTAATAAGTGAAGACATACCACGTTTCTTGGTATTTCAAGTCATGGTCAACTCCAAACGTGGGAGCTTTACAAATTTTGATACATGCGCTTCGATTTCTTATTTTTTCGAGATTCACAACGATAAGAATACTACAGTTAATTTGGGGAAAAATCGTGGACAATCAAGAAAATTGTTACGGTTCGTTTTTGCATTAACGACTTCAGAATCTTTTGTTGTTTCTAAATTTTGGCTTCAGCGATCGCTCTACCTACTTATAAACTCTACGGTTTTGGTTTCTTTTTTCGCTTGTAAGTTGGTTATTCTGGAATTCAGAGCGAAAAGAGGCGCGTCGGCGATTTCCGACTTGCTGGGAAACGGCGTTGTTCCGGGACGCCATAGGCATTAGTTTATTGCACTTCACGGACGTTGGTCACATTTTCTTTACAGCTAATTTTGTAGTTTGTGTCGGGCCTCACAAAAGCTTTTGGGGATCTCGTCGTTCGTGAACGGTTTCTGGAAGAGTAATCCAGTGCTTTTAAAACAGTAAAATCTGTGTTATGAATTTTGGTTGAGAATGCCACGTGTTCGAACCAACCAACGCGTCGTAGTTTCTTTCCACTCCGAGCCCTTATTTCACACGGGGTAAGTCTTTTTGGTTCTGTTTCAATACCTTTGATCTCTTTTCCTTACTTTCGTGTCTTTTCCATTAGCAACTTCGGAGGATCAAAAATTTTTGAAAAATCCGTGTCACTTTTCGTGACCTTGACGTAACCGTTTGGATTTCCCCGAACGAGTTGTGATGTAGATATCACCAGTCCGAGAGCCTTCTGTACTATAACAATTGTCGTTCGTCGCTTTGGAAGCCTTGAAAGAGCTGCCGATCTGGGTTGAGCCAGTGCCGTATGTTGTAGCACCCCTGACAGACCGAACGTAACATATAATTGGTGGGATACGAGTGGTATTGTACAATCCCTCTGTCTTTTATTTATACGTATCTTTAAATTGATTATTGGGTACCTTCGGTGCCTCGTGATACCGTTCTGGCCTGCCGAAGGCTTTGGTTCCTTAAGAACCGCGTTTCGTTGCATGCGTTCATAGAGTTTCGTTCTTGTAATTGCGTCTACTGTCCCTCCGACAGAATTTATTGTACGTTATTTTATGAGCCGTACAGGATATCCTCGCCGGTGATTACGTGTTAAGTGACGCTTTGCAAAATTACGATTACGAAAATATTTTTGGGCAAAGCCGCCCCTGTAACTGTTTGTTGAGCGTTCTGCTCTTTGTTTTTGGCTTCTATTTCGTTGTGAATTAATAAATTCCGTATCACCATTTGACGTATTATTATTATTTGTTTGCTTGTCAACATAGTTGAGTCATATACAGGTTGTCTGTTAAACTTTCTCTTTTGCTTTGCGGAAATTAAATCAGAGGGAATCTCAAACGCTTTTAACTACGTGTGCAGTCCTAGCGGTATCACGGTTTTCACCACACTACTTGGAACTTATAACGCTAAGTGGCGCTCTTATACTTTACAACTAGGTATCGAGCTAACGACAATCCTATTGTAGCCCACCCCGTCTCCACTGAGCTGGGCATAATTCCAGGTAGGTTTTCGTCAACATCGACGAGTTTCCCCCAGGGATCGCAACTTATGCAAGGCCAATTAGGCAGTTATTGAAAGGTAAGTAGCAAAATGCTTTTAAAAATTTGCAAAACTTAAGAACAAACAGCCTCAAGCGCTCGAGCGTATCATTTCTCGTTTAAATGCAGTCGCTCTTTTTCTGACGTGTTTAAATCGCACTTAGCGCGCGCATGCACGATGCAAATTTAATGCACAACGGCGCCGCGGCGTCGTTTTTTATTTTGCAATCATAAACACATGAAGCGCGCCAAATTTCACGCTTAACACCATTTGCGGCTGCCGAAACACATTATTAATGCTAGAGAGCCGGTCCGAAAACTAAATCAAAAATGATGATGGCGTCGCCACTTGAAATAGTTTATTTCTTGTATAACCGGAAGTTGTGGAATGTGAAGTAAGCGATGCCTGGCGAGAAAAACGAGCGTTTGATTTTCCTTGACATCAGAAGTGGGATTATCACTAACGCAAGATGCAAACAGAATAGTTTCTATCATTTCGGGTGCGGCGTCGCGACGTGTAAAGGTGAGCTGTGAGTTTTCCGTGTCAACTATTAATGTTCGTGACAACCTGGTGCACTTTCACCCGGTGACGTCACTCATTGACGGCGAAGCCATTCAGCAATGTACAGGAAAGAGAAAGAGTGAGAGAGCCGAGAGTGCAGAGGCGTCGTGTCCGTCTTTAATAACTTCGATTTTATTACGGCGTTATTTAGAGGCGTGCACGTAACCTACAGCGGTGTGCGAACGACCCAATTAAAAGATATAATGGATTTTAACGACTCTCACGTATAGCGATGGGTGAAAGTCATGCGACGCGAGCTCTGGAAAGTGAAGGCTTTTCGTTTTGAACGGAGAGGAAAGTATGTCTATGAATTTATCGTGAAGCTTTAAATAAACTGAACTTGATGACTACTATGACCATCATCTATGATCGTCAACTCTCTTCCAAACACAAATTTGCAGTCACGCCACAACAAAAACGCACTCGCTTGAATTATAGCGGACGCGTTTTCATTAATTACCGTTTATTTGCAATTATCTGTGCGCAGGTATCGTAATTTATGGACCCCCAGGGGCCAATAAAATAATTATTTGCGCAATAGCTGCGGCGATAATTGAATTTAATATCTTTGGGCACGCTGATTTTGCTGCGGAAATGGGATTTAATGTTTGTTACATGAGCGTAAATCATTAAAAAAATTCCTAGATCGCCTCCATGATTTATGAAGAACGAAATATTGATGATTTGTTCACATCCTTAGCTTTCAACGCGCTTGCGCACGACTATGCTTTTTGGAATGAGTTTTGCGTCCTATTCGCCGTTTTATTTCCATCAACATAGTAAGCTTGATCCTACTGTATATTTTATCTTATGCTGCTGAAGCGGCAAGGGGTACACTTTGACTTGCATGTGTTAACGGCGTTCCACCTTCCGCGCCTCAGATTATAATTGCGCAGGCATTTGTTCAACATGGAGAGTAAATGTGAAGCAGCCGTTGTCTTTGTCTTCTCGGCTTTGATATATTATGCATGCGTGTGTGCTAAGGTGAAATATGTTGCAAACATGCTTAAATGCGACCGCCTCGTGCACAAATGCTAATGGGAAGTCGGTTTTGGTATTTTGTGGCGGAGGAATCTTGCTGCTACGAGAATAAATAGAAGAGGTAGAAAGAGATAGAAGCAAATTAAATCGTTTTTGATATCACAATGTACACGTTCTACTCCTGCGAATATAACTAACCAACGCTTTTTTAGTTTTGGCCACAAATTTGGGGTTCACACCACGGACAGTGTAGAAAAGAAGTCGTAAATTCATCAAGCAATACAACTTTGTGCTGTGAACTAGTATAGAAAAGCTAAAGCAAATAATCAGAAATGCTGCGAAATTAAGAAGATTTTAAGTAAAATAAAGCACATAAGTTACAAGATCTGAAACATTTGAACAAGATTCTTTACTGGGTTTTTTAATTTCGGATAGAAAGTGAGTCAATACAAGTCCTTCCCTTGTATTGGATTCAGAAAGTTTTCAAAGGTGTTTTTTGTGTTAGTCATTTTTGGTAAAGCTCTGATTTCTTGTCGCGAGTCCGAGCTTTTTAATTGGCTTACGGCGAAAATCGGCGGAGTTCTCCGTCCTCAAAAGGTTCTCGTCGTCGACGGCAGTTTTTGCTCAGCCAAGCAAATTGAACACAATTCCGCCGTCCCCGTTAGCCGCGTTTGTCCCGGATTTCCTCCGTCTCAATTCGACTCAATTAAATTAATAACGTGAAATCAGGCCGGGAAATTGCTCATCGCGAAAACGTCTGAATCCAACTGTAACGAGCTTAATTAATCGATCTTACCTGCCGCTTCTGTTTGCGTTCTTTTTCATTTTTCTCCTTCGGCGGATTAAAAGTTCGATAAGTGAATTTGAGAGACTGGATCGGGGGGGCTTCCCGTTGGGGACCGGCCTAATTCGGTAATCTGATTTGCGATGACGACGACGACGACGACGAGGATGGCCATCTGGCCGCCGCGATGCTGATTGTACGTACAGTACAGCTCTCGCAAATTTACTTAAGTCCGGACCTTAATTACGTCGTAATGAATCCGGCGCGCGATCCTCACGGTTTCCGTAATTGGCTCACAAGGAACCAAACTCCATTTACATTAAACATGACACAATATGCTTACTTACACCGGAAGTAATTCCGTGTCTGTTCTACGTAATCTGGAACAACGTAAACTTAGAACGATTTCAGCATATAAGTGCGCTTTTAACTACCCAATTTTAAAAATTGCAAATTGTTTCTGGGAGCTACAAGGTTGAAATGATGCATAAAATTCAAAGTTCGATTGGTAAGTCCTCGATGCAAAGGCAACATTCCTCATTTAGTTTATTTGGAAAGGAGTTTATAGAGCCGATGTGAAATCGGTTTCGGTCTGTAACTGGATTACCCGTCGGTATTGAGACGTTGAATGCGCTTCGATGAGCGGTGTTTGCGCCGTCGGGACGCACAATAGGGCACATGATTAAACAGTCGGCCCCGGCGTCCGCAGATGGGATCGCGTATGGGCTTGTTTGGGCTCGCAACGTCTATAAATCAGAGCGCGGTCTCTGTACGCGATTGATTTACGGTTCGTTTGTACAAACACGCAACGGACGGACGAACTGCATTCCGATTCCGTTCACATCGAGGTGGTAACAGAACTCCAGCTAAACAGTACATGCCTTGGTATGCGAAAAATTATTTATAACAGCTTCCAGGTCGGCGTTGTTTTGTGTTATTAATCACCTGTTATAGGTAAGTACAACGAAGTACGAGGTTTTTAATTCCAACATTTATTCAAACCTAACATACCTAACCTTCTTCCCTGTGTAAACATCTGAACACTCAGATCCAGTTTGGGAAAAAGATTTAAGCGTATTTTTTCCAGCTTGTTTTATGCCCTCCAATGAGTGAAATTTGATCCCTTTTTTCATTGGGCCAAACAAGTTGATATCAGATGGGGCTAAATCGGGACTAAAAGTGGCATGGCGCATAACTGACTATCCGAGTTTCTAGACTGTCTCAACTATGACAAATGCATTGTGGGGTTTTGCACTGCCATGGTACACCATGGCAACAAGACAATGTTATAACTTCCATAAGTTTTTTTAACGTCAGTGGTGCCCGATTTAAAATACTCATCAAGAATAACACCCTGACGATCCCGGAACACAGTTGCCATAACTTTCTTGGCAGATGCACTTTAAATTTTCTGGACGGGGTGATGATGTGTGACGCCTTTCACTTGATTGATTTTTTTTGTTTCTGCATCGTATGTAGATACCTGTGTTTCATCTCCAGTCTCTACATTGCCTAATAAAGATGATCCATGATCCTGGAGAGAGTTTATAAGATCAGCGGCATTCTCAATCCTTTTTTCCTTGAGTTCATTGGTTAACTGACATGGAACCCGTCTAGCATATACTTCAGAATATCCAAGATCGTGCAAAATCTTCCCCATAATATTATTTCCAATGTGCTTCAAAGCATTAACAATATTCCGAGACGTCGATCTTCACGAATTCTTGCATCGATCAGCAACTTTGCTTGATCTGTTCCAACAGCCTTACTGATCGTGGTTTATCAAAGATATTGACCCATTTACGCACACTGATGATTTCAATTGTCGAATCACCATAGGGTTTTGAAAGCGTTCCGTAAATTCCTGAGGCTGAACAACCTTTTTTTTTCCAGAAACACTATCACAGAACTTTGTTTTAATTTACTGTCCGTATTAAATAGTCTTAAAGACCTAACAACGTATATAACAGTATAATTCATAAATGACATCAGAAAACATGAAGTGAGCATCGGATGCCAAGATTATTTTGTTTAGCTTTTACAGATCAACAAGCAATAATTACAGTACGAATCTCTTAGATACAAAAGTTAAACAGTAATTTTATTTAAAAACAAAAACTCTTAACAGTTACATTTCTACCGCTTCAAATAATTGTATTTTTTAGACTTCCACAATTGATATGCCTTTTCTATTGTTTATCTACTCCTCATCGCCTTAATGCATGTGGCATGTGTTTTCTCTTTGCTTTTCTGTCCATCATCTCGTTCCACAGTTTTTCCTCTTTTGCATCTTCAGTTATGAACTTTAAAAGCATACTTTTCTTACTAGGACGAGGTGTTTCTTTTGATAAGGCTTTTTTGAGAACACTATGGGAGAAATCATCTAGATAAACATTGGCTTCTTTCAATTTTTGTTCCTTCAGTTTTCTTTGCCTTTTCTGTGATTCATGCCTCATGCCTTTTGATCTTTCAAATTTGTTTTAATAGGACCTCTTCATCTTCATCATCGTTAACTGAACTACCGGATTCCTCTTCACTTTGGATAAACACTTCTCTTGATTTCTTTAAACTATCAATCCATTTGAAATGTTTTCTATTTGGAAGATCTATGGATCCAAATTTCTGTTTGGGTGTTCGTTTTCGTTTCAAGTCTTTTGGACCACTCTTGACTATTTCTTTTAATTTGATTAAACGTCAGAGACTCTTTGGAATTTGTTGCTCATTAGGATTTGAAGGTGGTGCAATGATTTTATCCTTAGGACAGCGCAGTTTTAATTGCCCCTATTTGTTGACTTGTGTCCCATTGTTTATTTATAAGTAGGTACTTAATTTAACTAAAACTCGAACCTTGTGGTGCTGACATATTGTTGCGATGTACATTATTTAAAATGGAAAAGAATCGTTACTTCTATTAAGGTTGATTGTATGTTAATAATTTTTTTATGCTACGTTACTCAATCTTCACCAAGATAGAGGACAAAAGTACAAAACGTTCAAACAGATCGATCAAGTAAGTTTGGAGTACTCCCAGTACCTAACTTGACTCCAAGAGCTTTCCTTTTCACGAACGAAAACAAAATTCAGAAACCTGGAATTGAAAATAGATTTTGAATTGCTTAAAAATCTTCCCAAGTACGATGTGCTTTTTGGTCTCAGTGCTTCTTTTCAATAAAATAAAGAGCAAAGTCAAAAGGCTTCGATAACTTGAAATAGAAAAGTGGAGTACCATCTTGAATCCAATTTTACCCTTCTTGAAACAACTTCGAAAAAATCATTAAGAGATTTCCGGCAAGAAGAAGACTGCACCTATTTAGAATGACGAAAGAATAATTAACAGTGGACAGAGTCTTCCAAATTAACGCTGATCTAAGATAACGTCATAATATTGTTTAACATCAGTGTTAGGAGTTATAATGAGAAAAAGAAAAAATCCACCGATTAGGACTGATGGCAATTTTTTGATGATGGCGCCATGACTGTAACTGCAACTTAAAAGGAAATAGAAAAGTAGCTAAAGATGACCACGGACAAAGCAAAATATGCAGAAAGGAGATTGTAGAGGATGCTTAGGATAAAGAGGTATGAGGAAAGATAGACGCAGATCAATTTATGAGGAAAGAGAAATCTCACATTAACAAACAAATTTAAAACATAGTATACAAGATGATTAGGGAGTCTGGTAAGATTACTGCGAAGAGAAAAGCTATGTCAGAAGCATAGAAAAAAAAATTGGATAGAATAGATGGAGGTGAGGTGAGAAGAATGGGTATTCGAAGGTGAGGAGGACGGATAATTTTGGACGAGACGACAAAGTTGTAAGTCTAAATGGCCTTTAGTACGTACTGCTTATTTTCTCTTCCAAAAACAAAACAAAAAAGGATAAAATGGAATAGATTATTTCACGTAATTTCTTCATCGTATAACCATCATGTTCGCCTTCCTCCCAACCCACCTTAATCTCGGTGTTTGCTTTCCGAACTCGATTTAATTCGCAAGTCACAAAGCACGTCAGGTAATTGTCGCTCGGCGAAAGCAAATTCATCCTCTAACGCAATTTTATCTGCCGAATACATCAGCGCCGCGTTCCCGTAATCCGGTTAACCTGAAAGTTATTACGGTGGTAATCCGGGGGCCTGCGAAGGGGAGGAGAGGAGGCGGCGCGTGTGTGCCGATATTTTATTCAAACTTCGCGAAAGCCCTCGCCGGCGGTGATTAGAGGGTTTAAAGCGGCGGCGGTTCCGGACCAGGTAATTCGGGTCATTTCCGCGGAACGAAAACTTCCAAGACGTCCAATTATCTGCTGTGTGAAAAGAGAGGAACTCGCTGCAGCAGATGCTCGCGAAATGCATGCCCAGTGATTAATTTGTCTTGAGCTCGGAGGTTCTTAATCCGAGTGGATTATGATGTCTGTATGTCTGTTTTGCGTATAGGAAAACGGTGACCGTAAATCTGAGGCTTGCTGCATGTGTTTCGGGCTACTGTCAAGATGTAGCCTGTCTAAACAAGCTACTTGTTGATCGTTCATTGTGAGCGGTTTAATTTTAAACTTGTTTATGTTGGAAATAATTGTGCCGTCGCCATTGTTTCCTCGCTAGTCTAACCTGAAACAGATGTGAATAGCATTTCCATTACCGACGACGAAGTCTGGCATTGACTGGATTGCGCGCGAGATGCACTGATTCGTTTTTCGTTCTGCTTTAGAATTAGACAATGTCTTAATTCACTTGAGTTGAGAACACCATGTTATGATTCTATTTTAAATTACTTATTTTGTTGTACAAATAGATTTCATTGGTATCAATCACATTATCAAAAAATAATCTTTTGATTATTACTTTTGGATTTCTTTGGGCCAATACGGAGCAAATCTTCTGGAGACAAGATTAATTCCTCTCGTATTTTACTTCAACCGAAAATTATTTAAAAAAAAATATGAATTCAAGCCTTTGAAAGGAGCCCAGGAGCAAATCGTGACTTCTGATTGATTCAAAGGCTCGTGGTCTTCAGAGAGTGCGTCAGTGTAATTAAGGTCGAGAGGACTTTTAAACAAACTTACCGGCCGTCACTCCCTCCCCCTCCCCCGATTCGATCGATTTTCGATGTCGTTCGCGCGCGCAAACGAAATTACCTGAAACAAAAAGAAAACAGATTAATGAAGTAGCAAGCGCCAGCTGCAGAGGCAGAAGTATCCGATTTAATTTGGGGCGTAATTAACAATAGCCGCGAAATTACGGCGAGGCGACATCCCCGGACCCACGAGCGCTTTCAAATTAAATTTGATGGCCAGCTCTCGTCCCCCCCGACCCTTCGCACCGCCGCCGTAGCCTTCCGCGAGCCATATTTCCCTTAGGTACAGTAACTTCATAAATTCCGCGTGTTTATAAGCGCGCCCCCGTGAAAAACAATAAATTCCGGCCGGTAATTATTGCCCCTAAAAATTATTTAAGAGTGGCCTGATGTTATGCAGTAGCGGGTTATTAACGGCCCTCCTTTACCTGCGCCGTCTCTCCCCCTCTTAATGCACTTCCATTATCGCATATCAAGGCTTCCGGGGGTGGTCATTAGGCGGTGGTGTAATTTCTTTTTTCTCTCTCTGTCTACAGAGTTATGAGATCAGGGTACAGGTTCAAGACTACGGATATTTATGGGACTTTCGTCCTAACTGTATATTACGAGGAACTAAAACATTTCATTTATTTACAGTTTCATTTTGTCTTTCACCCACGAATATCAATTTTCTCTAAAATAAAAAAGAACAACAAAATATTGATACCCTACTTATGTAACCATAAAGCAGTTTTTGTTATTTACCAATTCTGTATACGTTTAGAATTCCAAAATCAAAAATATCCAACTCTATTGAAGTAGGACCACAAAAATAATGTATCCCTCATATATTTAACCATTACGGAAGCGGCCTCTGTGATTGGTTGAAAAATGGCGGTTCGGCCATTCCGGTTCAGATAAATGCCTGCTATTTTTGAATGAAATATGAGTTGTTATATCACGTCGATCCGGGACTAATTGCGTCGGAAATTTTTATCACAAAAAACGGAGATAATTCGATGCACATCCGTCATTTGGATGACATCCTTTTTTACACAATCTCCATCAGATTCATTTTAATAGGTTAAAAATTTAAAAAAAAGTTTCTAACGATTAAAGAAATTCTGTGAGAACCAAAAGACTCGTGTATACACAAACATTTCAAAACATATATATAAATTCTATTTTATTTCGAAAAAAAAAAAATTCAATCTCTACATAATATGGTAAGGAAAAAGATGAAGAATGTCCCATACAATTGAACAGATGTATACATTTTTCCATAGCAACGTATACCTAAAATTGGACATTGAGACTGAAGGTCATTGCCCATAAATCCTGACTTTTTATTGTTCAAACTTATGATAAATTTGGGGTAAAAAAATGTCAGTCTTAGAAATGAGAAGAGTGTTGCAAAAAGCAATGAATGATACATATTGCTTTCATGAATGGATTCAGAAAGGAAAACGGAAGAAAACTCAGAATTAGAACAGAATAAGCAGGAGGAAAGCCTACCGTGCGTTATACATTTTGTGAAAATAGAAATAAAACCAACAGTAAAACCATTATACAGGGTTAACAAAAAAAAGAGTACTCATGCTTCGAAGTGGTCAGCAAAGTTGTCCCATCTGCTTCGTCGACGGCGAGCAAACTGCTCATAAGAATGATGTCGTTCCGTTCATGAAATGGCGAATTTCACGTTCGGTGCTCGGCTTTTACGAGACCTAATGCGTTTTCGGTGTAGCAAGACTGGCGTAATCGCGTTAGCGTCTACGCTCCGACCAATTTGGCGGGCAGACTCCGGGAATGCGGCCCGGAAAACGACATTCCGCACGCGTAAATCGCTTCCTTAACGCGCCTAACGTCAGACGCATCCTTCATTTGCTCCCTCGCATTATTGCACGATGAAGTGAGGGGTTTGTTCACCTCCGTTTTACATAAGTGACTTCTCAGGTTTAAGTGATTCGACTTCAACGCGGGCAAGGACAAAAGGGTTGCTTCAAAGGAACTGGTTGTTGGAAGATCAAAATCTTCTTTCCAGGAAATTCAGATTGTTTCAAGGGATTTGTCAATAAACTTCGACAAAACTACTTTCTTATTTAGGTGGTGAGTTGGTTTGGGGGGGAAAAAAAGGTAAAAAAGTTCGTTTCTTTCGAAGTTGAACTGATAGAGATGATTATACTGTAGATTGAAGATTTTCGTTATTATAGCAGTGCGGAATCGCTGGGCAAAGCAGAAACCGATAATACAAAGGAACAACACTAAATATAAAGTTATTTGCTCCGAGATTTCGTATAGGCTTGATACATTTCCGGTCACTCCTGACCCTATACAGCGCCAATAAAACGCACCCTGCCTCGAGATGTCACATCAGATTTGTAACCCGTCCGTTCCCGATCGTTTCGGACGTTCTGCACGTCGGCCGCCTCCATCGCCCTCTTTCCGGAATTATGAAAAACCGGAATTTACGGCGTTTCCGCGCGAGCCCGACGCCCGCCGTCTCAGCGGTGCGCTGCGGTAATCAGAGGTGGGATAAAAGGATGGTTTATGTGTCTTCGGGGACGGTGGAGTCACGACGCTGCTGTTTACGTGCTGCCGGGGCTGGTTTAGTGCCTGTTTTAAAATGCATGAAATGTGTGTACGTTTTATCCTCCGTATAATTGTCATATTTCGGCGCGATCTCGGTCTTAACGCCGGGAATTAATTTTGGATTAAGGCGGTACGTTCTTATTTCGAGGGCGTAAAACGTCTCAAGCACCCGGGTTTACGGCCCTCGCGGACAATATTGTTGCGAATCCCTTCACGATTTTTACACCCTAATCGCGCCGTCAAAGGAAAATGACTTGTCGTCAACGGCTAAGTAATTTCGAGTCTGTTTAGGGCCTTAGCCCTTCAGTGAAATCACTCTGCGAAATTAAACTTGGCAAAATATACTTAATTTTAAAGAAAACTCAATGTAAAACATAAAGGAAGTCAAACTCGTGTTTCAATTACACACGTTTTTGCTGTCTGTGTAAAATTTGCTTATGGTTGAGTAGAAATTTCTGCATAGGTATGCAAATATCTTCAGACTATACTTCCGAGGAAGTGGTGGTACCACATTTGATGGTAATTAAGAAGCTTTTTTCATAATAGCAGAATTAAGTATAATATGTTCCTCGTTCTTCATCTACAGAAAAGAAATTTTGGTTAATCTTCTTGTTCCTGAAAGTCTCGTCCTAATTGATCGCTCGCTCAAATTGTTTAGCCAGACGTTCCTCATAGTGTCAGTATCAAACATGAGGTTGATTCAATTATCTGCTGGCCAAACGCAATAATTCCAGAAAAAAAAATTAACAAATGAAACAATCGAGTGTTCTGTGAATTGCAACGTCCATTGAACGATGTAAAACGGAATCAATGAAACTCGGTAAACGTCCGGACCGTGCCGCGGACCGCAGCCTGCAAAACACATCTGCCAGCGCGGTTTTGCAACACATCCGTTAATTGTCAGTTTATTTGATCGGGCCCCCGCCTGATAAGCCGATAGCTGCAATTCAACAAAACCCGTGTAAGCGACCGATATAAAAGTTGATTGTTTACATGTTGTAAATTGTGGAAGAGTAAAAACACAGTTTGCGTTCGTCAGGTTCTTTTTTCCTTTCACTTCTTTTAAGCAAAAACTCATCTTTGAGACTTTTAAAAACTTGAAGAAAGTCAGCTTTGAGGCTTTTAAAAACTTGAAGAACAGTTAAACTGTGTGTGATAAAAGACATAGAAGACGCATCGATAAATTTGAGAAAAATCTGTTGAAATAAGGGAAATTTGGAAACGTTGCATCAGACTTTGTGTCAATGAAATAATATTTATTTTCCTCTACAATTACAACTTCTTCAGAAGGTCTTTCGAATCGACCAAGCCAGAAAGATGTTTCGGTTTAACGTATTCGTGTCTAGTGACAGCGATAACTTTTCTGCAGAAGTGGAAGTTACAAAAGACGTAATAATAATTACAGTAAAAACGTTTACAGTGTTGTCGGAGAGACAGGAATAAAATAATATTAAACTTAAGATTTCGCCAGCCATTTGAAATCTAGTTTACTATAAGGGAAACGCTGAAGCGTGCTCTTGAACTCGTCTGAGCGGTTGTAAGGTAATGAAACCAATGCCAAATCTTCCTAAATTAATCTCCCCAATTTTTCCTAAATCTCAACAAGTTACATTGCGATATATTTTTTTAATTTAATCTTTTAAATGGAGACCAACTTTTTTCCTTAATATACTGAAATCTTACTTTTTTGACTTTAAAGTATTTTCTCCCCTTTTGCAACTTGTTTCTATGGCCATCTCAGCCTCAAACAAAATGCCTTCTTTGCAAATCAAACAATCGTGTTAAAGAACAAAAGCAGTATGAGAAAAAGCACGGCACATTTGCCACGGTACGCTCTGCCGTCTTGAAAATATGTAAATATTTTATGCACCATCCGAGAGACTGAGCAAGAAAAACGCCCTCGACTCGAAGAAGACAGGTGGTTACCGTGCATAAGCAAAAACGCATTCGAGAAACTGCATTCTCGGAGACGAAATCAAATACTCCGGAAGTATTTCAGCCCGTTCGTCTTCTGCAAGAAGCGAAATAAATATCGAAGTCGGCTGGGTGCAGAGAATCAACTTATCGAGAGGTTGCATTTTCTTTGCGCTCGGCGATGCGTTATGACTTCTTGTTCTGTACGGAGGAGAATCGATGCCTTCGTCTGCATTGCACACTCGGATGGGCAGGAGAAGGCGACGTGGAAGTTCGAAGGGCCGTGGGATACGAGACGGCTGTGTTTTCGAGCAAGGGCCCTAATTACCGGAAAACGAATAAATCGGAAAGGTTTACTGTTATAACGGCTCTCGTACGTTCAACTGCACCGGCTTGGCTTGGCTTATTGTCTACGAGAACGTGGGAAGGTGGAACGAGCGAAATATTTCTGCCTACATCGCAACCTGCAAGAAAAAAAATGTTGCGTTTCGTTTCTACAACACAAATGCCTTACAGCACCGCATAAACAAGCAATAAATTATCTCTGATGTATGTACGCTTTAAGTTGATGGCGTTCGGTATATCTTGAGTTACCAATCGCTGACTGTACGTACGTCCTATCTTCTGAGGCCTTTTGCATTTTAAAATATATGTATGAATGTATGTATGTGTATCTCGTGCTGCGTGTAGAAGGCAAAACAATTTCTCAAAATCTGCAAGCCGACGCAGAAATCCAATCTTGCGACAGAATATTGCCTTTGAATGCATCTCAAATGAAACGCAAACACAAAGTCGTATGTTATAACAGGCAATAAAATGTGTTTACAAGGGGCTGCTGATTTAGCCCGAAGAGATGAAACACAGTATTCGTTGAATTTATTCGAAAGGCTGTTTGGAACTATAAAGAAGAACCGAATGATTCGGCAACGTTGTATTAAGCGATGCAAAGAAGCAACGTACTTAAAAATCAAAAGAAAAAATACACTTTTTTAGGTGTGAAGGATAACTCATAGGGCTACAAACAAATAAAATAATCAATAATAATCTTCAAGTAATTTCCCTGCAATTCTTAGAGCTAAAGTATAAACAAACTTTAAGCCAGTGTTTGGTGTATAAGTCCATTAATAAATTCCATTATGTAAATGCAAATATGTACAGTACATACAATTTATAAATACAAACGTTGATCATGAGGCGAGGCGTCAAGCTTACCATACGTGTAAATAAAATTTGAATGTCTCGCTCGGATTATACATACACAAACGAAATGAGTCCGCTCGCTTTAATAAAACCGTTAACATGCAGCAATTCCGCAGTTAGTCGGTTTATGAAATATTCAGGGCCGTTGCAGGCAATGCGCAATTATGTGATGGAAACCGGTGCTGAAAACACGCGGCAATTAATTAAAATTCGTTTCGTCGCCGTGTCTTTCTTTGTGAAATTAATTTGTTAGCAGGCGAGTTAATTAATACGGCCGGGCTGGGCGAGCTAACGAAGTGACCGGCTGATTATAGCGTCGACGGCGCTTTGTGTCCGGGCTTATCCTCGGCCGTCGCGACGCCGACGTGCGTGGACAGGAGGTGCTAGTACGTGCGGCCACTGTTGTCGCCACTGTTTGTCAGCGCAGGTATTGCCTCCGCGCTTAATTAATTATCGCTTTTTAGCCGGACTTAATGGCGCACTCTGATTATCTAGTACTTAATTGAGTGATTCAGTAGTTTACAGTTATTACAATACTACTCAACAATAAATCCAACGTATCCACAATCACTTCACATAATATTATATTCATGCTTTATGTTGACTCCGTAAACTGTTATAAATTAATTAAAAGCTATTAAAATTCAATATGTTGAGACATTTCAGAAAGTAATAGTGAACTAAAAAAAAATTAATGAAAATAGAATTGCTGAGTAACGACTTTTACCTAATCTAGGCAAAAATGCAATTCCAGCGTGCTCCGCTAAGCGCTAATTAACGGGGACTGTCTTTTTGACAGTACATGACACTTCTGACACATGTGGAAGTTAAAGGAGTTTAATTAGTTTTATTGTTACGTTAATTGGAGCATCATGAATGTAATTCAGCCCTTTTTACCACGTTTCATATGTTACATCAACCATAGTAAATCATAACTCGGCAGAATTTAAATCTGACACCCATTCTCTAGTGCGCAAGCGTACTTCGCTACCTTGTGATTAAATAAATGATTTCTGCATAAATGTATAACGTTTGTATCATATAAATTATGCTGTATTATGTTAATTACAATATTATTTATTTTGCGTGAATTGACTTTAATTGACGGCGCTTGCGCCTGTCACACAGTGCCCGATAACCAGCGCCAAAGTGACGACTTTTGGCGTCTTCTCGGACACAAAAATTAAAAATACATTTTTCAAAGCGCCCAGGCAATTGAAACTGCAAATAATTTAAAAAGCTTTGGCGCAAGAAAAAGATAGAATACTATCGAGCAACCAAATGAAGAAGGTTCAAACAGAAATTATAAAGTCAAGAAAGAAAGACGAAAAAATTGAAAGCGGTGTGGATGACTACGAAATTAAACATCCTACCGCAAAGGAAGTAAACATAAATTCTCAACAACAAGAACAGAAACTGAAGAAAGAAAAACATGATTGCCGAAGATGAAGATAAATATTAAAAAAATGTAATTTTTGTAGAAGACAGAGCAGTTAATAGTATATTATTTTACAAGTTTCACAAGAAGGCTTATTGTAACACGAGTGGGATTGAGGTACCAAGAGCGAAGCGAAGCAAGCTCGGAGTGCCCCAACGGAACTAGTGTTACAATGCCTCTTATCTATTAAATATTTTCAATTAAAAATTCGCTAAAATTTCCCCAAAAACAGTTTCACAATGAGCTTCATTGTGAAACCGTTTTTGGTGTCACAATAAATTCATTATGAACGCAAAGTAGAAAAAATAATTTACGCAGTTCCAACTTAAAGCCAAAAAGTGAAAATAAGATCTACTTTTCAGGAAAGTGAAGAAAATTCAGGGATTCCGAAAGCAAGAAACAGAAAAAGATGGAATAGAAAACTAGTGGAGATAATAAAGAAATTACAAATGAAGAAGAGGAAAGCAAAAGAAAAAACTGTTTCTCAGGAAAATGAAGAAACAGAAGGAAGAAAAAAAGTTTAAAAAATAATGCAGATAATGAAGAAATTAAAAATAAGTAAAAAAAAATACCTGAAAATGCAGTCTAATTTTGAGGAGAATAAAGGAACATGGAGATTCCGAACGTAAGAAAGAAAAACTATGCAGATAATGAAGAAATTAAAAATGAAGAAGACAGCAAAGCAAATTTCTTCAAGTTGGAGAGCATGAGTAGTGTTTAATATTCAACAGACATTCCGGGAACTTTGCATCAGTATTTTAATCTTTGCCTTTGCTTAATAATGATTGTCCCTCCAGGAAATATATCGGTCTCATATTTAACGTTAAAGTGACGACACCGTGTTCCATGTATTTCCGAATCTCTGGCTCACGTAAACACCGTTGTTCTAAGAAGCAACACTCAGTTCTCACGCACCCCAATTTGTATTTACCTCACCCTGACCACCCTTAGATTTTAAGAAGTAGCGTTAGATCAGTTGTAGATGAGACGTTGAATAAATAAGTTCGTTATTACTTTGACTCTCATTCAATACACTCAATACATGAACCATTAGCAGAAACGTCGTAAAGGTGCTGAACAATCAGATAACAGCCCGAGACGTCAACATAAACTGGTCCTTCGAGTTCCGATATAAGTGCAGTATACAGAAGAAGCTGTCGCAGCCGGAAGAATATCCCGGAACAAGCCTATCCAACACCGTTCAGGAGAAGCTGACGCAGCCGGAGCAACCGGAACAAGCTTATCCAACATCGTGCAGAGCAGATTCAACAAGGTGATCAAGTTAGTAATTCCTTTCTTTCTCATTTCCTTCTTATTTGGAAACGGTTTCACTTGAGCAAAATGGAGAAATTATCGTTGTCGCAATTAAATGTCAAGCGAGGTGTTTTCAAAAGGCAATTAACAAATTTAAGTCAATTTTTAGAGCCATTTGTTAAGGGTCAGATAAATCAAAGCGATATTGACGATATCTCATCTAGATTTGAAAAATTAGAAACCCAATTTTCAGCTTTTGAACAAATTCAAGAAAGTATCGAACTTGTAACCGATAAATTAGATGAGGAATGTGATATTAGATTTGAACTCGAGTCGCGATACTATAACATTCGAAAAACTGTACACTCATTCATTAGTGATCGTCAAGATATAGTTAGTGATCCTCAAAATATAGCAGTAGAACACAAAAAACATCAAACGGTTAAATTGCCAACAATTGAATTGCCCTCGTTTGACGGAGAAATTACAAAATGGCGTGCTTTTGAAGACGCATTTACAGCGCTCATACACCAGAATGCTAAATTAACCGACGTAGAAAAATTATGCTACCTTAGATCATCAGTAAAAGGCGACGCACTTAATGCCATTCAAGCTTTAGAAACTACTTCCGCTAATTATCAAGAAGCTCTTCAAATCCTTAAGGATAGATTCAGCAACACGCGTAAAATCATTTATCATCATGTTAAACAGTTACTAACTTCCACTCATAATAACTTAAAATCACTTATCAATTGCGTTGAACAACACATTCGTAGTCTAAAGACCTTAAATGTAGAAACAGAAAAATGGGATGCATTTTTAGTTCCGTTAGTATTAATAAACTTAGATCAGCGAGTTCACAGAGATTGGGAAAATCACTTAAATTCAAAATATTCCAAACATTTTATTCCTTCTTTTCAAGAATTAATTACCTTCCTGCAAGATCGTATTGATTGCTATGAAAGTTCAAAAAAGAATTCGCAAAATTTCAAATTAAATCAACGTACCCTTTTAACAACGGCAAAAAGCGACCACGCCATGTGTCCATTGTGTAAAGCTCATCATGCAATTTATTTCTGTAAGGAATTTTTAAGTAAATCTATACAAGATAGAATCAAGTTTGTTAATACTTCAAAACTATGCCGCAATTGTCTAAAAGCAGGACATTTGTCAAATGAGTGCAAGGGTTCAAAATGTAAAAGGTGCAGTGCTTCACACAATACATTATTACACATGTCAGATCAAAGAAATCAAGTAGGTCCAAGTAGCGAAATATTAACATCAAATCCAACAATTATTTCAAATTGTGCTACAAAAATAGCACTGTACACACAAACTTTACTTCCGACGGTAGAAGTTTACATTTTTGATAAGCAAGGGAACAAACACATTGTAAGAGCCTTATTAGATTCAACGTCCCAATCTAACTTCATCAGTAAACGTCTTGTAAGTCGTTTAAATCTTGATAAGCATAATTCAAGTATTCGCATAAGTGGTATCAGCCAACATTATTCTAACGTACAGCAATGTACAAAGGCCAAAATTTCATCAAGATACAATAACAACTCATTTAACCTGTCCTTTCTAATTCTGAATCAGATAACTGAAAACATTCCTCAACAGTCATTTGATTTAGAATCATTACATATACCGTCAAACATTAATTTAGCAGACACTACGTTAAACAACTCCTCATCAATCGATTTGCTCATCGGAGCAATTGCTTTTTGGGATATTATTATTGATGGAAAAATCAATCTGTCGAACAAGTTAAACTTGCAAAATTCAAAATTCGGGTGGATAGTTTTCGGACAAATTCCATATGATAATCAGATATCAAAATTGCCGGGTTATGCGTCAATGTCGTATTTGAGCTTAGAATCAGAGATTGAGCGATTTTGGAAAATTGATGATTTTAAGAACGATTTAGCGGTATTCTCGTCCGAAGAATTAACATGCGAACAAATATTTAAGGACACTGTTACACGTGATGCGTCCGGAAGGTTTGTAGTTCACATTCCGTTCAAGGAAAATTTCGAAATTATCGGTGATACCAAGCAAGGTGCAACAAAACGATTCTTTTCATTGGAAAATAAATTGCAAAGGAACTCAAACCTAAAACAAAAATATATCGATTTCATGAAAGAATATAAGAATTTAGGGCACATGTCTAAGGTTGACGACGAACTTTATTCAACAAATTCATGTTATTATTTACCTCATCACCCTGTGATCAAGGAATCTAGTGCAACCACTAAATTAAGAGTTGTTTTCGATGGCTCTTATAAATCAAACTCAGGTATTTCATTAAATGATACGCAGTTCATTGGCCGAACGCAACAATCAGACTTGTTCTCAATTTTAATAAGATTTAGGCAACATAGATACGTAGTCACATCTGATATTGAGAAGATGTACCGCCAAATTTGGCTACATAAACCACACAGAAAATATCAAAGAATAATCTGGCGCGAAAATCCAAGTGATAAACTAGAAACTTATGAATTAAACACGGTAACATATGGGACAGCCAGCGCACCGTATTTAGCAATACGTTGTCTGGAACAATTAGCTAAAAATTCAGAAATTTCATTCCCTAAGGAATCAACAATTATTCAAAGAGATTTTTATGTCGATGACATGTTGACAGGCTCAGACGATATAGAGGAATTAATCTCCCTTTGTTCAAATATCTCGTCGATTTTAAGGTCTGCCGGTTTTAAACTTCATAAATGGACATGTAATTCATCATCATTTGCATTGCCAAAAAACATTCAACTTCAAAATGACTCCCTAGATTTAACTAAACACGACATGAAAACTTTAGGAATACATTTCAATCCGATAAGCGACTTGTTCCAGTTTTCGTTCAATACATCTGACACAATCAAGACCATCACAAAACGCAGCATTCTTAGTGAAACTTCGAAAATATTTGACCCACTTGGTTTACTTTGTCCAATAACTATTGTTCCAAAAATATTAATTCAAACCTTGTGGATTAAACAAATAGGCTGGGATGAAGAACTTAATTTTGAATTTCAACAAAAATGGTTGCAATTTCGCGACAATTTGCATTTTATAGGTAACATACACATTCCACGATATATCACAAGAACAAATAAAATACGTGATGAACTACATGGATTCGCAGATGCTTCAGAACGAGCATACGGAGCCTGCGTTTACATTAAAACAATTCATAATGATAAATGCAGCATTCATCTGATTGCAGCTAAATCGCGAGTCGCTCCCATCAAAAATGTGTCAATTCCGCGCTTAGAACTCTGTGCAGCAGTTTTGCTGGCAGAACTAACAACCAGAATCTGTGAAATCTTGGATATTAAATTCGACAGTAAGCATCTCTGGTCAGATTCACAGATTACATTATCTTGGATAAATGGGGCCCCTTCACGCTGGAAACCCTTTGTGGCTAACCGGGTGTCTGAGATACAACGTTTAACTGATATAAAATCATGGCATTATGTAAATACGAAAGAAAATCCTGCTGATTTAATTTCTCGAGGTGTCAATCCAAGCGAATTAAAAAATAACGCGCTCTGGTGGCACGGTCCTAATTGGCTAGCACAATCAAACATTCAATTATTTAACATCATTGAAAATTCTCTAGACAGTATTCCTGAAGAAAGAAAAACAAAAATTTCACTGCCAATATTAATTGATAATTCTATTTTTTCTAAATTTTCTAATTTAAACAAACTAATTAATGTTGTAGCATATTGTAAGCGGTTTGCATATAACTGCAGTCATGCTCAGACACGATCGGGAATGTTAACAACATCAGAGAGACAGGATGCCTTAAATTCACTTATAAGGTTGGCGCAATTAGAACTATATTCGCGAGAAATTGATAATTTAGTTAAAGGTTTTAATTTAAACAATAAATCAAAAATTTTATCTTTATCTCCATTCTTACACGATGGTCTTTTACGGGTTGGTGGAAGACTTATGCACTCAAATTTCAACTTTAATCAAAGACATCAAATCATTCTTCCACCGGGTCACTTATTGACAAAATTAATAATAACTCAAGCGCACGTTGAAAACTTACACTGTGGATCACAACAATTACTGTACACTTTACGACAAAAATATTGGCCCATCTCTGCCAAGAGTACAATACGACAAATTATTCATAACTGTTTAACTTGCTATCGTTATAAGCCAAAACCATATAATGAACAAATGGGACATTTACCAGCATACAGATTAACACCTTCACCTCCGTTTTATTTCTGCGGCGTTGACTATGCTGGACCTTTTCTTACGCGAGATAGAAGAGCTCGTGGTTACAAAACGTATAAATCCTATATATGTTTATTTATATGTATGAATACTCGGGCAATTCATATGGAAGTAGTTTCTGATTTATCAAGTGTAGCATTCTTGGCGTCTCTTCGGAGATTTATTGCGCGCAGAGGACAACCTCACACAATTTGTTCGGATAATGGTACCAATTTTGTCGGTGCAAATTCAGAATTAAATCAATTATACAAAACCATATCCAACGATTGTGATAAATTAATAAAACAACTCTCAAACGAGGGCAAAACCATTGAATGGAAATTTATACCACCTAGATCGCCTCATTTTGGAGGAATATGGGAAAGCCAAATTAGAATAATAAAAATGCACCTATCAAAGGTTATTGGGCAAGCAATCGTTACATTCGAAGAGTTTTCTACTCTACTTGCTCAAGTGGAGGCTGTTGTTAATTCAAGACCGATTTCTCCCTTGAGTACTGATCCAAATGACCTTTCTCCTTTAACCCCTGCTCATTTCTTGATCGGCCGTACACTGACAGCTGCCCCTGATGAAGACTACGTAACAACACCGGACAATAGACTATCAGCCTTTCAACGGATGCAAAAAATCGTCCAACATTTTTGGAAGCGCTGGCAAAGGGAATATGTTAATACTCTACAACCCAGGAATAAATGGAGGAAACAAAATTCCAGGCCTCTCAAGGAAGGTGACCTGGTGATATTAACAGAAGAGCAAGGCCCTCCAGCAACGTGGAAAATGGGTCGAATAACGAAGTTGTGGCTCGGAAAGGATGGTTTAGTGCGTGTAGTGACTGTACATACCGCCTCAGGTACTTACAAACGGTCTGTAGGAAGGTTGTGTTTACTGCCCGTGGACAGTGCTGGTGAAGGGTTTTAAGTTTATTTAATATGTCATTTATTGTTTAATTTATTATTGTCATTTATTGTTTAATTGTTAAAGGACTAAAGTCCTTCAAGGCGGGCGGCATGTTTAATATTCAACAGACATTCCGGGAACTTTGCATCAGTATTTTAATCTTTGCCTTTGCTTAATAATGATTGTCCCTCCAGGAAATATATCGGTCTCATATTTAACGTTAAAGTGACGACACCGTGTTCCATGTATTTCCGAATCTCTGGCTCACGTAAACACCGTTGTTCTAAGAAGCAACACTCAGTTCTCACGCACCCCAATTTGTATTTACCTCACCCTGACCACCCTTAGATTTTAAGAAGTAGCGTTAGATCAGTTGTAGATGAGACGTTGAATAAATAAGTTCGTTATTACTTTGACTCTCATTCAATACACTCAATACATGAACCATTAGCAGAAACGTCGTAAAGGTGCTGAACAATCAGATAACAGCCCGAGACGTCAACAAGTAGACTAAAAAGAAAAAAAAAGTGTAGGTGAAAAAGAAATCAAAAAATTAGAAATTGTTTCTCTACTTGAAATAGAAGAAAACACAATAAAATGAAACAAATTATAATTACTGTAGAAGGCCAATAAATGCAAAATAATTTAAGTAATCGTGGCACAAAAAAATGAAAAACTTAGAAATTTTAACCGATGATGTAAAAAAGAATAACGAAGTCAAAAAGTAAAAACAGGAGAAAATGAAAGAAATGAAGATTCCATCTGAAGAAGAGGCAAACGCAGATCATTAATAAAGAAATAAATATATAAGAAAAGAAAAATAAATATTTAAATGTAATGTACAGGGTGACTGTTAATTATACGATAAGCGGTTAATAAAATTCTTTCTACTTTGAGAAATAATCCATCAAAAATTAGCCCCAAAACGACGATGCGCTCCTGGTTATAAAGTCGAGGAGCAGATGAACGAAATAAATGCTGTCGTAAAAGTTTTTTATAGTTTTACGATACTGTAGCGTGGCTTTGTGAACTTGACGTTTAAGTGGAATTCCGTTTTTAGGTCAACGTCCGACGTGAATTGCACGCATTCCAGACCCATGTTCTATTTAACATTCATTTTAGCGGTATTGATTAAGCAAAATTTTGATTAAGAAAATATTTACTTGACAAATAATGCATGCAGCAAATTACCTGGAATAGATTATTCC
Source organism: Dorcus parallelipipedus (assembly GCA_958336345.1). NCBI lineage: Eukaryota > Metazoa > Arthropoda > Insecta > Coleoptera > Lucanidae > Dorcus > Dorcus parallelipipedus. Next base: position 14,309,276 of record OY284480.1, on the reverse strand, counting down.
ACGCAAAGAATAACAACACTCTGAACACATGGTGAACAAATAAATCAGTAAACTCATTCGTAATCTGTTTCGAATGTTAATTATTATAATTTCGTTTTGTGTGTGAGGAATTATTAACACAAATCTATTAAAACTGTAACAAATTCCAACGATTACAACTTCACATCCTGTGTTTTTGGCGCATTGGTTTTAAATCGTTCCTCGTTCTACCGTATACATTCTTTTCACTTTTAATTTAATCCTTAATTAATTATGAACTATTCTTAAGAATTTTTTAAACGTGATCCCGTATAATCTATTACATTTATTCAGTATGCGATTTAATTAGAAACTAGACGCATGTCACCAACATCTGTACGTAATAAACTTTTTGTAGTCGGCGATGAATTTCAGGTCTAATAAATCGCTTCACATTTTCGTAGAAAACCGATCCGTTTAAGCGATATTTTGCAAATGTAATCGAGTAATAATTATTTTGTGAGGCGACGAAAACAACAGATTGTAACCTAAAAAATTTATTGCCTCCGTGCGATAACGAGACGAACATTTTAATATCAGCTGCCTCTCGGGCCGTGCAATTGACCTTCTGCGATCGCCAGATTTTTTTTGTGGATGAAGCGACTGGTACATTCCGCACGAATTAACAAACAATTATTTACACAATTATTTGCGAATTTATTATTCGCATTTCATACGCAATTTTAGAAATTACTAATAATTACGTCGCATGAAAGAAAACTTGCCTTCTCCAGCTGTAATAAAGGAGTAGTAAAATCTATTGAGATGTGTGTCAAGGTAACGAAGAAACCAAGAAACGAAAACGAAAGAACATGACACAGTTTACCGCAGATAAAGAAGAAAATAAAAAGTGAAGAAGAGATAAGCAAAATTCTTCCAACTGAGAAGCAGAAACGAATTAAAAAGAAAAAGGTTAAAACATTGTCGATGAAGAAGAAATGAAAAATTTATAAATCATATCTGTATTTGAAACAGATAAATAAGCTGAAGTAAAAAACGTATAATAAATGAAAAACGGAGATTTTAGTCCAAGTTTAATCTACACACCAGTTATATAAACCCAACTAGTTTCGGCTTTTCGCCACCATCAGGGGATACATCAAAAATCTAGGTGATGGCGAAAAACCGAAACTAGTTGGGTTTATATAACTGGTGTGTAGATTAAACTTGGACTAAAATCTCCGGTTTTCATTTATTAATTATTATCTACACTATAATGGATCTCCGTCAAGAAATTAAAAAACGTATGTCCAATTCTGAGCCGAGTGAGTACTACTGATTCTCTCCTGGTCAAAGGCGTTGGAGATCGCCAGGGTTTGATGGAGAGTTTAACGTCGTAGAGAAGTCCTCGGTATTCGTTCCATTTACGCTGGCAACTGAGAATAACACTTGGTTTGAGGTGTTCAATAGAGTCCTCATAACAAATTGGCACATTTGAGGCGGGCAGCTGCGTCAACCACTTGGTTCCCAAGAATGCCTCTGTGCTCCGGTATCCAGACGAAAGTGCATCTCCTTGTATATTGGTGCAGCCGGGTGAGGATATGTAATACCAGCGGATTGACAGTAATAGCCCGTATGGCTTCTAAAGAGTCAGTACATAATAAAAGCTCCTGTTGCGCATCAGATTCACAGAAGTTGAGTGATTCTAAGATAGCGTACAGTTCAGCAGTGAAAACATTGTAATGGATTGGGAGAGAGAAGAAGAAGAACTCTTCATCGATGACAAAAGAACTGCCAACTCCTTCGTTGGACTTAGACCCATCGGTATACACAATTTGCGCGTTGGGGTAACTATTTAGAAGTTGGTTAAGACGTAAACTGAGAAATTCATCATTACAAGACTTGTGGTCAATTTTTGCAAGGTCCAGACGAGTTTGTATGTGAGGAAGTATCCACAGTGGTATCGCAGTGAAGGCAATTGGGTGAAAGTCAGGTAAGGCAGTTTCTAAGGAAGACAATAAATTATGGAAACGCACGCTGATAGGTTTACTGAGAGGCTTCCGACGTTCATATACATCTAATCGTGAGGGATTAAAAAAAGTTCATGTGATCAGGTTTTGCCATAATTTTGAGTGCGTACGAAATCAGACGTACTTCCTGTCTGTAGGAAAGCGGAAGAACTCCGGTATCACAGTGTAGACTTGCCGCTGGACTGGTGAAGAATGCACCAGTGGCAAGGCGGAAACCTATATTTTCAAAGTAGATTTGGTTGCCGAGGAGTAAATAATGGATTAATTTTGTGATAAGCTTGAAACGGTAACGATTGAGCCAACATGTCATTAACCAAAAGTTAACAGTTTTCGAGAAGACTGCAGTTGAAGATTGAATCTGAAATCATGCGTTTGCGTTGATGAAAACTCATGCATTCCATAGCCGAATCTAATAAAGTTTTATTGTTTTATACTGCGATGACCTTCAATCGACGCGGAAGTTTTTACCATTAGCTGCTATTTTATAAAGTTATACGTGAATGACGAATTACGTTAACCCCAACATCTAACCCCTTAATTAAATAAAAAAAATTCTTGGAAATGAAATTGTGATTGTTACATCCTATGGCGTATATGGTCGCATACATGTTGCTACGTTTAGCAGCACCTTTACATACAATATTTTTGATATACGAAGATATATATAAGTTTGTTCGAGTGTTTTTACGAAGTGTAGCCGCCGCACGAAGCGTTTCGGGGCAGAAAAAAAGAAATCATCAAGAAAAGAGGAACAAAGTAAATTCCACTCGCTCGTTCCAGTTTCGAGATATATACGAAATGTGAATAGAATTATTAGCGGGGCGCGCAAAGCGTGCCCGGAAAGAACAAACAGAGCGAGCGCCTGGCGTGCGCGCATCTCGTCCGCGAATCTCATAAAACGAGGGAAAAGATAAATAAACGTCGCTCGCACACAATATTTAAAATTTGTTGTGCTCACGTGTAGCGCGGCCGCTTTATTGCACCCCGAATGTGCATACGTGTGCACGTCGGGGAGAAATATGGAAGGAGCGGGAGTTTTATTGGCCGCTATCAGGTAATACCGGCTCCCACACGATGCGAGCAATATAATGTACAAGCAATAAATTGATACCGCATTTACATGTTCCAGTACAGCGGTCGAAGAACACGGGTCATGCATACTAAACGTGACCGTAAACATTCCATATCACACGCGCTGCTCGTATCCAACCCCCGCCCTCCACTCACGCTATACACACCTCACTGTCAAAAAAAAATCACATGCTAATTACTCATTCAGAACCAACCGCCAAAACTTCAAATGTTTGCGCAATTTCACACTTTCCATAAATCTCATCTCAGATCAAATAAATGGTGACGTTCCTCTTTAGCAAGAAGAAGTTTGAATGGAAATTTCGACCTCCCTCCCTTGCTACTGAAGCACTACCTTTAGTTGCTAGATTGAAAGATTCGTTCAAACTCAGCTCTTCGTGTAAACAGGACCTCCGCCATTTATGTCATCTGAGATGAGAACTGTGGCAAAAGGAAAGCAGCAGTAAATCTATGCACTTGAGGGATATCGAGGCACGGAAATATGTACGGAAGCATGTTCGTAAGTAACCTGAGGAGTGGTGAATCTCTGAAACCTTCTAAATTAATGAGCTTCACGATAGAGTTTTAGTTCTGAAGACTTCTAATACCCTCAAATTCTTTATTTTCCCTTCAATCACCTTCCACAGACTATAGGCGAAGATATGTACATACCTACAACTCACACGCGAAAATAACTTATGTAATGTTCGATGTCTTCAACCTCGTACGCATCCTCGGGGATCGTTATGACATGGAAGACTGGAATAACAGAGAGCTGTGACGAAAGAAAGAAAACGGTAAACGTATAATGGGGTAGAGTCAAAAAAGAAGAAAGACCTTCCATCCCTGCATTATAAAACCTCAGTTTGAATTATGTGAGCGTCTCTTGTCTTCCATTGATTACAGGTAGAAATACGTTCTCTGCAATAACTTCTATTTTGGTGGTTACTATCAGAAGCTCGTTTTAATTGAAGAAGAGAAAAGGTGAAGAAGCCTCCAATGTGAATGACAATACTTCCTAAAATACGTAGAAATTACTGAAAGACACTGAAAACAACCCATCAGGCAATCTGGACGACGCGACACGACCCCAAAAAAAATCTCTTAACTCAGATACAAGGGCCGTATTTCATTTTTGCTTTCATCACCATTTCTCATATAAGTTCCGTAATTCTTCACTTCATTTCGCAAATAGACACGCACTAAACCAAACAGTCGTAATTAAGAAGTCGAGGATACGTGCTCGGCTTAACGACGGCGCGGCTCGAACCCCATTAGAGAGATAACGACCCCCGGTCCATTTATTAATTTTATTTGGAAACTTTCCCGATAATTGGCGAGGAAAAAACGATTCGTCTTGAAAAACACAGCGTTTTTGTTTCGCGTTGTCAGAACCGAGGGCGCCCGTTTAATGTGTTTACTTGAATGTAAACGTGTTAACAAAGGCCCGAAGAAGAAAGAGGGGAGGTTTCCTTAACGACCTTTCTAAGGAAAAATTGATTTAATTACAGTCACACAATCGCTGGAATAATTGAGGGTAACTTTGCTTGAGTTTCATGTTTTTATCCTTTAACAAACAAGAAAAGGAAAGGGTAATGTTAAGTTTAATGGTCATATATGCACCGAACAAATAAAACCAACCTAACTTTAAGCATCACTTGGAATGTGACTTGTGTTGTGAAATTTCAAATGTCATATTATAACATCACTTAAATTTAGGCCCAGCTTAAGTGTTTGGTGCATGTGGCTTTAGCACAATACGACTATTGTGTGACTATTAGTGACTTTTCTAAGGAGAAATTAATTTAATTAGATTCAAACAGTCGCAGGGGGTAACTCTGCTCATTTTTTTCTTTGACAATAAAAAAAGGAAAGGGTAAAGTCAAGTTTCAGCATAGGATGACGATTGGGTAAGGGGTTAAATCCTGAACGAACGAGTGAAATTCAAGCAGATCTCTTTCGGACACGAACGATAATAACTGGCAGCATGTTAAGTCAGGAGCGAAATTGTACGAGTATTTCCGGCGGAAGAATTTTCATTAATTCCGCAGTGACGGACGAAAAAACGACAGCGCATTACAAAGTTTGAATTTTCGAATAACTCAAACGGACAGGAAGACGTTTAATAACACAGATTCTCGCCTGTCACGTGGTAAATCAATGAAATTCCAATTTAAAGTCGGATTTCATTAGTCCTCGCCTCCGCCCGCCTGCTCCTCGATATTATTTTATGTTAAACGAGAGTGCGAACGGTAGTTTTAAAGTGGAAACTTTTCAAATTTAAGAATCCCAATTTACTTCGGTTGACGCGTGCCACATGGCGTCGAATTGGACGATATCGAATTAGAACGTCTCTGCCAGACCTCTCTTCTGAACTTTCAGGCTCTCTCTTTCCCCTCTTTTTTTTCACAGCGACACCTCGCGCAGGAAACTTATAATGTTATTTCTTTCGGGCATACAGATGACAAGGATTTTCAATTCGATTCCTTTTTGCAAATTGTGTGACCACAGATAAATTTATCCTTTACTTCTTTTTTCGTGAGACAGATAATGCGTCACTATATTAAGTAACATCTGAACTCGTCTGTTGACTATTACTGTACATAGAATCTGATCGATATACTACTAGACACAACCTCCGCTTATCCCGATAAAGAAACTCATTTGTTGGCCGGGCAAAAAAAAACCAAACTCCTTTTTTCTTCTTCCTTTTGTTTTCTCTACCCGCCAGAGGACCCGTGCAGAGGACCGACCTCCTCTCCGCAGTTTATTTCGTTCGTTCGCCGGGCGACGCTCGTGTTTGTTCTGTATATTTTGTTGTTCGTTTATTCCGGCCGTGTTTGCGTTATTTATTAAAGAAAACATGTGCACCCCGGAGGGCGGCGCTTTGCACAACTTATTATGAAGCGACGACGCCTGGAACGGCGGACGGGCGCGGGCGGGCGGCCTGCGACGGCAAACACTGCGAAAAGGAAAGAAGTTCGAACAACAGAGTTCGAATCGACGACGAATACGCTCGTGTTTGCGCAACTTCTTAGCTCCGTTTTCTCTGTTTGTCAAAGTTGTTCCTGTCGATATAATCGCAGGAGGGTTTGACGAACGTTTAAATAATTCGGTAAACTTTTGCGAAACGAAAGAGGGTTTCTCAGCGGTACTAAAACTAAATCTTACAATACCGATTTATCAAAGAGAAATAAATTAATTTCTCTTCATATCTCGATTTCTTTCTGCAAGCCAGCAACATGAGATTATCAACAGCAACTACAACAGTACTATACCGGTTCTAAGCCATTTTCTTAATGAGAAATAACATTATGTACCAAATGTGTATGTATGGTTGCCTATCGTCGCTCTGACAGGCGCTTGGAGATGAGCGGCTGTCAGTGCGAAGATAGGCAACCATACATACACATTTGGTAGATAATGTTACTTCTCCATAAGAAAGTGCCTTAGAACCGGCATAGTATATCTACTCACAACAAGAAAAATAACAGAAGCAGCTCTCAGGAAGACTGTTTACAACAGACGGCGAAACATTGTCAGAAAAAGATGCAGTGTCACTTCTCAAACTATAACTCAAGGAAAACAGGAATTATTATTATATCAGAAAGGTAGTAGATCTCCTGAAGATGTCTATCCGAGAGTATTTTGTAATTGCAAAAATATGTTTGAAATGTATAGGGTAAATTGTCACCAAAAATATTTCGAGTACTTTTTAGCACTGTTATTAAAATTACAAAACTCGGTTCGACTCCCCTTCCCCCACCCTCCCCCAACAAATACATAATTCACCGGCGTGTATTAATACGAACACTCGAAACGCATTAAATATTTTATTTGCGTTTAGCTTCGCGCAATTTCAATTATCGACGCCGATTGTTATTGCGCCCCATAAATAAAAATAAATCCGACGCGACTCCGGCGATTAAAATTAATTCGAAATACATATTTATTCCGGACGCGGATCCTCTTCCGGGCGGAACTTGCGTCGGAATTAAAGTTTAATTAAAAGAGGGCGACGGCGGCTCGCGCGTGAATGTGCAAAAATTCTTTGACTGCCTCCGCCCACTTCGCCGCAATTTCTTCTTCGGTTTTTGTTTTAATACCTACATCAAAGCGGACGCTCCTCAAAGGAAATCCGGTTAATTTAACAGTTTGGAAACATTTTAGCATTTATTATTTTTTTACTTTCTTAAGCGACCCATGAGGGCAAAAGAGCACGATCAAAATTATTATACGAGGGGTGCTCAAAAAACAATCGAAATTTAATTCATATCAACATTGTATTTTGAAGTCCTTAAAGTTCATTTCTGCAACCCTTCAGTTTGTGTTAAATAAGTAATATTGTCATAAAATAGTTTTGGTGTTCCTGAAGATCCACGCCTATGACCATCGTTGTTTGCTATTTTGTTTCAAGTTCCCCTCAGCATATTTTTATTGCACACTTTGTTTACGACAGACTCATTTGATTAATGAAAACATACATAATTAATTCATTTTTGTTATCAACTGAAGTCATCCGCTGCAATCATTCCAGTTTTTATTATAATCGGAGCTTGCAAGCCGTAAACAATTATCGAGGCCGCAAATCATGTTTTTTTTTACCCTGTTTTGATCGATCGCGTGCGTCGTGTCCGGCGGGCAAATCGTCGAGCATAAATATTAATAAGGTGGAACTGTATGAAAACAGCGGACGATCGTTAATGCAATGGCGATTGTTTCCACTGTATAAACACTTGTTTGGATTTTGTAAAATTGCGCTTGTTATTTAGGCACGAGTGCGCTTTGTGTTTATTAAACCAGAGCTATTCGCGATGGAAGTAACTCTCGCGTAAGAAACGCTAATTAAAGGATGCGCGATTGAATGGAAACAAGTTACTATAGCATTCCTGAAGATGTCATGTTCGCCTATAGGTGATGACATGTCAGTGAAGGGGTATTCAAGTTGAAAATCTGAGAAGCATATTAAATCTTCATGTTTTAATGAATAACACGTAATCTTGGTGTACAAAATCTGAATTAATTTTTCATTTCGTTTTGTTCTCATTTTAATTTTTGGAATGACAGAGCGCCATCTACTGATCTGTCACCACAACTAGTTGGTCCTTCGAGCCAGATTTGACTCCAGTCACTCTTCTTAATATTAATCAGTCGGAATGATGAATAGTACCGCCTTAGATTTTAATTTTTGGAACTGAGCTTCTAGATTCAATTTCGACAAAATTTCGCCCAAGAAAACAATCTGTTTGTGCGAATGGTATTTGAGTTAATCCGAATTATTAAAATGTCTCAAAGGTCCAAAAGAATCCCTGATGTATCCGGCTCGAAGAACTAGACATTGTCATGTCTTAATATTAACGACATTCTAGGTAACCATTGCGGCCAAAAAAATTGAAAAGCACAGACATTTTTGTTTTTATTGCAATGTAACTGTAAAATTATTGGCAAAATTATAAAATCCCAACGTGATCGTGAACGAAAACGCCAAAGTAATTGCAAAATTAGAACTAAGATGGTCTCCAAAGCAAGTTTCTGTTCTATTTAAATGCACTCACAATTGCATGTTCAAAATTTTTAAAAAATTAAAAAGAAGTGGCGTCTTGGATTTGGATGTTCAAAAATGTTGAAAGATGTGGAAGGTATTATTAGGCAAGTAGGGGTCTTATAACTTAAGAAGAACCTGTCACGTGACCCATGCTGCATAAGCAATATAAGCAGATAAGCTCCGCTCACAGGTTCTTCTCCCGTTGCAAGACCCCTACCATTATGAAATGGTAAGGAGCTCCTCAGTCTATGTTTTCCTATCTCCCTCTTCTCTCTTGGTTTCCAATTCATGTTACTCTTAGATGGCCTGTCATCATCCATTCTTTTGACATACCCATACCAGAGAATAGTTGTTTTCTCTCTATATCTTCAACAATAATTCCTTCTGTATCCATTCCTCTCCATCCATTTCTGCTGCTACTAACTTTCGTTTCATTGATTCGGTCGTTCTTTAATCCGTATAGTAGGCTGCATTATACGAAGATGATGATAGATTCGTAATCTTCGCTTTCCTAGGCTGTACATTTCTAAATTGAATTTCTTCTTCATCTTCATACCCTGCGTGTTGAATTCCACACCTATAAGAGTTTATCTTTCCTCGATTTTCCATTTACAAGTCTTTATTGTCTTCTCCTATACATAGGTATTTTGTTCTACGTTGTGTTTATATTCATCCCCCATCTGTACGCTTCAATTAACTGTCTCATCATTTCCTCTAGGTCTGCTCTATCGTTGGCAGTGTGTAGATATGTAGTGTCGTCTAGTTCTAAGCCCAAAGTACCAGGATCAAAATATGCACGAAATGCTGCCAATGACGATTGGATTTAGAAGTCCAGAGAAGTAATAAACAGGATTCTTTTACCGTCGTATGAAAAAATAATAATAATAATGAAATGCAATAGTGAACAAATATCATTTTAAACGTATATGCTCAAGCCATAAATGGATCTCCACTCGATGCCATGGAAACTTGACAAAATTGCCCAATTGGGAGCCAATAATTGTCAGGTATTTTGCTCCTGTCGTCGTGAGCCAAAAATTGTTGTAACATGCCCGACGTGTCACCTTGTTTGTTGACTTTTACGTACAACTAAATAAACAATAAAACTGTCCAAACAAAAACAAAGTAAATTTATTTCCAAATTAAATAACTGGACCGACAATGTTTACTTACAGAACCGTCAGTTTACCTGCAAAATTCCAAGAGAGTCCACCCAAACGGTTTGTTATTGTAATTAGTCAAGCATGGTCAGCTATAAATGTACAATGCACAATCCGATCCGTCTGGGTTGGTTGCCGGCCGGCGCTAAAATTTACCTACTGAGCTAAATAGGGTGTCTACTCGTCTATGGTTGAACGACCCCTCTGGACCTCGCGATAAACTGATATTAACTATAATCTCGTGACCGCTGTGAATCTGGACTTACGTTGTGGTAACCTGGTTCTTTTGGTGTGGCGGTGAATAACTCGAGAGAACAAAGGAACTCTTCGCGTCACCCGTGAACCGCGCACAAGCACTTCGCGCACTTCACTTCTGTTTTATAACACTCGCGTCGCGGAACGTACGTATTCGTGGTTTTGTTTAATTGCCGTTTTCTTAACACACTATATTTTAACCATACCGAAATAAATGATTTAGCTAGAAGATGAGAAAATGACTGCAAGCACTCAAAGAAACTCGCCAAGTCAGAATTTAAAACATTCAACCGCTCGTTAGAGAGATTTGAACGTTTCTGCCTGTTTCTCGCGCTCCGGCTTCACATGTAAAAATTAACCCAACTCAAATGGAAATTGCTGCTTCTAATCTCAACTCACGCCCTGAATGTTCTGGTACACATTCATAAATTACACGTCCCCAATTGTGCTCCACACTAACGAGGTGGTCTCTCAACATCTGCAACCTGCCTGGACCTTCCTTCAGTACAAGTGCCCACTTGACATTTTGAATTTTTTCTTTGATAACCGATTTTGTTTTGGAAACAAATTCAGCGACTGTTTCATTGTTATGTATTATTTATAATTTTGAAAATTGTCGTCTTAAGTAAACTTTTATTATTTTTATGTCTCAGGGTAGGTGTTCGGTGTAATTCACATAATAAATTTTTCTACAGTCTCTCTCTATTATTTATTTAATTTTGATTTGTTTAGATGAGTACCAGATTACACAGAAACCTTAGAGTGACACCTCGTGTTTGCACAGCAGAGATGCCACTCTCTCCCTTGTTTCTTATGATCTGATAATCGTTTTATTCAGCAGATAAAGTCACGCGTTTGCACAGCAATGACTTTCCTTTTTTGTTTAATTTGTTTTTATTTATTTTCTGGTCGCTTTCTGCATCCGTATTTATACTAAAAAAACAATTGAATGTGTCTTTTGACGCGCGCTTCCGAGCCGGCTGTAATCTGTAGCACCGTTTGGGCCAAATTTGAAGCTGTTTGGAGTGATGGAGCAGCTTGTGCAAAAAATTACTGTCGTCAGCTTGTTCTTAATCAAGCATTTGCACAATTTTTTGCGAATTGTGTCTACCAGAATTGAACGTAAGTAATTTGGAAATACTTGTTTTACAACTTCCAAGACGCGGTAAGTGAATTAATTTATTGCATAAAACCAGATGTTTCTTCGCATAACCTAACTTTATAATTTCGTAAGATTGTAGTAGTCTTGATATGGACTTGTTACGAGTGGTGCTGCAGTTGCTGGAACTTGATTTGGTTGTCCACCGCCCGCAGGCTTGCATTAACTGCTTGTAATGGATTTGGGTCTTACCTATATTAACCAGAAAGTGATAGAAACGACCCGAAGAGTTTTCCATACGTAGCCACAACAGTAGTTTGGCTTGCAAGGCACAGTAATTACCACTTACATTTTTGAAGTATCTAAGCATTTAGTTTCACAGCTTTAAGTGATGCCTTCTCGAATTCCACTTTTTAAAATTTTTAATGACACGAAAGTGTATTTTGCCAACACTCACTTTCCTATGTTAAAAATCCAAAACTTCCCTGACGTTCATTTTGTGAATCCTTTAATATCACCATTTCTTCCACTTCATAAAACTGATTAAGGTTTGCCCTGACTGCATTAGCTAACACCATTCATTTTATTGTACCATAGTGTACCATACTTAGGATCGGTTTTTTAAGCTGAATTGGAATGAATTTTCAATTAATATCGAAAAGTCAAGTAGTTTTGTTTTAATACATATTTTAAGCTTATTCGCTTTCAGTTGTATAAACTGATTCAAGTAATTATCGCAGGAAAATGTTCATTTTTAATGAACTTCCGGTTGAGTAGCAAAGTAATTCCATGCAATTTGCATGTACTAGCGGCAGTGGTAAACGACGGTCGCGATTAAGATAGCAAACAGCGCCCGAGTCGCAAGTGGGTTAGTCGCGATTCAGAAGTGGGATACAAGATTTTGCACTATCGCTTTTTGCAGGAACGCCGCGCATTGTTATTAATGCCTGCAGCACGGGGAACCGGGCGCACAATAAGGCTGTTTACAGAGGAAATTACATCGACCGCCGTCAGACTTGCCAACTTAACTGGAGCGTTAAAAACACTTACAACTTAAATACGCCGAAGTACAAATGTGTGCCGGCGGTAATTTCGCCTAAGCGCGGGATTACGTTATGAATAACAGAGCGGGTTTAAAATGCAAAGTGTGGAAGTTTATCTTTATTACTCTGAATAATTCGCGGCGGGCCCTTTGTGCCGGGGCGTCGTGCGCCTCCTGGAGGCCAACCTCTGCGAAATTATCCGGCGCTAATTACGCATTCATGGCGCAGCAAATTACACAGATCGAACATGGTGTATCCTATTAACCACCGTCGCATCAGATAAATCCCAACGAATCGGATCAATTCCGATATCACGGAATCTATTATATCCGAGCATCCGAGGCCAAGTCCGCAAAAGTGAGCGCCATTCAAATTTTAAAACATTTTTTCGTGATTTAAAGCCGGCCTTAATTGGTTTTATTAATACGGCTGATTGCGCGGCGAACGTAAAACTTCGTTCCGGTGATTACGTCGAAATATTGCCCGGACCTCGCTGGAACGAATCGAGTTAACAATTTATTCGCTCGGATATTCGAACATGAAACGGACGGACAATCGTTTTTTAAACAGTAACTGCAGTAATGTATGTGAATACCTGGGCTGTGTTTACACAAAGGCAGACAAAACCAACTCATTACAACTGATTTACTAAAGCAGTATTACCACAGTTGGAGTTAACAAATAATTTCACTTCTTCAACTACATACAGTCTACTTGAATATAAATATAATTACTAAGTTAATTATTTACACACGCTCCTAGGTAATGCTGGCCTATGAGTTTTTTTCCATAGATTAGCACAAGCCAATGAACTTAAAATAAATTGACTTCCTAAGAGGATAGTCGCTTTTAATCCCATTCTTCTACTTAAACTCTCATTTTTCTAAGATTCGGATTCACAACTACCATTTAGTAGTAAAAATTTTAATCAAATCATGCGGGGTCTCTCTTTCTTAGGATACTATTTTACTCTTCGCTTCTCCTAGCCCATGAGCCCATTCACAATTGTAGAAATTGTACTCGGCTTAACATTCTTTGCAGCTAATTACGTTATACAACCAGAAGATATGCAATCAGTGCAAATATTGAAAGCCGTCTTTCATTATCATAAATCATGAACTGTAAGCTCCAGTGCGAATATCGTAGCGCTCTGCAGTTACTCGCGTTGCTTTACAGTTTGAAGATGTGGCAATCTTAACAAAAATCTCTGCAATATTGGGAGGATTGATTCATTTTATTTCACGATAGTTCTTATACGTCGAATACAATCTTACCATCAAAAGCTTTAACTCTAAGGTGGTTTCTGTGCTTTGGAGTTCTCTGCAAAAATTCCTCTTTCTATCGAGTGCTCACTTAAACTATTTTTTCTCATTTTTAACGCAGTTCTGATTCCACTTCTTTAGATAAAAGACTAACTCTAGATACATTCTTTTTAGAGAATGTAACTTGCTCTTGGATAACAGATGCAGTTTTGCAATTGCGTAGAAATGTCAATAATTTAACTTATTTAATTTAGCTTATTGTTAGATGAATTTAAGTTTGAACTGATTGTGAGTTTGTTTTTGCTGTTGACTCTGTATCTACTGACTTAGCAAGGAATTTCAAGTTTTGCAGAACGAAAAAAATCGCCTAGAAGATGGTTTGCTCTGCTCAACATACTTCACAGTAACGTTTGGTAACATGAGTTTCCTTCTTCCCTTCTAAACACTTATTTTTAATACTCAACTTCTTTGACTTATTTTCGGTTATTTATGGTTCGGTGCACTTACTCGTTTTCCCCCTCCTGTTGTGCCAGTCTTTTTGGTTTCTTGTGGAAAAGCAGTTTCTTGTTTATTTCTTCCATTTACAGATCGCCTGAAGTGAGGGAATGTAGACTGCATAATACTGATATAGCAAGAAAACAAGCACATAAAAAGGTTTAGTTTTAAGGTTCATTGTTCGTATTTGGACTATCCTCTTGTTCTTATCATTGTAGTCGCCCTAGAAAATGATGAGAAGGTGATCGAAACAAGTCGGCTCAATAAACAGTTCCCGAACTTTACTGTGTTCAACTTTATAGTTAGTAAACTATAACGTTTCCTGCAACTTTGTTAAATTAACTTTTGGTTACTAATATCAAAATGGAGCAAAGAAACCATATAGCCTTGTTCAGAAACAGAAGGTCTGAAACACCATGTGAGGGTTCAACGATCAAAATGTCCACGGAAACCTAACATAAAGTCTTTAACCAAATGAATGGTAAAACTGAGAGAAAAAAGCAACCAGAAAATATAATTTCAATTAACAAACAAACGCCTTAATAAAGACTAGAGTGTAGTTCAACGAGTGGATTTTTTTCTTTTCGTAGCCAAGACCTCGACAACTCGTAATCAATTCGTGTTAATTCCGGTAATCTTCCAGACGGGGAGAGGGATTAGGAATGAAAAACAATTGATCGACAATTTTTCATTTCATTTTATTGAAGTTTCTCTTTTTAATACTTTTTTTCGCTAGTAGATTGTACTAATTCTTAATTAGTTCCTTAGAATCACCAGGTAATCAGACCAGACCAGACCCCCGTACGCACCATGTCGCTAATCAAGCGGCTCCTGAGCGACCAGCCCTTATCCGCTTGGGCCCCGACCAGAGCCATCGGATTGAGATACGCCCAATCAGCGCGCAGGGCGGGCCCACCTTTCGGTGGCTGACACTTTAAAGTGTCGTCCAACTCACTGCTACCAGAATGGTCCGGGGATGCACGCCCCTCGCCCCTTCTGGTCAAGGGAGACCTATCTAATCTCTACTAGCTATCCAGGCTAGTGCCGGAACTGAGATCCGCAGTTCACACGTCGGGATGGATGGACATCATCCCTAGCCCAAGCATGCGGGCTATCAACCACTGCCCCCGTGAGTCCAACCCAGTCGACCGGCGGAGGTCCCCTCTGCTCGCTCCACTCCAGAGGAGGGGAGGGTATCCTCCGGGCTAACCGGTCCCCACGGTACCAGTTGCCTTCACTGGTTGGAAGTTCGGCCGGGACCAGCCGCGACCTGCAGATTAGGTTCCGTGCAAACCAGGCGCTGGTACGCCAACTCGGGACGGTGGGCTCGTCACACCCATAGGGACTCTATCAAACGTCCACAATGGTCACCTACGGCCGAAGCCGTTGGATCCACGCTTCGGTTAGCAGGGTCCCCCCCTGCCGGGCACCAGGTAATCAGACGATAAAACTAAAAAAGACTGACTTTTCAGGTAATACATGAATTCTCAACGTCAGGGGTGCGTCCCTTAAGGAGGCGGGGGGAGCCGTGATAATATATGAAAAAGACAGACAAATAAATTAACCAAAATATCAAGTTTGAGCCCGGGTGGTACTTTCCAACGATTCCTACTGATTAACACTCCTTCGAATCCCTTAGCTTTATAAATTTTAAGCTTTAAGGAGAAAATGATAATATTTTGATGTAAATTAAAGCTTTCTTGAAGGAGACATTCCTAAGACAATGCCATTTTCGAAGTATTAAACCTAATACCTCATCTTTTCCACGGCTGAATAATACCTTGACTCGACGAGCTCGCTCAAAGACCTCAACCCCCCCCCCCCTTGGAAGGAACTGATGGATCCGATTTTAGTACATCTGGTACTTCTGAAGGATGAATTAGGAAGGTACTTCCCAGATAATTCTTCGAAGAACTGGCAATTTTATTTCACGTACTTAAAAGAGAATCTCTACAAAAATAGGTCATTGAACTCAAATGTGATTCCCAAGCGACTGTTGGAGCTAGCTTTCCCTGTGTGAGGGACGGGAGGTTAAAATTGAATGATAACAGAAGAAAGGGGATGAATTATCCTTTACTTTCAACTTTATCAATTTTAGTACAAGGCTTTGTCAAAATACTATGTCTGTCTAGATATCTCGACGAGAGTAAGAGAGAAGTTCTATTGTGATGCCCAAACTAGGTCACACCACAATAATCAACAATTTCTACTTCTTCTCCTCACTCTTTTACTGAAATTTGAACCAGACCGTAAAGGACACAACTAGCAATTTCCTTGTTTGTAGGTATCTGGTTTGAGCTTTTGAGCCAGATCTTGCTATTACGCCCTCTTTATACGGAATAGGATTTCAGCCCATATATTTTTCGGGATTGACGAAAAAATTATGTTCTCTCTTTTAAGAATGACTTTGACTTGGAAATAAAGACAAAATTTATGTAAATAAATATATTAACATTAAGTAAACAATTATAAATTGATTAAGACAATTTTACGTACACACAACCCTCTAGTCAAATTACTAGAGAAACAAAACTTAGACAAATGTGAAATTTAAACGCAATTTCAGATTACTTCAGAACAACACACAAGAGAACATAAAACACATTCCAAATAATTTTAGGACGAGAAAAACAGCATCTCATAATTAAAATAAGCAATGTTAGTTTATAAACAATAAAAAATTAATAATAAAAATTCTTACCAAACCATAGCACTAGATACAGAGACAACAGACTTTTGGAAAACAGCAACACCCACTATGACATTGTATAAATGCCTTCGGGCTCTGGAGATGCACGCGACCAAACTGCTTGAAGCTGTCTCATTTCTGTGCTTTGCCACGCCAGATTTAATTTGGTTTTTCTTGATCACGTGGTCTTGCTTAAGTGTGCGATATAGCACGAGGTCAGCGAACATCTCTACTGCAGTTGTAGGTGCAGTTCTTAGAATTTTGCGATGTCCATCGTGTGTCATCTAGCGCAAGGTTTTTTAGTAAAGCGACCACCTGCTACGGTTACGCAATTCTTTTATGTGGGCGGATTTCGCGTTCTAGTTAGTTCATTTCATAATTATAATGATAATTATAAGATGCTAGGATTCTTACACATGTATACACAAGTTGCTATGAAAACTACGAGGCTCCCGTCAAGAACAGGCTTTTGACCCTAAATGTAATTCCCAAGCAAGAGCAGACTTCTGCTGAGCTATTTTCCCATATATCTACAAGTTGCTACGGAAACTGCGAGGTTGTTCATGCAGTGCTCCTGCAGGTACCTCTGCGAAACTAGGTTTTGTAGACTTACTTAGACCAACTACGAATAAACGACTTACATCAAAAAACGAAACCATTTCTTTTGCCTACAAATTTGAAGTGATCTGTAGAAAGCTAAATTCAAGAAATGAAGAAATTGAAGGATGAATTTTCAAAGGAATCAAATAAAACTAGAATACTCAATTTATAATTTCGATGTTCTTCTCTTTTGTACCTTTTAAAGCTCGTGCAGAGATGGCGTAACGCCCGGAGCTGAAAAGAGCTCTTGTACTGCATAACGCATTACGAGATCAAAAGCAGAGATATGAAGATCTGAAAAAAAAGTCCGAGAACGAGTTTTAAACGCCCTGTGCTATTCATACGACAATAATCTCATTAATTACGCGGAATACACACACAACAATAAAGTCGAGTTCGAAGCGAAACCGGAAACGTTCGCCGGCGGTGGTGAATTAGAACATTTTTTAATTAGCTCGCGCTCCGGTTCATTTGGAAAAATGCGCTTTTTCACGTGTCCGGCCGCCCAGGTGTGTCGTTACCAACTATGCGCGCGTAATTAAAAAGAACGACGCGCACCCGCCGTCGTAATAAAAATATCACTGTAAGGGCACCTCGCTGCAACATCAAGCTGGCCGCTGAAAGCTGCTTTTAACAGCTTTACAACGACGTGACATTTAAAAACTCTCGGCAAATTTTCACGGCTTTACAACCATAAACGACTGCGTTGTTGCTTGTGATGTGTAGTCATAATCACCACCGAGTTTTATCCTCCTTTTATATTTAAAACAAAGTACATAAGTGTTAGTAAAAACCATTCACTAAAAATCAAAACCAACAATATATTGTGTTGTACCAGTGGAATATTCTGAAGTGTTTAATCAACTCAATTTCAGTACACACGAAAAGTCACAGAAATCTTCCGGCTTTGTCAGAAATACGAGTCAAATACACTCGCATTTAAGTGCAATAGGCATAAGACGCATGTAACAAATTTTTTCGTACTTAGTTAATTAATGTGTGTAGCAATTTCAATCGTGCGGAGTGTAGTTTTAAGTTTCTTTCATAAGCTAACTGATACACTGAGCGCCACAAAAATTGAGCTCTCTTTACCTCCTCCTGTTTCAAACCGAAAACTATCAAATCTTAATACGTTTCCTTTTCTATATCACCCAGTTTCTTCTTTGGGATGGCCAATTAACAACTTCGACGAACTGCGCGCAGGTAATGAGATAACAACTCGGGCGAGCGCCCTCTAAGTAGATTCGGGCATTATTAACGAAGGCTCTGCGAAGTTCCACGCCACGTAACAAGTTCCAAACACAGAAGACTTCTTCTTTCTGGCGCGCTGATGTAGTTAAAAGAAGTTGGACAGCCTCGAATGTGCGGCTAATGAAATCGCCCGCCCAGCGGAAGCTGAAAGGTTTCAGTCAGAGGTGAGCGGAAAGGAGCGGCGCGTCATAAATAAGATATTTCGTTTTAATTAAAATAGTGCAAAGGGAGAGTTTCATTACGTCGTCGCCGGAATTTGGATTTATATTCACTATGTATATTTATACGAAGGGGGAAGAGGGCGCTGTACTTTTCGAATGTGTGATCCATCGCTGCCAAGCAGGTCAATTGGGTTTAAGTGCGTCGACTCTAAGTCATTATCGCCTTCTTCGTCCGACCCCGTGCAAGAAGTCCGGGGCTTCAGGATTTAATTGGTGCGTGAGCTGCGTTCGGAGCGGTTGTAAAAAGAGATGTTTACTGTTACGGGCCTCTCTTCTTGCGCAAACACCATTCCACACGTGTGAATTTGGAACGCAAGGAAGTCCGCTAACGGATTGGATTTACAGCTGGCGTGCGCTCGTCTCTCCTTTTCTCTTTGCGTAAACGTCTTCTTGTTACAGCACGAGCGCTGAATATCTAAAAGAAGTGACACCTGACAGAAGATTACATTTATCCATTGTTTCTCATTCGACTCATTAAATTATTATCATTATTTTCCTACAATAGAATAATAATAAACGAGACACTTAAAAAATGAGCGCACTTTGATATTCCTCATAGTTAGTTACTCGCAAATAAATGAGGTTATTCTCGAATTGAAGTGAAAATGGGCGGTTACTTTGTCTACGAATCAAAATCAAGGCTCTTAACTGGTTATTTTCTAACTCCAGGTAATGGTAGTGGACGTAACCTTTAAAGTAAGCTCTCCCGTATTCACGTAAGTACATAAGAAGACTCTTCTTCTCTTAATGGTTAGTTTCACAATTGGAATGAAAATGGGTGTCTTCGTATCAAAATCGAGGCTTTTAATTGGTTGCTTTCGGATTCCAAGGAGTGATAGTCGGTGTCACCATTAAAGTAAGCTCTGTGATTGGTTATTCTGAAACGTAAGAATTAAAAGATGCGGCTTATTTGTCCTCTTATTGGTTTGTCTCGAATTCGGGGGGCGTTACTTTGTCATCACTTCTAAAACAAGCTCTCTGATTGATTGTTCTAACGTGAGGGACTGTTTTTGTCAACAAGAAGGAGGTCAAAGCGGTGAAAAGATTTCAATTCGAGTTGTTAGATGATTGCAACGACCGATGCATTATACATGCAATTACCTGCAGGTAAACTTGAAACTTAATCCGACCAAGTAAACTGTTAGAACTGTTAAAGCCAGTGCTGCACCGTGCTCCGAAACTGCATTAGCCTTCGACAAATTACGATTGCGGGTGCGGAAGCCCGTGCGCCTGACGGCTTAATTTTGATACACCGTCCGGGGGCAGGCATTTGCTTTGTCGTTCTCGCTTATAATTTCCTATTAATTACGGGGAAGCATCGCGTGCGAATTCTCGGGAACGGGCTAAAAACCCGACGCGACGCGCCGCGCCGTTAAAGTGAAATATCTTCAGTTTCGAAGTTTTCACTTGTGACTTGCAAAGTACCCGGTGATGTTTATTAACTCAGAGTTACTGTTGGAACGTCTGTTTATGTATTTAGAAGCGCCTCCACCAATTATTGCATTGAGAATAGATAACTCATGACTACCGACTACCATTCCAAGAGATTAATGCATCCATATATAGGCTGCATTTGAGTATAAAACGGTGAGGGTGTGGTGCAGGTTTTTGGGGTACATGTTTACATGGATACACCAAAAGGGATTACCGGAAACTTAGTGTTGGGTTGGGTTTCAAATGAATCTTTGTGTCCAATCCTGTCGCCAAAAATCAAGGACTACAGCTTTACAAGTTGAAATAATTCTTTGTTGTTCTTTGTTATTCTTTGTTCGTGTGTCTAAGAAATATCAAACTCTAACACCTTTTAATTTGCAAAAGAAGCCTGGAAGAGACGCTGTTACTTTTTTATCTGTATAGACCCATGATCTGATCTCTCAATTATTTTGCAAATTGTGAAAGATACACAGTTGCAATTTTCACCATTCGTTTCTTTCCCATCAAGAAATATTTCGGGTTTTTGGAATTACACTTTAAAGAAGTGCGAAACAGTCCTAGGAAATCAAGAGTAATGACATTCTTAAAGACTTGACAGATTCAGGACTATTTCAAAGCAATTTGCAAATTATCAAGCGAGTAAACCAGTATACATACATTGGAGGTGTGAATTTAAAAAAAAATTGGTAGTAGAATGGGTACCCTTTAAATTTTGTGTCTTCTGTTCGAATTCGAAAAGAACTTTAGAAAGACCGAGGAGAGCCAAAGAGAGATAGAGGCTCTGCAAATTAATACTGAACGTCATTTAACGTCTCAGACGAATTCCGTGTAAATTAAGAGCGCTGCAATTTTCTTTATCTCCAAGTGTAGTACTCCTAACGGCCGCCTATTAATTTATTTTTTCCGACCTCTTTCGTCCGTTCTCCGGCCGATTAATCTTCGTAATTACGCCGCCTACTTACTCCGAGAAACTCGGTCGATGTTCTCTGATAATAATTTTTCAATTAAATTCGCCACTCGCCAATTAAGCCTTATTAACGCGCCCCGTGTTTGGGTCATCAAGGTAATGAAAGAGCAATTTTTTTTTTTAATATTATGAATTCAGCTAGGCCGTGTTTATGCCAATATCGTCTCTCCCATTATAAAGTGGGATAAGTTGTAACATAGTAGGTGTACCGGAAGGTAATGAAACCATCATGTTTGGGTTTTCAAGGTAATGAAAACTCAAGTTTCTTCGAATACTCGATAACTCAGAAGGACTTAATTAATACTCCGTGTTTGGGCCAATGAGATAATAAAAGCTCACATTTTTTGAACACCTGGTAATTCATATGCGCCTTTTTAAGTTGGGCCATCAAGGTAATGAAAGCCCAAGTTATTTTGAACACTCAATAATTCAGTTAGACCTTATTAATATTCCATGTTTGGGGCAATGCGTGAATGAAAGTTCAAGTTTTTTTTAACAGTTGATAATTCAGATGGGCCTTATTAATGTTCCATATTTGGGCCGTCAAGATAGAAAGAAAGCTCAAGTTCTCTTGAACAACCGATAACTCGGAAATGCCTTTTATATATATAATACTCCGTGTTTGGGCCAACGCCAACGAGTCAAGTTCTTTTGAACACTCGATAATTCAGATGGGTCTTATTAATACTCCATGTTTGGGAATTCACGTTTTTTGAATACCCAGTAATTCAGATGGGCCATCAAGATAATGAAAGCTGAATGTTTTTGATTGTTCTGTTATTCAGATGGGCTCCGTGTTTAGGCTATCAAGTTTCCTGAGCATTCTGTAATTCGGATGGGTACAACGCAAATGCAAAATGTAAATGCTCACGCGGCGGGTGGATGATTTAAATATCCTTCGGCCCCAAATGAAACATAAATCGTCTATTTAGATGCGGCGCATATCAAATTCTGCTGCGTTTAAATGTCTATTAAAATTTATAAGCGTAAATATGTGCATGTATAAATTATTGCGTTTCACAGTCGGCGGCGTTTTCGTTGGTGGTATCAAAGAGCCATCTCGTGTCAGACTCGCAAACTAATTTAACTAGATTTTTGTGTGGAGAAAGCCGGTTTTTCTTTGCTCCTCGATGGTGGTGATTTATCTCCGCAGATTCGTATTGTCCGGCCGCGGGGTAATCCCCACAAGGAATGTTCCTATCATTATCCTTCCGTCGTCCTGCCAAATCCTTCTGTATTAAGGGCGCTTTCTTTATCTGCACGCCACCATTATTTCGGATTATGCCGCGGTCATTAATAACCGAAATCTGGTCGAGCGTGAGTTATGGCCACGCAGCGTCTCGACGCGCCTTATTTACGGCCCGTTGTTTCTGATCGCCGCTCTCTTCTTCAAACGCCGCTTTTGTTATCAGAGTGCGATCATAAATCGAGTGTAAACAATGGGGGTTGCAGGCAACGATGCGCTGGACATACATGATTAAATTACTGACAACGAGAAGAAATATTCCTGTTTATTTTTACAACAAATTCGTAATTTCGACTTCTTAATTCGTGTGAAGATGAACGAACGATACCGCTGGTTGGGGGGAGATTCAAGTGCGTTCGAGCGCCGCTGAAAATCGAGGATTAAATTTGCTACTCGGCGACGCCGTCATCGTCGTCGTCGTCACGACGCACACATGTAAACTCATTCCGCCGTCGATAATGGCCCATTACGAAAGCGGTGCTCTCAGTAGAGAGCGAGCGGTTCCAGGGCCCTCGAAGCGCACGGACCACCTGTAGTTTGCGCTCCCCGCCGCAATTTGGTTAACGAGTTTTAATGAAAAGCCCTTCGCAATCCAATTTCGTCATTATATTCGACTGCAGGGAAAACCTCCGGTCGGCGTTGCGACAAGCCGAGGAGCTGATATGGCGGCGGTTGCAGTTTCTGCTCGTGACATGGGTCGAAGGTCGATAAAATCGGTTAGTTTCTGCATTGGAAAGATACTTGAATGAAAGGGCCTTCTCAAAATGTATCCCTCGGTAGAGATCTAGACGGTTCAATTTCTTAAGAGTGCAGCTCATAAATGATGTGAGGGTGGATTTTAGAATGATCAGTTTGTAGAGAATGAATTTGTATTATAATAACAACAACGATGAAATAACAATTACATATTCGATGCCGCACATCCGCTACAATAAATCCAACAGACGCAGCAGCGATGCATTTGTCTGTCCGTCCATCTGTCTGTCGACTGTCAGTCAAGTTAGGTGATGGCGATCGGATGCCCGTTGATTTATGGGGCCCGATCTAATGACGGCGAACACATTTATTATAATTTTCCGTTATCGACGACGTCGTAAGAGCGTGCGTAAACAGCGTTTTGTGCTCGCCTGATTTATAGCGCCCCTCCTCGCTTCGAGAAAAGGGGTTGGGGGTCTCTTCCGGGACAAATTTCCAAGGTGTTCATTCGGATTGAAATCCAGACGGATAATCGATAGTCTAATACGCGGCAATTAGGCCGCGGTAATTCATACGTGTCGACGCGTCGTGCGGGGTGAAGACGTCCCCCGTGTGTTTACTGGGGTTTCTGGGTGGGCGTTCGTTCGTAAGCGGATACGAAACGGGGGCGCTTGTTTTGACAAGATGCTGTCCTAAACAGAGCGGGAAAAACAATGTCGTACATCAACCGGATAACGATGCGCGTTCGGTTTCATCACGGGAAGGAGGACAAAAGTCTTCCTTGATTTAACGCGATATGAGCAGTGATTCCCAAAGTGGGGGGACTACCATCCTCCTGTAGAAGGATATGGAAGAACACATTAGGTTCATTCTTTTCATTAAATATTAATTAGTATTTGCTGGTAACTATTGTTTTTACAATTTCATAATTATCCGTTGACAAGTTGTAGGGAAATCGTTTAAAAACGATCTTAAATTTGTCACGATATGTATTGTTTTACAAACAAAATGCGTCGCTCTTAATGAAAAACCCTGTACAAATTTCTAACGGACAAGAATCATATTGAGTGAAAATTATAATTAATTTTAGGTAGAGACAAGTGGGTTTAGACTTTTAATTACGAATTAAATTTTAGTTAGAAGTTAATTATGAACCGACAAACATGAATCAAGAATATAAATTTCCATTGGTTGCAAAATAGAAAATTGAGTCTTTGATGACATGCTTTGAACTTACAAAAGTGGAAAATTTTTTATTTACCCTGCGCACAGGCAACTTTGTTCGGAAGCCTTCTGTTTCTGATCGCTTAATTCGTCCTTTTTCCGCATTCAAAAGCGAACTTGTAAAGGTTAAAAGCAACAACACCGAAAGCGAACATTCACCGAGGGGATGAACGGGGGGAGAGAGCGCGCGTCGCCGCCCCCGGGGTAGCCGAAACAAAAACAAACTTCCTCCCGGTCCCCTATTTGCATTAAAATATGGACGGGCCAAAACTCGAATCACAACAGGAACATTTATAAAACATTAAAATAATAACGGGTATAAATATAAATCGGGAGGCGGGCGAAATTATGGGGATGATTAATGCGATTTTGAAAAGTATTGAATGAGGTTTTTTCTGAATAAATCCCCGCGCTATCTTACTGCGTGGCACCTGTCAGCGGTGGAGTCATAAATAAAATTTCCATCCCACGAAGGCTGCACTTTGTTTTTGATGCCCACCCCGGCGGCGAGCATTAATTTCGTTTAATGATGAATAAGAGACAGCGGCGTAAGCCGAGACGTCGTCAACCCCCTTATTATTTATCGTCGCTTTCATAAATACTCGCGCGTTCGATTTCGCTTCTCTACCGCCGCGCCGGTGTAAAATAATTAATTCTTAATTTATCGGCAACTTTTGTGTACAGAAAACAGAGGACGTTTGCGCGGAGTTTTGTTTAGCAGTAGGTTCAGAACGTGCTGCACGTTTTTGCGCCGGAAAAACTTTGTTTTCCCAACAAAACACGCGCAGCTGTCGCCGGAAAATTAACGCGGAAAAGCGGTGGCATGTCGAGGACCAACTGCAAAAATTCTTCGTGCTATAATCCACGTCCATTTCGATAATTTGCAGCGAGTTTTAACCGTATGCAAATTTTTAATGCGACACGAAACCTCACTAATACCTCATTTACATAAACAATGTAACACACGGGATTGTAGTTGCAAGCAATTATATTGTAACGATTGGCTGAAATGTTACATAACTTATCGGTCGAAATGTATACACATAGGCAAGGGCACAATTTTTTTTTTGCCAATCCAAACTCGTTCGGGAAAAAATGTAGGTATCTTGAAAATTGAATCGAGAATGTACCATCGTGATCATAAAAATCGACTACATGCGAAGTGAAATCGACACTTCCATTTTCAAAAATTTAGTTGTGTAACATTAGGTTTGACACAATTTGTCATGTATTTATCAACCTATAAAACCTCATCCATCTCATTCGATTCGAAAGAAATAAATATTCCCTATGATTACTAATACTAACAGCAAATTCAGTTGCAATTGCTCGAATACTGATCTTGTCTTGCAGTCGCGTTCGAATTATTACTTTCTGAACTGCTTTTAATTGGGGTATTTTTATTTAATTTGTCAAAATAATATTAATGTCCAAATGACAGAAGTTCATTTTAAAGCACGCTTCAATTGACTAAAATTTCGAGTGTAGTCGATTTTTCTGATTACAACGGTACATACGTAGCACCCAGCTGATGGTTTTCAACTTCAAAAGTTTCTCGAGTTAACCACTCCTGCCGGTGGAGTTTCGCCGCTTCCGGCGCGGTGAAACTTCCCGTTTTTTCGCTCGGATGCTGCGGTCTCGGAGAGAGAAACTCGGATTTATTAAATTCGCCGGTTTCCGTGCTCGTATCACACGTCGTTCTGCTGTGTTTTAAAGGACAGCGGATTGCATGCTAAGAACTCGCTCGTAAAGAGGAAGTTAAAAGAATGAGCGCTTAAAAGGTGAAGGAAGTGCAAAACGCTGTCGGACAGGACACGACCGGAGTTGATTATAAAAAGTTTATTTACAAGTTCAGTTGGAGTGATTGCTCGTGTTTTCATGCACACTGTAAATCGCAGTCGCCTTTACAATCAGGTTGTCTTCAGGTTACACTGTAACAAAAAAGTTTTCCGCATAATTTTTGTGCAGAGTCTCTCAACGATCTCTTAAGAATGGGAACGAAATTCCATTAAAATAGTTTTTTCTCAATTTAACAATCCTGCCAGATCACTTAAAACCATTAAATGAATAAAAAAAATGTGTATACTTAAACGATAGTGTCACCGAAATAATAAATAATCAATCTAGGTATATTTTGTACTCTGCTAAAAACCAATCGTTACATCAAAAATCTCTGACACAAGCAAATAACTGTCCTTTAATTTTAACATCGCAGACGCTTGAAGTATTACTTGTTCACATGGAAAAATGTCAACGCAATCACATTTCCCAAACTAAGGAAGCGCTACAAATTTTCACAAAATTACCAACACATTAGCAATAGGCAAGATATGTTTTTCCTTTCATCAGTTTTGATTTAATAAACTTCATCACTATGTGGGTTCTCCATGTATTGTGGCAGGCAAAATGTTATCTAATGGCCATATTGAAACAAAGAAAATCATCCTCGATGAACAATGTCTTGAGAATAATAGAAGACGCTTATACCAGCTTCTACAGAAAACAATAAATAAGAGTAGATTTCTTGGACATAATAAAGGAATCTGACAAAATCTGGTACAAGGAATTAATATTCAAAATCATACAGCAAGAATTTTTCCAGTATATAATCAGTATTACAGCATCATTAGTCATTAAAAACTGCTCACTCCAAATCAAGCTCAACAATGTGATCCCCAGCCAATTGCTGAAGTTCCCAAAGAGATAGCGCTTAATCTTCAACATTATTTCACTTCTACAACTGAAACTTTTCGGAAACTACAGCCCTAGATCCTTTTTTATTGATGAACAGCAACAGCTTCCTCCTCCGTCTCTGCAAGACTGAGAATTGAAATAAACAGACAACAATATTGGCCTTCAATAAATCTAAAAGTAGCACATCCCCAAAAGACCACTGCAAAGTTCCTCGTCGTCTTTCCGGACACGACTCAAACATAAGGCTTACATATCAGAAATGATCACCAAAGCCAAAATAGCCATCAACATTCGGTCCACTGCTGACAAAGGAGCAAAATCTCCCTGAAAACAAGCGACTCTTATATTTCTCCCAATTACATGACGATCTGGGCTTACTCCGTCAAGTACGTAATCCTACAAACCTAACAAAACCTTATTCTAAAAAAAGTCATCGACGCATGCTGGTTTATCATAAATCTACAAAGACACAAGAACCCACTCATACATACACATAAAAGTCGTACTACGTACAGTCGTGGGCTGCAAATGAATTCGATCAAATCAACAATGCCCAAAAATTACGATCCATAAAACAATAGAAAATAGAAAACTAAGAATAGACGAGCTTTCAAATCGAAACACTTTTTTTCTCTCCATATTACGAACAATCTATTCTTTGGTAGACAATAAGACATTTTTATGCAGAAAATTGTTCCAGTGAACACCCTCATATATGTATTTACTTAATTTAAAATTAAAATTAATTTTAGACTAATACACGACACTTGATTCACTCGAATCTATAAAGTTTAATAAGTCTGACGGCCCCGTAGTGTTTTAATCCACCTGGTATATCTGATCGGGGAAAAAGAACCCCATTCGAATGTGGTTTTGGTCGAATTCACATATTTCGCTCTACCAAAACAACCCTTTTAATCAGGCACTTGTGGTCAATTTGTTTGGATAAGACACTATATTTTCCTACAAATTTTTTTAATGTCTTCACGCACTAGAGAAATACGTTGATCTCTGTATACACTATATTTGGTATGTACCATGACGTATACACTTGTTTGTGACACTTTATTAGGATTTGAAGCAGACCTACATAGTTGTATTTCGTAGGTTCGTAGGCGGTTAAGAACGCCCTTATATCCTAAAATTTTTCTTCAAGAGTCAGTTTCGATTTTCTTCCGATCGTCCAGTAAATCTGTTGTAGTTTCATCCCAAGTTGATTGCGCCTATTAAATATGTATATGTATATGGTAGATACCTTTAAATATGTATATGGTAGATAACTTGCACGATCTGTGTACTAGATTTGGTGACCATTTATTATTATAGGCTAGCAATTTTCTTTCCTTAGTGATGTAAATATGACAAGCACCGATTTATTTTCATTAGCTCTACGTCACCATTCTAATTTACTGAAATTTATCTTCAAGTTCTTTGAAGCAAGAGTACGATTAGAGTGCGACGTCAGTATGATCGTATCATTTGCAAACGTTGCTACTGTTGTAAGTCCCTTTGTTAGTAAATGCATATATTAAATACAGAACTGGTCCCAGTACACTTTCCTAAGGATTCTTGACATAATTGGAAAAAGGCTTGCGAGTATTCGTCACCATAATTAGCCACAAAGTGCTTATTGCTCAAGTTGAAGGTTTAGTATTAATTTATTTTGTCCCGACAAAGGTTTTAATCGCTTCATTCTTCAAATATCTTTGACCAAGACTGCAATGGACTAATGCGTCGATATTTTTTTCAGGTTTTTAACATAATTCAAGCAATGTTATAATTTGCGCGATTTTCTAATCCAGTGATGTTTTTAATTCTTTTTTCAGGTACCTAATTGTTCTAGTTATTAGATCAAAACCAAGAGCTTTCTTAGGATTGATTTCTTCCATGATTATTTTCACTTTCCAACGCCTGAACGGTCCAGTGGTAAGAGGACCAGCCTTGCAATCGTATGGTCGTCGGTTCGAACCGCACTCGGGATTTTTCTCGGGGTGGTCGGTATCGACTTCAGGCACCCTTCAGTGTTGGGGATAAAATTCGACACTGCTTCCCCTTAAACGGCGAGAAGGTTGGAAGTAGAGTTCCTATATAAATAAGAGTTGGGACATGAGGGGTCACGTTTTGATTGGTTGGACCCAGTTTTCATGGATAATTAGACTTTATCTGTAATTTGACGTTCAAAATTTTAAATTGTCGTTATAAGTTTTCGATATTAGCTGTCATTATGCCCTGATTGTTCAGCAACAAATTACAAAAATTTGTCGAAGCAACACTTTTTACTCCACCGATTTCCTAAAAATTTGAAATTGAGGCACAATTGGACATTAAATAGGCAAATTCGGAAGTGCAGTAATGAAGATTGTTTATTCTTTTTACAAACTAAGTTCGGTTATTCACGAGGTGCTGGAATGGAGTGGAAGTAGAGTGAGAGCGAAGCAGTTTGCTTGTAAAAGTGAAACTAATAATTGTAAAAGTGCAAAAAGAGTTAAGAGTGTACGGAATTGAATAAAATACAGCTGCAAAAGACTAGTGGGTACAATGTGGTAGTTCTCGAAGGAAAACACTGAAATACTTGAACGGTGAAATCCCAACTTTGACAAACAATAAAAGTACGCAAATTTATCTAAATGAACCGGAAATTTTTTATTAGAATTACACATGATAGCAATAAAGATTATTTACCCACATGTTGCTATTAAAAAATATAAAAAGATTATGCACACACATGCCAAAAGTTTTATAAAATATTGTTTAATAAATGTTAAAAGATGTGCCTTAAGTCACTATAAAACGTGTCGAAGTTAGGTATCCAAATCGAGGTTAGCTTTCCAAATCTATTTATTCTTTAGTAATCGGTTAACAAAAGAAGACTATAGATGACATGTTTCGGAAAAAATTCCATTTTCAAATCTAAGAAATGAACAATTTATGAGATTAAAGCTAAGAGAATTATGAAAAATTATACAAATCTAATAAAACAAACCCGCAAGCACAGCCATTTCTAAACAACTGTCAAGTGAAAACAGTGTGACAAACTTAAATTATCTTAGAGTAATACAAAGTTGCCATCTTAAAAATTAAGTGACTAAACCATGAGGGCTTACAATTGAAAATCAGAGAAACCTAAAATCGTGTATAATTATCAAAAATTACGGGGGGTAAAGGGCTGATGGCCAAGTTACATAGATAACCAAAAGTTAACTTATTATGACGTAAGCAAAGTAAGGAAAAGTGAAAGGCTGAAGGCCATTACTACATATTAAAATTAGAAAAAGGCTGAAGGCCTGAGCAATAGACAATTAAAATGAATAAATAGATAGGCAGAGGGCCACAAAAGGCAAAACCATTTTGTTCAAGTGATGCAATACAAAAAAAAAATACAAAACACCACAAGAAAACATGTTAAAACTTAAGCTAAGTGATTTAGTTTAAAAACTATTTTTATTTTTATAGAGACTAGAGAAATGTGGCCAAAACTTATTTAGATTTATTCCAATTGATAGATTCAAAAAAATTCAAGTGGGAAAAATGAATTTGATCATTTAGCAGAGTGACGCTATTGTCTTTTTCGTGTAGAAAGATTTCAAGAGTTTCTGCAATGTTTAACTTTAAGCTTTTAGGAAGCTGATGTATTAGTTTGATAGTAAGATTATCGAAATCAGATCCATCAATTTCACGAATGTTTTGTCAATTTGTCTAGTGTCTCTTTTTCATTGGCTGAATCTGACTTACTTAAGAAAGCACCAAAATTTGCTCCTCAACTTAAATTTAACAACTATGATTTAAAAAATCTTTTAATAAATATTGAAGCTATCATTGAAAGATTCGAATTTTTTTATGGCGACATAGTGAGATTTAA
This sequence comes from Dorcus parallelipipedus, assembly GCA_958336345.1. Lineage (NCBI taxonomy): Eukaryota > Metazoa > Arthropoda > Insecta > Coleoptera > Lucanidae > Dorcus > Dorcus parallelipipedus. The sequence goes on along the minus strand of OY284480.1, from coordinate 14,278,477 downwards.
GTGCTCTGATATCAATTCTTGTATTAATCATCAGTCTTCTAATATTCATGCTAAGACCCTTAGATCTCTAAAACTAAAACTTAAAAATAACGATCTAATCATAAGTAAAGCAGACAAAGGCCAGTGTTTGATTGTAATGCATAAATCTGATTACATTGCCAAAGTGGAGGCTTTCCTCAATAATGACAATTTTACTGTGTCCAATATTGACCCTTTCATTAAATTTAATAAACTTCTAAAATCAACTATCTCTAAATAATAAGGATTTACCTTTTCTAAATAAACATTTAATTCATATAAACCCCATGACCCCTCGTCTTTATGGGCTTCCAAAAATCCATAAAACAAATATTCCTATTAGACCTGTAGTGAGTTTCATTAATTCTCCAGCCCATAAATTAGCTTGTTTTATTGATTCAACCCTTAGAAGCTGTTTACAGTTATCACACATTTACACTATTAAAAATTCAGCTGAATTAGTTCAAAAGTTAGATAATTGTCACTTGTCTCCTGATTGCATTCTCATTTCTTTGGACGTCACTAATTTGTTTACTTCAGTGCCTATTAATGAATGCCTTAACTTGGTTAATGAATCGTTGATGAACTGTGACCTAGACAATGATGAAATCCATTGCCTGATTGAATTATTAGAAGTCGTTTTAAAACAAATTTTTTTTCAATTTAACAATAAATTCTATATTCAAAATGATGGACCTGCTATGGGATGTAACTTATCTCCTTTGTTAGCAGATATGTTTATGAATCAACTTGAAACTAATTTCTTTAAATCTGGACATCATCTTTCAAAGAACATAAAATTTTATGCGAGATACGTCGACGATATTTTGATTTTTTGGCAGGGTGACGCTACTACTGCTTCTTTGTTATTAAACCATTTTAATACTTTACATGATAAAATTAAATTCATTTTGGAGCTGGAACATAATAACAGTATCAATTTTCTTGATATCAATATGACTCGATCCTTAAAATCGTTCTCATTTAAAATCTTTAGAAAGCCTACTATCACTGATGCCGTCATTAATTTCAACTCTAATCATTCATTGCAACACAAATTATCTGCTTTTGTAGCTTTTCTACACAGGGCTTCTTCCATACCCATGAATAATATCGATTTTTGTAATGAAATCAGAATCATTTGTCAGATCGCATTCAATAACAATTTTCCGATTAATATAATCAAAAACTTATTTTACAAAATTCGTAACAAATTAATAAATAGATCGGTTTTTCCCATTCTTGACACCAACATAACCACTTCTAATATCACTTTTGCTTCAATCCCCTACTTAGATATCGTCTCTGAGAGATTAAAAAAATCCCTTAACAGCTTAGAAGGAGTTGACTTCATGAAAAAGAGTGGGTCTATTACCTTAAATGCGGGGATTGTAATTCTGTATATATTGGCCAAACTGGTAGATGTTTGTCTACTCGTTTGAGTGAACATTTGGCATCAGCAAGATTGGGAAAAACTAATTCTAATTTTGCGTTACATAGCATCGAATTTGGTCATAAAAATTTCGATAATCTTACTATCAAACTAATACATCAGCTTCCTAAAAGCTTAAAGTTAAATATTGCAGAAACTCTTGAAATCTTTCTACACGAAAAAGACAATAGCGTCACTCTGCTAAATGATCAAATTCATTTTTCCCACTTGAATTTTTTTGAATCTATCAATTGGAATAAATCTAAATAAGTTTTGGCCACATTTCTCTAGTCTCTATAAAAATAAAAATAATTTTTAAACTAAATCACTTAGCTTAAGTTTTGACATGTTTTCTTGTGTGGTTTTGCATTTTTTTTTTGTATTGTATCACTTGAGCAAAATGGTTTTGCCTTATGTGGCCCTCTGCCTACCTATTTATTCATTTTAATTGTCTATTGATCAGGCCTTCAGCCTTTTTCTAATTTTAACAAGGCTACATTCAAATTATTGAATGGCCCGTTTTATTGATGCGTATTTCATTAAAATGCCAACGTTGTTGCATAATTGGAGAGAATTTAAAGGAATTAATGTACGGTACTTTGAAAACTTTATAAAACAAGAAGTTTAATAGCCTAAAACGTACTGTAATTTTGTCTTCCATAAAAGTAATTGCTTCTTACTCTTTAAAGTCACCAACCCAGCAAAACCAGCAGTGTCTCTGGTACCACTTACAAGAACAAAATGATTGAGTATTGCTGATTTATTTCAAGAATTTCCAAAAGTAGGATTCCTTTATCGATAAAACAAAAGAAAATCGTTTTTTACCCCTCCTGTGCATTCGCTAATGTTTGCGCAAGAACTCACGTAAGTTCTTCGCCGCGTTCATGCTAATCAGGTGTATGAGACGCTCAAAGAGGGAATTGGTCTTGAAATTGCCGACGCGACGCAGGCTGGTGGAAACGTGTCGGGAATTTATTAGGTGGAGGCGCGCTCGAATCGCAGGATTCTCAGGGAACGTCGCCGTTACAAATCCGCAGGCAAACAGATCCTACAAGACTCCATTAAAAATGAGAATTAGATGGCCGGCGACCGAATGTAAATTCGGAAAATAACATCGAATAAAAATACGAAACAAAACACATAAATATCAGAGTTTATGAACAAAAAACGATTTAATTATGAAATGGGGATTCCGGGGATGAGTGGATCCGGCCCGACGGAACGGAAAACTTGAAGCAATAAACAGTTTCCAGAACTGATCTCCGGAGCCTCGTAAAATTTGGAAACGGCCACTCACTCGAGTCATCGAATCTCTTATAAGAAAAAAAAAAGGAAAACAAAACAAGACATTCAATCATCGACCGCAGTAAAATCATCGATGTTCTTCCACCGACGCGACGTGTAGAAACTGGGCCGTTTTAATTCATGGGGTTGGGGGGCGAGTTATTAGTGGCGTCGCGTCGCGTCGGTGCGGAATACAAGTCATAAAGGCGATTGTTGGAAGTTGCCGTGACCCGACGCTGAGTTTCCTTTATGGGGTGTTAGTCGACTCGTTGCTGCTTCCTCTACACGTGTCCTTACCCCTTTACGCCCGCTAACTTTCTGTGTATAACATTTATAAGCGCGTTTATGAACGCCGTGTCGTTAGGCGAACGACTACCTTTGCGTAATCTCGGCCCATCTCTTATTAAAATAAAAATTTATTGGCCTGCGGCTCCTTTATGAGCCCCACGGGGGAAGCAAATATTTACATGATTTTGCGTTAGTGCATCAAGGCAAATGCAATTAATATACGAAGGTGTTTCAACTATAAGCGTCATTTAATTTTTTTAACATGAACGTTTAAGCTTCATGTGCATAGGCAACCAAATTAACATCAACACTTCGAAAGGGTGGCTTTCCATTATTTAGGTGTTATTTACAAAAAGTTTTATCTTTAGTAAAATCAAAGTCCAATTACAGTGTGGGAGCAGATGTTTTCTTTTCCAAATTTAAAACTCATTTGAATCAATTTTGATAATAAGAAGAAGTAAGTCTTTTTTAAATATTAAGGTCCTCGATAATTAGATCACAAAAGTGACGAGCACGAAGCAGAGGAAAAATGGGGAGAGAGGTCTGCTACGGAATTGAATCCGCAACCAAAATACATTTTGCGGGATTATCATAAATTAGAAACGGCGTGTCCTAAGATCGCGTCTTAATGCCTCATTCATATGCGACCGGCGCTAGCGTCACGCTGCGGCCATGATGAATATTTAATATTTATCCAGTCTTCCTGAGACGTCGCCCCCTTTCGCCTCTCTTGCCCCCCCGCTGATCGATTATTACATGTACAAGCCGCGCTCGAATTATACAGAATAAACCCGGCCATTTTGGGAAGCATTAACAACACCTGGAGGAGGTCCCTACACGAACATTTGGTCGTCATTTTATATCACCTTAAGCAATCACCGCTTGAAGGCGGATATATTTTACTCTGTATCAGTAATTATAAAGTTAGGGAATACCATGATGATGATAAAAAATGATTGAGTTTACTTTTCGATTTTACTCACGTAGTTACATCAATCCAATCTGTAGCCAAATTAAGTACTGAAAGCATTTCAACAGGAACTTGTCGCATACCTGAAACAAAAAAGAATTTCAACACTATGCAAAGTACAATACGATCGCATAAAAAATTAATCAAAGTTGGCCATGAATCTAAAACCAACGTCTTATCTTAAAATTATTTACAAATGTCAAACTGGCGTACAGTGACACGAGACGAAGTTGTCAAAGCAAATCAGAGCTTTTCTTTTAGAATCCTTTTTCAGGAATGGCGTTAAATTGAAAAATGGTAAATGTTACATAGTATGAAACATTTTCGTAGAACATTCGTAGACTGACAGTGTCAATGTCACCTTTCAATTTTAAAGAACTGTTCCTGGCCAACTTTGGCTAATTTTTTATTCGATTGCGTTGTGTAAATTTGAGGCTGCAAATTATTGATCTTAAAACGGTGCATCCACCATATTTCAAACTAACAACAGAAAATAAAAGAACGGCGACTCTCTCGATTGCACACCCGAAAAACCACCAAGTCATTATTTTCGCTTCTATTTCCTGAAATTAGCCGTAAAACGTCGTTCTTTCCAGTCGCCAATGCGTACGTTTTTAGCCGAGATGGGGGAAGCACCGCGACGCGTCACTCCTGAGCCAGAACAAAGGCGCTTTTGTGGCCGCCGCAAAATAGAAGAAGCGAACAACAAATTGCATCACCTACAAACGTATGTAAGTCGTCGCGAATAGAGTCCATCTGTTGTGTTATAATAAATCTTAATTCGACTTTCTTTTTGTTTTTGGTTGACTTTTTTTAATTTCTTTCATTTTCGTTAGTGAATTTATTTTTCAATAATTTCTATTCAAAAAGTAAAAGTTATTACATTCTGGTGAAAAATAGAAAGGCCTGTTAATAATTTCCGCTACATTCTAGCAGCTTCGTGAGCAATTCTCGAAGATTCGTCATTGGCTCGAGAATAATAATAAGTTTCTGAGGAATAAGACATACCAAAAGAAAAGAAACAGTTTTAGCTCCTAAGCGTGAAACTGTAAACCTCTGAGTTTTACGTCCATTCAAAGTAATCCAGTTGTTACAACGCCATGTTTCGAGTTCTGTAATAGCCGACACTTCTTAATGATGGTTTCGACATTGGACTCTATCGGCAGCATACTTGCATCATCAGGGTACACAGTTCAATATATGAAGCTAAAAGACAAACAAGTAGTAAAACGTTACACAAAACAATATCGGTCCAGGAACTATGCCCTGTGGGATTCCCTTTATAGGTGCAATTCCTAAAATCTGACTTCTCATTTTCTAGAGTTACTAACTGCTGTCTTCATGTTGGCATGACGACAACCACATACGGGCCGGACCTCATACGCCAATTTATTCAGTAAAAGGGAGCAACGCATATCAAAGCAGAGGCCTACTATTTATTCTTATTATTTAATGCTTTACACACCTCTGATTATAATCGAGAAATTTCTGAAATTGTAAAGTCTTGTATGCTAGCAATATTTAAAACTTTTGGACATTTGGGGCTGTAAAACAATTAACGCCACCGTTGGAATCTCCTTTAGGTTTATTGGAATTATTTTTGAAACTTTTATCCGGTCAGTGTACCAGGGCGGTAACAAACTAAGAAGGGGGTACGGATTACACCCTCTTGCTTAACTACATAGCTAGTCATTATGGGGTGAATTCTAGTGCAGTGATAGTCTACTGTGATTCAACTCGGGGCACACTTTTGTTTTTTAAGAGCCTATAAGCAATAACTTCTTCATACATCTCCTTGCATGATCTATTTTACCCAATTATATATTGCCGGTGGATATCACAAGCAAATCTTCTCAACATTTTGAAGGTAATCAACGTTTAAATACTCTTAACTCATTCTGTTTCCTGTTTCGGTTTATGGAATGTCTTCCAATTCTCAGACGTTCTCTGATCGATCCATCTTGCCCATTTTTCTCAGATTCTTCGGAAGTTGACAACAACAAATTTTCTTAAAATTTTCAACCACATGTTCCATTAAGGCCGAGTTGTACGAGTAACTGCAGCTTAACTTTAAGCCAATACTTAAACCTTAACTTAACAACAATTGTTGAAATAATCGTTGTTATACTTAAATTAAAACCGACATTGTACTTACAACTGGACCTTAATTAGATTTCACAGTGCTCAGCTCAAACTTCATAATTTAAACAAAGATTCTTCTTATTTTTCTTCTTTAAGTAGGATGACGTATGGCATTGGATTTAACCCTATTATTCGACGCTATGCTTTATGATCTGTAAGTGAAGAAGCAGCACTTCCTTTCTGTCTTTTTTATTTTAGCTTCTGATTATTATTTTTTTCTCTTCATGGCACCTGTTTGAAACTGTTTTGGAAATGTATGAGCTGGTCTCCTCTTTTTACAAAATAAAATACACCGCGTGAGGCTTTGTGAAGCAATGTAAGCTTACATGCTTTATTTTATGATACGAGTATAGCCATTTCTGTCTTGCCGCGCCGGTACCTTTTTACAATTTTTTTGAAACACTTGATGTGCTTGATCCTTCCTTTATACTCACTGAAGGCTACTAACAGCAGATATATATATATTGATTGCACTCATAATTAGTCATAAATCAATAAGCTAATCATCTTCACCATATGTTTTATGAATAGTCTTAAGTGATGGTATTTGTTGGAAGTCGTTGTAAACATTTTCTTTCTCCAAGTCTTTTAAAATTCAAACTATTTTCAAAGAAGGTTGACTGAAGGTGATCGCCTTAATTTACTTATCAAAGAATTTCTTCTTCATTATGGTTTATTCAAAGGTGTCTTCAAAGAAATAGCCTTTTTCAAATATTTTGCTCCATTCGTTTTGATATTCTTCGGAGGTTGATATGAACAAATTTTCTCAAAATGCAAATTCGGACATGCTCGAGTGAGACTCTCAACTAAGCCTTATTAAAATTCAAATTAGGTTAAGTGGAGCTGGATTTAAGCTCCATAATTCGATCACATCCCATGTGGTCTGTTTGGAGGAGCAAATTCGTTAGAAGCGGGGCGTTTTTTCGTTTGTTCTTCCGGCTCCTAATAATTTTATTGCTTCAATTTTAATTCAAATGAAATTTAAGCCGAGCCAGGTGCTCATTACGATCTTAAACGCCGCCCGATGAATACCGAAAGAATACCTCTCATTTCATGGCGTACTGACGACGCTAAACTAATTACGACGCCGACGTCGGGAACAGGGGCGGATTAGCGGCCGAGATAATCAGTAGTTGGCTGTGCAAATACGGGCGACACGTCTTCCGGCGCCCTAACGAACCGCACGTAGCAAAATAAAAATGACTGAATTACTTTCCACGGCAAAGAGATAACGCGGAAAGTTTTGTTACAATTTGTAATCCGGGTTTTCGTCCGACTCTTTCTCTATTTTCTAACCGTCCACATAATCTAGAGTGTATGACTTTAACCGCCCTTAAACAAAATAACTCTGTGCCACACCGATTCTAGCGGCACATCCACCATAATTTCAAGTAAAAAATCTTTATGCTTCTGAATTTGAGATTTAACCCATCAAGTTTTTGCAAGAAGTCTTTTTAAATTAAGAAAAATGAAAAATAATACACAGGGCGATGATAAAATCGAGTAATCCAAAGCAAAGGGGAGTGAGTGAATTAAGCCCGAAATAGCTCCTCGACATAAACGAATTCAATATAACGGGGGAAGGATGCAATTTGGGCGGACGCGCGTTCGTAAAATTCGAAAATAATTTCGCATTTTACTATCCCCATAATTTATACCCTGCAATTTTAATGCCACAGTATATATAAAATTCTGTTTACGAGGGCGGCGTTCATATTTTATACGGCGTAATTCCCGCATTAATTCTGATTTAAATCGTCGGCGGCCCCCCGCTTTACTGCCGCAGATCTTTATTTATTATTATTATCATTGTTATTACTACTACTAACCATATCGTCGGCGATGAAGAAGCGTCAGGGTTTAATAGAGTGTTAATTTTTGAAGCGATCAATGCGTGCCTGGATTCCACATTTTATACAGTTTGGGGGGATTTAAGAGGCCTATTCCGAATATTTTCAAGGTTTTAAGGCGTTGATTTAGAACGGCATTTGATGTGTGGTTTATATCGTCTTCGTCGAAACTCATTATCCATAACAACTAGTAATTTCTTTCTAAGACGCTTATGGTAAGCGGATTACTCAGTAGAAAACGGTAGGTAACACAAGCGTGTGTGTGCTCTCCTTGTTCCAGCAACAAGTTAAGAGCATTAACTCGAATTCCCTGAAAAATTTCAAATTCCTTCGATGATAATCTGCGCCTTTCTATTATTTGTTAAGCATCTAGTCCGGCGCAGGCAATTATTGTTATTGTCAGATAAAATCGGGCGCAAACACGATGGGCGATTACAAAAGTTAAATAAACAAGAAAGAAAGATATCGGCCGAAAGCGACGCGCGGCGAGAGATCGTTCTGGAGGAGGAAGAGGAGGATGGTCGATTGTTTACGTTCGAGCGCATAATTAGCCTGTCAATCAATCAGCAACTTCGGTTTTAACTCCTTCTTTTCTTATATACTCCAGGAGGGTCAAAACTTAAAAAAAAATGTATGAAAAAAGAATGTTGAGTCAGAACAAAAACATTGCTTGGAATTTCCAAATTCCAACTCTTTATTGACTAACTCAATTCCTTCTTTGCGATACATCTACGAATTTATCGCAAATACAAATTGTCTTTCACCGATTGTTAAGATTTTTTTTTCCGGAGTTCTTCCATCTGTGCCGGGACTCGAACACGTGCCCGCAAAGAATCTCCTCCTCCTTCTTTCAAACTGTCGTTAGGAAGTTTCTTCGTTTCGCGGGCGATTTTTGCGGAACGATCGGGTCACAGATGGGGCGCGACGAAGTTCCAGTCTAACTCGCGCGGAGCTCGCTCGTAAAAACGCCCGAAAACGGTTTATGGCCATCGCACCATTGATATTTCTTATATGTCTTCTGCGACGACGATTTGACATCGGGTCTTATTAAAAGGGCGGGGGGTAAAAGATGAAAAATCTGACAATTTTCTTAAACGAGCTAAATAGATTTTCGAACAAACCTTTCACATAAAAACTTTACAAACAGAGCCAAGATCCAATGAACAAATTCTTTAACTAAATTAACAGTATCCAAATCTGTACAACATATACCTAATTAAATAACCCGATCCTAATAATCCTATGTAAAACACACTTGTTGGTTGATGATGTATGATCGAGATAGAATTTACAGGAACGAGGACGACCAGGTGAATAAACTGCATTTCTCGGAAAACGCGCGCGTGAAAATCCGAGCAATTTCCGGTCGGAGTCGCACAGGAATTTAAAAACCTCTTCGTCGATGGACATCAATGAAAGCAGCACCCAACTGAAAGGTTCATCAGTGTCATAACTGAAAATTCCGGCAAATTAAATTTTCGCAGCGCAATAATTCCATTCGCTCGTCAACGTCGACGTCGACCGTTCGCTGTCAAATTATCAAGAAACGTAACACGTGTACGTACGTACATGATAAAACTGCAACTTGTTGCTGTTTGATTTATGTGCACGAGGCAAATTACTGGGTCAAAGTCAAAAGCGCGTCTTTTCCCCCACTTTTTTCGGTCAAGAATTTCGCCCCCGAAACCTGCAACTTTGTTTGTTGCTTATAAGCTAAATAGCTTTGGCCGGAAGCCACCGAAAATTATCCGAATTGCGCGCGGTTCGTTCCCGTCGAGTTGAGGAAACTGACAAATCGCTTCGTTTAGAACTTGGACAGTTTCCCGGCCGCTGTGAGCTTAGCAAATACGTAAACGTCGGTTTTGCTTTTAGCAGAAAAATCATCAGGGTTAAACAACGAACGTAACTGGGCAATTTGTTCGAAAACTGTTCGTTCGAAGGATATTTATTCAAGCAAGTTTTAATGCAAAATATTTATTTAATTTACGTTTGAATAAATGTTATAGAAATTTCCGTTCGAGTACATTTCCGACGGAACAAATAATTTCGAACAAATTACCAAAACATCAAACACGAACGAGGACTGGTCGTTGTTTTTACAAGAAGGAAACATCAAAACAAAAGCGCAGACGTTCCTTGTTTATTTACCAAATACCACCGCTCAACCGTTTATAATTCCTCCAGATGTGCCTCATCCCCTCGCAATCAAAGCCCTTTGAAATGCCAAAATATTTTGCCATTGTCTGGAAGCTTTACTTCATATCGTTTGAAGCCACCTTCTGCGGACCAAGGAGCAAAATAAACGTTGTAAGTTAATCGGCGAATTAATTCGAAATAAATCCGTCGTCCCCCCCTAGCCATCGATCGGCTCTCGACGTGCACACAACATAAATTTTAATTCTGCAAAACGGATTTTAATTCGGATAATAAATAATGCTCGGCTATGAGACGTTATCGATCATGCGATCAGCGAGCGGATTAAAACTCGAAGCGATTGTTTCAAACGCTGTTGAATTTTACTGAAATTTCTTTTTGCATTTTTTTTGCGCGTAAACAGTGAAAAGGTAAAATAAAAACAATTGTAACCAGGAAAAACTTGGGCGTTATTTACTTCAAAACATCATAAACACTGTGTGATTGAATACAGTTTCATATTTGACAGCACTGACATTTCGTTAGTGACAAAACAAAAACTAGGTTATGTTGTAGTACGATTTGACAGCGACAACCCAATACGAGTTAATCGTTGCAAACAAACTCTAGAATCGTGTTTTGATACTTTTACGGATTAATTTCGCATTTCTACTATACACTACAGTGTATGTTTCAAATTGGGCGCCAATGGAGGACTGCCAAGTTGCAAGTCAATGTCAAATAGTACTGTCAATTCTTAAGATAAATCACATTCAAAATTTCAAATAATAAAAATAAAATAAAAACAACTGTAGTTGAAAAAATTAAACATTATGTCGTAACGTCATAAATACCGAGCAGTCGAATAAAAACATAATTCAGAATGATCCATGGATACAGCTTCATATTTGGCAGCACTGACTGACGCGACTTTTATTAATTTCATTAGGGATTCTAGGGATCTCTGGATCTGGATTATTTCAACAGAACACCTCAGATTCGAATTAATTTTAATCCAGACGAATCATAAAAATAGGGAAAAGGAGATTAACAAAACTTGACGAAGAGTGGAGGTTAATCCATTTGCAAGAGAACATTCATCTTTGAATCTAAACTCGTAATGTTGTGTTTGGATCACGATTTTGTAAACGAAAGAAAACAGCAATTGTAAGATATTCCACAACGCCAACTGTTAAAACATGCCGAAAGTTTATTTTTCGTTTATCCTTACGGGGGTGATTCACTAGCTATCGAAAAATCAATCAGAAAATGCCACTTGTCGTTAGTTAAAGAAGAAATGAATTGAATTTTGCATTTCATTTAAATAAATTCTTGACCATGTGGAACGCAAATAATTCTTTGTTACGAAGATGACCTTTTTTGAGGTCGAAACATGTCGGCATTAAACATCTACATAGTCATCCGTACTTCGTTTTCTTAGTAACCCTAAAACAAATCCTAAAGTTTCTTTATTAATTCTTTGTTTTGTCACCGTTTGTTTCCAATTGCTTCTTTTTTTAGTTTATGAATCTACTGAATTGTGCTCTAAAATCGACCGTCTCTTGTTTTTATTTATTTATTTTTCAATATTATTGCTATACAATTTTCGAAATTTTATTCATTTGTTTTCATGTTTCGTCACCTTTACTCCCAAATAGTTTTTTTAAAAATTTATTAATCTACTGAATTGTGCTGTAAAATCAATGCTTTCGTTTTTATTATTTTTAAAATTTTTTACTTTCACACCGTTCTTTTTATTTATTTTTTAAAAATGTATTAATCTATTAATTGTGTTGTAATTTTCTTTTGCTTTCGATTTAATTTTTTTTTAATTTGATTATTTTCTCGTTGTTTTGTCACCATTTTATTCTAATCGTTTTGTTTAAAAATTTATTATTCATCTACTGAATTGAGCAGTAAAATCGACCGTATTTGTTTCTGTTTTCTTCAACTTTAGGTATTTGTAATGATTTTTTCTTAAATCGATTATTGAATCTAGTAACAAGTTTTAGGGATTTTCTATATTGAAAATGGATTTTTGGCAATTGTTGAGGGATTTCAGCTCTTTACACGGTGGTAACACTTGACAGAACAAAAAGTAGGTTATGTTGCAGTGCAACTTGACAGCTACAAATTATTTGACAATCATAAACAATCAAGTTCAAGAAACGTATTTTGAATATGTTTTTCATTTCTAATAAAAACCGTGCATCTTTTAATGTTAACTATCACTCTCGCTATCAAAGTGTAACATAACCTAGTTTTTGTTCTGACACTAATAACATTTGAATGTAAAATAATAAAAATAATAATAAAATAAAAGACAATTGTAGTTGGAAAAAATAAAAATAAAATAAGGGTTTTACTTCATATTTGACAGCACTGACAGAACAAGAACTAGATTACGTTAGTGTGCATCTTGCCAGCGACAATGTATTTGATATGACAATCTGAAACGACGAGTCGATCGTTGCAATCAAGCTCAAGGATCGTATTTTGAATACTTTCTTGCGTTATGTTTCGCATTTCTACTAAAAACCGGTGTCACTTTTAACGTTGTAACATAACCTAGTTTTTATTTTGACACTAATGACATTCAAACGTCAGTGCTGCCAACTCTATAACTCCATTCGTGGCTTGCTTTAAACAATTTTTTATTCAATCATACGTTATTATCATCTGAGAAGTTACAGAAACAATTTAAGCCCTCACAATATAATTTTATCCACTATCACATTGTAATTGGACTTTTATCCACACTTATGAAGCATTTGCGTAAGCTGAACCTGCACCTTTTGGCTGCACTACATATGTTTGTAGTTTCATTAGTTCTTTTAGTTGCAGTTTGTTATGGCTGCACCTATGTACTATATGTATTACTTCTACTTTCCATAGAGCAGTCAATAAAGATTATTATTATTATTATTATTTTAAGTGACCTATTATCCACTAGTAGAATAAAGTTACTTAGTTCCACTAGTGGATAATAATAAACAACGTACCATAGCAACCAGCAGGTATGCAAAGCCTGTTACGTTTCATTTTACGAGTACGAATATTTTTTAATTAAATTTCGCTTATTCTGATTTCATAAATGTGGTTATTGTGGATAAAACGTGGTATTGTATGCGTGTTTTAGATGCATTTTATCCACTTAAGAAAATGCTATCTAAAACACGTATACAATAAATAACTATTATCATCAGAACCAACAATAAAATCTAAAATCACATAACAATGTCTTGTTTGTCGTTAATAATTGAATTTAGATGAACAGATGACACTGGATGTATTAGTTTATTAATTTAACCAATGAATAATTTTATTTCATTATTATTTAATTTCTTGAATAATTTAAATTATACACAAAATTGTATCAAAAACTTAATTGAATCAAACCATATTTGCAGTCCAAAATTTTTTATTCCAAATATTTTGGAATCAAATCTTGTACTAGAAAAAGGTAGTTTAAAACCACGGCCCGTGGTTTAAAACAGCCTTTAGGGACATCTGATATGCCTTCTAAACCATGAATCTAGTGTAAAAAGTGCCCAAAAAATCATTATTTATTGCTTTATGTTCATTATTTATTGTTTAATGTCCAGAACATGACGTACGTTAAGCGAATGTAACTAAACTTGAAATTGGTTTCCCTGATTTATTTATCACTTAAAAAATATCTGGATGCGATCAGTAATTGACTGGTTATGTGATGCTCAATAAAAATCACCATTAAATTTATTTAAAAAAATAATAAATTGATAGTCCAAAAAGGAAGATGAAACATTAGAAAATCCATAGAATTTACAACGAATCAAAATGCAGATCAGAAACGTTTTGTCGAAGAAGACTTTCCAAACTCAAGCATGGTGTCCTCCAGGGGCCTATTCCTGGAAAGTATGGAGTAGTAATTATTAGTTACAAGTTCCTTTTTATTTTGAAATATGGAGCTTTAAAACCGTTTTCCTCAAAGAAAAAGTGCTTACTAATGTTAGTATTATTAGAAAGCATTTTTCTCCTCTGAGGAAAACAATTTTAAAGCTCCATATTTCAAAAAAACAAGGAACTTGTAACTAATAATTACTACTCCATACCTTTCAGGAATAGGCCCCAGGGGTGAATGATTGGTCCGCGGTTTTCCATTAATTTATTTCTTTTATTAAAACACCTACGATAAAAGTGATGTTGATGTTAAATATGACAAGAAGTCAAAAGAAATTTCGATCATATTTGCTTAATTAAAATGAAAATTAATCAAGGACTCATTATTTGATGTATCTACAACACTTGTGCCGACGACATAAATCTTTTTCAATCCATCGGCACCACGAAAGAAAAAAGCACACGTTGCAACGTCATCCACGTCACTTTCAGAACAACTCATTTTAATGAGCGACGACCATTTTTGGACTTCTTCGTCCGACCAGCGCGCACAGCATAACATTAAAGGCGACAGCACCGATTACCTTTTACAAATTTGGCAGGACGTGTTTTCGTTTCAGTTGTTCTCACACAAGCGCGCAGCAAACTAAAACGTGTGCAATATTTAATTTACTAAAAGCACTTTGCCGCAAACGGCAGTTTAGTTAATTGCGAAAAAAGCGCTTTTCGGCGCTCTCGTTGCGAAACAGAACCTAATGGAATTCTTCGCCGTCCGAACGTTTCGACCCACTTTCAGGCGCGCGCGCGTAAATTATAAATCGCCGCGCTGAAAAGGAGAGTCTCGAAAAGGCGAGCTCTTCATATACGTCGACGTAAATTAATTCCGTCGGATTGGCAGATTTATTATTGCGCGATTTGCCGCCGAAGAAGAAAGAAAAGTGTGTCGTGACGTTCACCCGCTTGATGCGAATGGATGAAAATCTTTTTGCAGAAAAAAAAAGGTTGATCTCATTGGACATCTGTACAAGACATCGCCGAGATGATTGAAATGATCCTTGAGCGGATGTTTATTGAAATATATTATGAGGTTTTTGATGCAAGTTTTGCTAAAGTGTTTGTCAAGATGCTAGAATAATACCAGAAAGAAATGCAATGATGTTTAACATGATTTTGTAAGGCATTTGGAGATAAATATTCTTGTTGAAAGGCTTGAAGAGTAAAAAAAATAAAAACCCAAATGCGGCGTCCAGTTTTTTTTTGAGAAGTTACGAAAAGCTTCATTGACATACTTATTGAAGTATTTGATGAGAATGTCTCGCGAAGTCTTTGTTTAAATGTTAAGATTAATGGTCAATTTCTTCAATCTTATGATATTTCACAATTTTTGATAAACATGTGAAAAGGTGACACAAATAAGAATGAAGACCTCTCTCTTAATTTTGCATACAAAATGAATCACAATAAGTCGTTATCTCCGTTTTTGTATAGAAAAGCCTTAACAACGTGCACTTTTTTCTTCCAACCCTCCCAATGATAACGTAGGATCTGATTATCCGTTCAATTTCCGAGCAGAGCAAACATTTAGGCACGATAAAGACCGTCCCTCAACCCTCGGGCGACCGCCCGCAGGGGGCCACACATTAAATCGGCGCATAACGACCCCGACGCGTTTCACCTGTCATTTAACGCATAATCTTATCAATGAATAGCCGTGAAAGCAACGGCATCTAGCCGGTCAGGCGAGGGGTTTTCCCCCATTTCACATCTTCTGAGCGCGGCGTCAAAGTGGCCGCATTATTTTTGTATATCTCCTAATTTTTCATGACGGCCCCTCGGAAAGTTCGTAATGGAATTTCGAGCGCGGCAATTTGCATAATTTTTTAAGCCCGGCCCGCTAATAACACCGAATAGCAATTTAATGTGGATACGTTTAATGATTTGCGCCCGGGGCGCGCCGCATTAACTCCCGCAACCTTATGATAACGAGGAATCGAGCTCAGAATATTGTTATGAAGTTTTAAAGCGGCGGGTTTTATGTTTTGTGGAGAAGTTGGGAAATAAATTCCCCCAAGAGCAAAACGAACACAAAAGAAAAAATGAAATAATATCGACGAAACCACTTTATGCTAGCATTATTATCTAATCTATTTTTTACCAGCGTTTTAAGTGACAGAAAAAAATTAAGAATCAATAAATACGTTTCAGCAAAGTACGAGTTCGTAAAATCTCTAAATTATGTCTCTATCACAAAGATTTGAACCTTCGTAGTTAGTTATCTATTTTAAGTATTTACGTAGATGTCGTTTTAAGTGATTAAAGACAACAATCCGAGCGGGCGTAAATTAAAACTTTTAACGGCACGCGTCGCGCACTAAGCGAATTTGTAAGCGCTCTAAAACAGGACGAGATTCCGAACTCGTCGCTTACTAAATTTCCGCGTAAATATAAACTGACAGTGTAATGCAGCACTTAATTGGTTTGTTCAAGACGAATAATCAAATTCCTGGGCGATGCAGCCGGCGAAAATTCGATTCCCGTTCCTATTCCCGAGCTCCTTCCTTTAATCAGGACGATAGAAATAACGATTGTTTTAATTGAATGGCTCTTCTAATTAGTTCCGCGCGGATTTCGCACGCTTTTTCTCGCTTTTTTTGTCGTATTTTGGTGATCGGGTGTCATTCAATACAGAATAGACCCCCTCGAAACCGCAGAGAATTCGTATAATCCGGCGGCCTCATAAAGAGGTGTCAGTCTTCGGTGTTGGCAATAACGTGTATAGAGACGCGCGCCGTCAAACAATAGGACGTGTCTGCGTCTGTCACGGCGTCCGTGATGGATATGCTGTAATTGGAAGCCGATGACACATTCTCGTATATCGCGTTTGTTTCGGCATTAACACAGTGTCATCGGTAACGAAATGAAATGGGGTTACGAGCGCGCGTTAAAATTTCAAATGGAGTGCCGCTGTTGGTAACTTTTTAAATTACGACCCTACGTATGTACGTCGGAGCGCCGCGGCGGCGGCGCCGGTTTTTGTTTGTTCCGTGTTGCGCAACTGTTTTCGACAAATGCGGAGCTCGCTTTTTTAATTGTGTCACAGGCGACGTTACATTTTTATTGCCTGTTACAAAACATAGGAATTCCTTGATTATACATTCATGGCAAATCATGAAATTATGATTCGCTTAACAAGTGAAATATAACTCATCAAACGCTTCAACATTATCCAGAAATAATAAAATAATACAATCTCTTCATTACGAATATTAAGGATGGCCAAGAAGAGAAGACACTACAAATTCCTGAAAGGAGCACAGAAAATGCTTGGAGCACAAAGCTGTATATCGTTCATTAAAAGAGTCTTCGATATTCAGAAAATTGAAGAAAATCTTTAAATGGAGCTGCCACTGAAACTCAAGTTCTTATCATTAGTGATAATGAAAGCATAATCACGACTATCTATGGCCCATTCAAAAATAAACAAAGAGTATTTAGTGCCATCTCTTGGATAGAACTTTTAATTAAGTCCTCCACTCAACCCCATCTCATCAGGAATTTATTTAAAGACTAGATTTGTAATTGTAATGATTCCAGCCATTCCGGTGAAAAAGAAAATCAAGTCGATATAATTTAATGGAATGTATATTATAATAATTACAAAGGAACAAGTCTAATTTCCTCGTGTTCTTAAAAGAAGTCGAGAATGTTTATTCACGTCATCCCTTGCTTGAAAAAACTTTTGAGGGATGCTAAGGCAAAGAAAATCATAAAAAGGAACAACTGTCAATACTGCCATTTAATAGAGAAGATCGAATAAAAACTTCGAGCCATCTACTGGTAAAAAGCAGCATTATTAAACCATTATTAAACCACTTTCTTGCATTAAAATGGCCGAAATTTTTAGTAATTTTCTTTCCGGCAAGTTTAATGGCCGACTTTTCTAGTGATTTTCTTTCTGGCAAGTTTAATCAAACTTAACAGCTGTCAAATGAAAGGTTAAAATGCCCAAGTGTGTCCTTGTTAGGGTTAGACGTTTACATTTCCCGCCAATATTTTACACTAAAATGGCGGCTGATTGCGGTACTGTAATATAAGATTTTCTGCTCACCGCCATCTCATCAACGTTTTAAGTAATAACTGTTAATTATTACCATACCGCAGTCATTTATACGGTTTAAAGAAAACCAGTTCTGTGACAATGCTCTTAGTGTGGCTCCCTCTGTATAATTTTGTATTGAACATCCACCGTTGACTGTTAACTTTGATTTGAATTCGAATTTTGTTTTATGTTAATTTGAATAATAAGTCTTAAAACATTGCATTCTTGTCACCTCAAAATACTTCTGCACTTTAACAGATTATTTTGTAACAATTATATCTCTGAATATAGTAACAGATCACTCTAGTGTGGCTCCCTCTTTGAAGCACAAAAATGGCTTTGAACTAAGAATGTGACCAGCCGGATTTTGTCCTTTATTAATCTAGAAAGCCGTGATTATTACAATTAATTACAAACGCAGACGTTATTACTGATTACTGTGACTTACGTAACATAAGCATTCTCCCAACCTTAAGTAAAATTTTAGAGAAAATTATTTTTGAACAAATTTACAATCACTTAAAAACATATAATTTGTTACCTGAATGTCAAGCTGGCTTTAGAAAACATCATAGTTGCACCACTGCTCTTCTACGAGTTTCGGATGACATTATCGAAGCTACAGACCACAATAAACTTACTCTGCTAATTCTGTTAGATTACAGTAAAGCATTCGACACCCTTAATCATTATATATATTATATATATTTTCTTCGTCATATTGGTTTCAGTAATGAATCTTTGTCTCTAATGAATTCATATTTAATTAATCGGCATCAATATGTTCATCTGACACACTGCAATTCGGAATTACTACCCTTAAAAAGGGGAGTTCCCTAGGGTTCTATTTTAGGTCCTCTGCTCTTTAGCATTTATACTTTATTACTTCCTCGTATACTCAGATATTGCAATGTGCAAATGTATGCAGATGACACTCAAATATATAAATCTTTTAAGCCTGACAAAGCTAACATTGCTACCCTTGAAATTAATTAAGACCTGAAAAAAATTGCAAGTTTTTCTGCTGATCATTCGCTTATTATTAATCCTAATAAATCTCTTGCTATTCTTTTCGGCAAGAAAAAAGATGTCTGTAATCTTCAGGATCAGCTACGTATTCAACTAAATAATGTAAACATACCTCTGATTGAACAAGTGAAGAACTTAGGACTCCTGATGGACAATACCTTCCGTTTTAGAGATTACATTTCTAGAAAACTGGGGATTGCATACGGTAATATGAGATTGCTTTATAATTTTAAATCTGACCTCAATATCAAAACTAAAATATTATTTCACAAACTCTTTTAAACGGACACTAAATGGCGCATAAACACTTAACGTTTCGCAGTCGTTCGACAGCTTCATCAGAAGTGAAAAATATAAACATGTTCTGACGAAGCTGTCGAACGACTGCGAAACGTTAAGTGTTTATGCGCCATTTAGTGTCCGTTTAAAAGAGTTTGTGAAATAATATTTTAGTTTTGATATTAAGGTCAGATTAAAATTATACAGCAATCTCATATTACCGCATGCAATCCCCAGTTTTCTAGAAACGTAATCTCTAAAACGGAAGATATTGTCCATCAGGAGTCCTAAGTTCTTCACTTGTTCAATCAGAGGTATGTTTACATTATTTAGTTGAATACGTAGCTGATCCTGAAGATTACAGACACCTTTTTTCTGTTAATTTATGTTTATGTTATTAATGATATGATTCAAAATTAATATTATTTGTAAAACTTTGCATTCTGATATACTTAGGGTGGGTTGCATAAAAGTTTTAGGACAGAATTAAATTTAATGCTAAGTTAGAATATGACACAGTTAACGTGTAGCACACGTGCATTATACACATTCTAACTTAGGATTAAATTTAATCCTGGCTTAAAACTTCTATGCAACCTACCCTATGTCTTCTTCTACTTTGTCTTAAATCAAGTTAATAAAACAGGCTTTTTATTTTAAGTTTATCTAGAATTTTTTAAATGTTTTCTTATACTTTTTCTTATCAAATTTCATCTTCAATGGATGTTCCATATTTTTTGATAAACTATATCTTTCTCGTTTGAAATTTACTTAGGTATTTGATCAAAAATGATAACAAACACTGATGTTGTTGGTTAAATAGATGAAAGATGAAAACTTTTGCATCATCATAACTACAAGTTAGTGAAAATTGTAAAATTGAAAAATCATTTTCGTCTTAGATCTCCAGAACGAAACTTAACGTCAGTTATTACCTACGTTTCGAGGGTTTTACACTGATGTCCACGTCCTCTAAACTCAACATCAATATTTTCACGTATCGCAGCTTCCGACGTTTCGTATTTATTTCTGTTTTTCGCCCGTCGTCCACGGTCTTACCACGTCACTTTGAAGACTTAACACTCCTTACGCCAGAGATTTCATGCGAGGGGGCGCACGTCACACACCCCGAGCGAGAAATGATTTCGCACTCTCCACGATAGTAATCGCCTTAGGTTTTCTAATCTGGAAACGTCCGAGGCCCTGACGAGCGGATCTCGGACCGCCGGAGAGATTGTGATCGTAACACACCTAGCTTTTCATATCCGGTTCGCGTTGACAGTTCCTCCGGAATTCTTATATAACTTCATAAAAAAAATAAATAAAGTTGCAGAGCAATATTTCATTCCTGGAATTTCGAATTCTCCGGGTCGGTTTCCGTTGCGGTGTGTGTGCAAGTCGGGTGCAGAAGAAGACCTCATAGCTTATTGATGGTTCCGGCCGTCCCGCGGGCCTCGTCCTTGCAGAGAGCATTCAGCGCTTTCTTTGTGCCCCGAATTCATTTTCCGGGAGCCGCGTGTTTGCGTTCGAAATACGTACGACCTTTCCGTGCATCAGAATTCCCCCCGCGTTCCGCAAACGAAACCCCATTTTCCCGACTTCACTATACCTATTCGGGCTGTTAAATTTAGATGAGCTTCTTCTATTCCGGCTCCCTCGTTACAATGCCCGGCACGAATACATTAAATTCCGTAATAAATAATTCCGTAAACATCGGGAATTTTTACGATGTCACGTCCGACACCGTTTTATTGTTAAGTAAATAACATTATACTCTTACCGGGCGTATAAATAATGTACTCTTTGTCTCGAAGATGGAAAGATCTCGTTACTGTCACTATCTTAAAAGAAACTATTGGTTCAATGCTGACGGTAAGTCAGCTACTATAAGAAATTGTTGTACACGTATTGGTCAATAGACAATCCCAACGATCAAGAGGGACCAAGGGAAAGATGGAAAAAAGATGCATAAAACCCAATAACTTAAGAAGATCAAGAAAAGGGAATGGACTCTGGACATCCGAGAAAATTATAAGAATCGAGTTAATGCTTTCATCTAATCATATTTCATGAAAAGCTTTCCACGTAAATAACATCTCAGTTTCCGTTTCCTAAGCAATTAACTAAAACTAACCAAATCAGAACTACCCTAATGAAACATCCTCCGATAAAAGCGTTTCGAAAAGTTCACAGAGCCATCTCTTGAGTGCATCGAGTATGCTTTTTCAGGCGTGAAACATGAAGAGCAACTAATAGTTCGGATTTGCGGACGGAGATAAACTCGAATGGATTTCGTTAATTCGAGTTGCACGCCTGACCTCGGGCACTCGCTTATCTAATCGAGCAGGCAATTTGTTTTAACAATTATCATAATAATAATAATATTTATTACACTCAAAGCCTCGCGCTCCACAAAAAAATTAAATATTTGAATTAATATTTGGAGTACTTGAGAAAACGCAGCTCGCCTGAATATACCCACCACTCAATTAGCTGGTGTTAATGAAGCGCAAAATTACGCATTTTATTTTCTTTGAGGGGACATTAAAAAGCAGGTAGGAGACAGCGGGCGGGCAATTTTCCCGGTAGAAGAGAACACAATGTCTCTTTGAGTCGGAAAAACGTATTCCTTTTGAATGCGACGCCCGATTATTGTTATTAAAATTGCGCCGGCGGAAAAAGCCCGGGACAAAGCACTATGAGAAAGAAGAAAAAAAAAACAAATTGCCTGAAACGGCTGAAACCAAGTTTTTAAGCCAACCACAGAGAGCCACACATGCTGCTAGATATTAATCACATTAAGTTGTTTGTATGTGAATTAAGAAATCCGTTACATTCTAAAAAGTATCAAACTTATTAATTGTTTCGGTTAGTTTTAACTGGTGGGGGTTTCTTTATTAAGCGATGATATCCTCATTTAATTTATAAATATTCATGGATTGTGAAAACATGTAAAAAAGTCAACTAGTCATTCCCCACCCCCACATCAAAATTGTTGCCGTGATATCACTCATATCTGAGAACTAATTTAGAAATTAATACAACCGACATAGCTGGGCACTCACGGCCCATTCTAAATCATGCCCCCCTCCTCCTCGTCCATTCAATATTTCATGAACACCATCCCCTGCTGTCTGCATCTATGGCACGGTAAGTGCATTTGCATTTGCAAAAGCCGAAGAGAACGATCGAAGAAATTCGGTTCAAAGACGAGGAGGTTTTTTGCCAAAGCCCTTCCGAACCGAACGAGGCGGAGTGGATGGGGTCACAGGGACACAGTGAAATACAACCATTAAGGCGGAAACAAGATTGCGTCGCGACGCTGCAGGTTTACAGCTCTTAGCGGCGCTAAATTGGAACTTTTCACCGCCGAATCGCGGAAATAAAGACGCCGTCTTCATTGCGGACCGACGACGCTTATTTACTCGCTCACCGTGTGGTTGTTACAGGGCCGGCTTTGCAGCAGCTTGAAATTAACAGTTGACAACGAGAAGTTCGCCACTTTTATTTATACTGATTGTTTCATTGATATTTGAAAAAAGACGGAGACAAGACTGTGTTATAAAAGAAAAAATAGGGTTCGCTTCTTGCTAAGCCACGTTCAAATTATCATACATGCTGAGCACTATAATAGCATGAAATTGAGGGATTTAACGAATGCGCGCATTTCACTACATTTCCAATTAAAAAGAAATATATGGTATGCTGCCAACGAAGTTGATGATAAGCAATACACATGAAGTTGTTGAATAGTTGTGCAAAGCTTGAAACCTATAGTATTTAATCAGTAATGGTACCGATTGAGCTAATATGTCTTTAACCAAAAGTAAATCATTTTCCAGAAAATTGCAGTTGTAAGAAACCGAGTATTCTGTACAGAGATTTGTTTGTTTTAAACGGAACGTAATTGTAAACAAAACATGTCAGCTAATTCGCTCGACTTTCCGATGACCGCAAAACACTTGTATCCGTTTTGGGACACGTGTGTGCGATGAGTAACTTGTTTGATTCAACCTGCAGATTTTGTTTGTAATTAATCGGGACTTTTCGATTTAATAACTAAATAAAAGACGTCTTTTTTTAGTTGAAAGTTGATATCACAGAGTTAGCACGACATCATTGACATTCCAATAATGTAATAGTGTGGAATCGTGACGAGTTCCAAGAATCCTTTTTCTCTCTCTGTATTCAGAATCAACTAACAACTGCTTTAATTGATATACAGAATGCCGTTTCTTCTCTTTATAAAGTTATTTTGAAAATGGTGTCGGTGCCGATGTCCAATGTATCTAAGTCTTCCGGGTTCTGCCGTGTGTTCAACTTGTTGTAGTTCGACGTTTCGTTGTTCATGCTGACAGCTTCTTCAGGAACTGAATAACTCTCGTCTAGGTGGTCTGTGAATTTGTATTGTGATCACGCTCCGATGGAACGTGGACGTTCTGCGTTGCTACCTTCTTATTAGTGTTTTCCAAGTGTTGCTGAGTTTGTAGCCGGCCTCTCTGTTGAAAATTTCGTGTTTTTCTCTTTCTATTGCCTCCAGATTGTTTGTTGATGGTACTTCTTTGTAGTCGCCAGTACATGCACTTTGTCGAAGTCTACTCTGTGTCCAAGTTGGTGAACGTGTTCCGACACACCGGATTGTGTAATCTTCTTCAACCGTACATCCCTCTGATGTTCTTTTAGCCGGCATTCTACACTCCTTAATGTTTGGTCGATGTAGCTATTTGCATGGAATTTTCTTTAGTTCTTGGTATGCGGTCTTTGGTTTTTGGTAACAGATTTTCGATTTTGGTGACAGTCTCGAAACTGACTTTGATGTTCTTCTTTTTCAGAGTTTTTGCAATTCTGTCAGTTGTTCCTGCTATATACGGCAGACCAGCGAATTCTTTTACTGAGTAACCGTTTTTGGTCAACACTGCTTTCAGGTGTTCTTTTTCCAGTATCACACTCTGTGCATCACTAGAGTATTGATTAACGACCTTTTTTTGTTTCGGGTCATGATGTGATCCCGTGTTCAAATATCTGTCAGTGTGTGTCTTTTTCCTGTACACTTGATGTCCAAGTTCTCCGGACTCCATTCTTGTTACCTGCACGTTCAGGAAAGGTAGCTTCCCGTTTTCTTCCACATCCATCGTGACTTTGATTGAGCTGCTATGGCTGTGAAGATGTTCTAAGAATTCGTTTAGTTTGTTGCAACAGCAGTAGATATGTATAGTGATTTGTAATTTTATACTAATATTTTTTGAAGTAAGCTGTTGTAAAAAAATAGTTGAGTGAAAAAAATAAATATTTTGAAAGAAGTTCAGAATTTACTTTCGAGTTCATTTTCTTGTGTAATTTACTTAATTGGGGTCAAAAATAAAACCTGCAGCTGCGGAAATACAACGGGTAGTTGTATTTGTCCGTACGCAACATTTGTGGCGACCGTGACAGGACCCCTTTTTTGGAGTAAAATTGCTGTAATTTGAAGATGGATAAAGTGAAGAAGTCTCGGACTGCGTTAAGAGGCGTATTTTCAAGAAATGCGAATCAGTTAGAGAGTTTATTGTCTGCAGAAGATGTTAATCTGCAGGATGTACAAGTTTCGTGGATAATGTTGCAACAGAAAGAAGATGCACTTCGAGAATTAAATAAAGAAATATTTAATTTGTTAATAGAAGCAGATGTTTGTGAAGAAGATTTAGAAAATGAACTTTCCGTTAGTGATGAATATAATAAGAGAGTTGCGGTACTCAAGACTCGTTGTGAGAAAGCTCTGAAAGAAAAAGAAGAGGTGTTGAATGTTGCCAGTACAAGTAATTGTTCAAATCAAGTGAGCAGCACATCGAAAAGAAAATTCAAGTTGCCTGTTATTGAGCTGAAGAAATTTAGTGGAGAGATTCGGGATTGGCTGCCTTTTTGGAGTCAATTTAAGAAGATACACGAGGATCCAGATATAACAAAGGAAGATAAGTTTCAATATCTTTTGCAAGCTACAGTACCGGATACACGAGCTAGAGAACTGGTAGAAAGTTTTCCTCCTATCCAAGAAAATTATAAAAAGGCCATAGAAAGTCTTAAGGACCGTTTTGGCAGAGATGATTTAATAGTAGAATTTTATGTCAGAGAACTTTTAAAACTGGTGTTAAATAATACTTTGTCACCAAAGAAAAATCACATTTCAACTTTGTATGATAAAATTGAATTGCAAATTCGAGCTTTAGAAACACTTGGTATTACCAGCGACAAGTGTACGGCAATGTTGTACCCATTGGTGGAGTCCTGCTTACCGGAAGAATTACTCAGAGTTTGGCAAAGATCATCGAATTTTTCAGATAACCGTGATGCTACCCTGAAAAATCGTTTGAATGCTTTGATGTTGTTTTTGAAATCAGAAGTCGAAAACGAGGAACGAATTTCTCTGGCAGTTGAAGCTTTTGGTTTGGGATCTGCAGAAAATAAATCTAGGAAGGTGAAGTACCACATGTCTAGCACTTCAAATGTGCCTACTGCTACAGGGTTGGTGAACTATCAGCCTAACAGGAGGTGCGTGTTCTGCGAAGGATCTCATAAGAGTGCAGAATGTTTCAAAGCCCAGAAGTTATCATCAGTAGAAAAAAGAAAGGTCTTATCTGAGAAGAAATCTTGTTTTTCCTGTCTGAAGAATGGACATCAAAGTAAGAACTGTAAAGAAAATTTGAAATGTGTCATTTGTAATGGTAAGCATGTAGTATTAATGTGTCCAGATTTGTCTGCACATAGGAAAGCTGCGCAGAAATTAGATAATGTAAAGAAAGCTGAAGCCGAATCACCTGCTGTAGAAAAGGTATTAACGAATTATAACAATATGCAAGTTTTTCTTCAAACGCTTAGAATAAATATTCGTAATGACAAGTGTCAAAAGGAAGTTCGCGCTCTGATCGACAGCGGTTCACAAAGATCGTACATTCTCACTTCTACGGCTGAAAAACTAGGATATCCAGTGAAGAGACGTGACAAATTTATACACGCACTTTTTGGTGGTGTTTGTTCGGAGGAGCAAACTCACTCCTGTTATGACATTAGATTGTCAAGTTTGGATGGCAGTTATGCATGCAGATTTGAAGCACTGGATCAACCTGTCATTTGTAATAACATTTCTTCCATTTCGCAGGGTGTATGGCAAAGCGAACTACAGAGATTGAATATAGAAATAAAAGATTCGAGAGATTCAGGTCCAATAGAAGTACTAATAGGTGCTGACGTAGCGGGAAAACTCCTGACAGGTAGGAGACATATTTTACAATGTGGGTTAGTTGCTGTGGAAACTTTACTGGGTTGGACACTGATAGGTAAAATTCCATTTAATTATAAAAGTAACAGCACGATGACTATCTTGTCGTTATTTAATAAAGATACTTTAATAACAAATCTTTGGCAATTAGATGTTATAGGAATCACAGATCCCATAGAAAAGAAATCAAAACAGGAAGTAGAGGCTTCCATTAATGAATATTTTAATGAAACGATACAGGTGGATGAAACAGGAAGATATGAAGTTAGGTTGTTGTGGATCAATGATCATCTCCCTTTATCGGATAATTATACTATTGCAAAGAGCAGACTTGATTCTGTGATGAGAAAGTTGCAAGAGAATAATTTGACCAAGGAATATGATCAAGTATTCAGTGAATGGTTGGAAGAAGGTATTATTGAAAAAGTTCCGGACTCAGAGGTAACCAAAATTGCACATTATTTACCGCATAGGCCAGTTATAAAGTTAAATAGTGCTACTACTAAAATACGGCCAGTTTTCGATGCATCAGCACATGGTAAAAACCAACCATCTTTAAACGACTGTTTGGAGAAAGGCTTAAATTTAATTGAATTAATTCCTTCGATTTTGATGCGTTTTAGAATTAATAGAATTGGTATCGTTTCTGATATCAGAAAAGCTTTTCTACAAATTGGACTGCATAAAGATGATAGAGATTATTTAAGATTTCTTTGGAAAAATGCAGATGACAGTATTCAAATATTTCGTCATAAGCGAGTAGTTTTTGGAGTATGTTGTAGTCCATATTTACTAGGAGCCACTATTAATCATCATTTACAAAAAATATTGAAAAAATGTGAAATGCCTGATGCGCAATATTCTAAAGATACTGTGTTGAAATTATTGAATAGTTATTATGTCGATAATTGTATAGTCAGTGTAGAGAGCGAAAATGAAATGAATATATTTATACGTGAAGCGACTCAAATTATGGCTGATGGTATGTTTCAGTTGAGAGGTTGGGAGTCTACATTAGATATTGATGAGTTTGAGAAATGTACGACTGTGTTAGGTATGAAATGGAATCGTGAGAAAGACTCTTTGTCAGTATGTAATGATTCTTGCAATAACATTAATTGTGAGAAGATAACAAAGAGAATCATTTTGTCTGTGGCTCAAAGAATATTTGACCCTTTAGGTTTAATTTGTCCGGCTACTTTGTGTCCTAAAATGTTATTACAGAATACTTGGAGATGTAAACTTAATTGGGACGAAGAAGTGGACTTGGATACAAGGTCTCTTTTTTTGAAATGGTATGAAGAGGTACCTTATTTAACTGATATTGAAATTCCAAGATGGATAAACTTAAGTTCAACAGGAATTAAACATCTTAGTTTACATATTTTCAGTGATGCAAGTCAAGCAGCATATGCCGCTGTGGTGTTTTTACGTATAGAAACACAAGATAAGGTACATGTTCATCTGTTGCAGGCTAAAACGAGAGTAGCCCCTTTAAAAACGATATCCATTCCTCGATTGGAATTGTTAGCTGTAACCATTGCGGCCAGATTGTTTAATACTGTAAAAGAATCTTTAGGTACAAATGATATAGAAAGTCATTTCTGGAGTGATTCAACCACTGTTTTATCATGGATCAGAAGAGAAGATGAATGGTCAACGTTTGTGTGGAATCGAATTCAAGAAATTCGTTCTTTAACGAAAAATGGAAAATGGCATCATATTCCCGGGAATTTAAATCCTGCCGATCTTCCGTCTCGAGGATGTACTCCCAAACATCTTTTAAAATCTCGATGGTGGGAGGGACCTCAATGGTTGTATAGCACTCCAGAAAACTGGCCCAAAATGGAGATAAAACCTAACGAAGAAGAAATTTGCAAAGAAAGAAAGAAGAAAATTGTTTCTTCAATGATAGACACTACGTCGACACCTTGGTACAGTAGATATTTTTCCAAATATCATCAAATTGTAAGATTAATTGCTTGGATATGCAGATTTTTATTTAATTGCAGGTTTCCAATGGCAAAATTAAAAAATGAATTGAATACAAGTGAAACGATGAACGCTGAAAAAATTTTAATTAAATTAATTCAAAAAGAGTCATTTGATGTAAATGATAAGACAATTTCTTGTCTTAATCCATTTTTAGACGAAGATGGAATAATTCGCTTAAAAACTAAAGTTTCGAATAGAGAAGATTCCATAGATTTTAGATATCCAAAACTAATGCCAGCACGACATACAATTACGGAAAAATTGATTTATGAAGAACATATAAATGCATGCCACGTTGGCATTCAAGGACTTTTGTGTTTGTTGAGAGAACGTTTTTGGATTCTTGGAGGAAGGAAAACTATTAGGAACGTAATTGGAAAATGTACTTCATGTAAAAGGCAGAATGTTAAACATTTGGAAGTAACACCTCCTCCTTTACCTTTGAATCGAGTTAGAGATGCAGAAGTTTTTGAAATTATTGGAGTGGATTTGGCGGGTCCATTGTATTTAAAAACGAAAGAAAAAACCTGGATTTGTCTGTTTACTTGTGCTGTGTATCGAGCTGTACATTTAGAATTAGTAATGTCATTATCAACCAATAATTTCTTACAGGCATTTAGACGTTTTGTTGCCAGACGTGGCAGACCTAACATTGTTTATAGCGATAATGGAACTAATTTTGTTGGTTTAGAAAACGCTTTTTCTAAAATTGATTGGGAAGAAATCCAGAAATACAGTGCGGCACAAAGAATCAAATGGAATTTTAATCCACCAACTGCAGCCTGGTGGGGTGGATGGTGGGAGAGATTGATATTATTACTGAAGCAACTTCTAAGAAAAGTTTTAGGTAAATCCTCATTATCATATGAAGAATTAGTGACAATTCTTTGCGATTGTGAAGCTGTTATCAATTCACGTCCTCTTACGTATATGAGTAATGAACCAAGTGAATTAGTTGCATTAACTCCTTTAATGTTTTTACATAACCGACAAGAAACTAGTGTTCCCGATTTTGATGCATTAGATTCACATGATTTAAATAGAAGAATGCGTTATTGTCAGAAAGTGAGGAGTGATTTACGAAAAAGATTTAGAATAGAGTATTTAGGTCAGCTGAGACAAAACTACAAGAAAGGATCATCATATAATGTTGCTATTGGTGATGTGGTTCTTCTAGGAAATGAAAATTTGAAACGTTTGGATTGGCCACTGGGGAAAGTTGAAGAAATATTTCGCGGCAGAGATGGTGAAGTGAGACTGATTAAAGTACGAACGGCAAACGGTAGATTATTGAGACCGATTCAAAGAATTTATCCTCTGGAAAAGGCTAGTTCTGTAGTGTCCAATGCAGAACATACAACTGTGATTAGTAAAGATTTATCTTCAAATGAAAAACCGGTCAAATTAAAGAGAAAGGAAAATATGGAAGAAGAGAAGGAAACTGTAAAATTTACGAGAAGTGGTCGGAAAATCAAAACACCCCAGCGATTAAATTACACATCTTAAATGCAAAAATTAAATTGTTGAATAACGTAGTTGTTATTCAAGGTGGGAGTGTGTTGCAACAGCAGTAGATATGTATAGTGATTTGTAATTTTATACTAATATTTTTTGAAGTAAGCTGTTGTAAAAAAATAGTTGAGTGGGAAAAATAAATATTTTGAAAGAAGTTCAGAATTTACTTTCGAGTTCATTTTCTTGTGTAATTTACTTAATTGGGGTCAAAAATAAAACCTGCAGCTGCGGAAATACAACGGGTAGTTGTATTTGTCCGTACGCAACATAGTTGTTCCCTTTCATGTTGCCAAATTGTGAACGTGTCATCAACATATCGTAGCCAGCACTCAGGTTTTAGTGAGCTGCTTTCTATAGCTTCTTCTTCCAAAGTTTCCATGAATAAATTGGCGATGACCGGAGAAAGGGGCTCCCCATTCTCCACTCTTTTGTTCATAATCTTGCTATCCCACAGAAAATATGTTGTAGTCAGGCAGAATTCGGTGAGTTGTGGAATTTCATCCTGTAAGCCTAGTGGTATCAGTTTTTGCTTCATCACTTCAACGGCTTGATCTACTCGGATGTTGGTAAATAGAGATGTAATATCAAAACTTACCAGGATGTCACCAGGATCCGTTCTCATACCCTTTATGATTTTCACAAAGTGACTTGAGTTCTTCACATAAGACGCAGTTTTCCCAATGTAGGGTTTTAAATTGTGTGCCAAGAACTTAGCCAGGTACTTTTGGCAGTTTGTAGAGTCTGGGTGGCTTGCTAGTTTTTGGAATCACTTTCTTCTTGATATCCTCTGGTAATGTAGTCTTGACTAGTTCTTTTAGTTGTCTTACTATTTTTTCTGTTGGGCCATTCTTGATCTCGATGTAGGTCTCCAAGTCCACTAATTCCTGTATCTTGTAATATTCTTTTTGGCGGTTTTGAAATCTTTAGGATTCTACCGACTTCTTGCTGAATCTCTTCTGCCTCAACGCCGGGTAGTCCTCTGATTGCTGCTTCGAAGTATCGAAGTCTTCCGGATTCTGCCGTATGTTCAACTTGCTGTACTTCAGTATTCAGTTTCTGAAGAAACTGTCAGCATGAATCGTCGAACTACATCAAGATCAACACACGGCAGAACCCGGAAGACTTCGATACACAAGTTATGTTGAATAAGTTTGTATTGTTTTGGGTATGATATAATTTTGAATTAATCTTTAGTTTCAATTTTACATTCGTCTAAGTTATTCTCATTAATATAATTTGTTTAGTAACGTTTTCGATTGACAGCTCTAGAGCACTCTCAGAATATTCTCATCTTATTTTAACCTCATGCAATGATAAGGGGTGGAGTTATTCTGAGAATTCTCTAGAGCTGTCAATCGAGAACGCTATAAATTATTACATGTTATATTTTTTCTTTTCTAAACTTTTTCTTAATTTATATTGTTATTTAAAAATACATGATTTTAAGTTACTTTTTTTTTATTGCTTTGAATCTTACCTTATGCCAAATTGCTTTATTAATTGTAAGTTTTTTTTTATTTTGAATACACGTTTTTCTTAGAAAATCATTTCTATATTTGTTTATATTTCCAACTAAATTTTCATGAAAGGAAAAAATATAATATACAAGAAGAGAAGAAGAGGCGTAATTTCGACAATCCCGAAAAATATGTGTGACGGGTAAAGGCCTAACATTTCATTCCATATAAAAAGGGCTCCGAGAGCGATTCCTGCGATTACTTAAAACTCACACCAGAAACGTACAAACAAAGGCATTGCGACTTGAGTCTTTTATGATCCGAAAAAAATTGGTAAAAAGGGCGAGAAAAAGGGGAGGAAACAGTTTGTTCATTTCTGTGTAAAATTTTATGTAAAGCTTGAATCAAAACCTGAGATTTTGGGCATCGTTGTGGTATCTAGAGAAGAAAAGAAGTAAATTAATAAATTTTAAAGTGTTGGACACTTCATCCCCTTTCTTATATCGTTTAACAACCGCCCTTACACAGTTGAAAATTGTTCCAAAACCGTTCCAAATCAAAACGAAATATAGTACATGCTGCCAATGAAATTGATGCATAATAGATAATGTCAGGTAGGAATAGATGAAGGTGATGATGTATAGGGTGACTTTAATTGTTGTGCGAAGCTTGAAGCCTGTAATATTTCACCAACAATGGTAACCATGCAGCCAAAAGTTAGTCGTCTTCGAGATAATTGCAGTTGAAAATTGTTCCAAAACCGCTTGAGAACTTGCCTTGCATATGGATGACAGGAATTGTAAACTAATCGACCGCATTGTAACAAATAACCTCCGGTTCGTATCGCTCGGAATCGTTCCGAATGATGCATTTAAGACAAATTAAGTTTGGCGTTGCGCAGTTAATATTACATTGCAAAGTATTAATTTGTTTCCATACACTCCAGCGACTCCAAATAAATGGCGTTTCTGATATTTTTTCGTGCATAGACTAAGATTTTTTGTACGACCTTTAATTGTACCCTGTATAAAACATAAGGTTGGTTACTTCACTTTGTTACTTTAAAGTGAGCAACTTTTTAATATAAAATCTGAAATAAAACTGGCGGAAGTGGTTTTTTTTTCTCTGCAAAACTTAACAGTACTTTCTTCGAGTTCTTGGACGAGGAAGCGAAACAACAACAAAAAAAGTGAACTTAATGTACCAGATCGTTTCAGATTTTGTAATCGCCGTCCGCGTTGCAGTTATTACTTCTCAAACTTGCACCGTTACGACGATGATCTACGAATTTAATTAATCCAATCACACGAAGACAGGCTAAGTAACGAGCGCGTTGTTTCCTATCCGGCGAAGCATGTAATTGCTTCCAAGTAAAATTTCAGGCGGTTCGAAGGATGTAGTAATAATACAACAACAACATATACACACACAGAGCTGCAATTTAATATGAATATATGGTCACATTTCTTGAAAGCACGGCATGAAGGATGATGACCGAAGTTGGCCTCTGTTCTGCGTACGTTGCCCGTCCGTGTGGAGACGGACGGACGCGCGATTTGTGTTTTATGTGTGTGCTGAAAGCCGAGCCGCGACCCGCAATGCAGACGCCTGAAACCGCGCTTTCATTAGTGTAAGAAACTCGTGGTTCGAGAGGGTCGTAAAAAGTTTATTCGCCAGGTAGGATGCATGCGATCAAAGACTGCATTGCATCTCGAAAGTTTCAAATAAATAATAGCACGTTAGCTTTAGTATCTCTAAATAACTAAGCTACTGAACTTTCATAATTTTTTATTACACGTAAACTTCATTTGTTACTGACTACACCTTCGTCCCTAATTACAGTCGCAGTAGCAGTTTTGGCAAGCTCTAGTTAGGAATAATTCTGTTTTGCAAAAGCTTTCAATTTGAATTCAAAATTTAAGCCCCGTCCTAATTTATTTGTATATTTTAAATCTAAAGCAAACTTGTCAAAACTAGTTATTAATTAAACTATTAAACTTCATAACTTAGTTTCCGGTTCATAGTCATAGAGCTGCGACTGTTACTCCCCCTAGTTTAAAAATAAGGCACGGGATTCTATAATTGTTCTTTTTTCATTCTCTCACGACTTATTCCCTCTCAGCCCCGACTTGCAATTTGCATTTGACAAAACCGCGTTAAAAATGTGTCGGACGCGATTCGATTTCCATAAATTAATACTAAATTAGTCGGATGGGGATTGTAAAGAAGTCGACGTCTGAGCAGGGTCGGCCGACTGTATTTTGGCATGCCCCGTCGCGTCGCCATGAAACGACGTCGCATTCCGGCCTTCCATTGCCCGACCGGAAGTGACTTTCAGATAGCCGAAAAGGACGTAATACATCCCGGTTTTTAATTGAGCTCACCCTCCGATCGGTTAGTTTAATTGGTTTACGGCACTCCAGTCGGGTTCAATGCGTTTTGTTTTCGCGTGGTTCCTGAAAAATTGACTAATTTTGGTTGAGTGGTTAGGATGGGGTTGTAACAAACCCCATTGTTGAACGATATTTTTCTAGAAAATGCAAATGCCTTTTTCCTGAATGGTTGCAATCAAAATAAATAAATTCCACGCGCGATCGTGAGATGGTTTGGGAACAATGACTTAAACCAAATAAAAGCAACTAAATTAAATCACCGTCAAGTTAAGAATTATTTATGCCGGGCTCTGCCTGTCTCCTGCTACTGAATCGATCTCCCGGAATTCCCCGGATGAATCTCGAACGTACCTGCAACAAAAGAAGAAAACTTCCATTAGCCGACGCGTCCAAGTCGATGACGAAATGCAATATATTCAAAACACACGTGTACATTAGGCGTCCGCGTTTCGTTAGGGGCGTTTTCTTTCGTCAAAGTGACACTTTCCGGGCGGTGTTATTCCTCCGGGGACCCCGCTTTTCAATTTTGTTGCCATTCGGCTAAAAAGACGAAAACGAACCGCGTCACATCCGGACGAGACGCCTAATTCGATTTCGATTCGATACGCAGACACGTGTGCCCGCCCGTTAACGTAACGCACAACGTAACGGACGTGCGTAAATTATATGCGAATTTTTTTCTGCTTTGCGTGCGCTTTGAATTCACGGCGCGCGACAGTGATCTATGCGCTGACATTTATCCCTGCGTTTGCAGCGGTTGCGTAAAGTTTTAAACATAGTTGACTCATGCGACCTACTTAAATGCCGATTTGTCAATTCCGACTTGATTGGTTTGCTCCTTATGGGAATAAATCGCTTTCTATAATATACAAGTATCTCCAGAAAGAAAAAGAACGAAAAACGAAACACGCTCCAAAACCATATCTTTGAAGTTTGTAACACGAAAGGAACATTTTTTCCTAATGATAAAAACAAGGCTTGAAACAAAGTTTAACCAATACGAAAATAACAGTTAAAAAAAAGAACAGTGTATGCAGAAAAATGTTATAAGAAATGTGCAGCTTCCATGGTCACAGAATTATTTTAACAACGAAATAATTTGCAGTGGTAATGTTCTCTCAAATTTTTCTTCTTCTTCTTGAATTCACTTGGCTTCTGGTAACACTACATCAATAAGAATGTTCTCTTTACAAGGTCCGCTGTAGTAAGCACTTACGTAAATGGATCACAGAGGGGTAAGTAGATGATTACAACCCAAAACTATACTGTTCAAGATTGCAACCTAAAGGGTTTAAAAATTCTTGCATCCCCTTGTTGGGAAAGCAACAACCGACATTTGCAGTTTCAATTAAGAAACGGGAGACCAGGAGCAATTGGAAAACGCGTTCGACTTCATTCATGCTGTTACATTCCGGTGAATAGACTACCCGCATGCAAGAAGGAATGACCTGTTCGTAATTCCCGCCGTCATTCCGATCGAAAACGAAGGTATCCGATTTTAAAAGCGCGAAATTTAAATAATTTTGAATTTAAATAACGACAGGTGCAGTGAGCAGAGGAGAAAAACACTGTGCGACATTGTGATGTTAAGTATTCCAGTTCATTTAGTTATAGTATTTAAATACTATTAAATGTCTGATTTAAATGGTAGTGGTTATTTTGGAAAAAAAATCGTAACTATACTAAGGTAAACTTACAACAAAGAAAATTAAAAGAAAGGAAATATAAAAGAAGGAGTTCTTTAAAAAAGACTTATTACAGCTTCGCCTTCAGGACAAGTTTATTTTGCGATGGTCTAAAAAGTTTCTAATTTTGATCAGTTATTGGCTCACTTTGTAAAATAAAACTTAACCTTAAGAATTTCCTTGCCATAAACTTATATATTAAAGTGTTACTTTATTTTTTGATCCTCCTTCTTCTCTAGTAAGGATTAAACCAATTCATGTTGAAGAGTAAAGTGAACTTTTGATCCTGCCCTGTATGTGCGATAAATTCAAAGTTATTATTATTACGATCGAATAAAATGCTCTTTACAGTTACGTGTAGCACCTCATTAACCCATACATTATTTAAATGAAATCAGAGCTGTTCGCCTGGTACGCGGAACGAAATAATTTATTGCGTTTAACAACTTGTAATTGTTGTCAGCCAATAAATAACACTCGCCTTAAGATTATTCTCGAACGGGTCGTTTCATTTATTCAAACTATTTTGTAAGCGGCAAATGAATAAAATTCTTCGCCGGTTGTTCAATTACTAACTGTAAGTAAATTATTACTTTGTTATGCTTGCAACAGGCATTTAAGTGCTTGTGGATAACATGTTTTCCTCGTCATTTCTTAGAACTGTTAACTGACTTACCCCCTTATTCTAACTATATGTCGTAACGACATCGTTAAATAAGCAACAATCGTTAAGGCCTAGTATTATAAAAGCAAGTTAACTTTAACTCCCAGTTTATTGCCATAACAACAATTGTGTGCACAATTGTTACCATGAGAATAAACCGATAATTAAAGCTAACTTGGCTTTACAAAGCGGCCCTAACTGACATATTTTGACCAATCAGTACACAGAAATGGCCAAAATACATCACTAAACGATTATGAGTTACAGAATAAGGGGTTTAGATTTGCCTTATTTGAAAGCCTCTTGTCAATAAAATAAATGTGAGATGCATAAAAATTTTTGTACAATCCTCGTAAGTACTTGGTTAAAAAAATTTATTCTGAAAATCCAGTTTCCGTGGAAATTGTAAACGCATATTCTAAACAAATTGAAACCAACAAATCTTCAATTTTTTACAAGTTACAAAACAGAGTGTCGATCGATCTAGCTCGAAAAAAAATAGGTTCCGCGAACGCCCCTCCGGATTCAAGCACATTTTTCCCCGGAACGTGAAAACCCAAAAAAATATAACCAGCGCCAGATGCCGAGAATGTCTATCATTTTTCTCAGTCTTGAAGATTTTGGCGCTTCACGCGCACCTAAAGTATCAAAGCAGAGGGCGGAATTGGATAATAAAAAAATGTGCTCCTTTTCGTAGGCCCACCCTCGCCCGCTATTTAACGAACATAGCTAATTAATAAGTTAAATTCGGACTCAATTAGCGACTTATTTTTTTTTGTTTTTCCAAACCAGTTAATTGATGAGTCCTCCTTTGATGAATTTCATTAATGACACGCGGGGCTCGAATTGGGGGCGCGAGTGAAACGAATGAAAGAAACGGCGATAGATCCCGGATACCACCGAGACACGACTGCAACATGACAGCCCTGACAAATTAATAATACAAGTTATCGGGGGTTCTTATCAGGCCGCCGGAGTAATTAGTGGCTCCGGGACGATTATTATGGCTACCGCAAGATAGTGCTGGGTTTCGCTTCTGACAGGAGCACTATCTGACGATCGTTGTACTTTTTAGTAATTAACTGGATTGCTTTTGGTGGTATGTTCTAACTAGTGGGGTTCCTTTTACGCATTCGATCTAAAAGGAGAAACCAAAAAGAGAATAGTATTCCAGATTCGATCACGGACTGGAGTGCTTTGAGTGTTTGAGTGCTGCTCGTGCTTTAATAGATGCAGTTTATGTAAACACTATGATGGATCTGCAGCTGTTAATATTGCTAATACCTATATTGAATAATCTCTCTCAGACCAGTGAACTTGCGTGCTTTAGCGTAAATGCTGACGGTGCTTCATTGTCCGTGGGGAAAATTACGCGCTCGTGCGTTGCATCGATGGACTTTTTTTTTTGGTAATTCCAGAATATAATTAAAGTTTGGCGAAAATTGTCGAATTAATTCCCGTCAAGTCAATGTAACATAGCACGCAAGTTCTTGAACCATTCGATTAAATAAAGCTCAATTAGGGGAAAGTTACACGAGCATTTTTCCTACACAGCATTTTTTTTCTGTTGCGTTTTGTTCCATTGAAACCAGATAGGCGTTCTCTTTTTGCCGATAAATGGTTTCTGCATTACTTTTTCTGTTGCGTTAAAATCATATCTGAATTCGAATCCGTCAGCGAAATGTAATCGATTGCGTTTTGTAAGTACACAGAGAGAGAACGCCTACCTTGTTTTGATGAAACAAACCACAACAGAGAAACCATTGCAGATTCCAAAGATATTGGCAGAGAGAACTATTATTACTTATCAAGAATTTGGTTTTTAGATAAAATGTAGTTTCTCCAGAATAATGCAAGTGAAACATTTTTATCTTTTACTTCAGATTTCAAAATTTTTATCGTTTCAAAAAAAAATCTATTTTCTTAAAAATGACAATAAAATAATAGCCGTGCGCATTTCTCTCAAATTTTTTATCAAAATATGTACTGTAAAGAACCTCGACTTTTTCCAATTTCCGGCTTAATATACCGCGTGTCCCAGAAATACATATAAAGCTTCAGGTAAACCTATTCCTTTATATTTCCTCATTCTAAAACCGGTTCCCAGGGTAGTGTACTTTTCTTGTACGAATCCTCCAAATGGAGCACTTTTAACAGAAAACTGCGAAGTAAATAGCTGAAAACGAAACGGAAAATATTATTACATCAGTCAGGAAGTATTTATCATTAACAGAAAATAATTAAAACGCACTTCACCCACCTACGACTGCTTTTTGGGTTACTGTTAAAAACAACAGCGCAGAGAACAGTAAAATAAATATTTGAATAAGGCGTTGCATTTGCAACTACATACTTGAAATTTATTTAGTCTGAAGTCCTTCTGTAAATCGAATTAAGTGCTTACGTAAGCAACGTTGTCAAGTTTACCAATTTTTTTTACCTCGTATTTTGTCTCGTGTGCTGAAACTAACAAACCCTAAGAATTAATTTTTGCATTTTTGGGACGCTTAGGGAATGTAGAAAAGAAATACCAGAAGGTTTATATACACTTCTGGGACAACCTGTATATATTTTGAAGCAGAAGCTAATCGTTAAAGTTTCTAAATGAGATGTCAAATTTAATTTGGTCATTTTGAAATAGCATAGTATGTTTAACTAATAAGAAATTGCAATTCTTCAAAAATTGAAAGTTTCGTTTAAAAAATTAATTAGTGCCTTTTCAACTTTTAAATTAAATAGTTCTTCTCGATATAGAAAACAAAAAAGTTAATATTAACATAGAGCCTACAATGCGCTTGTAAATTTACGTAATATCAGTTACAGTTTCGACAGTTTTTGCTAGTTCTGTTGTTATTGCGGAGTAGAATGGAGCTTTTGGAGTAGGATACATCAATATCATATCGAAGTTAGTGGACAATTTACCAGTATCGAATCGAAATCAAAAGTATTTTCTCGAAACATCCTGTATATCAGAAACTTTTAAAGGTACATCAAGAAAGAAAATGAATTTTACACAATGTACACTGAGGAAAATAAATCTTTGTAGTTAATGAATATGCTTTAAAGAAACTGTTTCTTTCAATAGTAGCAAAGATATATTTCTCTCGGGATAAAACATTTTCTTTGGGGATAAAATATTATTTTCATGTGAATAAGTAGCTTTTTTAACACAAATAAAACATATGTATTTTAATTTTAATTCATTTCACTGAAATACAAAATGTCAAAGATATAAATTTCTTAACTACAAAGATTCTTTTTTTCTCGGTGTAATATAATAAACAGATTACGGACATTTCGGATCGTTGTCATGGTTACGCAATATGAAGACCAATGAAAAGTGCCCATTCATTGCGGGTAGCCCTAGCAACGCTCCGAAATGTCCGAAGTCTGATAATAAAACAAGAGAACTAAAAATTTAATTATACAATTTACTATAAACATGTTTATTTCTCAATAAAAAAATAAGATATATAGGGCGTTCCAAAAACATAATCGACAAATAAATTCGCTTTATACATTCTCTGATTCACTTGATTCTTTCGTTTTATCATGCTTGATGAATCGGCTGTAACCCTCATTTTTAAAATTTAAATAGAGAAGTAGAGATTAGTAACAATGTTGAGAATCTAAATAAGAAAAATTAAAGAAAATAATTGTAGGAATTTTATTTCTGTTGTTAAAAAGGGCACATTTTTTATTGTCAATGTATGTACAGGGTGGATCGATTTCGATGTCTCTTATGGGCATCTCTGTTACTATAAGAGATAGAAAAAAACTAGTGGCCAAGTCTCGATCTCTTTTTTAGAGATAAAGTCTATAGACTAAACAAAAATTGTTTTCGAGTTATAGGCAAAAATTTACATTTTCGACTTTTCGTCAATCGCGCTTATCTCGTTTATTTTTACAGATATTAAAAAACTGTTTTGACATTATTAGGACACTTTTTGGAATACAATTCAGTGGTGTAGTTGGTTTCTTGATATTTAATAAAATTTTCGAGTTATAACATAAAATTATATTTTTTTAAATGGAAATCATAGTAGGCAATGCCACCTTTAAATAGAGATTTTTTTTCTATTTTCAAAAATACTTTATTGGGTTTATTTCTTACAATTAATTGAATAAAACGCATTTTTTGTTATTCTTGGGTGCATTCTATTCTTAGTAGGCTGGTTTGAACAAAGGCCGACAATTTTTTTGTTTGTTTTTAAGTATCAACTCTTGTTCAAATATTTTGTCAGCTGCAACCGCATAAAGAGAAAGAAAGATAGAACGAGCATCCTCTAAGAGTCACAAAGATTACAACAATACTGATACCATGTGGTTTGGGTCAAATTCGAAATTATGTAATTTCATTTAATATTTAAGTTTAAAACGCATTTTCTTCATTTCTTCATTTCTTCTTTCATAATGAATTAAATTATATGTATAAATTAAAAGTATCTTAAAAATAAGAAATTATTGCAGAAAAAGTTAAAGAATATTGAAATGTAAGTAGATAATAAACACAGCTCTTGATATATCACAATGAATAACTTAAAACCCAGAAAATAATATCAAAATAAAATCACAATTTAAACACTGCCGCACTAAAATACGCAACCAACTAATGTAACCCAACCCAGCTCTAGTTTCCTATCTCTTATGTTCATTGCAATACCTCTCACTCTTGTGCTACCCAATCATCAAATATTTGTTAATATTTAACAAAAACAAAAGAAAATTGTTGGCTTTTGTTGAAACTAGCCTATTAAAAAAAGAATGCACCAAAAATAATAAAAAAGGTGTTTTATTCTATTAACTGTAAGAAATAAACCCAACAAAGTATATATTTTTGAAAACAGAAAAAAATCTCTATTTAATGATGACATTGCTTACTATGATTTCCATTTAAAAAATTATAACTTTATGCTATAACTCTAAAATTTTATTAAATATCAAAAAACCAACTACACCACTGAATTGTATTCTAAAAAGTGTCCTAATAATGTCAAATGATTTTTTTAATATCTGCAAAAATAAACGAGATACTGATTGACGAAAAGTCAAAAATCTGAATTTTGGCTTATAACTCGAAAACAAAAGAAGATTTTTGTTTAGTCTATTGACTTTATCTCTAAAAAAGCGATCGAGACTTGGTCACTAGTTTTTTTATCTCTTATAGTTACAGAAATGCCCATAAGAGACATCGAAATTGATCCACCCTGTACGTATATTAGGGTGGGTCACTTTTGTATGGAAAAAAACGAATATTGCGCTTTTGATTTTTAATAGCAAAATTATGTTGCCTTTACATGAAAACAGTATAATGCTAGAATTTAAAGTAAAAAACACCCCATCTTCAGGTTGCGCTATAGCCCTGGAAATACGAATAACTTCAATATATTCTGGTAGTCATATAACATAAATGTTTCAAGGAAAATGGGGTTTTTAGAATAAAATAATAGAATAAATAAATATTAATTATTAAAAAAATAATACAACAGAAAAATTAATGAAAATCATTCAATATTGAAATATTTCTTGCTATCGAATTTAGGCATTGCTGCGAGATTCGAGTTTTAACTTTATCCACCTTCTCTTGCCCTTTTAGTATACAGTTTTGATGATAACTCTGTTATTATTATTATTATTACAAATACGAACTTTGCATGACATACTATATGGCCTTTCTTGTATAATTTCAAAAATTTAAACGTAAGGCGCACCCTCTAAATATTAATTAAATTCAAAAATATTTCGTAGGTGTTATAATATCACTAAAAGACAACATAATTTTGCTATTTATAAGGTTATCTGAAAGTTTGGTTTTTCGACCCACCCTAACGTATATGTAATAGTTTTCCAAGACCATTTTTATTTACTTTCATATTCGGCAATATATTGTAAAATCGAGTAGTTATCTTTAACACTGCGGTTACTTATAAAATACACTCTCTAGCTTAGTAAATTAGTTAGGAATTAAAAGGACGCGGTCCTTCTTGTTTCTAGAATATGAATGTATAAAAAATATTTCTAAATATTAATTCGGTAAACTTAATAAAGATTTAACTGATTAACAATTAATTCGGATTACGTTGTCTTAATTGGTTTTAATATTATGTATCAATTGGAAGATCTTATTTGAAC